>JARWIR010000004.1:41520978-42720978 GCA_029959085.1 Nemophila menziesii | reverse complement strand
TGTGTTTTAAAAATGGAGTTTGGATTCAAAGTGTCCACATCCCAAATGAGTTAGCCCGAAAGAGCATGGGTTATAAATGGTATTTTTGTTCAAGGGGTATACATAGGTTTTTTCTTGTTTTTGTTTTAAAAGAGATATATATTTTTTAATAATTTAAAAGAAGGGATTGCTATTTAAATTTGTGTATAACACATTAACAGTTTTTATGATAAGGACTCATACTGCAATTATATCACAACATGGATAGTAGATCTACCGGATAAATCCACAAAAGGATATATTCGATGAGGTCTGAATGAGGATGAAGTAATTGCAAAGAAAGCATCGTCTTCAGCGGCAAATGTTGTAATTAGACCAAGATGAGGACCTTCATTATTCACCATCTGTATTGTATTTCTCCAATTTCCCGTTGATGGACCTTCTCTAGCAGTAGAGTGATGAACTGCTAAGAAGAAGAAGACCATGAAAACAAGGCTGACTAAACAACTCATGTCCTCTCTTTGTTTGAATTACTGAAGTATATGATTGCGTGTGTAGGTACATTTTATGGGAAAATCGTGACAATATTATATACTGTTACTGATTTTGGGTGGATCATTCACTATCTTGTGATGAACATTAAGCTAAACTATTGAATAACCTCTAAATGAGAAAGGGTAAAAGATCTTATGTGGTACAAGAATATGTATAATAGACTATGTGATTTTTTTACTTGATGTATACTCTGTTATAAGTCATAAGTCATAACTTAGTGTAAGTATGTTTAACAATTTAGTGGTAATGGCCAGTTAGAGCTAAGGTTGGTGGTAAGTGATAGATGGATGATAGGTTGTTTATTGGAGTTGTGGGGGGTTAGGTATGGATTTCCATTTCTTCTTTTATACAAATAAAAACACAATCAAACGAGTTACTAACTCATAAGGGAGGTATGTCAAAGGGAGTACAAAATATGTTTGAATGTAAACATCAATCGAAGTATAACACATCAGTGAAAGAAAATGCGTTTTTATTTTTCAGTCTATTAAACATTAGCAAATGACCCACCCATCTAATTATGACCATAAATCTAAAGGTCGGTCCTCTGAGTTGGTCGAAAAGACGACCGTTTTGTATTTCCAATTTGTTGATGTATATAAGGATTTTTAATTTATAAAAAAATTTAATATAAAAAAGACTTATTATTTTATAAATTTGCTTTGACCATAAGCTAGAGATCCGGGACTTGCTATCAAGACTGCCCTTTTTCTTTTGTCAAAAAAAGCGGGAAAAAAATATACAAGCTTAGCTGAAAAAATACTACTAGAGAAATTAATAATCGAATCACAGAGACATCCTGCGATATCACCTAACACACTTAGGTAACTTATCAACCACTCCGTTGTCCTTACTCAAGCTTAACGGACATCTTTCATTAAGAGAATATTTAACTTCTAATTTTCATTTTACATTCACTAAACACATAATTTTCTTCTTTCATACTTATACTTTCTAGTTTCCAATATTCTATTTGTTTAACAAAATACAATAAAGCACCAATAAAAAATTATCTACATTATTTGTGGCTAATAAAAGATAAACTTAATCTTTTGACAAAAAGATAATATCAAAAATTAACAAAAACGGACAAGTTGCATAAATAGATTTTCCATGAAGGAAATAATAGTAACAAGACTAAGAAAAATTGAGTCTTGAACTATTTCTGTTTATATGCAATGCCATATTTTTTAAAAATTTCCTTAAATCAACACTTCATTGTTATTAGTAAACTTGTCCAAACGCATAACTTTAAAAAAACTTACATTAACCTATTTAATGTTGTAGAATTTAAATAATTCATAATACTTTGGTTCGATATTGGAAATGTGCTAGTACAACAAAAAAACACAAAAATTGTTCTTCTAGTCTTGTTTTGTATATGAAATACATGTTTCTTTTTTAATTCTTTCACCTACATGATCATCTCATCTAAGCAATCGCTATAAACAAATAAACATTTGATACTAAACAAACCCTATCTCAAATATCAAAATGGGCCAGAAAAGCCCAGGCCCAGCCCATTATCTATGAAACTGAACGATTCTGAAGCGTCTCGATTGCTTTTTTCCATTGTTGAGATCTTTGTTTTGCATCTTCAAACGACCACACTTTCTTTGGCTGTTTATCATACAAATTATCGTTAATTGCTTTACAGGTCCCTATATATTATGCATAATAACCTATTTTCTAATTAGTTGCACTATAAGTTCCTAAACTATACAACATAACCTTTTTTTTTTCAATAATCGTATGGTAGGTCTCTATATTATACAAAATAACCTATACTTTTAAAAATAATTGCACTATAGGTCCCTATATCATGCAAAAAGAATTACGTTCTATAATAAAATTGATTAAAAAATTTGACTTTCATATTATTTGAAAAGTTAAGGTCCTCAGAATTCTGGGGGGCCCAAAAATTAGTGGTAAAAAATTCATTTCTCAAAAGTTGGGGGACCAAGGAGTATGAAACTCTTTTTTTTTTGAGTAACTGCACTACAGGTCCCTATATTATGCAACATAACTTATTTTTAATTAATTGCACTATAGGTCCCGATATTATACAAATTAACCTATACTATATAATTGCACTATGGGCCCCTATATTGTGCATACGATAAGGCTAACCAAAAAAACAACTTTCAAATTTTTTGATAAATTCTGGGGTCCAAGTGAAAATTCTCAGACTCATGGGATGTATTAGGGGTAAAAACATCCTTATATTATCCAAAAAATTGCACTATGGGTCCAGATACTACAAAAAATGCACAATATGCCCCTATATTATCACAAATTGCACTCTAGGTCCCTATACTATAAAATAATGCACTATATGCCCCTATATTATCAAAAAAATTGCACTATGGGTCCCTATATAATCCAAAAATTGCACCACAGGTCCCTATATTATCCAAAATTGCACTATAGGTCCCTAAGTCAAAAAACGTACCGTGACGACTTTAAATTGTGTAGGGCTTATGACTTGAATGCTAAGTTCAGTAGGATTATCAGACCAGATAATATTCCCTTTGCCCTTAATCACCAACTTTGAGGGGTCCACATAAATCATTTTGGGCTTATTTGTCAGAATAAGTTGTACTTTCTTGTTTGTTAATTTCTGAATCTTCTTTACTGTAGATATCATAAGCACCGATTCACCAGGCTCCAGAAATTGTTTCCTTTTCAAATTACGAAAAAAATTGAGGGACCAAAAAGAGAAAAATGAAAAACAAAAAAAAAATGAAATAATTGCAGTATAGGTCCCTACCATTTTGAGTCGAAGGAGTCTATAGAAGCGAGCCTAGTGATGCTACCGGATTCAGAAGCTGACGTGGCAGGGGCATTTACGTCATTTGTTTGTCCTGAAGTATCCCCGACATGTGCTGGATTCCATGAATGATCTTGTGTATCACTCCCACTTGATTGACTCTAAAAGGAATTAATAAAAAAAAGAATTAATGAAATTTAAAATTATCTACGGGCAAATTGCACTAGAGGTCCCTTTATTATGCGAAATTTGTACTATAGGTTCTTATATTATGTTAAAATTGCTATACATGTCTTTATATGATGCAGAAGATGCATGATAGGTACTTATATCATGCAAACATTGCACTATAGGTCCCTGTATTATGCAAAAATTGAAGTTTAAGTCCATGTATTAGGCAAAAATTGCTACAAATGTCTCTATATGATGCAGAAAATGCAATATATGTCCCTATATCGTGCAATAACTGCATTATAGGTCCCTGTATTATGCAAAAAATTAACTATAGGTCCCTGTATTAAGCAAAAATTGAACTATAAGTCCATGTATTATGCAAAAATTGAACTATAGATCCCTATATCATGCAAAAGTTCAACTATAGGACCCTGTGTTACCATAAGTCCATATGCAAAAATTGAACTATAGGTCCCTGTATTATGCATAAGATGATGCACTATAGGCCCCTTAATTAGTTTTTTTTTTTGTTGACATAATTGAACTGTAAGTCCTTATATACAACAAAATATTCATACAAAAATAATCAATCAAAGAAGATAATAATAGAAAGATGGGGGAATGAAAGTTGTGAAAACTTGGGAGAACATAAGGTAATTTTATAATTTTTTCATTTTTAGGGGTCAAAAAGAAATTTCGAAAAACTGAGGGACTCACTTTAGTCTCTAATGCAAGCTTTGGAGGGTCTTGTGACCTTATATTTTGCCAATTAACACCCTTAAAGAAAGGATGTTTTTTAAGGGCAGCATAACCTTCACGTCCAGCTCCTGGTCTTCTGCTAGGATCAAGGTCCTATACAAGTCAAAGGGCATAATATGATAAAAAAGGAGTGTATTTTACAAGGTGAGGGACTAAAGTGTGAAAAAGATGAAAGATAAAGGACTATTTATGTAAAAAAGAAAAAGTTACCAAGAGTTTATCAATAAGATCTCGAGCTTCTTCAGAAAAGAAATTAGGAAATCGAATATCTCTTGCAACTATTCTTTGAAATATAAGCCATTCACTTGCATCTTTAAATGGTGAAGTTCCTGAAAGCATTTGATATATTGTACACCCTAGGGCCCACAAATCGTTTCTGGTTTGAAAAATTAAAAGCATAAACAAATCGTTAATATAATTGAAATGGGGTGTTTTATGTTTTTTGCGATAGTTCAGGGGTGTAGTTGCAATTACCCGAAAGTTGCAGGAGAAGAGTTTAAAACTTCGGGTGGGACATAAGCAGCTGTTCCCACAAAGGTGCAAGCTTTATCATCTGCATATTTGAAGGGTATTTTAGTCTTTTATCAAATCAACACAAAAGAGAACCAAAAGATAAGGGGCTAAATTGTTAAAAACCGAAAGATAAAGGACTAAAAAGGTAAAAATTAATTTACCTGAAGCTGCATTTGGAAGGACAGTAATTTGACTATCTTCCATAGGTTTAACACTACCAAAATCCGCAATTTTAACATGTCCATCAGCTGTTAAAAGTAAATTTTCGGGTTTAATATCTCTATGAATTAATCCCATTCCATGTATATATTCAAGTGCATCTGCTACTTCTGTTGCGTAAAAAACTGCCTCTTCTTCACTTAATCGTCCTTTCTGCATAATATAGGGACCTTTAGTGCAATTAATTCAACCTATAGAAGGGATTAAAATGTTACTCACCCTGGTTATTTGATCAAAAAGTTCTCCACCTTCACAAGACTCAAGAGCCATATCTTCAATTATAAACAAAAAACACTTAACAAAAAAAGTAAAAAAAAAAAAAGGAAAGTAAACACGTGGCACATACATAGTGAATAAGTGTCTTGAAAGGTGAAAAAAAGCTTCACTACACCAGGATGATCTAATTGATCAAGCACAATACGTTCAAGTTTAACGTAAGCAGTTTTATTTTCCTTTGTGATGAATTTTTTGTCCATGATTTTTAACGCATATACATTTCCTGTGTCTTTTTTCTTTGCTCTAACAACCTGTTACAGAAATTTGTTGTTTACCTTTACTACCCTTTAATATTAAAGGAATAATAGAATTAGGAAAGGGTAAAATGGACCTTGGAATATGAGCCAACACCATACATTTTCCCCAAATCAAAATCTTGAATGGTGAAATTCTCCTGGGGTGCTCTAAACTGAAAGCTTTTCGATCTCTGTACATTTGCAATCACATTTGAATTTGCATTTGCATTTGAATTTGAATCTGCATTGTCTAATTTTAGCTTTGAATCAAATTCACTCTCCATCTTAGCTTCTGCTTCAGCTGCCATTATATATTCTTCACCTTTACACCATTACCACACAAATTTTCTGAAATTTGTGATTATCTATCAAGAAATCCTTGTTACAAAAGTTGGGTGGGTGGTATTTTCAAACACCCTTGAATAAAAATGAGAACTTTATACCAAAAAAAAATGAAATGAGACCTATAAATACACAAAGTTTCAAACTTTTCTTGTTTCTCTCTCTAGAAGAAGTAGAATTTCAACAAAAATCAGATCAGATTCTCTCTTTATATATTCTCTCTGTCTTTAGAGGGGACATCAATCTGATAAAGTTACGAAATTTCAAACTTTATTCGAATTAAAACTACCCTCTAATCAAATTAGTAATGTAGATGTGCAAAAAGGTGTGAGCTTTACGAAATTGAGGATGAATTTCGAAACCCTAGAAAAGGTGTATAATGTGGAAACGGAGATTATGTGAAATTGTTTAGGGGAATTGAAGAGCACATGGGAAAGAATGATGGGTTCATTTTCATTTGCAAAATGCAATCTTATATTTCAATTATGTGAGACAAAAATACAAATTCATTGAATTATTTATTTTCTTTTCTTTTTTCTCTTTATGTGTTAATGCATGTTTTAATTTATTTATTTAATTTGATAGTTGGTTTTATTTTGTTTAGTAACTTTGCTAGTTTGTAGGCAAGTGATTTAGTGGGGTAATTACCTCTTTATATTTTTTTAATATAAGGAGAGCCGCAAATAAATTGATACTCTAAATAAAACATCGGAATTAAGTTCGTTAAGAGTTTGTTTGAATTAGGTTAGTTAGTTAAACAAGTCAAACTCAGGTTTTACATTGAGAATCGCTAACTAAATGAGTCAGACGTAAATTTGTATAACCTCGAATTGTTAGCTTGTTAGATATATTCAATAAAAAAAATCAGTATATATCCAAAAAACTAAAATTATGTTAAACATATGCATATATAATTAATAATAACTAGAATATCATATATGTGGTATGTAAATTAATTTGTTTTCCTTTAGTCAAATTATGTAATGGTGGTATATTGATTTTACTTAACACCGCTTTAAATCACTGAATATTCGCTGAAAATTCCCAATATATGTGTTTGTGTATTATAACTAGTCTTAAATGAACCTCAAACGAGTCTTAAACAAACCAAGCCGAGTTTAAACTTGAAAAAAATTAACGAGCAAAATTTAATTTAGATATTGAGTCTCGTTTCAAACTCACTACAATATTACCAAACCAAACTCAAGAAATCCGGCTTAGCTTTGTTCGTTTGCAGGCCTACAATAAAGTATTGCAGCCACGTTGATCATGTATCAACAAATGTCATAATCCATCTAGTGGGTCACGATAAGTAAATGCATCCGTGTTGTCTTGCCGCGAGTGTAGCAAATCAACTAGCGTATGAGTTGCCACTACAAATCCACGTCCACGTTCCTTTTCGATATTTCTCGGATGGTTTTAAATTATGATGTCACATGCTCCCTTGTACATTGTCTTGCCCGAGAAACTCTAATAATTCACTCGAATCCACATCTACAGATGAATCTCTATCCCCTAATTTTTTCGCTATAAGCAATCCATCATGAGGGTGATTAATTCAATTGTTATCAGTAAGAGATGGCATGTATCCTGACCCAAGTCCCTAGTTGCCTTAAATTTATCCACCATTCCATTCTGAATTTTTTACTTGAATTAACACTTCAATCACTATTTAATATATATCTAGACGGAGACATTGTCAACCCCATCATTTCAATCATACTTTATATAGTTAGAATTTTGGACTGATGAATGGTGTCTACACAACCTTTTAGAGCATAGGTGGACAAGATACACCTTTAGAACTACATGGGACAGTACACACTTTTATCAAATCATAGGTTAGTAAAGTGCAAAAAAACTAAACTAAATATTATTAATTTTTGCTAATCGGAGGTCTTGCTCCCCTGCAAAAATCAGTTACTTTTTAGATATCTGACTATATTTATTAGGAAGAAAAACTCTCAAAAAATCTACCAGCCTCAATCCAATCGGTTATATTAATGAGCATTTACACCCGTATCGTAATGCAAATGCAAGTGTTCTAGAATATCTAAAAGAAGATGAAAGAAGGGGATCCATGGTTGAAAATATGTGTGTAGTATTTTAGTCAGTTTAAAAAAAAAAAAAACACCGGTGAAATGGTCGAATACTTTCAAGTATCTACCTAGATACATATATAATTAATCAAAATTTAGGTATATTTTGTCTAAGTAGTTTTGATATTACAATAAAAGAACTAGGAAGGAGTTTTTATATTATGTGATTGATTTTTCTTGTAAGGTACGGATGCTGGATTAATAAAATAGATTATTGGATAGTATTAACCGACTAGTCGGTCTAGTAGGACGATTAATTAAATTAGGTGGTTAATTAATTAGACTATCTTTAGGACTGTCCAAGCATTCATTAGAGTAATTTCGAAGAGTAATATATTATAATTATTTCAAAACTTGTCATATCAAATAAAAAGCTAGTAGTTAAAGTATTATTTGATATTCAATGAACATATCTCAGGATACAGATGGTAGATATTTATGTAATTTTGTTAGTGCTTGTGTTGTGTTTTTTGGTATCATATTAAACTATAAATACTACATTTTGGCCTAGTGATAACAGGGAAGAGATAGCTTTCTATGTTGATTGTTGAAACGGATTCTCAAAAATTGGAGGCGTTAATGACCGTGTTTCTTGTCAGAAGATCAACAGCCTAAATTGACTACAGAAATACGAGGAAATTTTATGTGAAAATGTGGATTTTAATTTGGTTTACTTATATCAAAGAGTCAACACGTATATACATACTTAGATACCAAAAAATGGAGACATTAAAAGTTTGAGAGGTTTAATATCAACAAATTCATTCTTTCAAACCATCAAACCTTTCCAAACAATCGAAAAATGTAATATACAGATTGATCAAATATACACTTAAGACTGACCATAACTATCTGTTACCCCTAGGCCCCTACCCTTTTCAATCCACAACAACAAAATGTAAACAAATGTGTACAAATTAAATCAAAATCAAGAAATTAAATATAACAACCTACAAACATTAACATCTCCCTTTTTCTATCATACATCCCAACCATCCACACGTGACCCAAACTTCGAAATCCTATCCGTTAAACTCCCATACATCTCCGAGAATTTCTCAAGACACTCGCTTCTTACCCGATAATGATCCCGAGTATTCCCACTTATCGCAACCCCCGAAAACTTAGACGTATCTATAGCCCACGTAGGTTTAACATACTCAACCGATTGATTTAAGTTCGATTCATTCGCATACAAGTAGTTCAACAAAACATCCTCACAATTAAAAAACTCGTCCACAATCTCCCGACCCACCCGATTTTTCTTGCTCCAATACCTTTCAAAAGCGACCCGCCCATCAATAAAAGCTGCCCCGGTCAAAATCATATTATACCCGTTATGCCCTCGCGCGTGTTTCTCCCCTCTATATTCCAACGGACTTCCATTCACAAGCCTCGGATAGAACCCCACGATTTTCTCCGGCTGCTCACGCCAAACACGAAACCCACGTTCAATATCATCACACGTCATCATGATGTCATCGTCAAGTTCAAGTACGGCACGTGTCTTTATCAAATCATCCGGTTTAAACCGATTATTAAGCGAATTTTTTTCTTCCACTCTTACCCTCACCGGTACAGCGGAGTCGAAATCCGACGGTAACGGAGGTGTCCCTTTATTCCATACCACGACTATCTCACGTACCGATGAACATCGGGAATAATGTTTTATATACATCTTTAAATTCCATATCCGAGCATCGTAAGTCATTGTAAGTAAAGTAAATTGAGAGTAATGTCCGTTATACAGGTACGCCTCTTGCGCACCACTCCCTCCGTATATATATTTAACACCGATACACATTAGTATCACCGTAAATACCGAAACTAAAACGACGATTACTCTCATAACACATGGATTTCTCTTCATTTGCTTACGTAGAAACAAACTCACTTTAATAACCCAACCGCTGAAAGACCGTAAATTCAAATTCCTCGTCTTTCGTTGTGGGACCCAGAAGCTATCTGCCCCGATGAAAATCCCGACTAATACTACGGCTGCAGCGACAGCCGCAGCCGCCGCGCATCCGAGGAGAAATCGACGGCTCGGATCGCCCGATGGAACTTTATCGGCGTCCACCACCGCGATCCACTCGCCGGAGCTTAATTTCTGAGCGTCGAGATGGTGGTTCCGTGAACCGTTCCATGAATTTCTCCCCTTAACAGATTCATAAATACCAGATTTCATCTCGATTTCTTGAAAATCATCAACGGTCAGGATTATTACTTTAAAGACACGGATTCTTCGACCGTAAGTTTTACCACAATCTTGTCCGACACGATAAAGATCTCCGTTATAAATAAACGGTCTACCTCCATTTCTAGCGCCTCTACTTTTATGTGTGTTATAAATCGGATTCTTTTTATGCGCTTTCCAAGGACCTAAAGGTGAACGACTATACCATATTTCAAGTTGTCCATTTTTTTTTGTTCCGATTCCACTATGATCTGACCCGAAAAGCCAGTAAGTTCCGTTATAAGGTATAATAAACGAATCGATTAAACCTTTCTTCAAGATAACTCTTTCTAAACTCCATTCTAACGGAAAATTTACTGCTTTGTAAAGACGAAGTTCACCTTTCTGACTACCTTCAGGCATCATATACACCTGTGGGGTCCACGTTAATTTTTTTACTTAAGTAAGAAAGGTAAAATTTTGAAATCTTGAAAAAATCTTACATTTCCATTGTATTCGAAGACGTAAGGATACGAGAGATGCCAATCTTCGTCAAGGGCGAGACCAAGTGGGACCCACGTTGCGCCTTTATCTATACTTTTTGCAACTCCGATATCTCCTTGCATTGTGATTGGATTTTTCGTTTCGAAGAATAGATATAAAACATCTCCCTGAAGATACATAAAATAATTTAATTTAGAATAATTGTTTCAGGCCCCCACACTTATGTAAAAGTCTAAAAAGTGTTCTTCTTCTCTATCCAGGGCAATAATCTCAGCCAATAGAATATATAATCTGACAGCTACCTTGAACCCATTAGCTAATAAAATAAAGTTATATCTTAAAGAGGAATAATTTACATCAATTATGGAGAAAACAATGATCATACAGCTCACTTTTGAAGTGATAAACTCAATTATGTCAACATCTTTCGACTCAATAAAGTATCAAAGATTACTTAAATGGTCCCTAAAGCAAGGAAATCCATATATATCAGGGACTATTTAAAGAATTATTTCAAAATTACTTCTCATAGCACATAGATCAAATAGATGGTGGCATATGAACATATATATGTGCATGGTAAATAAAGATTAAAAATTATAGAAAAATATACCTGAATATAAAGAAAAGGATCAGCAACAAAATTACTTAAAAGTCCACTTTCAGAAACCGTAGCACAGTTTACAACTGGATTAGCAACAGGCCATGCTGCACTATCGTTCTTCCATACATTCATCTGTAATTATATTTAATTAATTTTCAATCAGGGGTATATTTGCAATTACCAATACTTACATCTTCAATTGGTTTAAGTGAAAAAGGAGAGTCACCGTAGAAAACACCAATAGACCATGAACCTTCATTGTCTTCTCTACAACCACCAAAAGAAGTCAACACCATAGCCGTTGACCCAAGCATGAATCGTGCGTATAAGCTACCGATTAACCCCAGAATAGTGAAAGCACATATGAAAAATAAAATCCCTGAAAATGAAGAATACACGTGTGCATCGTAATTGATATTGTTGTTGTTGTTGTTTTTCTTCACTCCGCGCCGCCACCAACCGCCGTCTCCTACTGGACTCGAACCCATTTTTTTTAATTTTGGCTGGCGGTTGTGGGTGGTAAAGATCTTACAGCCACCTATTTGCATGCAAAGAGTTAAAACTCACGACTATATAGAATTATAGATAGTTGTATAGTTGTATATAGATATATAGATACAGAATTATGTATGTATAGGTTGAGGTGATTGTGTTTCAAATAGCAAAAACACGTTGTAGTCCGTTGTAAGCATTTCCTAAACTAGTGACACTTTTTTATTTATACTCGCCGAGTCAGTCAAACTCTTACATTTATATATTTAGTTGGCTACTTTTGATTTTTTCTAACTAATCGGCATAAATATTATTACTTGTCCAAAAGAAAAAGAAAAGTCCTTCATAAAAAAATATAATTCCTTTATTTTAGAGAAAAAATTGATATGGTAAGATTTGATTAGAATGTTCTCAAATTAAAATTGGTGAAGAATTAAATAATATTATTTCTAATTTATGTTATATAATTGTGATGTATATTGAATCATTTTGAATTATTTAATTAGGAATGATGCAAATATGGAATTACACAATCCATTAACAGTTGGAGTAACTATTACACTAAAAGTAAAAAACTTGGAAAGTTTTTATTATATTAAGTGGATCTTTAAGGATTCATTTGGTATAATTATTTCACTTCATTGATTTAAGTTCATATAAGAGAAACCATTGGACTTGATTGAGGATGAACTTTAGTGACAATATTGTAATTTTACATTAACATTGTCTAATTATTTTATTGAAAACTTTACCGTTTGTCATAATGAATTTCACTTCTTAAAATATTAAAATCATGTTGAAAAAGTTAAAATAAAAAATCTCCCTATATATATGACTATATTCCAATCTATTAAAAATAACTTGCAGAAGTGTAATTTATGTTTATCTAATTTTGAGTCATTAACAAGAAATATACTTTATTTTTATAAATGTTCACTATATTTATTCCTCTTTCATGAAATATATTCAAATGTTCACTATAGTTGTGGGTGGAAATAGATCCACATGAGGCTATAAGGATCGTAGATCAGGAAACAAGTCGGATGGGTCCTGAAGCAATATTGATTGATGGAATTCGAGCTATTTTGGCAAGAAACAACTTGTATGTGATCAAGAACATCTACAAAAAAGCTAATGATTGTGTTGACTGGTTAACTAATCCGATATTATATTAGGATTAGGCATATTCTATGTATATTGACTCACCAAACGAGATTTAGAATCTACTCACTTGTGATAGCTTTGGTTGAAAGATACCCCGGTTGATTTTTAACCGGATTTAGATGATGAGGTGTTAGATCATTAGTCTCCTTTCCACGGTCCGTGGACCTCTTTTGTAACTAAAAAAATGGTTTATAGTTTGAGTACCATTAAGAACATCTCCAACTACATTATATTTATACTACATATTCTCATATACCGCATCACATAGTAGATACTCTATAAATTTATCGCATTAATTTCAATTTCTCTGTTTTTTTTTTTTTATCATCAAATCAAATCTTTTCATTAATGCTTAACAAACCATTATCTTTTACATTCTGGGCTAATATTATAAGAGTCCAACCGGACATCTACTATCTTTCAGCCCACACCCCCTCACCCTATTAAAATAACCCATTACAACCTTAAACTCTAAGGCTCACTATATCAGCCCAAAACTAAGTAAAAAAAACCCGAAAATACAAGATAAGAGTTTAAAACATTTCATCTAGCTTTTTAATAATTTCCTTAACTTCTCTGCTTTTCACCTTCCACTCATGACATTTCGTCCTAACTGTCATTTGAATCATCTTGAATAGTTGCTCCTCATTCAACCCATTCCCTCCATGTTCCCATTCATTTCTCAACCACCATACATAGTACACATAGGATGTAACTACTAAGCTAACTAAATTAGCATAATCTACACATCTTATTGCACTAACCTTTTCACATAGCAGCTCAAAGTTGCTCGGTTTACTCATAAATCTGCATCTCTGTAGCAATTTATATAAAATTCTATTGCTAAATGAACACTCAAAGAACAAGTGCTCATTAGTTTCAGCTACAGCTTTACAGAGCATACACAAAGGATTCACAGAACATCCCCACTGCAGCATTCTCTCCTTTGTACTTAATCTATCATTTACTGCTAACCAGGTGATAAAGGAGCATCTAGGCACATTTCTTTTAGCCCATACTAATTCAAACCAATATACCTGATTTGAAACATCTTCATCACTCAATCTGGCCAATGTTTTTTTGAAGGAAAACTTCATCTTAATGCTCTCACTCCATACTTTCTCATCACAATTATCATTCAGTTTGATCTCATTCAAAATAGGTAAGATTTTGCTAATTTTTGGAGGCAGCCTCCACCTATTACCACCATAGCAGCTGTAAACTGTTTTATTACTGTTAGTGTCAGTCATATTTAATTCAATTCCAAGCTTCTCTTGAACACTTTGACCATCAATCCATTTCTTTGTTTCTGTTACTCCATATCTAATATTATTCACTAATAATTTCAATTTTCAAGTATATTTTTGTAATAACATAAAAAATGTTAATATTATAATATTTAATTTTATTTAAATTAATTTATTTGATTTTGCTTGTAATATATTTTACGACATATGAATAATTTGTATTTAATATTTAAAATTAATTTTTTTTATAAAATTGCATATTTGATTATTAATATAATATATAATTTCTATGACTAAAACTCTATGCATATACAAAAATAAAAACTTGATTTAAATTTCAACAAAATTTATCACTTTTATAATTGTTCAGACTTTTAGATTTAAGTTTACATTTAATTGTACTTTTATGTATTATTTATATAAAAATAAATCTTACAATGATCCAAACATATGATCGTCGAACAATTTTAACGTTTAAAAATTATACGTTAAACATAGTTGTATAAACGTGATACGTTGAAAATAGTGTATATGTGAAAGAGAATATTTATATAAGTTTTGTAGATTTTATAATATGTTGTGAATATTTGAATTAGCAATTTGTCCATATAGTACATTTTTAAATGATACATTATATTAAAAAATTATTATAGTTGGCCTAGTGGTTAGACTACTCCGCAGAGATCAAAAGATCTTGGGATCGAATCTCATTGGAGCAAAATGACTCGCAGGAGCCTTACAATTAAATTGATGTTTATACTAGTGTTATGATATTTTATTTTATTTTTTTGTTATATGAAAGATCTAATGACCAGGGCGGCTCTGGGGTAAGGCCACCAAAGCGGCCGTCTTAGGCCCTATTTTTTTTTAATAAAAAAAGGCTCCAGTTTTATCAAAATAAATTTTTTATAAGAGCCAATTAGAGATTAATGCCTATTAAAAAACTTATTTAAAAAAAGGTGCCTAGAATAAGATTTTTTATAGAAAAATGCCTCATCCCAAACTACCCTTATAATTAACAATTAAAAAAAAGAAAGTAGAAAAAAAACAAAACAAAAACTAATAATCACACGCGCGCGTCCGTGAAATTTTTTTAAAATCGTCATAACTAATTCTAAAAAAATCAAAAAAATAAAAAAATTATATATTTGGAGAAAGCAAATTAATATTTACGTCTATGATTTTTTTCAGAATTTTTTGAATTTTTTGATTTTTTGAATTTTTTTGAATTTTTTAATTCGCAGAAAATAGAATTCCATGTTTTGAACATGGAATTCCATGTTTAAAACACGGAAACATGGAATTCCATGTTTAAAACATGGAATTCCATGTTTTGATATAAGGAATTTGTTTTCCGCAGACACGAAATTCACTGTTTAAAACATGGAATTCCATGTTTAAAACATGGAATTCCATGTTCTGCGAATTAAAAAATTAAAAAAAAATCAAAAAAATCAAAAAATTCAGAAAATTCCGAAAAAAATCATAGACGTAAATATTAATTTGATTTATCCAAATATGATTTTTTTCGATTTTTTTGATTTTTTTTGAATTAGTTATGGCGATTTTAAAAAAATTTCACGGACGCGCGCGTGTGATGAAGTTAGTAGTAGGCGGTGGTGGTGGTGGTGGTGGAGGTGGTGATGGTTGTGGTGGTTGTAGTGGTGGTGGTGGTGGTTATGATGGTGGTTATGATGGTGGTGGCGGTGATGGTGGTGATGGTGGTGGTGGTGGTGGTGGTGGTGGTGGAAATACCCTATTATTTGTTTAAGATTTAAAAATAAATATTGTATTAAAAATAAAATAATATATTTAATAATAAGGATAGTATAGGTATAAAAATTATAAAGGGGATGTTTTCTATAAATAATTGTTCTATGAGGCATTTATCTCTAAATAAGAAAATTAGAGGCTTAAAAAAATGAAAGGCATCATTAAGGAGGCATTTATCTCTAATTACCCCTTTTTATAATTATAAAAGACCCTGAAAAATAAATTTTGCTTTAGATAACTAAACATATTTTGATTTTTT
The DNA here is from genome assembly GCA_029959085.1 of Nemophila menziesii. Taxonomy (NCBI): domain Eukaryota; kingdom Viridiplantae; phylum Streptophyta; class Magnoliopsida; order Boraginales; family Hydrophyllaceae; genus Nemophila; species Nemophila menziesii. The sequence continues at coordinate 42,704,837 of JARWIR010000004.1, read as the reverse complement.
GGACTAATGACTATGAAAATTATGACATATTTTTTTATGTGAGGTCTTGAAAATTAACTAAATAAACTCAGATTACATCCAACTATACTGATTTTGGGTTAGTAGTAGTCACACACTATTTGGTGGATCCTATTACGAAAAACACATTCTTATTTTTCTTCGTGTAAGTATTAGATACTTTTTTTTCTTTTTTAATAATTCATGTCACTTTTACCAAATTAAATAATAAAATTACTTGATCAAGCTAGGCACAGGGCACAACAGGAGGAAGGAAATACTTTCAATTTACTTGTTTCTCGATTTTCTCGACTAGGAATAGGTTGATGTTTTGTAGTAGGTTATTTTAAAATGTATTAAGCGTCAAAAAAAAAAAAATTACTTGATCAAGCGCTTAGAGAATTTTTTTGAATAAAGCTTCTAGAATGAGGAGAATTAATTTCTACACGTATTGTATTTGACCGACTTTCAAATCAAGGCGACGGCTAAGGTGGGCCCACAATGGCGTCTGCTGCTTTGGATACTCCGAGGTAATAGCTGACAAGTTTCTTAATCCATAAAAAGACAGACAGTGGCCTCTATCCTCGTTTTTTATGATTTTTTTCCGGATATTGTATGGAGTAGAAGCGAAAGCAACCAATATTCCATTGAGGCTCGTAGTTGAACTAAAAAAAAGTCATATGACTTTTAAAATAATCTTCCAAGATCATATTATCGTGGTTAATAGTTTATTTTATTTTGTATTGTCAGAAATTAGGACCATTTTATTCCTATAACAAAACTAGTACAATACAAAAACGAAAAATACAGAATTTATAGAGAGAGTAATAATTCAACTTAATTTTGATAACCGAATTATATCAATAATTAAAAAAAATCTCCTATCTTCAACTTAGTTGAGAGAGCAATACTTAAACAGAAATTATCGGCCCAAATCAAAAGATCTTACTTATAAACAAAAATAGTCACCATCAATATTTATAACCTAAAGTAGCGTAAACCACCATTATATTTTTTTGTTACATGGGTTCCGAGCTAGCTAGCTTGCGCGCATCCGACTAATCCCACGGAGATATACATGTCTCCCCATATATATTCTCATGGTAAATCAGAACTAGGTTGCCCATGTTCAGGAAGGGGTTCGAACCACCACTATTTTTCCTAACAAACCTATCAATAAGAAATGTTACTAGCATTCCAAAAGAGTACTTCCTTCATTTCAAAAATAATATTTCACTTATTAAAAATAGTGTGTCAAAAATAATGTCCACTTAAAATTTCAATACACTTTATCTCATCTTTTTTCACTATCATCTTTATTAAGATTTTTAAATTTATATTTTCAATGAATATTTAAATTATCAAAACACTTTAAGATGGTATTTTAGTAATGGTAAATGTAATAAATGTGTTTCTTAATCTGTGTGAAAAGCTAAATGGACATTTTTTTTGCATATATATGAGGCGTAAAAAAACGACGAAGTTGACTACTCAACTAAATACTACTAAAACGAGAGCTTAAAACTAGTCTAGGAATTGTCACTCCACTCCTATCCATAGTAATACTATCCTACAAATAAACTGGAGGGTCATTGAACACGTAAGGTCCTACGCTCATTTCCGCACCTTTCTTTGCAAGTAAATCGGCATACATGTTTGCTTCTCGAAAGATCGTCCAGAATTCAAAACCTGGTTGATTCTCAAATATTTCACTACATTCACGAATAATATGACAATTCCAACCCTTAGAGCTACCACCGCCCTTCACTAGCGCGTGAAACTCTCTCGAGCCAATCTCAACGTATAGGTCTTTTATTCCCCGACTTATCACCCATCGTAATCCGTAGTGTAGAGACAACAACTCTGAATGGAACGGCGACGCTAAAATACATGAGCCTGGGAATCCTGCAATAAAAGCACGTTGGTCATCCCTAATTAACCCGCCAATTCTGGCTTTTGAACGAGATAAATTACAACTTTCATCCACATTTAGCTTTACTTTCCCTTGAGGCTTTGTAAATGGACATTATTTTTGGGACAGAGGGAGTAAGAAACATGAAATTATCTATAGACTAACTTAATTACTATAGAAATCTTCCATTCACAAAATACAAATATAAAAGTATATCCAACTTAAATAAATAGTTTTTTAGATAAAAAATCCTAAATCAATATTTGCCAAGGCAAGATTTAGAAAAAAAGAAGAAGCTAAATTCAGAAATATTTTGAGAAAATATGTGTCACATTGTGAGTTGGTGACTTCTAATACATCAACTAATACAAACATTAACCAAAAAGTAATTTTGTTTAGTAGTAATATAGGAGTACTATGTATTACTTGTGTCTGAAGGCACTTTAAAAATTAAAAATAAAAAAGAATTAAATTACACAATGATAGGAGATAGGGGTGGATTTGCGAATTTATCTCAAAAGGCTAAAAGTTAGAATAATCAATAAGGTTCGGTTCATCACCTACTGAGAAATAATATTTCTGTCGGGAGGGAAAATAGTTTGGTTGGGGGGATAACTATTATTTTCCTTAAGTTTTCTTTCCGGAAAATAATTCGGACAAATATAAACTGCACCCTGGGTTGCAGCTCACTCTTAGAACCGACCCTGATATAAGACATTAATTGTAGTGGTGGTGTAACAAGTTCAAAAATGTGCAAAATCGTACCTTTTTTTCTATAACAAACCATATATTTTAAAGATCCATATGATTTTTTTTAATAATAATGGGACAATGATTTAAAGTATTAAGGAAATTAAATGAAAAATAAATCAATCAGACACAATAAGAGAGGAAGTTTATATGTATATTTAGGCTATATGATTCTATAAAATTTAGAATACAAAATCATTAATAAAAAAGAAACAATACTAAGATCTCAATTTGTTTCTCCGAGCTCATTTTTTATGTTCATATGAAGAGTTTCACTTATACCAAATAATTGATCCCCGTAAAATCGTAAATAATGATATTAAAAACTAAAATTGAATAATTAGGGACCTAAACAGAGAATTTGAAGTTATTCTCATTTAGTCGACCAAAATGTTTTGTTGGTTAATTAACATTATCCAAAAAGGATCATAAGTTAGCTATATAAAACCCATACCATACAAAATTATCAAAAATATCCTTGTATTAAATAAAAATGTCAAATATATCCTTATTACACAAAATAATTAGATAAACCCGTGTATTATGAAAAATAACCAACGATACATATACAATACACAAAAAAGTCAAATATAAAATAGAAATGTATCCATGTTTCATAAGGACCAACTATATCAATAAAGAGCACCAAGAAAAAATACAGTTAAAAAATTCTTTCGATATATTATTCATTAACCATGTTGAAACATTCACTATAAATCCTTTTCCGTACCAATTACTATATTGTTACTTAAGAGTATATTACAAATGTGTTTATACTACTAGTAAAGAAGATCCTACAGTTGGGTTATCCATTTGCAAAACTGCAACGCTTATTTGGGCATACCTGCAGAACAACTTGTAGTTGAATGTGATGTGGTAATGGGTTTAAGGCGATTGACTAGAAATTCCAACAAATCATGCCCTACAAATATAGAGATATATAATTATAACAGAAAAATAAAATCAAAATACTTGATTTATCACCTGATAGCTAATAATGATATTCAACAAAGGAAAATATCTAAATATAGCTCTTAATATTACCTTTCCCATCAATTTCTTGTCTTGTGCTAATAATTACACCAAAATCACTCGATTTTCTTTTTCATATTTGATTATGAATTGCTTCTGAACGTTCTCAAGTTCATGCACATCACCACATCTTGGTGAGGCAATATTATACACGTAATCACACTTCCTTTTGAAGTGCAAATCACAAAGTGGAGTATGGGGAAATGATCGTCAGGTAACTGATCCTCGATAAATGTATATTGTAACAACCAATTCCGAAAGCATATGAAACAATAAAAGTCACTAAACTATATATATTCTTGGTCTTGAACACATGCAAGAGAAAAACGAACAATGCGGAAACATAATAATTACATAAAAGATCAAATGTTAAAATCGTATATAATATTTATGTAATTAAGATAATACAAGGAAGGAAACTTATAGCCAATGTAAAAGACAATGTGACATCTGCAGCCAAAATTTCCAAATTAGACAACTGGGATAAAATTAAACTCATTAATTAAAGGTCAACATCGAGGTTATTAAGGTTGTTGATGGAAAATAAAGAATATTTGGCGGCAAACAATTTTAAGTTCTTGAACAAGTTCACTTGGATTATATACGATGATGAACGATGTCATCATCAAATTGAATAATTACACTATTACCCTCATAAACAATCTATGATCTTGTGATTAATGCATGGTATGTCAAACTTTGCCCACCTAGATCTAGTCCCAATATCCTATTCTAGAAGCTGGATTATCATTGTACGTAGAACACCATTTAATTATTCTTTTAAATATTGATTGCTAATAAGAGAATAACTTTAATATTAAAATGATACAACTTAACCATTAATCAACAAATACAACATGTATACGAAATGATTAAAAGTTTTTCAAAATCATTATAGCCACTGCTTATTATAATATGTCTAGATGTGTTGCGCACAAAACACTTGAGAATTTTTTGCCAATGGGCGTGAAATAAATACCACAACTGAATTAAGAATGAATTTGGCAATTTGGCAATTCATAATGTAACCGAATGCTGAAATAACGATATGTTAGTAGAATTAAGAGCTCTCGGAAAAGGTAAATCTCTCTACTTATGCTACCACTTACAAAAGATATAAATTTTTCCTTCATTTATTTTATAAAGGATCCCTCGTGGTTATTGTGACATTTCTTTACGTATATATCAATTCACGTGACATATTATTTTTAGAATATTACAGTCATACTCTTAAATTAATTCATAAAACTTATAGAAAATTTGTGCTCTAAGATGGTTTTATCTTCTAATTGTTTAGGAAATAGTTACCACCACATAATTTCGCCTTTGAAACTTCTTCCAATACTTCCTGCATTGGAGATTAAATTGTATTGATTAATTTAGGGGGTGTTATCATTAATATAAATTTAAAAGAGAATCAAATTTAATCTCAAACACTAAGTTTACAAATTATGGAAATATCAAATAAAGATTTACACTCCCTCCGTACATCAATGTTTGTCACAATTTATATAAGTAGATGTCTACAAAAGGTTGTCCATTTAAGATAGTTTAGTAAAAATAGAAATAATTAATTGTTTTTCTTAATCTATGTGAAGAAAAAAGTATGACAAATATTGATGGACTGGGGGAGGTATAGTAAAAAGGAATGTCACAAAATGATTGTATGTACTTTAAGACAAAAAGACTAACTTTAGCTGCAGAAATTTGAATATCAAGGTGTAGTTAAGATGTACCTGATGCCCATATAGCGACTCCATGGCATGATGAAAAAGGACGCTTTGTAAGAGGGTTGATAAATTTAGCCTGCAAAGTATAACATTATGTTAAGTATGGCATTATCTATCTTGCGATTACAAATTACCAGACCGTGCTTACCAAAACACAAACTGTTTCTCAAAATATTAGATCCTTCAACCAATTCTGAAACCAAAATATAATTGTATTTTCAAAACTCAAACAGGATAATTTATTAAAGAGAATAAAGAAAACAAGGACCCATCAAAGTCTTGAATTAGAAAAATAAAACTGAAATATTGGAGTTTCAAAACCTGTGAGCAAAATATCGCACCTCCTAATCTAGAATCAAAGTCCGATGCACGCTCTACCACTGTACATTTCAGCCAGCGTGGTTCCGACCATTATCAAGATACTAACTCCAATTCACCATTTTTTTATCAAACTCGAAATAATTATTCAAGTACTTATAAACAACTCAAGATATATTTTTTTACCTTAATTTAGGTTTTTCGATGGTTGATGACAGTGTAGAATGGTTTCGAGTGGCAGCGATTTTCTTATGCAGGAGAGGGGTTTGGTGGGAAGGTGAGTGTGAACAGATGAGTTTTGTTTCATATTTAAAAAAATATGTTTTTGTGTTTTGTTCGAATGCGTGTGAAGAGACGAGTTTTAATTTTCATGTTTAACGTGTAAATGAAAAAAAAAAAAGAATGGGAAAATTATGAAAAGAAGGAAAAATTATGAGAATTAATAGAAAATAGCGGTTTTATTCTATTTTATTATATAAATTTTTATTAAATAATAAAAATTAATTAATAATTTTAATAATAAGTAAAGTCAGAAATAATCTTGATTATCACTTATATAGAAAATCAAGGCCATTAGAAAAATTTTGTTATACATTTTTTTTTAAGTTGTTACAAATAAACCAATGGACATTGGTTGCATCTTTTTGAAAATTCAACTAGATTGGATAAACATGTTACATATGAATGCTTTAAAAGTAACCCAACTTGAATTAGTCTTCCTTTATTCGTAACATGTCTAGAAAGAGTAGTATGTATAAACATGCGAGCGTTGACAAAAAAGAAAAAAGAAAAAATAGAACATGCGAGAGTTTGTCACATGAAGTAAATCTAGAAAATGTCACATTAGTTTTCTTTTTTCTAACAAATGAAAACCATAAAAGAATCACTCTTTTTTTTTGTTCTACATAAAAGAATCACTCCTACTCTATTACTTTTTCTTTATGTATTTATTTTGTCGGAAAAGCACGTAGTATATCATACTTATAATAAAGCCATCAATAGATAATCGTGCCTTTTTCTTTTCAAGAGAATTTTCTAGTTTTTTGGGCTTTGTTTTGGCTCAAGTCAGATACTGATATGACACAATTACACTAACTGTAAATCAAAACGGTCTTCAACAACATGAGGGGTGACTTTCTCTTTTAATTTGAGTTAATTACACTATAGATCCTTTATTATTTAAAAAAACTGCATTATTGATCTTCATATAAAGTATTTGAGCAAATTGCACTATAAGGTGCTTATTTTTACGGGTTCAAAATTGCTATAAAAGATAAAAAGACACTAATAATAATATAATTATTCTACAACCAAATCATAGGTAAACTTGTTCTTGCCTTTAATTTTATATATAGATAAAACTTTAATTACGAAACAATAATATTCAACCACTTAGGCCGGGCCTGACTGACCAGGTCAGGTCAACCGGGCCGGGCCAAAAGGTTAATTAAAACATAACATAGCTGTGGCCATGCTTACTAAAGGTACCGAAAAGTTATCATCGATAAATCCCTTAGTCGGAATAGATTCCACCACCGTCGCTACTAGAGACACTAAAGCCACTTTTTGTAGAGTCAAGCTCCAATCCAATTCGAAATACCCGAAAGCCCAAAAGTAGTAAAGCATCCTATATCATAAAATATAAGGACTTACAATGCAATTAATTAAAATAAATAATATAGATTAGATTAAGTAATTAACTCACCCGATGGAAACCAAGAACCCTAATATAAACATGGAAATACTACCGGCCCAACTCTTCTGTTGATTGTACGGAAGTTTTAATGAACCAAATCTTCTTCCAATGATGTCAGCAATACCTACACGTCACATGCTATTAACTCATTTTTTGTATAATACAGGGACCTTTAGTGCAATTAAAGGAAAAACGACTTACCATCTCCACCACACATCATAGCTACAGCAATAACTCCAACAGGTGAGTCACGCCAAAAGAATATTGCACATACGATTAATACCAGAACGTAATAAAGAGGACCTCTAAGCAATTCTCTGTAAATTAAATCCTTAAATTTAGATAACATAATATAAATTTACGAAAAAAAAAAATTAAAATATAACCTGGGATTTCCTTCTCTTGTGACTGATTTCACGAGTCCTTCATCTTTAGCCAATGAGAGTCCATAAATTACGAGCCTTATGCAGTTGATAATTGGTACTATAGATGCAAAGTAACGTGCTCCTTTCCATGTGCTAATCTAAGGCTTAAATCATTAGTATGGTCCCTAATGTTTTGGTAAAGAGAAATTTCACCCCTAAAAATCTCTTTTTACTACTAATATAATATAATATACCTTTCACTAGCCCATGCATTTTTTTTGTTTGCATCAATGTTTTAACATTGGGATAAATATTGCAATAAAATCAAATACAATTAATATAGGGGCCTATAGTGCAATTTTTGTATAATATAGGGATCCATAGTGTAATTTTGCATAATAGAAGGACCTATATATTGTATTTTTACAAAATGTAGGAACTTATACTACTTTTGCATATTATAGGGATCTGTAGTGCAATTAACTTAAAAATTATAAGTACGAGAGAAAATGAATAATTATGAGAGAAAAACAGTGAGATTTGGTGTTTAAAACTTAAATGGATGTGATATAAGGGTAAATAAAAAACGGGTGATATATATCTTTTTATCACAGTGCAATTAACTCCAAGAAATAAAATATAGACTTATAATGCAATTTTGTATAACATAGGGGCCTAGAATGCAATTTCTGCATAGTATAAGAACCCAGGTTGCAATTTTGCATTATATAGGGACCTACTTTTTAAATAATGTTAGGACTTAATTTTGCAATTATCAACTCAAAAGAAATAACCTGTTGTACAGTTCCAAAACAAAAACTCCTGAACAAAGATTAAGTTGCATTAAATATACCTGTAAATAGGCCATGAAGCCATGAATAATATCCCTGATAATATATGGACCAATTTTCTGCTTAAATTCTGTTTCAAAACACAAAAAAAATGACCAATAAGACGACGAAATGAAGATCTAAGGCTATCTCTATATAGAATTAAGAAAGAATACTTTATTATGTTGTATATAAATATGAAAGATAATTTAAAATAAATATAAATTAAGTTGTTCACACATGTCACATGCATTGTCTTGGCTCATAGTAGAACACAAAAGATACCTTTTTCATATGTATAGACATGATTTAACTAAAAACAAATTATTTATTTAATTTTATTTCCAACTAAATCACAATTAAAAAAAAATTGATATAAAAGTAATTTTAGAAAAATAATACGCTTTATTAATTTCACTTAATCTCAATACCATATTAGTTTTAACGTCGGTGCTAACTTTTAAAAATATCTATTTTCCTCAAAAAAGAAAATCACAAAAAATTGCTTATATCCTAAAATACTCATTTCCAAATTCTTCATAAACTCCGAAAATGAACTTTTTGTAGTCATCCTTATCTAAAAAATCCTATTCTTTTTGCATAATATGGGGACAGCAATATAGGTTGATTTGCAGAATATATAGGGATATAGAGTGCAATTGATATATAATATATGGACCTGCCGTTCAATTAATTAAATAATAGTAGAGATTAGTTGGCATAATATATAGGGACCTGTCGTGCAATTTACTCAAAGAAAAAAAAGGGGGTGGCGAAAATTCATGGCTTCCGTTACAACTCGGCTCGGCGCCAACTATTAGATATACTCCCATATATGTTTATGTATGTATGTGAGTAAAAAATAAGTGTATGTATCGATACGAATTAGAAAACTTAGATTCCTGCATGTATAGAGAGGAAAATAAATACCTGATCAATAACATTTCGTTTCGTTAAGGTATTGAAAGTCGAAACCAGACCGTAAGCAGAAGCTGCTACAACCGCGGTGGCTGCTGCGTCGTATATCATTGGTCCGGTTGCACTAGTGAATCCGGCGGCGGCGGAGATATTGGTGAGTATCGGAAGGTGTTTAGTGATTGAGACGGAGAGAGAAGCTGTGTTTGGGAATGAAAATGGCATTGAGGTGGAGAATTGATGGTGGATGCGTGTATAAGGAGTGATAGATAAGGGAGTAGAAATGGCAGTAGTTAATCGAAGGCTGAGAATTGTACCGCCGCATGGGACCACCATATCCTTCGCCGTATGGAGGAGGTAGAAGGAGACGAAGAAAGAAGTGTATAATGTCTATGATTTTAACATTATTTAATTGAACAAGTTGTTTGATAATAATAATGGTGAGCGAGTGCGAGTGTTTTTTTTGCGTGAATCGTTGTGAAAAAGTATTTAATTCTCTCATGCCTAGATCTTTACGTTTACTTTTGGTTTTCTATTTGGAAAAAAGGTTTTTTTTTTTGTCAGACTTGGGAAAAGAGTGGACTAGTAGTTTTTTTTTTGACAAGTATATACTCCATTAGTTATATAATCAATTGATGCTCTTTAACAACCCCACTTCCATCCCCACCCATACCCAGCTTATATCACCCACATCTAGGTGCACGATGATAAACTTTATACTTTTTTTTTTTTTTTGTTACATAGGAGAGCCACTTTGGACTCGGAGTCATTGACTCGGTTCGAACCTGCACCACTAGATTGGTAGACCAAGGCCCTGGTCAGTGAGCTAATCCCATTTGGTTACTTTAGCAATACTTCGGATCTATTGAATGGTTAGTGAAAATGGTTGAACAATGGTGGAGTTCTCAAAGAGTATTATTTATTTATAAATAGGTGATACCTTTATTCATCTCATATTGTTATAAAAAATATTATCTTAAAATGTTAATTTATTTAAAATATCAAGATATTTTTTTCAACTTTTTTCACTATTAATTCAATTTAATGTCAAAAATTAATATTTTATAAAAATTATTGTAATAATAATATTAACAACGAGCTTAATTATGATAATTTTAATATTGTAAAATACTAAGTAGACAAACAATTTAAGATATGGCTACATGAAAAATTTCTACTACATTTCTATCCTACCATACTAACACTGGCCCAAGTTGAAGAAAATTAATGAAAACACATGAAAAAATATGATATTTAATAATCTCTTTTGTTGCAGTAAAATTGAAAAGAAGGTTATTTTAGAATATTAATGCGGTGATTATTGGCTAAAAATATTTGTAATAGTTAGCATTTATTATATTTTTGTTCTTTTATAATTTAAAGTTGTAATTTGTTAGTAATGCAGAGACCCATTAGAATGGTTTAGTGGGCTTATATTGTAATGATTTTGCTATTTTAAAGTTTTATCAATATATTTATGATTTGCAAATTAAAAAATAATAATATTTGATAGGATGAAAAATAAAATAAATCTAAAACTTAGAATTGGTAAAACGAAGGTGATGTTGAATGTTCAGTGAAAATGGTGTAGGGACATGTTGGATTAAAATTGGAAGATAACTAGTGGTTGAGAATAACAAGGAAAAGAATTTCGAGAAAAGAAAAAAGAAAATGAAAGAGGAATGAGAGATTTCCCTTTTTTTTTTTTGTTCAAAATTGGAATGAGAGATTTGCAATATAAGATAGTTATGAGTTATCTTTTCATATAAAAGACTAAAGTACAGGTGGGCTCGTAGAATGAGACTACCAAAGGATTTCCCATGGTCCAACTATATAAAACATCAATTATGGTACGTCTGTGCACTAATTAGGTTAACCATCTTCGTCTAATTAAATAATCTGTCATTTAAGTGGAGTACTGATTTTAGACAAAAGACTGTTTATGCAAAAAAGTCGTGTCATATCATCGCATCAAAAATAATTGAATTTAGCAAAGTAAATCATGTACATTTACTTAATTTCTATTTGAGTAATAGTAGGTATCACCTAAAAAAAGTATTGTCTAAATCTGAAAAGAAAAATAATATTATTAGACCACTTAACTGTCACATCATAAATAATATTTAATGAATAATTACTCTTTGAATTTTTACCCCAATTAAAACTTACTATGATGAACAAAATAAACTTTCTCGATATAAAAGAATGTTGTTGAGAATTTAAGATTAGGTTTTATTATTCTATTAGAGAATAATAATGGTTTGAATTGTCAAAACTGTCTTGTTATTATAGTCGATATAGACATATTGATATGGGACAATAAGAGATAAGCCCAAAACTGAGACCCCATGCCAGCAAATATCACCAACGAACATTGTCAGTATGCATCAATCATTTTCAATAAAAAACTCTCAAATGCATGCCTTTGTTTTGCCTCAGTAAATACTTGAGATGCCCTATTTTTTAGTTTCCCGTTTTACCCTTTTCCATTGACAACTCAGAATGTCAGAATTTGTTTATGGAGGATATAATAGGAAATGGTTTTGTAGGAATTGTAGCCCGCTCCATGTTCCTGAAGGTCACAAAAAGGAGTTAAACGTGTGAATTTTGTATGTATAGGGATGCAAAATGTAAACCTTCTGTCATTGAAATATCGTTTAAAATTATTCTGAAAACTAAAACAGAGTGAATTAATACATGGAAACTTCCGATTTAATTAAATTGGTGAATAAACTTACTTCTTTTGAGCAGCAGCAAAGAACGTTAACAATAAAATTATAAACTAAATTGTTTTCTACAAAATAATTTACCATTTTCAAGGATTAATTGCACGTATAGTCCCTGTAGTTTTGATAATAGAAGTCCTTTAGTTCATGTGCTCGAAAAATGTCAAGAAAGGTTCTATGGTCGAATTATTTGAACACCATAGCCTGTCCACAAACTGTGTGGGGGTATTTTAGTCATTTCGTGTCATTCAGTTAGTAAAAGTAACAGAGTTAGTGTAGGGACTGCGGGTTCTTAAAAAACCGACCTCAGGACCATTCATGGCATTATTTACGGCATGGACTACTATTTTGCAGACCACAAGTACTATACGTGCAATTAACCCTTTTTTCAAGTATTAATAACTAAATTCTGCAAATATTTATAACAATTAGCTAAACCATAAGATCATCAATCACCATTGAAGGCTTATGAAACCATCTTCTATTTCTATCTTGATTTTCAGGTCTTATCTCCAAATTAGCAGCTTCGCCTTTGAGATACTTTTTTTACTTTCATCTCCATCGCGTCATCAATACCTGCAAATTTTAAAAGTTCAAAAACGAAATGCTATTTATCGATTATTATTAATGGTTTTTTCGATAAACAAATAGAATACAAACAGAATGCCTAATGACGTACCCTCTTCTACACCAAGGAGAAACTTCCCAGTATTGACTTTCTCTACCGTCACCCTCATTGCACTAGGCTCTTCACTCTCTTCAGATGTAAAAATACAATTACAAATAATAATTACTCAAAATATTATAATAATAAAAAGACATATTACCACAAAAGTGAAACAACAAACAAAAAGAAAGCACGAAATGAGTTGAATTGCTGCTAATTAAGCTAAAAAACACTAATAGAGGTATAAATTTGCATATAAAGATGATCTATGTATACGCAATACCTGTAATAACGGGCAGTGGAAGTTTTGGCAGCTGAAGAAGGGTTCGGGTTTGGGTGTTGGGTTTAATTTGACTACCCCTTATTTGCCAAAAATAAAAGGTTAAAATACCAAATACCCCTTATAGTTTCACAAAGGGTCAAAACCTCTCATGGTTTTAAAATGAACAAATACCCTATATGGTTTTGTAACTCAGGACAACTCACCCCTCTACTAAATATTCCATTATACTTAATGAAATAGTTGCAACGAATTACACCGAGTTGCTAAATAATGTAGTGTAATATTTAATATAAGGGGTGAACTGTCACGAGTTAAAAAACCGTAGAGGGTTATTTGTCCCTTTTGAAATCATAAGGGATTTCTTGACAATTTGTCAAAAACCATAGGGGGTATTTGGAATATTACCCAAAATAAAATAAAAAATGACTAGTACATCGACCCAGACATATTTAAGTTTTACCGATGATATCATATTATTTGTGAAAGAAGAATATAGATCGATGAAAACTCTCTCAGATAGCCTAAATAGTTTCGTTAATTGTTCATCTTTTCAATTGAATGTTCATAAATCAAACATTTACTATGTGAAAATCAATGAAGAGAAGTTGGAATATATAATGAAAATTACGCAACTTGAAAGGAGATCAATACATTTTCGATACTTAACTATTTCACTCGGGGCTTTGATTTTATTCACTAGTGATCACAAGTCTCTTACTGATAAACTTGACAGTTATGTGTTTGGAAACTCAATAAAATATTATGGAGAAGAATGGATAAAAATGTTTTGGATCAAATGGGTAATTAAATGGGTATATAGGAAATATTTAAAGAAATAAGTGTTTGGCTGTGAAAAGTGGTACTAGTGGATTCATCCTTTTTAAAAGAATTTTGGAAGTCATAAAAATTGTGTATGTTGACAGAGTAAAATTGTGAAATCAACTTGATAGAGTCAACATACACATTTGGTGATATTTATGATCAAACCTTTTGAACTCAGAGTTATGAAAAGGAAGCAGTCAGTGAAAAGGAGTCGAGACTACAAAGTTATGTTAATGTTGTCACAGTGACTCAAACCAGTCCATCTTAAGTAAAAACGTTTGTGGGTCACTTTTGACCCACTCAAGTGGGTTCCACAACCTAAAAACGTTTTCCACTCTTGATATATCAGATTTCTAGAATCAAAACATCTACAATTCACACTAAATAGAAGACCACATGCCTGGAGCAAGATGAACACCAAGGGTTCAACACTATTCCACCATATCTACCATTATTTCATCTGATTTCCATAATAATCCTTACTACTTTTCGTTTCTAATAATGAGTATGGCTATCTCTATCTTTGTAATTCAGTATTTGAGTATGAACTAAATCCTTTTTGGATGGAGATGCTTTGTATGAACCCTAGAATATGATGTGGCCATTTTTTGATTGTATTTGGGATTGTATTATAATTAAATGAATTGAGAATATCTTGTTGTTTAGAATTCTTATGACAATTGTGGAACTCAATTGTGTTGGACATATACATAAGTGTGATAGTTATTGAACTACATCCGGAAAACGGGGTTGGATAGCGGACATAGACTTATAGACGTTCGGCGTAGTTTAGAACTGGGAGTGGTCAGATAATCAAATAGGGTACAAGACTAAAACGTTAGAAGATCTTGTAGGATCACTCGGAGAGGTACCTAGATTCGATTAACAACCCTTACTTACCTGTTCGGAACTTATGTGAGCTTAGAATCCCAATTAGCAACAAAATCCTTTATCGCCCTTAAGTCAAGAATAAACCTAAGTCATAACTAGCGGTAAATACGAGCGTATCGAACTACTTTCTCATAATTACATTTTTAGTCCTTGTTTACTATCTTATTAATCTTTGAAATTTACATATTTTTACTTTAGTCCTCGTCTCATATCTTAATTGTTGCACAAAACACACCAAACTTATATATATTTACATTATTTTTAATATCAACGAATTCCCTAAATACAATTTGAAAACATGACCTTAACTTCATAGTCCCTGTAGAAAACGACGTATATACTTATCACTTTATTACTTAGGACGACTCGTACACTTGCGAGAAGCATTCCCTGGGTGTGATTTTCATATCCAAAACAGAATACTCCTAGTGTTTCATACTTCAACAGATATGTTAAGCTTCGATTCTCAATAATGTTGAAAGAATATACCGAGCCCAGTGGTTGAGCTATATCCACTCTACACGAGCTCTAATATAGCTAATTTCTTTTACCGAGGCCACTGGCGGGAGTTGAATATCCATAACTCTCCCATATCTTCCAGCAATAGACTCGACATTCTCCTTTGAAATGAAATTATCAGGTAAGCCATGAATTTGCATCCAAAATACAGTTGTATTTTGCTCTTCAATTGATAAATCATTCTTTAGACTCCATTCTTATATTAAGATGTGCTTGCCACCTAAATTCCATGGCTTTTCTTATACATTAGTTGATAGTCTTATTTATTGGCACATTAATAAGGCATGAGTTAAAACCTATTGTTTTGTTATATGATTATATCCTTTAAACCCCAATATTTGTTAATGGTCTTCCTCAGAAAATTAAAAGTGATGGATTTGTTACTAATGATTTTAGCTAAGAGTTTGGGCTCCTCAAGTGTAGCATACATTGAGTTCTAAACGCGTTTCTATATAAGCTTTTCTGGTTTCTTGTCTTTGTTTCTAGGATTCTTTGATTCCATGGTGGAAGTTTGGATTGATGAAGAAAAAAGACGAAGAGTGAAGAGAATAAAAGAAAAGGCGAGCACGGGAAAAAAGAAAAAGACGTACCTTAGAGATGCAAATTTTTTTTTTTTATGGTGATGGGAGTGGTGGGAGGGGTGCTTGAGAGAATTCCAGTGATCATTCTAAATAAATAAAAAAAGACCGCCCAAACACAAATAATCTACATAAAATACATTTGTTTATAGGTGACGAGACATGGTTTAAAGAAGGATTTCATTTAAGCAACCAGATTTAATAACCTATAATGTCATCCACTCTTAGTTTCTAATAAACGCCCAACCTATTTTTTTTTCGGTTACAAGGGAGGCCTATAAAAGACCGGGAAGTAAACTTCCAAATAAAATATTAGCTAACTAACGTTAATCTTGGTAAAGCCCAAACATAACAATCTCTCGCCAAGAGTCGCCACAGTCCATCTGGTGGATCCCGATACGGTAAAGGTCCTTCCGTGCACTTTAATCCAAACTTAGCCATCCAATCTGCACTTCTATTCGCTTCACGATAACTCCAAATTAGCTCAAATTGTGTATTCCTTGTCAAAATATCACAACACTGTCGGATAATAGTGCTTGAGAAAGCTCTTGAATTCATACCGCCCTTCACTAGCGCGTACAATTTACTCGAGTCTATCTCAATCACTAATGATTTATACCCACGCCTTACTGCTTGCTCCAGACCAAAATGTAGTGCAAGAACCCCCGCTTCAAACGGGTCACGCGCAACACACTTACCTGCAAACCCATCCAAATAATCCCCTCTACTATTCCGAAACAAACCTCCCACTCCTCCTACCGAACTTCCTAGATCAAAGGCTCCATCGACGTTTAATTTCATCCCCGATTTCGGTCTATTCCATTTAACAAGAATACACTTAGATGACACAACTAGCCCCCCATCACGTTCTTTACCCCACGCCCGCATATAATCATTAACCGAGCTAAATACAATGGCTTTCAATTCACTTTTTGTTCTATTCCGTGCCGATTGATCAAAAAGCATAGTATTTTGGTTCATCCAAATTTGCCAAACCAAGGCGCAACCTAATTTTCATATTGCACAGCCTAATCATTTCATAAATGTTCATTTCTAAAAAAGAAAAGAAAAAACATATGTAACACCACTGTAGAGTGTACTACTACTATCGACATAAATAATCTAGACAAAGAGTACCATTTTTTGTGAATCTCCAAAAAGTAAATCTCCCTTTAATTGTACTACACGTGTACACCAAAAAGTATCTTCTTCCATTTAGGCTCTTCTTTTTTCTTTTTCTTTGATAATTTCGCGTTTTCTCAAAATCGCAAATGAACTGCCTTCAAAATTTTCCCAGGTTCATTTCGATTCAATTGAATTCACCATTCATATATTTGTTTATATATCTTTATTTCAATTCAATTTAGTTATCAATCACTTAATAAATTTGTGTGTTTTATCACTGTTATTGTTCCAGATCTTCTGCTTTGCCTTTTCAGAGCTTCTCAAAAGCTCATGCTAAAAAGGCTTCATCATCTGTTAACTTTCTGGTTAGTATCAGTAACACATCATCACTCATGTATCAATTATTATGAACTATATATACATACTTATAATTGTTGCAGGGGATGGTAAATTCTATTGATCTGAGACGATCAGTTGTGCCAATGGTGAGTTTTCATCTTAGTCCCTCATTTTCGTTTAATTATATCCCATTTAGTCCTTAATCTTAGCATATTTTGAATAAAATCCTTTAGGCGATATCTGGTTCTACATCAAGTACTGAGATGGATGGAGCTAAGGTCGATGTAAAATCAGATGTTTACAGTCATAACATGACTGAAGCTATGGGTGCAGGTAAGTTGTTTACAATTTTATTTAGATAAATTACCTATATAACCCTTATGTTTAAACTTTGTGACTACTTGGTCCCTTATGTTTGTCAAACAGTCTTGACTTATCGACATGAGTTGGGCATGAACTACAACTTTATACGCCCGGACTTAATTGTTGGTTCGTGTTTACAGGTGAATTTTTATTTTCTTTTTATCTTGTGCTTTTTTGCATTTTACCAAACTATAGGGAGGTAAGATGCAAAAAACTCTTTTTAGTTTCGGAAAATTATTTATTTGATTATTATTTTTTATTATAAATAAATGCAGACTCCTGAAGATGTTGACAAGCTTCGAAGCATAGGAGTGAAAACTATATTTTGCTTACAGCAAGATTCAGATCTCGAGTATCCAAAATTACATATTAGTCCTTGATTAATATACTTTAGATGATTTGAGTCCCTTAATAAGTATTTTTCAGATACTTTGCGGTGGATATTAATTCGATTCGCGAATATTCTGAGACATTTAGTGATATCCGACATATACGTGCTGAAATAAGGTATGTAGTTAATTGCACTACAGGTCCCTATATTATACAAATTAACTAATTGCACTATAGGTCCTTGTATCTCAAGGAAAATAACACATATTATGCAGAATAACCTATATTCACTATCACAATTCACAATTTGCATTCAGTGTCTAGAAAATTGGGGCAAAGTGAAGGTTCACTTTGACCCCATCAAAATCTCGAATCCTCGAGTTGACCCCTTAGATTTTAGAAAATGCAGAGTAGTCCCTAAGATTTACAACTTTTCAGAATTAACCCCTAAACTTTAGAAAATTACAAAATGGACCCATCAAGATCTTGAGTTCTCGAATCGACCCCTTGGATTTTGGGGGTTGCAGAGTAGTTCCTAACTTTTAGAAAATTTCAAAACCAACCCCTAAAATTTATAAAATTACTAAATAACCACATCAAAATCTCAAATTCACGAATTTACCCCTTGAACTTTTGAAATTAGCGAGCCGTCCCTAAGATTTAGAAATATTCAAAATTGACCTCTAAACTTCAAAAAATTTACAAAATGACCCCAAGATTTCAACAATTAAAATTCTTGTATGGGTAAAATTACACTTTTTCGAAACTCAGGGGTTTTTATGATAAATTAACAGGGATTTTGATGCATTTGATTTACGAATGAGACTTCCTTCAGTGATCAGTATATTACATAACGCAATTAACAAAAATGGTGGAGTAACTTACATACATTGTACAGCTGGACTTGGGCGGGCCCCAGCTATTGCAGTACGTATCAGACATCTGTACATTCCAAGCCCATTATCTTAATCCGGGCTTTTCTATATTTCGACGGGCCTCTTGTTTATCATTTTTTTGTCACAGCTAGCATACATGTTCTGGGTTCAGGGATACAAATTAAACGAAGCCCATAATTTACTAATGGTAAATCTTTTTACCTTCGTTAGAAGATTACTCATTTGGTCCTTCTCTTTGTATATATTTAAAGTGTAGTCCTTATATAGTAAACGTAACATTTTTAGTCAAAAGAAGAGGGACTAAAATGTTATGTTTACAAGATAAGGGACTAAATTGTTAAAAAGGTCTAAATTTGTTATTTATGTAGGAAAAGCGTCCGTGTTTTCCCAAACTAGATGCTATAAGAAGTGCAACTGCTGATATTGTGAGTTTTTTTAATCTTTATAAATTATTTTTTTTCTTTTTTTTGGCTTCTTTATAAAATTATTTCTTTATTTTTATTAAAAGCTTACAGGCCTTAAAAAGCAACCCGTGACGCTGACATGGCAAAGTGATAAGTGTTCAACAGTGGAGATCTCTGGACTTGATATTGGTTGGGGTCAGGTAATGATGACGTGGCACCATATAAAATTTCGGAATATAATTTTTGTTTTTTGATTATTATTTGTAGAGGATTCCTTTGGAATTTGACAAAGAAAAAGGTGTATGGAATCTCCATAGAGAATTACCAGTAAGTATTTTGGGCTTTTTGCAATTTTATTTAACTCCCTGTGGTTTGATGAAATGACACCTTTACCCTCATAACAGGAAGGAAACTATGAGTACAAGTATATAGTGGATGGTGTATGGACGGTCAATAAGTCAGAGCTTTTGACTAAACCCAACAAAGATGGTCAAACTAATAACTATATCAAAGTATGGTTACGTTAACTTAACTACACGAGCTAACCATATAGTGAGTTAGTTAGTTAGTTGGTTTCTAACTTGTGTTCTTATTACAGATTATTGATGATAACCCGGAGAGTGTAAATGGAGCGATCCGTGAAAGAATGAGTAGTGAAGAACCGAATCTTACAAAGGATGAAAGAGTAATAATTAGACAGTTTCTTGAAGCTTCTGTTTAGAGGAGTAGAGTTTTTATATACAATTGTAAATGTTTAAGGAGTTGTAATAATACGGGTTGAAACTTGAAACCCTTGGTAATTGACAGAGAGATATGAAATAGTGCTATTATTACAGGAGAATGTGATTAATTTGTGCTAATGGATTTTCATATTTGCTTTGTTTTTCTTTAGCTTTTGTCACTTATCCTTTTTGCTTAATAAAATTGATATAATAAAGGGGTTTTGTCATGTTTAAAGTCGAAGATGGGTTCAAGAGAGTAGAGTCGCTTTTTGTTTGTTTGTTTGGTTAGACAACTGTTTTGACAAATGGAAAAGGTTAGACAATTGTGATGTGTTTTGGTTTGTTTTATATATATAGAAAAAAAAGCAATACAATGAGTGGTGTTTTTTTTTTCTTTTCAAACTGATAATTATATTAATAGATGAAGAAGTTCACAAAAAAACCAGTGTTGAGAACCTTAGATCAATCCGTAAAAATAAAAAAAAGAAAAAGAAGAAAAATTCCTTTCCTTCAAGAACCATAACTGTACCAAGAGATTTATTCTTAATTGGAGCATTGTTATCCCTATTGTTAACCTAACCCTATAAATTTGAAGGTCTTCTGAAGGATAAATTTGAAGGTCTTTTAAAGGTCTTGTGTAAAATTTTAATTACATCTCTTATATTAATAGTAATAAAATGCAACAAAACAACAAAAATTTAATAGAGTTGGAAAGGATTTTGTCTAAATAGAGTGTGAAAATTTAATTAATATGTTTAAAGATCTCTTATATTTTCTTTATGATTTGGATTTTTTTATACATAATTGAACTGTTGTGAAAATACTTCTTAAGATGACATTTTATTTTTATTAGAAATAAAATTAGACATGTACCAAATTCAAACTTTAATAAAAATTATGTAAGATTAATATAATATTGTAAAATTTATGGCATATTTTAACTAGAGTTAATGACCTAAAAGGGTCTAGTATGCTACAATCATTGGAACTAATGGACTAGAACATTTAACAACAATTTGTATATACTATTAAAAAATATATTATGAATTTACAAGTTACAAAAAGTATAAAATATCATAATATAAATACAATACAAACCAAAATATATATAATAGTGTGACTCGATCACTGTCTTTAGAACGATCGGTACAACCGGGTTGCTATATTGTATCTTCACGGGTCACTTTCCATCGGATTACTAATACATTTGTTCGACGTGTGCACACAAAAGCGGATTGAAATCTCTAAACTCTATTTCTGATGTTGTAGCTCTAACTTGTAGGAGTTGTTGTTGGTGATCATGTAGAAATGACTTCACACACATATGTATAAGCTTTCAAAAACGTTCACCATAGTTGCTGTCATAAAAACGTCCATCATATAGTCATAATCCCTCTTGCCATCTTTGATAACCTGACATGAACTTGGACAACTTTCTTAGTAAGGGAAGAGAACTTATCTAGATATGGCTTGGTTACTATGGCATGAACCTAAATGGTTTTCTTAGCAAGAGGAAGAATGTGTTTGGACAAGGCTTGTAACCACTGAAGAAATGTAAAATCTGAGTCATAAATGCAGAAGTTTCCGACCATTTGGGACGAGAGCAGTGAAGACGACCAATTCTTATAGCTCTCCAAATCGTTTTGATAAACACACGCTCCTAGCATAAGTTTTATTGTTATTTTTTAATTCCTAAAGACTCCACGTATGGCGTATTATTTATTCTCCACGTAAATTTAGTGTTGAAAGGTTATCATATAAATTAAATTCCATTTAGTTCTCCCATGTGGGATTTACCAATGTCACAGAAGTCAAGTTTTGCTAATCAAACAACTCCCCACTCAGACACCGGGAGAGCGAATAAGATTACTTCTCAACAAATCAACAATAGGTGAATTGTACGTAAGTGCTAATACTTTTAGATTTGAATTGACACATAGTGAAGAAATGCAACAACCAAATCTCGTCAAGTAACGTACTCTTGAACTTATTTTGGATTAGCATGACATTGGCTAGTTGCGTTAAGCCAACTGGTTGATCCCAATAATTTTTTGTTACTACAAAATACTTTAATAGATCAACTACCATCTGTGTAAATCCTTTTTTAATCGAAATTTGAATGGAACTCAAACATAATGCGATACAAAGATGCGAGTTCCAAAGATACGGGTTCTATCCTTACACTGATAAGGACCAAACCCGACTTAAAAGAAACTCCAACACCTGATAACAGAATTACAAATAAGAAAAGAACAAGACAATACCAACTCAAAAGGCAATACCTTCCCAAAGAGAACCAGTAACGTTGATGCCATCAAAGCGCCAAGGGTCGAACCATGATCCTTAAGAAATACTTTTTCAAACCTCAATCCGAGGAGGAGAAAGCAGACTACCAGTCAATTGATCGTCGTAGTTATCAACTCAAAGTCGACTCTACTACCCATAGTAAAGCTACACCTGCATTAACAATAATCTTGGTAGCCCTCAAACCAAAAGAAGTATCACTAACCCAAGTAATAATAACGGAAATCAAAACGGGAAAGGAAAATCGAGCACACAAACAAAATCTTTGCTCCTCGAGCTTAACCCCACAATCGAGAGCCAAGCTAATCGAGCCTGGAACAATTCCAGAAGTCTTGAATGAACGACAAACACCCAATGCTCCTCATCTTAGTATCAACCGGTTCACAAAAACCAAGGGCAATAGTAAATCACCACCAGCAAAATTAGGACATCTGTAAAAGACGAAGAAACAACAACAACAACGGTCAAATCGACAAAAAGACCTTCCCTTCTAAAGACCCACACTATCGCGAGCCAAGTTGATTAGTCAAGAAAAATACAAAAAACAATTTTTTTAGATGAATAACAAACACCTAAATCTCCTACTATTGTTTATCTTGCTACTGCAAATGCCATTGCCCTCTTTTTTAGATCAACTAACAATATTAACCCACCAATTTCCTCATTTATTGAAGTTCAATATTTACTAATTACTATATTTTAAAAAAAATGCTGACGTAGGATAAAGAGTAAATTGCCCACCCTTCACAGTCCCGCACTGTGTACTGTGTATAGGGTTTTGTTTCTCACACTCTCCTTCCAAACCCATACTAAAACTTCAGCTACTCTCGTTCTCTCATTCTCCAGGTAAACATTTCTATTCGATTTCTTTATTAATTTGTTTTTAATTTATAAATTCATCGTTTTCATTTCTACTTACTATTTCATGAAAACGAATGAAATTTTAATTCACAAAGTGCAATTTTATTATCTGTATGTATATTAATTTATCCAGATGAAGAATCTTAATTCAACGTTAATCTAATCATCGCATTTGTACTTGCTGGAAATGAAGTAATTTTGACTCGAATTTAGGAAATAAGTACTATTTTTGTAAAATTATTTCAAAACGGCAATTCTTCTATATGCTAATTTGAATTTTGAATTTTAATTTATATTCGTTTTTTGAGCTGCATTTGATTTTTTCCAAGCGCTAAAACTATACATACATGTACTAATTATAGGTAGTCACGAGCTGAGAAATGAATTGCACTATAGGTTCCTATATTAATGCAAAAATTGCACTATAAGTCCCTATCTTATGCTATATTATTGAATTAGTTGCATATATGAACTAATTATAGGTAGTCACGAGCTGAGGAAGGAATTGCACTATAGGTTCCTATATAATGCAAAAATTGCACTATAGGTGCTTATCATATGCTATATTTTGGAATTAGTTGCACTATAAGTCCCTATATTATGCAAAAAAAAAAAAAAAAAACTATATAGTATGCAAAACGACCTTATTACACAATTGTAAACTAAGGAATCTATGAATTTGAAGTGATATAAAACGATTTAAAGGAGAATTAATGTAGTATTTGTAGGAGAATCTGAATTTGAAGTACTTTGTACTAGGTTTGCATCAAGTTAATTGCACTATAGGTCCCTAAACAATTTGTGAACCATGCAAGCCATTAAGGGTGGCTGGTCCGGGCAAACATTTGCCCTTGCAAGTGATTCTGGAGGGAAAAAATCAAGAATTAGGCGCTCAAAAGAGGATCGAAAAGCTATGGTTGAGTTGTTTATAAAAAGGTAACACAAATATATTACACTATAGGTCCCTATATTAAGTAAATGTTGAGATTTGTTTCTGTCTTACAGATATCAAAGCTCAAATGATGGTAATTTTCCATCACTAAATCTTACTCATAAAGAAGTAGGTGGATCGTTTTATACAGTTCGTGAAATTGTTCGAGAAGTAATTCAAGAAAATCGAGTATTGGGTCCCGCTAAATTATCTACAGAAGAACAAAACGATTTTGAATTTCTTGATCCATATATTATAACAGATGTGCATCAAAATAAAACCGAAAATCATGATTTAGACTCTGAATTAACTCTATCTATGCCAATTGAGGATGAGAGTATAAGTGTACAACAGGTTATTGTGGGGCCCACAAGTCAGAATTTAAACGATGAAGAAACGATTATTAGTGCTGTAGAAAATGTAGAATTAAAGTCTTCAGAAAATGGTTCTGTAATGACTCAAAATACAGTAGATTTTGTTGCGGAGACCTTCCCATTGACACCTGTACATGTGTTTGATGAAAAATCTGATACTATGGAGGAGAAGTTAATAGAAAAAGACGGATTTGCCCCTCCAGAAAATGGTTCTGTTTTGGTATTTGAGAAGGTTCAAGGAATTGAGGAGGTTTTATCAGTAGAAAATGATGAAGAAGCTCTAGTCACTCCTGAACATAGTGAAATCACGGACTTGGATAAGGCAAAGGTGTGTTTGCATTATAGGTCCCTATATATATTTTGAGTTAATTACACTATAAGTCCCATATTATGCAACATAACCTATATTTCACCATAAAAACGAAAGTAATCAAAGGTGAAAAATATAATTATAAAAAGTTGAGGGGGGAAAAGTGAAGATTTTGAAAAGTTGGGGGACCTATACTAATATAAAATCGATTATCCCACCTCTTAGGGGTATGTGATTCTCAATTAGCATGAATCATTTTTTTGTTATGGTGGCTGCTCTTGCAGTTTATTAATATAGGGACTTGTCGTGCAAATTTTGCATAATATAGGGACCTATAACACAATTAACAATTATTTCTTGCAGTCTGGAAATGCTTTGGAAAATATCAATGGTTCTGTTAATCTTAAACAACCGATTAGTCTGGAGAATACTCTAAATAAGAACAGCTTCAAGAAAGGAACCAGTCCTACACTAAACAGAATCAATCTGTAAGTATTTAAATTACTTTTTTGGTCCTTTATTTTTAACTCTTTTGACAATTTAGTCCCTTATCTTTTGATATTGTGACAGCTTTACCCCTTTTCTGTATATCCATTACATTATACGCGTTTAATCCACATTTTACCGACTAAAGGGACTAAACTGTAATAATACACAAAAATGAAGGACCAAATGAGTAATTTCAATAGCATTAACATTATCTTTTCTATTTTGTACAGTGAAACATGGGAAGGAAGTTCAAAGAAACCCGTTAATGCTGAAACTAATCATCTTTTGGGATTCATTAAATCAGTTGTTAATGCTTTTGTTAAGTTTTGGACTGAGTGAGTTAATTAGTATTTGTTAAATTAGTCCTTTATCTTTCATTTTTCGACAGTTTAGTCCTTTATCTTGTAAAATCTTAAACCGACTATTATTATTTTGTTATTATTAATGAGAATGAGTTATGCCATGAAGCTAATAGTTGTATTATTATTTTTATGTTATTTGCATTTAGTCCCTTAACTTTTCAGCTTTTTTTTGATGCCATGATTTTGTTTGATATGCTAAAATGCTGGAAAGGGTATATAGTATACTTGTAAAACAGACAAAAGCATATGTGATCACCAAGTTTCTTATATTCTTCTTTTTCTCACTTAATTTGTTAATATTGTACAATGAACTTGACTTTTTTCTTTTTTTTAATATTAATGATAATTGATATATACGATAGACAAACTTTACTTGTAAGGTCAGCAAATCAAATCTTATTTAAAAGTAATTAGTGAGCAATATTTTATTAATATTAGGACTTATAGGAACCTCGCTAGACAAAAGAAGGTGATGGTGATTGATTCTTTTAGCTTTTGAAAGGAGTTGTGTTACCTCATAGGATCTCTAGGTTTATGTTGAAAAAGTGAAGAATGTAAAAAAGAAAGGCGGAAAAAAGTTTGGTCTTATTAACAACATTATAATTATTATATTCTCCACTATTTTCTTCTTTTCCTTTCTTTTGTTCAACAATATATTAAAAGGAGAAAGAGATACAAAGGTTTTAACCAAATCCTAAAAAATGTTTACATACTTGATCAAAATGAGAAGATTTTACATAATAATGGACCATCCCAAAATACATGCAAAGAACATGCTTGGTCCCATCTTAGCCAAAAATTTCTTCAGTTTTGGCCACCACATAATCAATCATGTTTGGACTTGAGCAAACTAAATTAAATTTTTTTACTGGCAGTCTTTTACGTACTACTATTGTTTGTATCTCTTACCGAACAATAAACCGAGAAAACAAAAAAATAAAAAGACAAAAATTAATAAAAATGATGAATCCGCCTTAATCAGAGATCATACCGGAGACATGAACCACAAAGACACCGATAAAGCCTACTTGCAAGAGAAGCTTTATAAAGATATAATATTGACATTAATGAATAAAGTGGGGGAATTAAACTAAAACGGCAACTTGGAAGAGAAGCTTAGCAAAGATATTATATTGACATTAAGGAATAAAGTGGAGGGTTAAATTGAAACGTCAGAATACGAATATTGTTGGCTAGTTAGCCAACAAATTATACACGACACATAAACCAAGGGGTTGGACAAGGGATTTTTCACACAATCATTGTCACAAAATTTCATGCAACTAAAATAAACTGTCACGAAATATCATGCAACTAACTTCCCATGTTCTTGGAATTTTTTTATTCCTTTTGTATTTGTCCATAAATAATCATTCACTGTACTATTTAAAATAATTTACTGTGATATGAGATTGTGAATAAATGCAAACTTAAAATTAAATAATAGAATTGGTGGACTAGAATGGAGAATTATTTTCGCGGCACCTGTTAGCACGATATGGGTTAGACATAATGAAGCTCTTTTGAGTCTACAACTACAACTCCTCGACTGAAAGTAAAGCTAAATGTGGATGAAAGTTGTGATTTATCTCGTTCAAAGGCCGGAATTGGCGGGTTAATTAAGGACGACCAAGGTGCTTTTACTGCAGGATTCTTAGGTTCATGTTTTTAGCGTCGCCTTTCCATTCAGAGCTGCTGTCCCTACACTACAAATTAAGATGGGTGATAAGTCGGGGTAAAAAAAGACCTATATGTTGAGACTGACTCGAGAGAGCTTGACACGCTAGTGAAAGACGGTGGTAGCTCTAAGGGTTGGAATTGTCATATTATTCGTGAATGTAATGAAATATTTGGGAATCATCCGGGTTTCGAATTCCGGACGATCTTCGAGAAGCAAACATGTGTGTCGATTTACTTGCAAAGAAAGGTGCGGAAATGAGCGAAGGACCTTAAGTGTTCAATGACCCTTCGGATTATTTGTAGGATAGTATAACTAGGGATAGGAGTGAAATGGCAATTCCTAGACTAATTTTAAGCTCTTATATAATAATTTTCACAATACCATGCCATTTATTGTTTTTCTTTTTTGTTATCTATTTTACATTGTTTTATTTTGGTTGTAGGTTTATGTTACTATAGATAGACAAATGACATGTTCTAATTTATTAATTGTGATATTATGGCAAACACGAAATACAACTTAAAGGAGGAATTCAACGTTTGAGATCAACACATTTATCGAAAGGTTAACACGTACAACATGGTCAAGTATAGGCCCGATACGGTTTGTCGATCCACCAAAGTGCTTATGACGAGCAATTACTAGGAATAAGATTAGATAAACAGTTCCCCGAGTTATTTTGAATGCTCACTAAAGCATTGTAATTTGGTTAAACTTACCGCTTATTAGCCTCATCTATGTGCAAAAAAAATAGTTACTTTGTATACAATTTTTATTTAAAAAATCTAGAGTTTCAAAATTAAGAAAGATATTAATTATTATGGGTTAGTTAGTTGAATTAATGATAAACAACGAAAACACTTCACGTGGAAAGATTCAATTCCATGTTGTCGTGTGGTGTCTCTCTCAAGTCTCATGTGTTCAGTTAAACCCAATTTATTTTATTTTATTTTATTTTATTCATAGTAGGGCATCCTATGCATCAGACTCAACAAACTTTTCTTGTTTGATACTCTTTAAGAAGATATGACTCACTATTATTTTATTTTTTATATTTTCATTTTCGTTTACTTATTCGAATAATACCCTCTGATGTAAAGCTAATATTTTATTTTTATTTTTAAGTAAAGAGACTAATATATTAATAAAAATATGTATTAATAAAAAGACATGTGTTTTATAAATATAATTAATAGTTGTGATATATATATATTAGACCATTTAGTATAAAACGAAAGTTTTCTCCAGTTTTTTTTGACATGTAACACTATATATTATCAAAAGGTTTGAATGATCATTTTGACTTGGTTTGGAGTTTTTGGGAAGCGAATAAGTACGCATATTGGATGGCTAAACTCGGTGCAACTAGTGCTGAGAGAGACCAACTCGTATAAAAATCGAGCTGATAAAAACGGGAAAAACTAATTAATTGTAATGGTAAAGTAATTAAATAATTTGGAAGACTATTTCCGACCTAAAATTTAATATCATTTGCAACTTTAGAAAAAAGTATATCCTATGTTTTTTTAACTAAATTTTGAGTTTGTAGATAGTATCATTTGTATTGTAGCACTATCTCATAAAATTTAAGCGACCACCTCTTGAAAGTTTGACTTGTTATCATAGAATCTTGCGTTTACTAACATATGCATAACTAGGGCTGCAAACGAGCCGAGCCGAGCCGAATACTAGATGTACAGGCTTGGTTTGTTTATTTCTCGAGCCGAGCTCAAATTTAAACGAGCCGGACCGAGCCGAGCTCAAATTTAAACGAGCCGAGCCCGAGCTTCCAATCATCCGAATCAGATATGTTAGAACTTGTTTCTTTAACTTACTGAACAATCTTTTTTAAAGTCGAGCACGAGTTGCTCATGAACAATTTATTTTTTATGGTTGAAATGGGACTTTCATGAGTGTGTGGTATGAAAATATGAAACATAACACTAATGAAAAATAAATATCTAAAGAAATTAAAAATATCCAATTAGATATTGAAGTTTTAATAATATATTTATAAGTATAAAATTTATTTTTATTAATAATTCATAATTTCAAACGAGCTCACGAGTCGAGCTCGAGCAGGCTTGTTTACGTATCGAGCTTAAAATGGAGCTTGAGCTTGAGCTTGTTTACATTCGAGCCGATCTCGAACGAGCTTTTCTCCGAGCCGAGCTCGAGCTGCTCGCGAGCGGCTTGGTTCATTTGCAGCCCTATGCATAACAGTTTAGTTACGGGTTAATTTTTTTAATAAAATATTGAATATAATTTTATGTCTCAATAAATGCAAAAAATAAATTAAATTATATAAATTAAACATAAAATATATTACATTCCAATTATATATCCAAATATCCTCTAATCTTATCCTTAAACAACATCATTTTACACCAAATACATAATGAACAATTTAAACTTCCTTAATGAGAATGTTTCCTAGTGCCTTTGCACTTTCTTCACTATTTCAAAATGTAGGTGTAATATAAAAAGGAAAAGGAAACCCCATGATGGCTCATGAATTTAAGGAGGATATTGAGTGATAAATTTTAATAATTTTATTTATTACTACTACTTCATGCCTTGTAACGTAACTTGTAAATCTCCTCAATCCACATGCCATTCATGAAAAGTGAAACTCATGAATATCATCAAATCACAAGCTGCCACCTTTTAATCTTTTTGGCCGCACTTACTAGCTTGTCAATGATGTTATTTTTATCCTAAATCCAATGTTCAATAAAAGTTATATTAACCCCGTATAGAGAGTTTTGATAGAATTTTAATTATGGTCTAACTATCTATAATCTATATATTTTGATGATATTATATCCTAAACTGTCAAGACGAGTCTATAAATATGAAACAATGTAAGTTGATAAATATGATTAATTACACTAACAAAATGCACTAGATACTGTCTTTGCAATTTGCCGGATGGCATGTAGAAAAATGCTAATAGTTGATCTTCTAATTATAACGCATGTCACTTGAGACAACATGTGTAATAATTGAAACTTTTCTTTTTATTTGTTTGTCGGAAATAATTGGAAATTCTTATAATTAACCCATATGCTAACCATGGGTGAGTTACGTTTGACGGGTACAAGTGGTAAGGGGGTTGTGATAGTCATTGATCCTAGACTTGGAGTATGGTATAAATTTATCGGCATTTTTTAAATTTTATGCATAAAAAAAGTGAGTTTCATCACTTTACTTAATCCTTACTGAATTTAGATTACATTATAAACCTAACTAATCTTCTATTTTTAATCCATATTGAAATAAATTATTGGATCCGTTCTCGAAGGGTTAGAATGGTGCGAGTGTGCATCTCAGATATTAGTGAGATAGGAATAAAACACGTATTTACACAAGGGCGGAGCTGTGTTGTGCCCAGGAGGGTCCATGGCCTCCCCTGATTTTTCAAAAAAAAAAAAAAATCTATAACTATCCTAAAAAAAAAAAAATTATTAACAATTAACCCTCAAACTTTTAAAAAATATTCATTTGGCCCCCCTTAAATTTTAAAATTTATTTTATTTGAATATAAATTATTTTATTTGTAAGATTTTTTTATTTTTCTACAACAATATATATAGTTTTTTGTATTAAAAAATAATAATTTATAGAATAATTAATTAAAAAGTTAATATTGGGAGTTATATTGCAATATTTACACAATATAGGAACCTATAGTGCATTTTTGCATAACATAAAGACATATTTTGCAATTTTTGCATAATATATAGACTTATTGTGTAAATACGGCTAAATTTTTTTTTTCGGGGACGTTGCCCCCGAACCCCCTTGGCCCCCCCTAACACTATTTCCTACCTCCGCCCCTGTATTTACATATACAAGTGAACAAACGTATTATCTCTCTAAGTGCATGATTCCAAGTAACACTTTGATACTTAGATCAATAGTGGTTATAATAGATAGGGGCAGTCCAAGAAATCAAAATTTGCTTAGTTACCCTAAAAAAATTTGGCCCTTTTGTAACTAAAAAGAATTTTGTTTTGATAAAATTGGGCCTTTTTATATAAAATAGAAAAGTGAGGCCCACAGCGACGGTCTTGGTAGGTTTGCCCAAGGGCCCCCCCTATAATACAGAGTCTTTACCATCCTATAGAATATGATGAGAATAATTTTTTTTAAACAATCTGTAAATAGAATGAGTAATAATTATATTAACCGTTTGAAAGATAATTTATATGCTCTAGTCTATAGTCTATGTAGTTGAATTCGATGTCTAGGTGCCGTCTAGATGTCAACTCATTCTTCAGCTGCATATGCCGGTTCAAATTGTTAAAAAAAATTCCTAACGCCTTAGTCATTGTGGAAGAGGCGTCTACCCCGTCTAGGCGCAAATCAAAGGCCGAAAATTGGCCGCATAGGCTCACCATTTTTTTGTCTTACTTTTAAAAAAATCTTGAATTGATATTATAACTCTACTTTTAGTATTATTATATTTACTATACTATTAGATGAATTTTATGACTTAAAATAGTTAAAATTATTATAATTACTATATATATGTTACTATATATAAAATTACAAACACAATTCAAAACCGCCTCACCCCGTACGTCTAGCCCAAATATAATACCGCCTATGCGTTAGGCACTGATCGACCACCTAAGCCCCCAAACTGAGTTATCAACATAAACTCTAGTAACCGTTTGATAACCACATTCTAGTTACAACACGTATGGTAGCCTAACCAGATGTTAACACAATTAGCTTGAACCCTATTACATAATGGTCTTACTCACGTTCTATGCAACTTTTTTTATCATATTTTAGGCAGTTGGCAGGACATGATAAAGAAATATTAATAAAAATAGTTGGAATATATAGTCTACTTCTAACTAACCAAACTATTATTTTGCGTGCTCAAGATCGAGGAAGTGTTTGTGTTTGTGTATAATAACCTAAAAATGTTATATATAGGCCTTATAATGGGGCATGTCTATATGGTTCTTGAATAGAAAAAAAAGTATTATAAATATATTAATAAATTTAAATTCTTCTAGTGATATTTTCCTCAAAAATTTATTAGCAACCTTTAGAGATGATTTGTGTGATATTTTGTATTTTTGCTAAAATATATGTAACATTATTCCCAAATTGTAACGCATGAACAATATCATCTAATCCTAATAGGATTCATTAAACAAGGTGAAACTACTACATTAAATTGGTAAGTAATTAGTTTGGTGATTTAATAAGAATATCTGACTACCATTTGTACAAGCATGTGAGCATTAGGTGTATAAATTATTATTAGTAATAAAAAAAACAAATCTGTTCATAATTTGCAATACTAAAATATAAATGTTTGATTCTTTTTTAAGATAACTATAAATGTATCAATATGTCTATAACATCATTTGTTCCTATATTATCATTTATATCTTGAGAGAAATAAAATTTCTATTTTCAAAACATACAAGACTAGGAATGTTATAGTAAGAACTAAATAAAATATATAATTCTAAAACCTAAATATAAATTTAGTGTACGATAAACTAATTTGTTAATAATAAATGTTAACTATATTTAACCAAAATTAAATATACGTTTTAAAGTGTCCTTGGATTTACAACCCCCGACCACACTCTGTTGCTTGCATAAATAATAAGTACTCATTCCGTTCTAAAAATAATGTCCACTTAATTTTTTACACAAATTAAGAAACCTAATAATTGCATACATCATTATAAATTTACCATTCATAATGTGTCTTGATATATTGAATATGTATTGGAAATATAAATTTTAATTCTTTTTAATAAACGTAAAAACAGAAAAAGTTAGAAAAACGTATTTTGATATTCTAAGTGGACAGTACGCCCTCGGTGTAGCCAAGACGGGGTGATGATGACGGTGGAGAATGGTCTCCGAGTGGCGACAATTTTCTTATGCAGGAGAGTGTGAAGTTGGACTACGGTTGCAGGAGCTTGGCTCTTGGTGGCCAGACTTAGGTGAGACTTGGGTATGAAGAGATTTCTTTTTTGTTTTCCGTTTGAATATGAGTGTGAAAAAAACAGGATTGTTTTTTTTTTCTATTAATAAAGTAAGAGTTTAATTTTTTTTTTTTTGTTTTTAACTGATTTAAAATGTCATTTAATAATAAAAATAATTAAAAATCTGCACATGCTCACTTTACAGCGAAAATGAACATAATCCGTCATCAGGGTGTACCAAGTCACGATTTCAAAATTTTGGGGGTCAATTTACACTTTATATGATCGAGGGGGTAAGCTGACAATTCAAGGAAAGTACAGGGAGCAACAAGTGTATTTACTCTATAATTAATATCGTCATCTATTTGTAGAGGTCAATGATGCTTTGAACAATGTATTTATTACATAAAAACAATAGGAATGTGCAAAATAAATATGTTTTACGATATGGCCGATCGTGTAACTATTGACTGAAGGTTAAGGGTTGTTCGCAGCGTGACCAAAATCTCCTTATAGGCCTTATGACTTGAAAAATGTCTGACCAAACATGTTAGCATGTTATGGTGAACACCCCCAAGGTGGATTATGAAATGGGCTCGGGGTGTCGATTGGTGATATCCATAAACAGTAACGCAATATGTGTCAATCCTCGAGTACCATTCTCGAGCGTACTCATTTGGATACTTGAATATTGACCATGGATGAAGGTTCAGACCCACGCCCATACAAGTCACCATACCCGACGATCGTGCATACACAATCCCAATGGTTGTGGTTTTATCCAAGCCATGATATATGGATGTGATTCGTGACTTATACGTATAATGTGGGTTAATTAATGAGATATATAAATGCATATTGACTTTTAACAATTGAGGTAAACGCTTTTTATTCAGTAATAATACCAAGATACACACGTTGCCACGTCCTTACACGTCACCATACCTGACGAAACACGATCCCATTGGTTGTGGTTTTGTCCAAGCCATGATATATGGATGAGATTCGTGACTTATACGTATAATGTGGGTTAATTAATGAGTTATATAAATGCATATTGTCTTTTAACAACTGAGGTAAACGCTTTTTATTCAGTAATAATACCAGGATACACACGCTGCCACGTCCTTACATGTCACAATACCCGACGAAACACAATCCCAATGGTTGTGGTTTTGTCCAACCCATTATATATGGATGTGATCCGTGACTTATACGTACAACGTGCATTAATTAATGATTTACATAAATGCATATTGACTTTTAACAATTGAGGCAAACGTTTTTTATTCAGCATAATGCCAAGATTCACACGTTGTCATATCTCAGGATCCATAAGTGGCCTTTCCTGCATTCTCATCTTTATCTTGAGTGTTATAATACCATTGAATTCCCATTCCCTTGTTATTCTCACACTTTGTTTATTTTGCAAGTTCACTAAAGAACCAAAGATATATACGAGTCAAGGGGGGACATGGTAAGTTTGCCCCTTTTTATTATAAGAAAAAAATTAATTAACCTACCCCCTTAATTACAAAACCACTAGGTCAAACATAAGGATTTTATTTAGTGATTCTTTTTTTCTCATTGACAAGTAACATATATATGAAATTAATCCCTGAAAAAAGAATTATCATCCCGAATCCCGATGTATATATAAGTTAATTTAATTTATTTTTCTAGTTTTTGACCTCTATAAAAAAAATCTAGATTCGCTATTTATCTAAAAGTCCTTCTCAACTGATCAAACCGAATCTCTGCGATATATCTCGAAAATAAGTATCTTTAACTCTATCGATTACTTTTTAAAACACGTCATATTTGTGTTTATCTTACATAAAACAATAAAACAAGCAAGATATATAGGGATGAATGAAAGAGAGGTGTGCATAAAGTACTAGAAGTAGTAGTTATGTAAGGAAAGAAGAATACTAAAGAAAACCAAACACCTTTTCCTCACTCCCTTACACTTCTTTTACACGCCTCTCCCCTTTCTTTTTCCCCGCCCATCCCACTCCTTTTCCCCGCCCTCTCACCTCCCTCTCTCTCTATATAAAAACCCCTTATCTCTTTCATTTCTTCTCCACAACCTCTCCTATTTTCCTCCTTTTACCATGCCAGAATCCATGTCCAAGCTCGAAACCACCTCGAAATCCAAGGATTCTTCTGAAAATCCTTCCAAAACCCATTCAAAAAAACGCCCTGCTCATGATCTCGAAGATTCTCCTTCCATTCCAGCTCTTCCACCATTGAAGATCGTCAAAAACGATTCAGAATCCGATGAAGAATTGTGTCGTACACCAACATCTCCACGTCATATGATCCCGAAGATACGTGAATGTCCACCTGCACCAAAGAGGCCAAGACATCATTTGATCAAGCGACAATTATTATGTATAACACAAATACTTACCATGATTGATCCTGCTCAACAACTAGAAATCGATTCATTTTTCAACAGCCTTGAAGATCACAAATCCAAGAAAAGAAATGGAGGCTAAGATTATATTTAGGAAGCTAGATACAAACAATTATACATATTATATGTACTTATGTATTATCATTTTTTATTTACTAGATTCAGGTTATTTGGATCTGAGATTATTATATAATAGGTGACAGATTTACATGAAATCTTCAAAATTATTTCTTACTCAATTCTAATGTTCGTGTTCATGGGTTCATGTAATTATATTATTAGAATTTTATTTCATTTTCCGTGCTTGTGTAATCATTTTGTTATGTGTTCATGTAAATTCTTTTTATAACGTGAAATTATATTTAAAAAAAATTTAAATTCTGAAATTCGGATCAGGAGTAGATATTTAGATTTTCTCTTGGAGGTGAAAGGGTTTGTAGAAATGTCTGACTTTTTGGTTTATTTCACTATAAGTCACTATATTGTGCAAAATTGCAATATAGGTCCTTATTGTAAATTTATTTGAATTAATTATATTGTATGTTATACAAAATTGCTTATCTTTTATCAACAAAAAGAAATCAATAAAATAAAATAAATATCAAAATCTGTGATGAATTTTAAATATATTAATTAAATGGAGATTTTGAAAATCTAAAGAGGAAATTGCAAAAAAATTATTATACATTCATGCTTTCCCTTGAACATGGTTAAATGAATATTTTAAGAAAACTATAAAGATCCATGGACTAAATTTGATGGTTAACATTATAAGTTAGATAATTTAGAGAGAATTAAGGTTAGTTATTCTAGATTTCATAATATAGGGAAATTCAAAAATATACAACAAAAGAGATCATGTAATGTGTTTGATGTACTATTAGATTGGCTATAAAAAGGATACATAATGTGTGAATTGGGAGGACTAAAATTTTATTAGAGGCAATTAGAAGGGTAGATGTGAAAGGAAGAAAAAGTATGTGTAGCTGATCTGGCAATTTTTTCTTTTTCCATGTGCGACAGTTTGTCTAAAACTAAGGTAGTTGATCTGTACTATCAATCCATAATGTTGAGTGATTGGCAAGGCTTTGGGATTGGTACCACGTGATTTTCGATGAGGATTTGGAAATTTAGTCGATTTCTTTTTTTTTATATAATTTTTTTACAAGGTAATTTGTCATCTTTCGTAGTTCTTTTTAATACTAAGGCCAAATGGCCCAAATCTCATCAATAAAAATATTTGCTGAAATATCAATGATTAATCAGGATTATTTAAATACTTTTTTTTTTAAAAATATCTTAATATCTTAGATGTTAATTGAAAATATATTATATTTATGAGTTATTTTAAGCTAAGCGCTATTTTGACTTAAATTATAGATAAGATTCATTCTTACTTGAGAATTTATCGATCTTGAAAATATAAAATTAATATTTGAATAAAAGAATTGATATCATAAATAAAAAAGTGTCTTATTTTTTAAATAGATAATTGTTCATAGACACTTATTTTTATTAATAATGACAATTTTCTATTATTTTTAGGAATAATGACAATTTCCTATGAATAAAAAATATCAAATAGTAAAATCTAAACATCAAAAAAAGTATATATATACATATATAGAAGATGATTAAAGAAAAAGTAATACGAAAAAGGATAACATTTATTATTAATGTTATATAATTATCTGATATAGAGAGAAGATAAATATAAAAAAATTAATTATTTAGGATATTGATTGAGATAATATAAAAGATTACATAATTATTCCTAATCTGATAGCTTAATTTTAGGTAAATAAGAGTCAATCTTACATGTCTTTGTTAGTTAGATAATTAACAAGAAAAGTAGATTGCCAACTTCTCAAGTATATGTTGACGGTTAGTCACTAAAGGGAACAAACAAAAAGGAATATATTGTGGAGCTTGAACCATAAGCTAAAAGCTTAATACAGTAAAACAACAAATATTCATTTGATGGAATAAAGAGATATGTTTAACGAATATATAGAAGTGGGGTAATTCAGGGAAAATTTTAGTTATTTTTACATGTAAGATAATATTTGCTAGGGTAAATACTCATTCTAGTCCTTTAACTTCAGAGTTTTTGATATTTTGCATTTCAATGTATAAATCGCATCATTTCCTTTCCGCTAAAACTATTAAAATTTTCTGTGATTTCGAGAAAAGAAAACATGGTTGCAAAATTAATAATAAAATTAAACAAGAATTTAGAGGTAATTTGTTTTATTTTGGAATACTTTCGTATTTACCCCAATTAGCAAAACTAGTGATCAACAACTAATAGGATAAGTACTGGATAGTCTTTTGTGTAATGTTTGATATGATTGAATGGATGAAAGTATTCTTCGGCCAAAAAAAAGTGATATAACATGCTCCAAAAGATAGACTGTGTTACGTAATTTACATTCCATTAATAAATATATAAAAACAAAAATGGAATCCAAAATACTTATTCTCCAAAAACCCAACCCTCACGCTCCAACATGACGATGGAGCATCAATGACGATGCTTCATTGCTAACAAATTTTCTATCGCGTGTTTCAATAGAGCCTCAGACGAGACAGGTTGGCGAATGAGTGATTATTATGCTAGTGTAGTGTAATAGATAAGGTGAAATTACACAAAATAAAGTTTGGGTCGAAATAATTTCCAACGTTTTCTTTTATGTTTGAGGTAAAGGATAAATGTTGGTTGAGTAAGTACCCTTGTAATTCATATAAGGGTAAAGCCCTCGTATGGTCCTCTAACTATGCCCAAAGTGGGCGGTCCGCCCCTGATCTTCAAAATTACCCTTTTACGCCCCATATCTTCACCTTTTGTGACACCGTTAGTCTTTTTTTCATTTTTTTGTCAGTTGACCGTTAGTCAACGCCACATGGCGTCACCTCAGCGCCACCTCACCGCCTCTGTCTTCGTCAGCATCGTCCCTAACTTAAAAAAAAATCCTTTGAAGGCTTGAAGGCTTCAAACCTTCATCAATGGAGGATTCCGAAAAATCAAAAAAGCATTCTACTTCTTTATTATTAATCTGAACACTTAAAACTTGGATTAAGAACCCATTAAGGTTCCAATATCATTTATTTCGTCTAAACTAAGGCAAGGCCAGAAAACACTAGACAGAAAGCTAAATAAACCAAGAAGTTGCCAATGACTAAGCAACAGATTATCTTTCAAATGAACACCACAAGATTTATTTTCACTTAATATCAAATCCCTTTGCTTGAAGCTCAGAAACAACCTCATTTCTCATCCTTACCCATAATTTTAAAGCCTCTTGTTCAAACTTCTTGTCCTGCAAGTCCTTCTCGTAATTAAATGAATCTTTATCCCACTCAACAAAACCTTTAGGTCCGATTGTGGTCCCAATCATACCACCCTTTGCAACAAACTCCTCCATGGCCTCTGCATCGCCTGGGTATGGAAACTTGCGCTGCTCATAAAGATGGGCCAACTCCTATTCCTCCTTGGGCCTTGGCTTTAGTGTCCACCAACCAAGTGGGGATGTTTCGTGATGCAACCAAGCTGCACCAAACAGTGTGTATGTGCATAACAAAGATTTTCCCACTTGCTTCCAGAAGTAGCGATCTTCTTTACCTAAACCAATTTTCTTTAGATAGTTGTTGAAATTGAATGATTTCGACACCTATAGCCTTGTAAATAAGTAACAAACATATGTCTTTACTTGTCAGTCGTTGAGTAATTTTGACGAACAGATGATAAGCATATGTTTTATTTGGAAAAGAATAAATAGTGAAAAACGAAACGAAATTCGAATTCGGTTGAATTAATTTACCTGTTTTGCGAACCGTTGAGGGAAAGATAAATGAGATCTCAAGAGGTTTTGGTATGGATAATGGCGAGACTGAAGCGATCTTTTTTGTGTTAGGAGAATAAAATAATTGAGGGTTTTCTGCAGAGTAATGTTTTGAGGATTTTATTATGCTAAAATAAATGATATATCTTCCGTTTCCTTAAGTGTTTTGATCTCATGGTGTATTAATTGATTAATGGGTTCTTAATCCAAGTTTTAAGTGTTCAGATTAATAATAAAGAAGTAGAATGCTTTTTTGATTTTTCGGAATCCTCCATTGATGAGGTTTGAAGCCTTCAAACCTTCAAACCTTCAAACCTTCAAACCTTCAAACCTTCAAAGGTTTTTTTTTAAAAGTTAGGGACGATGCTGACGAAGACAGAGGCGGTGAGGTGGCGCTGAGGTGGCTCCATGTGGCGTTGACTAACGGTCAACTGACAGAAAAAAGAAAAAAGGGCTTACGGTGTCACAAAAGGTGAAGATATAAGGCGTAAAAGGATAATTTTGAAGATCAGGGGCGGACCGCGCACTTTGGGCATAGTTAGAGGGTCAGACGAGGGCTTTACCCTTCATATAATCCTGCAATATATCGTCTAAAAATATTTTTGGATCAAACATTTGAAAAGTACCATTTTTAGGCCAAATATATTCAAAAATACTATTTTTAAGTCATTTTACTAATCTCATGAGATAGTTCTTAGATTTTAATTTAGATATTTCAAATAAAATATATTTTCATTTGATTACATCACACACTAGTAAATCTATTTAAAGTGTCCAAACTGTTTTTAAAATTTACAAAATATCTCATAAAATTAGTGAAGTGACCTAAAAATGATATTTTTAAACCTGTTTGGCCTAAAAGTAGTACTTTTAAACCTGTTTGAAAAATAGTACTTTTAAACATGTTTGGTTTAAAATAATATTTTTAAAACGTTTGGCCTTAAAAATAGTTTTAGGATATACATAATAATAGGAAAATAAAATTTGCTCTTGAATAAATTAAACTTCATTTCTTACTATTAACCTCCATTGACGGAATTTTATTAAGGGTTAATGCTCAATAAACTTATGCAGCCTTGTCCACTATCCCGTAAAAGGCACTGTCTTGTTTTAAAAACTGTGAGTTGTGGGTTGCTTCCCAAAACTCAATTGTTGAGTTTTAGGAAGCTTCCCGTAGCTTAAAATTTGAGTTTTAGGAAACTTCTCATAACTCAAACGGCTCTTTTAATGGATAAAATATATATATATATATAGTGTCTTTTATGGGCAAAAAAATGTTGAGTGTTGGTGTGGCCTAAGGTGTGATAAAAAGATGATATAATTTAGATGCAAATAAACACCCTAAGCTAACACAGTACTGCAAGTATTACAGGACGTATGCAAGTTTTAATGATAAGAAGATTCGTTCCTCAGAGACTGACGAAAGTTAGAGAGAACTTATGCAAATTATCAAGTGTAGATATAAAAGATAGAAAGATAATACGCAAAGAAAGAAAAGGAAAATATATTTTTATTTGGTTTTTATAAAGAAAACTAAACTACTAAATAAAAGACAGAAAATAAAAGATATGAATTTCGAAGTAACTAATTAAAACTAAGAAAATAAAAGACAATAAAATAAATATGAAGAATATGAAATGAGAGATATAGCTTAGGTTTTACTAGTATGCACTAATCTTTCTAATTCTATCTATTAGATCTAATTTATAAGGGAGAATATTATCTCTTCGTATACTTAGTCAGGATTCTAAATTCCCATACCTTAGACCTTGAGAGCGACTAAGGGGGTTACGACACAACCAAGACGTGGTTACACTCTTAGAGTTATCAAGCGCTACCAAGGCTCTAAGCAAACGCAACAATCAATTGGTGATATGGTGATTAAAACAAACCCTAATGACTATCTAGTTAGAATCATGTTTTGTCAGAACTAATATCGACACTAGACATTATGTGGTGGTTCAATAGTTAAACACCTAGTTACGGAGATCATCTAACTACTATTAAGGTAATCCTATACTCGTGCACTAGCAAGGAAAACAATCATTAAATCAAAACACATAATCAAATATAAAGGTAAGTAGCTAACATCAAATTAAAACATATAATTCCCAAAGAAACTTAGATAGAAGAATTAGAATTCATAGATTATACATTATGCAAAACCCAAGCTAATAGAATTAATATATACAAAGAAAAGAAGAGAAAAGAATTACTGAATAAGAGGTTGAAGGAGACATGATTAATGCACAGCTCCTCCAGACTTCTTCTCTTGTGTTGCAGCTTCCTCTTGGCCTTAAGGTCTGGCCAAGGATGATTTTAGAGTGTTAAGAGGCTGTATTTATAGGGTATAGGAAGACCTAATTCGTTTTCTTGAAGGAGAAGGAAAGTAATGGACTCCTAGCCCAACTCAAATTCGTGAAATAAAGATAAACACTGCTGGACCGTTTTGAGCATATCTTCTTCGTTATTGGTCGGTTTTTGCTCCATAATATACCAAAAGAATCGTAACAGAATTATCTTTGTCCCTATGAAAGGAAATTACCAAAATCGGCCTATTTCTTAGGTAAATAACCACTTCTTTAGGTGTGTACTGCAGAAATTCAGATTTAGGCAGCTTTTCCTTTTCCTAATTGAACTCTGTTTCCTTCTATCTCCAATTACCATGCATATCTCTTTCCATATCTTGTAGTCTTTGACTTGGACTCTAATTAATCTCCATAATTATCTTTAAAGCTTCACACTAAATAAACAATTAAACCCAATATGCTCTAAAAATATCATGTTACTAAATCAAGACCCAAAATAGGAAAGTGCACTAAACTAAGCTAAAATCAACCTATAAGCTAATAAATAAGCCTAAAATGATGTCTCAGAATTATATTATATTATCACAAATGAGGAGACATCAAGTGTGGTGAGGAAAAATTAATTCTAACTTAAAGCTCGTTTGGAAGTGCGTATTTTAGAATAAAAAAGCGTTTTTAGATCAAAATTTAAATTTTGAAAAAATTATAAAAAATTATTTGAATATCTAGGCTTTGTTTGGAAGTGCTTAGTTTAGAATAAAAAGTGCTTTTAGAAAACTTTTAAAAAATTATTATAAATAATTTTGAAATCTAAAATAATTTTAATTTTTTTTTTCAAGAAGCGCCAATTTTTGGTGCTTCTCATAAACACGTTTCAAGATTAAAAAAAAAACTTTTAAAATGCTAGAAGCACTTTTAAGTGTTTTTTTTTAAAAAACACTTCCACACGAGCACCTAAAATCAAAAAAACACTTCCACACGAGCACCTAAAATCACTTTAAGTGATTTTTTAAAAAAACACCTATTTAGTGCCCGTATGGGATTGATTATTTTGGAGTTGAAAGCGCTTTTTGATTAAAATTTAAATATTCGTAAAATATATTAAAAAATATTTTAACATCTAAAATCACCTTAAGTGATTATTTTAATAATCACTAATCTAGTGCTTTTTTTAAAAGTGTTTTTTAGAGTCTAAAATATTGATATGGATCTAAAATCACTTTAAATGATTATTTTTATAATCACTAATCTAATGTTTTTCCTAAAAATATTTTTCAGAGTATAAAATATTTTTAAATGTATAAAAATACTTTTTAGTGCTTTTCGTAAAAAGAACTTCTAGACGGGCACCTAAAAAATTTGTTGGACATTAATCTTTTTTCTAATCAACCTTTACTTCTACTCGCCAATAATTTACTCCTAAGACCGACCTCGCCCAACACGAATAATTTTCGTTTGATATCGTCAATTTGTGGCATGTTGAATATCTTTTAGTAGGTTCTAAAACAATAGATTAAGCCCAATGCTGAAAAATTTCAACAAACTTATATCCATTAGGCCAAATATTATTGGCCTACTTATGAGCTGTAGTTTTTATTAAAGAAAAGAGATCCATCTTGTTGAGTGCGAGCCCAGATGAAGGATTAGTCCAATTATTATCAAATTGTTGTTATTACATTGAATATCTTTTTTGTTTGGTAAAGAATAATAAGTCAACGTTTTACAAGTTATACTCTATTAAAATTTGAAAGTTTAAAATATCAATTAAGTCCATATTAATAAAATCTTAGTGCACAACTCTTAAGTACAATGCAAAACGAAGATCAAACATTCATAATTTGAAGTCGTCACTCATGAAGGTGCCTCTTATACCAAAGTTGTTTTGAACTTTCCAAATATAATAAACTATAGCGACAAAAACAATATGTTACCCTTTTTTTTTTAATTTCTCGATTTTTTAACTTCTTTAACCACTTTAAAGCACTTAAAATAATATTTTTTTTTCAATACACAACCACTTTCTTACATTTTTTATACTATTAGAGAAAACACAATCAAAGAATATGTTCATTTGTCTTAAAATATTCTCCACTTAAACCACAAAGTGACTCCAATTCCACATACGCCATTTGGCTTGTGGTTCTTAATCTTTATGCAACGCCATCCAAACAATAATAGTATATT
The DNA here is from genome assembly GCA_029959085.1 of Nemophila menziesii. Classification (NCBI taxonomy): domain Eukaryota; kingdom Viridiplantae; phylum Streptophyta; class Magnoliopsida; order Boraginales; family Hydrophyllaceae; genus Nemophila; species Nemophila menziesii. The sequence goes on along the minus strand of JARWIR010000004.1, from coordinate 42,660,595 downwards.
TTGGAGTAACACATGAATCCAATACAATATTTTTCCAAAGTCTCGAAGAAAATCGTTGACAGAATACATCGTAAGACTTTTGATATAAAGTAATATACTCACCTCTAGGTAGATCGTTGATGGTGAAAAAATTATTGGCGGAAGAAAACCATCTTGATAATAATTTTCTCTCGGTCTCACTTTCAATTTTTAAATCTCTTTCAAGAGAGAGGTGAATCTGTTTGAGCAGCATTCCATGTCCACACACTTTGATTTTTTAAATATTTTTTGTGTATCCATTTAATCTAAATGGAATCTTTGTTGTTCATAATTTTGTCATACCATGTTCATGAACAATGCTTTATTCCAAGCATCTAGATCATTAAGACCAAAGCATCCTTCTTTTGGGGAGCAAATCATTTTCCATCAAATTTGGGGAGATTCTTCAATCCTAAGGCTCTAGTATAAGTGGGCCTTTATTCTTCTTTTACTCCTTTCCAACCCGTCTTTTTCTATTTTGGTAACCCATGGATTTACCAAAATTATAACATCTTTTACGTTTAATATTGTAAAGTCAAATTCTTTATAAATCATAGGTGGTGAATTTTCTTAGTATCTAAGAAAGACCGCTAGTCAAAGATTTTGTCATGATAGCTAACAGATTAGTATATGCCAATTTTACATGTACTTTTTAGGTTTGTTCTTGATAGGATCAAAATTTTAAAAGTACAACATTTTTTCTAGATAAGTTTGTTTTTTCCTTATCTTGTTATAAAGTGTTATCTTTTCTTTTTTAATTGTTCGGACTTGAGCTGTAAGTATATATATTTTGAAAAAGAAAGATAACCAATACGAGTATGTACAAGAAATCGCAAATTGCAAATCAAATTCTTTTCAGTGTCATTGGCAATTTTGCAATGAAAATGCAATCTTATTTTGATGCAATCACTTGTACGTTATTCTTTGATTTTGTGGTCTTGTTACTCTCCCATTGATTGTTAGCGCACTTTTGAAGTTTTAAATTTGTTTTTCTCCAATCTCGTTTTGTTTAGAATTATTACTAATAAGATGTTTTTGTTTATTTATTAGTGATGGAGAAATTTATTAAGAAGATACAGCCTACAACTCAATAGATTATAGAACCAAGTTGACTAATACTAGTAGGGTTGTCGAGACTAGTGATTTGTCTTCTTAAAAGAGACGACGTATTGAAATGAATTTAGAAGATGATTGACATCTAGATCCTGATGTGAACAAAAGAATATTGGATGATTTTCAACCGGATCTCAGTTTGTGTAAAAAATAAATTTTCATCCTAATGAGCGAGACAATGTTAGAAGAAGATATTTATTAAATGGTTTGCATCAATCATTCATAGCAAAATTTAAAAACAAAAGAATGTGGCCAACAATTGCGCCGCTTAAACATATATTGGAAATGAGATTTTACGTCATATCGACAGAGAAACACTTTTACAACGTTATTAAAAGATGTCTAATCGTCGAGAATAGATTTAGTAAGTTATTAAGTTTACTAATATTAAAACTTCTTTCTATTTTTTTGTTTGAATAATTATTTGATAATAAATGTGAATTTTTTTTAGGTTAATAATTGGTAATAATAGACGCAAAAATTTACATCATATGATGTAATACATAGTTGATTATTTTTTTTAGCTACAAGAGAAGTATCGTAAATATTAAGCATAAGTTTGTTTATAATTAGAAATAATTTTTAAAATAAATAGCCAAGTATCATATCAAAGTGAATATGATATGTTTTGTGTGGTTTGAAAAAAAAAATTGTGCGTATTTTTTAATGATTTTGTTAGATATATAAAGATATATTGACGTAGTTTTTTTCGTAACATTAATAATCTTTTCCGATTCACGACTCGAAATCCTGTAACAACAAAAATTAGCACTATTAAGTAAAACATTGAGTCAATAAACAACAAAAATATAGTCCAAAAAATAAATAGTGATTGGATTAATATACTCCATTAATTAATAAAAGAGCACCCAACAATTGTTCTTTTGCTGAATAGATTCCTGTGTAAATACTAGTGTCCAATCTTTTGAATTATTCGACCAGAAGAAATCATTTTAAATATAACCCTATCTCTATATAAAGCCAAAGGCCTTAGACATCACACAATACATTCGCCAAAGAGATGGGTTTTACTGAAAAACAAGAAGCTTTGGTTAAGGAGTCATGGGAAGTGATGAAACTAAATGTTTCTGAATTAAGTCTTCGTTTCTTCTCATTGTAAGTCTTACTTTCGAGAATTTTATGACTCATTTGAATATCCATTGTCATTGAAGGTGAAACTTACTTTTTTTTAACGATGAAAAAAATCTTTAAATGCTGATTGTAATTTGAAAAATAATTAATCCACCTAAGATTATAATTAGCACTCTGAAAAATAAATTTGAAAAATACTGATTAAACTATGTAGCTTCGTTTCTGATTATATGTATTGTATTAGGATCCTGGAGATTGCACCAGCAGCAAAGGGCATGTTCTCCTTCTTAAAGGACACAGATGAAATCCCACAAAACAATCCTAAGCTCAAGGCTCATGCTGTTAAAGTTTTTAAAATGGTTAGTGTATATAATATAGATAATTTAAAAGGTAAATTTAATCATAGAATCTCACTAATTTTATAGAAATTAATTAAAAAATCTTGAGCATATAATAATCAAATAATACTTTTTGTGCACTATCTTGGTTTTTATAGTCTTTTTCCCTCCACTACATGCTTCTTTTAGGCATATGGTCAACTTGTTGGCTCCACTTAAGTAGTGACACTTAAAGAGTCCTTTTACTAATCAACCTGATAATTGTTCTAGTAACTGTTGGAAGAACTTTGCGATTTATAGCTATCATGAAATCTAGATTGAACTTTAAATCTTTTACGTTTAATCAGAATGAATATAATAAAAATAAAAATTGAGCATTCTTCAATAAACGAGGATAGAATCGGTTGTTACTTTAACAATTAGGATATTTCCTACAATATTATACAAAAACTCTTGAAATCAAGTACATGTTTTAAAAATAACTCTAATTAAACTGTCTCTCAAATTTCTTTATAAAGAAACTGAGGATAAGCCACATGTGAGTAGTGACAGAGGGACCTCTGGGGACAAGACCATGGTCCCTTTTAGGTTTTCACAAATAAGTTGACTGAGAAAATATAATACCGAAGTCTACACAACAATTTAAATGCTCATATCAATAAATCAAGATTTGATTGTGATACTAGAGTGTGACATATATATATAGATACGAAAAGTCACTTAATTTTACTTTTGTTTAGACATGTGAATCCGCTATTCAGCTTCGTGAAAAAGGGGAGGTGGTAGTTGCAGAAACCACTCTAAAGTGGTTAGGTGCTATCCACGTCGAGAAAGGTGTTGTGGGCCCTCACTTTGAGGTCCGTCTTGATCACATCGCTACAAGTTTTCTCATAACATTATTTGTTTAGAAATTAATTTTGATTAAAATGAATGGCACATGTAGGTTGTGAAAGAGGCACTTCTAAGAACAATCAAAGAAGCAACCGGCGAAAGTTGGACCGATGAGCTAAACGATGCTTGGGCCCAAGCCTATGAGCAGTTGGCAGAAGCCATCAAGGCAGAGATGAAAGTTGAGGAGAAGATTTCCGTTTAGATGATCTTCGACCAAATAATATTGATATTCCACTATTATAATAACACAGTTTCCCCTGGGATATGTACTATAAGTTCCTATATTATGCAAATATTGCGTTATAGGTTCATGTAATAATTTTTTTTGAATTAATTAGACTATAAATTCATATATTATATAAAGTAATCTATATAAAAAGGCTTAAGTAGTTTTACATTTTTATTTTAAGTTGTTGCACGCTCAATGCTGAAGCAGGATGCAAATCGTTTCTACACGGTATAAATTTAACAGTAAATGTTCACCGATAAACATTTCATAATAAAATTTATATATAATTTTTGATAAAAAAAAACCTAATACTTGTTTTTTTTTCTGAAAAGATTCCCGTTTATATACTAGTGTCCAATTTATTTTTATTCAACCAAAAGCAATCATTTTAAATCTAACCCTGTCTATATATGAAGAGCCAAGTCCTCATACGTCACATATTACATTCACATTCACTGTAGAGATGAGTTTTACTGAAATTTGATGTGGAAAATAAACAGGTTAGTAATTAGTAATTACATAATCTTGAAAAGGTTTTAAATTTCATGTTTTTGTTTTTTAGCTTCCACGTATGTTACAAAAGGATGCAATTGCAAGGTACTATGGCCTTGAAAAGGGACAAGTTTTGGAAGTGACCTACAATGGTGAAATAACAGGGTTGCATATTACATATAGATGTGTTTGGTGATTTGCTTTATAGTACTATGAAGCTTTTGAATGTTTTGTGCTTTATTTTCGGGAAATAATACCCTATCTCATGTTAGTTTATTTTTCGATGTTTCTCTTGAAGTATTGTATGTATATCTTGAATCGTGGGATCTTGTGTTCAACTATGTATGTCTAGTGGTGATTTTATTTGGTCTGGTAGTTTTTATATATGGTTTACAAAAAGAGCCAAAAGGCAAAAACACTTGGCAATGAAGCATTTACATTTGCAAAACAAAAATGAGTATACAGAATTGAATAACTAATAATAATAATAACAATTGAAAAAATATTAAGAATCTTTACCACGCATATAAGCAGTATCTAAAGACTCGTACTATTTCAGACAATCTTTACCACGCATAAAGCAAAAAAGAAGTTGAGTTTTAAAGTTTTTTAGAAGATTGGAACACCAAGTGAAAATTCTTAAAATTTTACGGGACCATAAGCTATTTCTTTTTGTTAATATTGAGGACTAATAATGAAATTTACAATATACACAAACTACTAACTTGAGGGAAAAAATGGGAGTAGAAAGATTAAATACTAAGCTCATTTTACTTACTTGGAATTAAAAAAACATTCAAAGAATAACAATTTAACTTACAAATGAATGGGGGTAAAGTGTGTGAAGTTCAATAATTTATACTTTTAGTCCCTTGAAACATCTTTATTTACAGTATGGAGTAAGCTCTGACTACCTCAATTATAGGTGCCCTACACAATGGACACCTTTCTCCACTTTTAAACAACTCATTCGCACATTTTAAACAAGTACACATATGTCCACATCTGCAAATACAATAAGTTAAGTTACCAATTTGCCCTTATAATAATAAATAATATAATTTAATCATACCTGTACAATAAGGAATCGATTTGGTTATCACAACAAATACAACAAGTACCCTTTCTTGCATGGCACCAATTAGACCCATCTTCACACGTTTCGCTACTCCCTGAAAAAATATATAAATTACACATTTAGTCCCTTATCTTTGCATAACGTGGCTCCTCCACTGAAATCATGAAAAAAGGACTAATGTTGTCACAAAATTAAAATATGAGGGGTTAAAATGCAATATTTACAAGATGAGGGACTAATTTGTAAAAAAAGTATAAAAAATGCAAACCTTGACCACAAGTTGACCGATTGAGAGCAGCTGAAACTTCTTGCTTAATGGAGCGTTGTAATTCTAATTGCATATCCATGCAAGTTTCCAACATTCTCTGCATATGATTCATACCATGTTGAAGCCTAATCACATCTCCTCTTAAATCACTAATTATCTCCCACTCCTACAAAAAATTGCAATATAGGTCCTTATATTATTCAAAAATTGCCCTATAGGTCCCTATAACGTTTAATAATATAATAAAACTAAACCTCAGAATGACGTACATCATCACGATGCCAGTTAGAGTGATAAAGAGTCGGATGCCATATCGGTTGTGGTGGTGGGACCGGCGGATTTGGTGGGCCCGTGTTCGGATTCGGGCCCGGGTCCGGACCTGGATCACTTTCCGGAAAGTTCCGGTCACCTTGTCGGTCTACATATGACAGGATTAACTGATCCAAACTCTCTCGGAAACTACTGTGAAGAAGAGTTGAAACGTTCCTCCTAATATAAATATGAGTTAATTGCACTATAGGTCCCTGAAAAATAGAGAATAGCTCGAATTTTTACCTGCTAAGAAGCTCGCGAAGTTCTACACTATACACGTTTTCATCATCGGGTGGATGAAATCTATTAACTCTCCGATTTTGAACTGAACGGCGGATTGTTTGTTGGATAGTTGACTCAGATGTTGACTCTTGTTCATGTGGGCCCGTCTCGTTATTTTGAAGATCCGGGTTTTGAACAGTTGAATTGATATCTAGATTGACTATATTAATACTCGATGATGGTTCGGGATGTTCATGGTGCTCGTAAGAATTTGTGGGACCCGGTTCATTGCTAGAATCTGTGGGACCCGGTTCATTTATAGAATTTGTGGGACCCGGTTCATTTGTGGAATTATCGTTGTTATTATCAGATGAGGTTTCAGGGTTGGTGTTTACTTGACCACGGACAATATTTTCTAATCTGTAGCGAAAACCATCCCTGATTAAAATAAATAGATTTCACATCAGTTTATTGCACTATAGGTCCCTATATTATGCAGAAAACTTATTATTTAATTGCATATTAGGTTCCTAAAACTCTGTACATTATGTAAGAGAAACCTATACTTTTATAACTAATTATACCATAGGTCCCTAATTTATGCAGATTGCAATAGGTCCCTATGTTATGCAGAAAACATATGATTATGTTTTTATATCTAATTGTACTGTAGGTCACTCTATGATGCAGAAAACAATACAAGTTAATTGCACTATAGGTCCCTAATTTATGCAACAGCACAAGTTAAGTGCTCCCTATATTATGTGAAATAGCTTGATTTTTTTATAATTATTACAGGGTCCTTACGTGAAAAATATGAGTTGATTGCAATATACTAGGTCCCTATATTATGCAAAATAGCATATATATTTTTAAGTTACTTGCACTACAGGCCCTATCTTATGCAACAACATGAGTTAATTGCACTATAGGTCCACATCTTATGCAATAAGATGAGTTAATTGAACTATAGGTCCCTATACAATGCAGGAAAACTGTATTTTAAAATTAATTTCACCTTAAGTCCCTATATATGCAGAAAAGAATAAACATATTAGTTGACTGCACTACAGGTCCCTATATTATGCGAAATTGTCTATAATTTTAAGTTAATTGCACTTTAAGTCACTATATTATGCAGAAAACATATTAGCCTATTGCATTACAGGTCCCTATATTATGCAAATTTGTCAATATTTTTAAGTTAATTGCACCTTAACTACCTATATTATCCAGAAAACATATGAGTTAATTGCACTACAGGTCCCTATATTATGCAAAATTGTCTATATTTTTAAATTACTTGCGCCTTAACTCCCTATATTATGCAGAAAACATATTAGTTAACCTAGGGAGAGTATCCTTTCTAAGGTAATTGTTTATTACAGGGTTAAAAAACAATATTTTAAAACTCAAGGGACATACCTCAATCCTGACACAGTATGCCTTCGCCTTAACTGAACTAATTCATTTGTTGCAAATGAAGGAGGTCTTTCATTCTCAACAGGCCTCTCATTTCTCAAGAATCTACCTCTGAGTAGGGACTAAAAATGTAAAATCACAGAAAATGAGCAAGGACTAAAGTGTAAATATTATATAGCAAGGACTAAAGTGTAAATAAAATAACAGAAAAAAACCTGAATACGATTACGATGAGCAAAATCAGAAACAGCACGATGCTGTAACAAGCTTTGAAGTTCGATTCGTCTTTCATTTTCACTTCTCACAAGCAAATCAACGAGCACTTGTCTACCACGCAGCCTCATCAAGTCTCTACGTGTATGCTCCGGCTGATTCTGACCTTCCTCTTCATGGTCAACACGAGGACTGTGGGGCCCACTTTGTTGACTTGCCGTTTGGACCCACTCTCTCACGATCCTGACTCGTTCACGCTCGGTTTCTCCTAACCATTGATCACCGGATCTCCGTGATGAACGGTCAGTGATGGTGGTGATGCCACTTTCCATCCATCCACGTGCTATTTGTCTTACCCTCTCAGATGACTCAGAAGCTAACTCAGATGCCAGCTCATCGTTTCCTTCGAGTTCTGACCTTCTCCTGGAAGACTCTGCCAGCTCAGCAGCCACGTCATCGTCAAATGATAAACACGTTAACTCCTGAAAGCCACTCTCGAATTCTGAATGTGCATCGCTAGCTATGCTCTCTGGCTTACGTGGCACATGTTGTTCTACATCTCTCATCTCCACACAATCACTCTAAGCTATACACGTTATTTAATACAACACCAGGGCCCGAAATCCAGAAAGCCCGAAAGTCCGGTAGCTCGAATATATTTACAATTAAGTCCATTCAATACTTACAGAAAAACAAACCGAAATTTTGCATCATTTTTACAAATATGAATTTTCAACAACATTATGATTACAATATCACTTTTCGAATACATAATCACCTGATCAAAGTAAAATTCCCCCAAAAAATTGGAAACTTAAATCAATACCATTTATAACTACGAATAATGAATTGTCAAAATTGAAATTAATTGGAAAACTCTAAGTTAAAAGTATAAAACGTACCTGTGAAAGATTATAATCTGATAAAAAATCGTATCCCTAAATTTTCGACAAGTGTGTATGTATGAATATAGAGAGGGAAAGAAACGTGTACGAATAGAGAGAGAGAGTAGAAGAGAAATAAGGAAGGGGTAAAAAGAAAAAAGAATTATATATATTGTTTTCATTTCCTATTTTTTAGGGGGTTTTGCATATATGTTTAAAAGTCTAAATTACCCCTCGTTGTGGTGATTTCAAGACTGTAGCTGAATCTTTCCTATAGTCACTTTAATAGAAAGAAAAAAACACCCAATGATATATCACTACAACACAAAATATTCTTGTTGCTTATTGGTTAACTTTTTTGTAGATTACAATAGAAATAAATTTGTCAATTAATTGGATTGTTTCTTTACATGAAAGAGAAATAAGTAATGAATATGCGATAGAGTATGAGGTGACACGTCATATTTTTTGACATGGTCTATAATTTAGTTTTTGTAAGTTTTGGTGGAATTGCTTGCTTGATTGATTAGTATTCATGTCCTTCTCTATTGTCTTATTGATTTTTGACATATTAACAAGATTGAACAATTTATTACTATCTTTTTTTAAGCCTTTCACTTCACATTAAATGAAATAATATCTCTGGTGTTGTGTATTATTTCTTAATCAATTATTTATATTTTGTCCACCTCTACCTTGTTGGATTTACATAGTCAGAAATGGTGGCTACTTTTTCCAACAAACCACATTGCAAGTTTTTGTAATGTCTAATTTTGTACTCTAATACAACTATTCAAGATCAGAATCCTATGTTGTTCATCATATTTCCCCCCTAATATAAATAAAAATAAAAATAAATTGCATGGGACACCCCTCGAATCTAACATATAAGCACAAGAGCACTTACAAACACCCATTCATTCTTCGAAAATCACATACAATTTACGAGTACACGTCTTATTAAAGCCTTTAATAAACAAAATCAGATTCGAATCTCCCTAGAATACAAAGCGGGACATATAAACTAGAAAGTAGAAACATAGCCCAGTTTTGTTGGGCTACCCCTTGAGCCCAATCGATTTGTGGGCCCTGCCCTCAAATCTCACCGGTTCCAAGAGGCTGCCTTGAAGTGTCACCTGAAGCCCAAGCCTGATAGTCCTTAACTAACTGCATAGTAGACAACAAAAATTATCAGGTCCTGTTCAGTTTAATTGCACTTATAGTCCTTGTGGTCTCCGAAACTATAGTCCTATAGTCCTTGTGCTCTAAAAATCCCACGAAAGGTCCCTATGGTTGATATTTATAAACACCACAAGTCCTTGTGTCATTAATTGACTATAATAATACCCTCTCAACTAAATATTTAAACCTTTTTCAAGAGACTGTTAGTGCTCAAACTGTCTAGGGGTATTTTAGTCATTACACAGCATTTTGTTAGTAAAACTAATCGTGTTAGTCTAAGGGATTGTGGGTGCTCATAAATAAACCATAGGGACCTTTTATGTCGATTTTTTAGCTCAGAGACTATTAGACACTTACTTTAGAGACTACAGGGACTATTATGCAATTAACTTAAAGAAGTATATAAAAGAAAAGAAGGGTGAAGCATGCGCTATTTCTAGTCATATTTTCTCCATATAATCCATGTTTTTTACTAGATTTTGTCAATGAATAAATATCCATAGCCTTGGGGTCTATAGTGCATTTTTTGCAAAATATAAGGACCTATATGTAATGTGAAGTACCTGTGCCAAAAAACGAGGAAGCATGACTTTGAGTATCTGTTCAAGGACTTGAGTACCAGCAGACTCAATGGTCTGTTTAGGAAAAGCACGAAATGCGAAAGGAATCTCAATGTTAACCTGCTCATGGATAATAATTAATTGCAATCTAGGTCCCTATATTTTGTAGAAAGAGTAAAAAAAGAAAGGTTATGAAGATTATTACCTCGATAACTGTATCTGAAGTGAGTTGCTGTGTTGGAGATTCAGTTTGTCTGCTATCACAAGATACTCTATTGACCATAGAAGCTGCAATTATATCAAATTCCTGAAAACAATTAATGAAATTCAGAATTAAATGAAACTACTTTACGCAAATTATGTGCTAATTGCAAAAATACCCCTGAATTTTTTACGTTACCACACTCCTCGATTTATAATTGCACCTGGGAGGTGAAATGTCGATTTTAACCCTAAAAATTTGCTAATGCCCCCCTCCCAACTTCTCAAAAACTCAAGTTCTTTTTTGTTTTTTAATTGAAAACAACTCTGGTTTGTTGAATTTAAAGTCTTTGTTAAATCAATATACATAATATAGGGACTTATAGTGCAATTAATTTAAATTATAACTTACTTTGCATAATATAGGGACCTATAGGGCAATTAATTCAAAAACATAACTTATTTTGCTTAATATAGGGACCTATAGTTCAATTAATTCAATATAGGGATCGATTGTGCAATTGATTCAACAATAAAGGGACCTATGGTGAAATTAATTTTACAATATAACTTAATTTGCATACTATAGGCACCTATGATGCAATTTATTATAAAATATAACTTATTTTGTATAAAATAGGGACCTACAGTTCAATTAATTCAACAATATTGGGACCTATGGTGCAAGTAGTTCCAACAATATAGTGCAATTGATTAAAAAATATAACTTATTTCGCATATTATAGGGGCATATATTGCAGTTTTTTGCAAAATATGTGTATAAAACATTCTTGCACGAGGTTAAAAACACTTACCATCAAATTTGTTATTCTGTGCAACCACAATAGGTGAGCCCTCGAGCTGTAAAACACACACACAACACTATCAAAAACACAAAATCCAACACACACATGTGTGTATATATATATAATCGAAGATACCTTGCAAGACAAGAGATTAATACAGCAACCATTAAGCTGTTCTTCAACTCTAACTAACAAAACAGGACAGATTTCGAAGTTGAAAAACTTGAATCTATACACGTAACAGTTGAATGTGTTTTCATCAACTCGTTCTATCCTTTCTGCATCTAATACCGAGTATTGACTCGCAGGTAAACTCATATATTCCACTACAACCATCACAAAGAAATACAGGGACCTATAAGGCAATTTTTGTAGAATATAGGATCTATGGTGCAATTAACTCAAAGGTATACTTACTTAGAGGTCTTTCAAGTTGCTTCACGGACACGGATTCTCTCCTTTGAGCAACGAATCTAGCTTTTGGAGAAGATGAATCTGCTGAACTGCGAAGAGAAAGTTTCGGGGAATCTTTAGAAGCTAAGCACAAAAAACGATTTCTAGGGTATTTCGATTTTATTGAAAGTTGGGTTAAATGTGTAACTGAAGAACATGATGAAGAAAAACTTAACGCCATTTCTAATTTTTAAATTTGCTGAGAATTGGAAATGAAGTGGGAAATTTTTAAGAGCTTATGTGGTTAAGGATACGGCCATGGAGATTAGATGATATAACCTTCACAAGACGCAGGTTAGCAAACATATACATCCAAATCTTAACGTGCGCCTTTTACATCTAAATCTTATCGTGCACCACCTTATGAAGATGACGACAGGTTTGGAGAATATAGACAAACGTCACCGTCATATACTTACTACGGCGTAGCTTAGCACCATAAAGGCTATTTATCTAACGTGCGCCTAAAAGGATGACAACTGATAGTTAACGACGACAAAAGGTGCCGTTATTATCATGCGACATTTTCGTAATTATAGACAAAAACATGAATAATTTGCAATATTCGAGACATTTCTTCATTTTTCTTCTTAATTTAATTGATAAAAAGATAACGAAAATTCACGATAACAAATTAAAACTTGGTGTAAATAGCTTAATGTAACCGACACAAAAAAAAAGTAACTGATCCAAAATGCAAAAATGAAAGAAATTACGACAAATGATTGATTAAAAACTATAATTCATTAATTCATCATACTAAAACTATTACATCGATAACATTATCCATTTTTACATAAACAAAAGCTAATTTGATACCTAAAGTAATATTTTTTATTCAGAAATGATTTAAGAGCTTGTAAATTTGGTAACAGCCTTGGTCCCTTCAGAAACAGCGTGTTTAGCCAATTCCCCAGGCAAAACGAGACGAACAGCAGTTTGAATCTCGCGAGAAGTAATCGTTGGCTTCTTATTGTACCGAGCGAGACGAGATGATTCCTGTGCAAGTTTCTCGAAAATATCGTTGATGAAACTGTTCATGATCCCCATTGCTTTGCTTGAAATACCTATATCTGGATGAACTTGTTTCAACACCTTGAAGATATAGATCTTGTATGTCTCAACGCTCTTCTTCGTTCTCTTCTTCTTTTTGTCTCCGGCCGCTGCGACTCCGCCTTCTTTTGGTAGTTTCTTTCCGGCCTTTGGCTTCTTTTCTGCCGGTGCTTTCTCCGCCACTGCTGGTGTTTTCTCAGCGGCTGGTTTCTTCTCCGCTGGTTTTTTCTCTGCCTTCGGTGCCATTGATGATGGTTAGTGAGAGAAAGTGTAGAGAGAGAAAGTTATTTGTGGATTTGAAGGAGTGATGGTATGTATATATACTGGTTGATAAGTAGGATATGATTGGTTGTTTAAAGGTGTCGTGGATTGAGATATGAACCGTGGGATTTAAGGTGTTTTTGGACGGTGGATATTAGATAATGACGAGGATTTGAAAAGGATTTAGAAATTGAAGTTTGTGGGCTGAAAAGTTTGGGAAGTTGATCAAAAGGGGCCAAGAGTGAATATTAGCCCAATACTCGGATTCAAAAAGGATAAGTGGGCTAACTGCAAACACTCCAATTAGATTGTCTCCTCCTACACTATCGAAGAATGAAGTCTCTCCTAGGTACATTTACCAATAAACATATAGAAGATGTAATTAAAATGTATGCAGTTAGTGAATGGTGGTGCGAATTTAAGGGACACCTTAAATGATATAATCTAAGTTCATACGCAATTTGAGTTGACCTGGACTTATCGTGAAACGAACAAGTATGCGAACTAGATGGCGAAATTTGGAGCAAGCAACAACGGAAGTACAGAGCAGTATAGAGATCCTCTGGAGGGACTTTGGTGATTCCTTGTTAAAGATCGGTGCGTCTGGGTTGTACCTAGAGTGATAGTAGTTAATATTTAATAGGAAATAGTACTTCCTGGTCTTCTGACCTCACTTGCAACGAAAAAGAAAAAATGTATGTCGTATATATACAAATTAAATTGTATATTTTAAATATTCTTCTACCTAAAATATAAAATTACATTTAATATGAATCTGAAATATACACTAATATAATTGATTCATTATATTAGATGTCTGGTTTTAAGATATTTATTATTCAACTGAAATGGGTAGTTTTCATTTAATGTTATTTTGTACTTATGGTTTTTCCTAGTACTTTTATCATGTGTTAGGAAACTATAAGAACTGGATTTTATTAAGAAGCGGAATTTAACTAATGAGCTAATTAAAATCGTGTGAGATTGTTTTACTTGAGAGAAAAGTGTTCTCATATAGTCAAATGAGTATTGCTCTAAAAGAACTTGCTAGCCATTGGAATATTTGAGAACAGTTTCTAAGCATAGTTAGTAGCCCGTTTTCACCTGAAAGGTTTGTTGGGATCTTAGAATCTCTATTATTGTTAATTTACCTGATTCATATGTTTTCACAATTATAATGATTGATTTTGCTTTGTTGTGGGGGTTTTGTTATTTGCACGTCTTTATATAAGACCCATAAATCATTACTTGTGTAAAAGGGGGATAATGCATCCAGAGCATTATTATATTTATTTGAATCTTAGCTAAACTTATATGTTTTCATGGAGTATATAGTCTTTATTACCTCATTGTTCTTCTTGTTTTTTTACACTAAACACAAAGGACTTTTAATTACTCAGTAACTAGGAACGTCAGTTCTTGTGCAGACGTTTTTTTTTTTTTGAAGCGCTTGTAAACTTGTGGTTAGCTACTCTGTCAGATATGTAAATCAACTCACATTAGAGGACCACTCCTCTTTTTTATTATTAATGTAAGTCCTTTTTTACTGAAAAAAGTTTGCTTGACGAGTTTGGGTTCATATTTAGGATAAATCTTGTATGGAAGTTTCTTGTATGTTCAATAATGATGGGCCAAAACCAATTGGGTTAGTTCAACTGGCCAGAGACTTACTATTTTATTCAGCACTTAAAGTAGAGGTCCATGGTTCGAATCTCCTCCCTAACGAGTGTAAAGTGAGAGGTATAAGGCTCGAACCCCTCCTTGAACATGAGTAACCTAGTTTTGATTTACCATGAGAATATACATGGGATTAGTCTGGTGCGCGCAAACTAGCCTGAATCACCCATGTAACCAAAATATAAAATTGTAATAATAATAATAATAATAATGGACCAACCATATAGAAGTTATTTATGGATTATTATTTGCTTAAACTTTAGAGAAAATATCTAGTCATTAATAAGAAACTTGTTTTTGTATCCACTAATAAGTGGATTGGTCATATAAGTCGTTATTATAGTATTACAGCGTAATAATGAATCATATAAGTCGCAATTATAGTATTATAGCGTAATAATGAAATAATAATACTCTAGTTATGTGTTTTAGATTGTATATTTTATTGGAGAATCGGTTCTTAATTTGTCTAGAGAACGACTAATTATCAAATCGATATAAGGTTAATGAAAATGTCGAACATATTATTTTCGTAATATTTAGTTTTTTGATATTTATTAAAACGGAATTTCAAAGGGAAAATAAATCCTTTTCTTCTTATCCGATCGAGTCAGGACCATACTTACAAGAGTCAATCCGACATTAACTCAAAACGAATTTACATATGAATCTCTTCTATGGAAAAAAATTTATAAAATTAAGGATCTCTAAAAACTTAAAAAAATCAGAAACTCGATACGATCATTTATTCGACCTACCCTCAAAATCGGTCATGAATGGAGTTAATAGATTATCTCCTCTCCACTTTGACTCCGAACATAGTAGACCCCATGCGCTTAATAGACGAATTAGCCTTCTAGGCGAGACCTTACCAATTAAGCTCCAACAAATATTACATCTAAGACGTGGCTAGACATGCATATGCTTGGACGTATTATATATGTGAAATCCACCAACTTGATTATAAAGATTTATGCTGTAATAACCCACAAGTGGTGATTTGATACAATTTAAGTAGTTGACTTCATAATAATAAACTCTAACTTGTTATGGAAATATAAAACAAATCCAAATACATTGTCAAAGTAAATTATATAAATCACATTCATGAATATCGTTAGTATTATGTCTAGATTCATCTTGTTGTGATTTTGATTTAAATTTTCTCATAAATAAAAATCAATGAAAAGAGCTAAAATCTACATAAAGAAGCACGAAGTTCCTAAATATTTACCTTATATTGATTTTATTAATTTTAGCCAATCAATTGTAAATTTTATCCCATCTTTCAAAATTGATTTGTAAATTTATCAAGTTTAACATATTGTGTAATGATCGAATTGAATATGTAGATTAAAACGTGAATATTACAAAGATAATGTGTTAAATGATTGCTTTGTTATCACTTTCTGAGGGACGGTAGTGATACACTCTGCGTTATGTAACTTGTTCATTTGATTTAGACTTTTGGAATTACGGGTGTTTACCGTTCGCTCGCTAATTTCTCTGCTCTAGATCTTACTGTTCAGTTAGTTTGACCTGCTTATGGTTAGTATGGCAAAAGGGATGGTTCTTCCTGTGCTTGTGTTGTTTCTCTGGTTTTTGTTGTTACCTTTCAATCTCAGGTGGTGATTCACTTGTAGCCATGATTCCTCATTCACTTGATTCCGGTTTGAGAAGTTTTAAGTGTTTGTCGTTCATTTGAAGTGTCTTGTGCTCGGTGTTTGATTGTTTGATTTTTGTGGCTTGTGTTTGTTTGGGGATGTTAGATATTGCAGTCGCCGCCGTAGTTGTTCATTTCTAGAAGGGTGTTGTTGTTCCTCAGAATAGCCTCATTTATTCCAGACCTGAAACAGATACTAAGGCGATTCAGGGTGATTTTTGTTTCGTTCTAGGATTTGTTTCCCAATGCATTAGGTTTGAGTCTAATGCCGAAGCCAGTTTTCAGCCTATACAGTCTTCAAGCGCGTATTGCTCGTCGTAGAGTATATCTATCCTTGAAGATATTAAAAGTATGGCTAGACCCCACATACAAAACTTTTATGGGATAAGAAGAACAACTTACAAGTCGACTGTTTGGATTGCGATTGCATGTTCTATTTTTCTCCTTTCGTTGTCTGGTGTTTGTTTGTCATCCCTTATCTTTTACTGTTTGTGTTTGTTTGTACTGACTTTTGGTCTCTTGTTTCAACTGGTGGGGATTTTTTTCCCTCTTTGTTGACTGGTTTTTTATATAAACTATATTGACTAAAAAAAAAATTTAAATTTAAAAAGATTTACAATAAAATTATGATTTTGATCAAAATGGTCACATAATTGAAAAATATGATCAAAATTAATGATTATTCAAAGATATAGCCAAGATTAATGAAATCAATATAAAAGATTAGTTTATTTTTTGATTTAACCCTATTAAAATATATTTGCTCTAAGCTACAGGATATATTCAAATACATTAGAAAATGTTTCCAGTGTTGTGGGTGGTGGATCGGGATGAAGGGGGTGGGGGGCTTGGTGGTGGTGCGGTGGTGCAGTGGGGGGGAGGGGGGCTTAGGATGAAGGTGGTGGGGGGTCGGGGTGGTGCAGTGGTAGGTTCGTTGATGAAGGTGGAGGTTGGTGGAGGTGATTGTGGTGTTAATGGTGATGAAGGTGGAGGTGGGGGGTGGGTGGTTCGCCGAGAGAGAGAGAGAGAGAGAGAGAGAGAGAGAGAGAGAGAGAGAGAGAGAGAGAGAGAGAGAGAGAGAGAGAGAGAGAGAGAGAGAGAGAGAGAGAGAGAGAGAGAGAGAGAGAGAGAGAGAGAGAGAGAGAGAGAGAGAGATAGATATGGGGTGGGGGGTTTCGGTGGTCTTAATGGAGCTTTGGGGTGGCTTTTGGCTTTCTCACTATGGGATAAGGGGTGGGTGTATTTTTGCCATTTCCCTTACTAGTTGGGCCTTCTAAGTATTAGTTAGGGGATTAGTTTGGGGTGGGATTTAAAATGGTAATTGAGTTGGTGTTTGGGTTTAAAAACTGATTCCCCCCTATCTATCTATATAAAGAGAGACGGTGTAACATGATAATTTTATGGGTAAAGACCTCCCGTGGCCCTTTAACTATACCCAAAATGCACGGTCCGCCCCTGATCTTCAAAATTACCCTTTTACGCCCCATATCTTTACCTTTTGTGACACTGTTAGCCCTTTTTCCATTTTTCTGTCAGTTGACCGTTAGTCAACGCCACATGGCGCCACGTCAGTGCCAACTCAGCGCCACCTCACTGCCTATGTCTTCGTCAGCATCGTCCCTAACTTAAAAAAAAAAAAAAACTTTAAAGGTTTGAAGGTTTGAAGGCTTCAAACCTTCATCAATGGAGGATTTAGAAAAAAAAAACAAAAATGTTAGCAAAAATCTAAGCAAAAATTTACAATCACGACCCCTCTTTTATTAATCGAAACTTTAAATCAAAATCATAAGAATCATCAATATAGTATCGTCTCTAATTTAAAAAAAAAATTGTTTGAATGCTTCACTTCACCCTCTGTGCCAACTCATATGCTCGGAAGAGAAGATATACACAAATCAATCATCAGTGCCTCAACCTTTGAGCTTTTTTTTTTTGTGGGTCAAACATTGTTGATTTAGGTAGAAATTAATGTTTCAACCAAACGTATACACAACATTGAGGCCAAGATGGCTGAAATTAATGGGTCAAACATTGTTGATTCAGTTAAGCTAGAGATTGAATAACCAACATGGCTGTAACCGCTACTATTCAAGCTGCCTGGCCAAGATACAGATCTATTTTTTCTCAATGCCCGCCTCACTTACTCAAGGTAAGAAACAATCATCACAGCCACATCATCTTTTTTCTTTTTTGGTTTTACATATGAGAGTAATGATATTTTTACCATAATGTGGTGAGATTCGTGGAAAAATTAATTATCATTCCTTTTTATTTTTCCTTCTAGAGAGACAAGGCTCAAATCTAGTGGTGGTATAGATCAAACACAGAGAATATGGTTTGAATATGTTACTTGTGATTTTGATATAAGGTTTCGATTGATAAAGCTATATGTGTGGATGATTTATAGCTTTTTTCAGAATCCTCCATTGATGAAGGTTTGAAGCCTTCAAACCTTTAAAGTTTTTTTTTTTTTAAAAGTTAGGGACGATGCTGACGAAGACAGAGGCGGTGAGGTGGCGCTGAGTTGGCACTGACGTGGCGCCATGTGGCGTTGACTAACGGTCAACTGACAGAAAAATGGAAAAAAGGCTAACGGTGTCACAAAAGGTGAAGATATAGGGCGTAAAAGGGTAATTTTGAAGATCAGGGGCGGCCCGTGCACTTTGGGTATAGATAGAGGGCCACACGTGGCTTTTACCCTAATTTTATTCTTACTTATGCTAAAAAAAGGAAAATCCTTAGAAGCTTTGATTAAAAATGTAAAATAAAAATTCAAATGATCATTAAATTTAATTGAAGTAAAAAAAGAAATGCTAAAAGAGGCGACTCACTCGGCCAAAAACAGAGTAGACAGCTCGTCTTCACAGACCTTCCCACCATTCACACACATATAAATATACACACATACATTAAAATCAGCTCTTCATGTTTCTAATTACATCTATCTCTCTCTAAAAACTTCCAATCTCTCTTTCTCTCTCTATATATTTAGATATATACACAGCATTACAAGTAAGCAATGGAAAATGGAGATTCTCGATACACCTCGTCAAAGGAGGATGAACAGAAACAGTCTTCACCTCGCAAATCTCCGATTCCATCAGGTCTATTTCCATTTTTGGATCTGTGTACTTTAGAATAAATATCATTTAAATCAATTTATGCTTGTTTTCTTAGAGATTCTCGTTAAATTGTTACGCTACTGCTTGTTGCATTTGCTAGCTTTCTATATATTCTTTTGATTTACTAATAATTTAAAATTCTGGAAAAGTCAGCATTGTATGAGCTTGCAATGATCGGGTTGATGAGAACATAATTAGTGTGGATATGGATTACATCTAATAGTTCCGTGATTCATTTGAATGGAAAAGTCTTCCATTAAATTTCAATTAAATAATCACAACTAGCACTGAATGTTAGTTATTTTTTTTAATTACATTGAAGAAATATTCCGTGATCTCATGATCACGTAAGAGTACTACTAATCACTATAGCAACTTGCTATTAGTGTAAGTTTAGTTGTGTATTTACTATAATGCCCATTACAGAAATCATATTAAGCAGCATTATTTATACATATATAATTCGCCCATCTTATGTGATCGAGATTAAGCCATGTGTGTTTTTGCCACTTCTAGGACCTCGAGATTAATTGCAAGTGTGCTCTTGATTATATTGCGTTATAGGTCCCTATATTATGCAAAAATTGCACTTAATAACTTGTATCGTGTTGTGAATGTGGTTCAGAACCTGTAGGAAAGATCACGTATGTGAAATTTCTTCTGTCTAATGCTGAAGCTGGTTCAGTAATTGGAAAAAGAGGGTCAACTATTAGTGATTTTCAGACACAATCTGGAGCACGGATTCAATTATCACGTAATTTTGAACTTTTTCCTGGAACACCCGATAGAATAATTATGGTATCTGGAACTATTGAAGATGTACTTAAAGGAGTTGATCTTATTCTTGCTAAATTACTTGACGAGGTACTTCTTTTCTTTCTTCGTCTGCATTTCTGTTAAAGGAAAATTCCCTAAATATTCCCTGGACTATACCCTATTTTCCAAGTTGGTCCTTGAACTTCAAAAGTTACCCAAATAGTCCCTGAACTTATACTCTATTTAACATGTTGGTCCTCAAACTTTAAAAGTTACTCAAATAGTCCTCGAACTATGTTTTTTACCACCTTTAGTCCCCACGTGGTGTCAGCTAATTTCGTAGTTATTATCAGATAAAATTCCCGAAATGGTCCCTGAACTATACCCCTTTTACCGTTTTGGTGCTTAAAACATGGCATTAACGGTCAAAATCTAACGCAAAAATGAAGTTGGAGGACTATTCAGTTGGAGGATCACAAAGTATTGAATGGCCTATAGTTGAGGGACCATTTGGGAAATTTTCCGTTACTATTAATAGATTGAGTAAATAATTAATAATTTTGTGGTGACAGTTTTACGTTGATAATAATAATGGTGAGACGGCCCCACGATCAAGAGTTAGACTAGTTGTGCCAAACTTATGCTGTGGTGGAATAATTGGGAAAGCAGGCTCTATTATAAAGTATAAATTCCATTACCTCTTCTTTTTCTATGATTAAGAAAAATACTAAGGAATTTTTACTTAGCATTTCTAGTGACTAATAGTGCAATTTTGCATAATGTACATGTAGGGACCTATTGTTCAATTTTTGCATAATATAGGTGCATATCGTGATTTTTTTTGCATAATATAAGGACGTATAGTGTATTTTTTGCATTATATAGGGATATATACTGTATTTTTGCCTAATATAGGGACCTATAGTGCATTTGTTTGTATAGGGATATATACTGCAATTTTTGCATAATATATGGACCTATTGTTGCATAATGTAGGGACCTACAGTGCAATTTTCACAAAATATAGGGACCTATAGTGCATTTTTTGCAGAATATGAAGACCTATAGCTCATTTTCTGCATAATATAGGGATATATAGTGCAGTTTGTTGCATAATATAGGTACCTATAGTGCAAATTTTGCATAATATAGGGACCTATATGACATTTTTTGCCTATTATAGGGATCTATAGTGCAGTTGTGCATAATATAGGGACCTATAGTGCAAATTTTGCATTACATAGGAACCTATGTCGCATTTTTTTTGCATATTATAGGGACCTATAGCACATTTTTTGCATAATGCAGGGGCCTATAGTGCACATTCGCATAATATAGGGACCTATATCACATATTTTTTGCATATTATAGGGACCTATAGCACATCTTTTTGCATAATGCAGGGGCCTATAGTGCACATTAGCATAATATAGGGACCTATAGCGCAGTTATTGCATAATATAGTGATATATATCGCATTTTTTGCATAATATAGGGACCTATAGCACATTATTTTGCATATTATAGGGACCTATATCGCATTTTTTTGCATTATATAGGACCTATAGCACATTTTTTGCATATTATAGGGGACCTATAGCGCATATATTGCATAATATAGGGATCTAAATATAATACAATGTTTGCATAATATAGGGACCTATAGTGCAATTTTTGCATAATATAGGGACACAATTTTTGCATATTATAGGGATATATAGCGCAGTTTTTGCACAACATAGGGACCTATAACACATTCTTTTGCATATTAAAGGGACCTATAGTGCATAGTTTGCATAATGTAGGGGACCTATAATGCAATTAAACATTTAATGTAATATTTTTGAATCAGGACATTCATCGAGCACTCTCATGCTGTAATAAAAATATCATCTCCAGAGAACATGTATCCAGGTTTACGTGATAGATTAGTAACATTAATCGGTACTCTAGAAGAGCAAATGCAAGCTATTGAATTAATACTCGAAAAACTATCCGAAGATACTAATTACCTTCAATCAATTAATGCTCCATTTGCATATCCAGGTATTCTCTAAATACTCCCTCAACTTGTTTGCCACGTGGCACTTATTCAGATATTTACTTGTATTTCAGCATCAGGATACAATCAAATGGGAGGAGCATACAATGGTATGCCAGGGTATAACGGTCCAAATTATCCACCAAATGGAATTCCAGGAAAGTTTCAAAATAATAGACTTCCCATTAAGGTACACTATAACTTTCTAATAATTCTCTTTTCACCCCCTTTACTTATTCAGAATCTACAAGGACTTATAGTGCAATTTTTGAATTGTGTTTTATAGGAAGAAAGGACTAGTTCCGCAACTATTGGTGTGGCAGATGAGCATATTGGATTAGTAGTCGGACGTGGTGGAAGAAATCTCACAGATATTAGTCAGGTCTGTGTTTTACGTAAATATATTTTTTATTTTATTTTATTTTAATTCTAAACAGAAATTAACTTCTTTTTTTTTCTTTTTTTAAATTTTCAGATCAGTGGGGCTAGAATCAAGATATCAAATAGAGGCGATTTTATGACTGGGACAAATGATAGGTACTAGAATGTTTTTCGTCTATGCTTAATATAGGGACTTATAGTGCAATTGACCGCTTTATGCCCCCAACTTTTGCCAAAATATTTTTTTAAATACGTTATTCGCTAGGTCCCCCAGTTTTTTGAAATTATATTTTTTGAGCTACGATTTATTTAATTTGTGTTTATATTATAAAATATATGTTACGTTTGTACAATAGAGGGGTATATAGGGAATTATAGTGTAATTAATTTAAAACAAATAATATAGGAACCTGTAATGCAATTTGTACATAACATAGGGGAGTATAGTGCAACTTTTGCATAATATAGGGACCTATAGTGCAATTAAGTCTAAAAAAAAATCCCTTAACAAAAGTTGCTGGCTATTAATTTCAGTGAGGATCATGGTTCCCCCTGGCTTTTGGGAAATCATTTTTTACCCCTAATTTTTCTTTTTAAATAAGTTTGATTTATGGTCACCCATTTTTTTTAAATTATATTTTTATTTGTATGAACATTTTGTTGTTTATATGATAAACTATAGGTTATTTTGTATAACATAGGCCTTACAGTGTAATTAATTCACAACAAACACTATAGGAACCTATAGTGCAATTTTTGCTTCACAAATGGGCCTATAGCGCAGTTTTAGCATAATATAGGGGCCTATAGCACAATTTTTGCATAACATAGGGGACTTTAATGAATTTTTTGCATAATACATGGACCTATACTGCAATTTTTGCATAAAATAGGGGACAATAGTGCAAGTTTCGCATAATAAAAGGGACAATATTTGCATAATACAGGGGGACCTATAGTGCAATTAACTATAAACAAATTTACAGGAAAGTGACAATTACGGGGAGTCAATCAGCTATACGTGTGGCCGAAGCCATGATAGCTCAAAAAGTGACATCAGCATCTAGAGGAGATGATGTAGGAGAAGTTGCGTAAGTGAGTTTTGATGAAATTTTTTGCTACTACTCCATTTATTATTTATTTATTTGGTCTGTAATTTTTTTAACAATATTTTACCACGATTAAATTGCGGGATATATTTTTTCATTCAATAGTAAAAAATATTATCTCTACATTCATTTTAAAAAAATAGTTTAAGCTTTTGGCGTTTATATTATTTATTTATTATTTTTATGGTGACATAGAGGAGGGGGCAAAGTGTATGCTGACTATGTGTTTATATGGTGGGGGACCTAAACAATAAGGGGCCCTAAGCTTGTACTTATGAGTTAAAGAGATAGATAAGAGGGACATAAAAGTACTTTTTATTTCCAAAACACAAAAGTACAACAATAAAGGAATAGAGAGGATAATGCGCAATCACTTCTCGTTTGGTTAGTGTCCGTTAGGGGTCATATCATGGACATTGTTACACATATTGTTGTTTACTAAGGTTGTCCTTTTGGGCTTATGTTAAAACTTAAAAGCCATTGGTAAGAAAGTCACAAATCGTGACTTTAGATTTTCATTAAATTGTGCCCGGGCTTTCACATAGAGAAGATATAAAGTGTTCCTTAATAGTGCGCAATCACTTCTATTTTGGTCCATTTTCTGTTAGGGTCATCATCATGGAATTTTGTTCCACCTTTTGTTGTTTTTTTTTGGTTTTTTTTTTTTGGGTCCGGAAAAAACGAAATTCAAA
This sequence comes from Nemophila menziesii, assembly GCA_029959085.1. Lineage (NCBI taxonomy): Eukaryota > Viridiplantae > Streptophyta > Magnoliopsida > Boraginales > Hydrophyllaceae > Nemophila > Nemophila menziesii. Next base: position 42,636,066 of record JARWIR010000004.1, on the reverse strand, counting down.
AAACATACAACAATGAGTAAAGACAAAAGTTAACCAATACCTTTTGTTGTTAAAAAGGTTGTCTTTGTTGGGGTTATGTTGTCGTTAGGTTAGTAATTAAAAGTGTAACATAGGAAACAATGTGACCAAGATGCAAAAACGAAATGTGAAAGGTGCAATGACCATTTAATTGTTAATTGTATAATTAGTCATATTTATATAATTGCTAATGTTTTGGCTAAATACTCATTATCGATCGAACTCCAACTCAAGACTAGTATGTTAGCATCCTTTGGGGGGCCCAAACCATAGGGGGCCCTAAAACTCATGAGTTAAGAGATTGATTGACGGACACACAAAGTACCACAAGGCTGTCTCACATATAAGGAAGAGAGAGAAAGATAGGATAGTGCGCAATCACTTCTCTTTTGGTCATTTCCGTTAGGGTCATATCATGGACAATTTGTTGCACCTATTGTTGTTACTTTTACTAGGGTTGTTCTTTTGGGCTTATGGTATTCTCCTTTACATAGGTAGTAACCAAAAGCATAATAAAGAAAACAATAACCAAGGAGCAAAGATAGATGGTTAAGTTGCAAACGAAAGGTGGGATTTCGAATCTTGTGAAGATGGATATTTGTAGGCGAGATCAATGGCATGTAGGGTGGGTTTCGAATTTTGTAGAAGAAGATGATCTTTATAGCTGAGATTAGTTGTTGAGATGTATCTTGGAATTAATTCTCCTATAATTTACCATTCATTAAGGACGGGTTTGGATTAAGGAAAGATTTTCTAGTAAAGGAATAATTTCCGGGGGTTCACCGGATCCGGTTTTTAACTTTTCCAGTTTTTAATTTTTCCGGTTTTTAACTTTTAGGTGTTCAAGGTTTTAAAAATGACAAATTAGTACTCAATATTTCATTTTTGTAACTCCGTTAGTACCCGTCATCATTTTCTTCGTTAAGTATCACGTGATGCCTACGCGGTAAGTGGAAAATCTGCGCACATACACCACACAAGAGCCACGAAGGCACCACGTAACACTTAACGGCAAAAACTGACGACGAGTACTTTCAAAGTCACAAAAATGAAACATTAGGTACAGGTTTGTCACTTTTAAAACCTTGGACACTCAGAAGTCAAAAATTGAAACGCTGTATACCTACGGGTATATTTTTCCAAGAATAAAAGAAAATGTATAATAAGAAAAATAAAAATATTAAAGATATTTAATCTTGTTTAAATTAATTAAAAAGAAAATTATGATTTTATTAAAAGATTATATGTATTTGATGTTTGGATTAAATTATATATTTGGTGTTTAGTAAAATATGGTTTTAATAAACACAAATACTTTCTCTTTCCTAACTATTTATTTTCTCTTTCTTTTATTTAACAACACATAAAATAACACGTAAAAGGTAATATAAGGGTGGAACAAAAATAATGGTATATAGCAACACTTTTAAAAATTATAAGAAGAAACGATTTTTTTTATAAGTAAATGACTTATATACTTTTATTAAAATTTTGTAAAATAATATTTTTCTCCCGGTATCACTGAATTAGAAGAATTAAAGATATATATATATACACACACGTATGAGCAAAAGATTAATTCTCAAAAAACTCTTTAAATTAGAATTAATTCTCTCTTACCTATGGGCTGTAAATGAACCAAGTCGCTCGCGAGCAGTTTGAGCTCGGCTCGAAGAAAAGCTCGTCCGAGATCGGCTCAAATATAAACAAGCTCAAGCTCAAACTTCATTTTAAACTCGATAAATAAACGAGTCTGCTCGAACTCGACTCGTGAGCTCGTTTAAAATTATGAATCATAAATTAATATATAATCTACTTATAAATATATTATTAAACCTTCAATATCAAATTGGATAATTTTAAGTTTTTTATACATTTTTTTATTAATGTTATGTTTCATATTTTCATACCACACACTCCATCAAATACCAACCATTCATGAAAGTCTCATTTCAACCATACAAAACAACTAAAAAATATTGTTCAATAAGTTAAACAAACAAGTTCTAACATTTCTGATTTGCATCATTAGAAGCTCGGACTCGACTCTTTTAAATTTGAGATCGGCTCGGCCCGGTTCGTTTAAATTTGAGCTCGGGTCGACTCGGAAAATTCTCAAAACTCAAATTTTGAGCTTTGAAAGCGAATTCAAAATATCTTAGAATAGTAAAAAAATAGCGTCTTTTACTGGATAATAAACAAGACTACAGAGATTTATTGAACATTAACCATTTTAAAAATACATTACTAAACTTTCCTCTGTAATCTTTTGTAATTCAATAAAAAAAATTATTGAAATACTTTATTCTAATCTCCCATTTTCTAATCCCTCGATCCAAAAAAATCTCAAGAATATAAAAGGCAAGATACTGGATCAGAGTTCCAATCTTTTGAGAAAACAAAATCTTCTATAAGTCAAGAGCCAATGATCAAAGAAATAATGCCTAAAATAACTTAATTTCTTTAAAGATATTAGAACTAGAATTATTTTTCATAACTATTTTAAAAAAATAACCTTATATCAGTATTTCCTTTAAACAAACTTTAATTCAATATTATAACTCAATTATATATTATATACAACCATAATATTATATTTCTTTTATTTCATTAATTGAATAATTCTTTCAAATAACCAATCACCACCACTAGGAGCGGATGTGGGGGGTAGCCTATCTCATCCCACTATAATTTAACCTACTCTTTTTAAAAAAATACATAAAAATATAACTAAAAAAAATTATAACATAAAATTAGTCATTCCTAACTTGAAGTTTAGAGATTAATTTTATCACATAATAAAATTTATTGACAAAATTGAAACGTAAATACTATTAAATATTCAATTTCTTGGTTCGTTTTAATTTTTTTTTCATATATTTTTTTGTAATTAACTCTTAAATGTTTTAAGAAATTTCATTTGGCCCCCTAAATTTTAAAATTTATTTATTAGACTTTAAATTATTTTATTTATAGGATTTTTTGTTTTTTTACAACAAAATGTATGTTATTTTGTATATACAAAAAAAGAATTATTAGATGATTAATTTTAAAAAATAATATCCGGACTTATATTGCAATCTTTACACAATATAGGGATTTATAGTGCATTTTAGCATTGTATAAGGACCTATCTAGCAATTTTTGCATAATATGTAGACTTATCGTGCAAATACGGCAAAAAATCCTGGCTCCACCCCTGACCACCACCATCGTCAAACTACCACCTTCAACAACAATTGTTGTCCACGAACCAACACCTCCACCACTATTGTCACCCCCTCCAACCAATATTTCGGTCACCTATTTATTTATCATCACCTCCGATCAATTTCATTAAAAAATCATACCACACTGTAACATAATCTAAAAACTTTGGCCTATCTAATAATCATTGTGTCATTTGGAAATATCTTGTTATAAAATATGCACTCATTTCTTTCTAATAAAAGTACCAAAAAATACATTCCACGGTATATTGGTGAAAATACAGGTATTTGATAAGTTCCAATTCTACCACATGGAAACTTGTACGTCGAAACTCCAGAAAGAACTGACCTAAATTTTCGTTAAGAGATGACAGACCTAAGTTTGTTTGGTGACAGAAAATGATGCAAAATATATTTTGACTTTTGTTTTAGCTAGTATGTTTTATGTATGTTGGGTACACCCCTCATATGGCCCTCTACCCTATGTCTTCGAATATGGTAGATGTTAGAAGAGGTTTTTATCCAAAACCTTTTCATGAAAGTATCTGATTGTAGAAAACAATAGAAAACAGTCTTCAATAATTTACTTTATTTAAAACTTTCTCACTGTACTAAATATTTATTGAAAACATCTATATATCTTTTTATAGCTAATTTATTTTTATTTTTATTATAGTATTTATTTTTTAATATTAAACAAATAATGATAGTAGGTTTGGATGATGGTGGTAATAGATGTTTTTAATAAAAAAAATATTAGGAATTGTTTTTAACAAATAATTTTTTTAATAGATTGTTTAATTAATAGTTAAGAATAGGATTTATATATCTTAGGATATGTCAATGTTAAAAGGTTGTTAACTTGTTATCACTAGTATCCGGGAGATTTTATGGAAGTCACAAATTGTGACTTTAGGTTAGCAATTTAAGTGTGCTCGGCTCCAACATGAAAGTAGAAGGAAGATGTTATGGAAGTCACAAATTGTGTCTTTAGTGGGCAATCACTTCTATTTTGGTCATATCATGAAATTTTGTCCCACTTTTGTTGCGATTAAGGTTGTCTTTGGTTGGATATGTTGTCATTAGGTTAGTAAACAAAGGTGTAGTAGTAGAGGAAACAAAAACTAGGATTTGAAAACAAAATTTTTAGTTACAATGATTATTCTGGTTTTGAATCTTGTGAAAGATGAAGCTTTAGGTAAGATCTTATGCTTGAAATATCAGCAGATATATCATAATATTATTCTTTTATCGTTTAAATGTATATTAGCCTTGAAAGAAGTCTTCTGACCTTAAATTTATGGCGTAGAGTTTTAACAGATTCAAATTTCGTAACTCTCCGATATTCTTGTATACAAAAATGTGTTGAATGGTTGTTTAAATGAATGTTAAAGACTCTTTTTGTTTACCTATTTCTCTGATGAATGTTATGACAATTTTACCTCCAATCATACAACCTACCAGTCAAATTTAATTTATTTAAATTAATATGATAAATTTACTTAATTTATATATAATTTGTATATTAAATATACATTTGACCAATAGACGTGAATAGACGTTAGAGTAGAAGTTGTATTTAACTCAAACACTTACATACAATTGTTGTAAAATCACGTCGTTTCCTACTAGGAATCAAAATCTTTTCTCTTAAGTCAATCTAAACCGTTAAATATATCTAAATCATGATTCGTCACTCACCCTGACCCTATATATAATATATATCGACCCTAGACTTCATTATTTTCATATGTTTCAGCCGTTGAAGTTATATTTTTCTCTTTTAATATAAATACAATACATATAATGGCTCCCCCCCAGTAAGTTATTGTTCATCATTGTTGCGTTGTTTTTTGGAGCAGCGGTGGTGCATGCACTAGCACCTTCACCCACACCTATTTTTTCGTCTGCCCCGACGCCTTATGCAACCATGAAACCACCCGTTTCTACCACTACACCAATGGCAACTCCATCAATTGCTTAACCACCTTTCACTCCCCCAACACCGTCAAGTGTAGTGGAGCCACCCACTATTTCACCGTCTCCAACGCCTTCTGCAACCATGAAGCCACCTGTTTCCGCTCCTTCACCAATGTCAACTCGTTCAATTGCTCCACAGCCATTCACCACCCCAACACCGTCTAGAATTGTGGAACCACCCACTTTTTCTCCTTCTCTGACGCCTTCTACAACCATGAAGCCAGTCGTTTCTGTCCCTACACCAATGAAAACTTCTCCAGGTGCTCCTTCACCTTCTTCTAGCGTAGCCGTCAATCCTCTTTCTCCAACTCCATCTGTTGTTGTCGACTCTCCACCATCTCCCGCGGCTACCACTATCTCTACATCCCCAACGAAGCCCCCATCAAACAACGCTGTAATAAATAAAATGGCCTTTGGGTCAGTTGTGGTTGCATTGGTAGTCGCTTTTGTGACTGTTTAAACCATTTGGAGTTTTTTAATATTTTGGTAGTGTTATTGCTTAGGTAGAGTTTCTTTGATACATTACTTATTTAATTAATATTAATTATAGGTAGAGTTTTACAATGATTGATCGGTGAACTTTTTAATTATTCAATCAATTCTTAGTAGAGTTTTAGATTATTTAATATTATTATTTAATCGGTTAACTTTTTACTTATTCAATTAATGAAGAGTAGTGATAGTCTATTAAATTTTCGAGTGATTAATCCAAAAGGTTCACAGTCTAACAATCTTTCTTCTCCAACCCATTTTACTAACAATTCAGGTCCATAATACCCTTCACTGGGTTGTACGTCATGATTAACTGGGTTGTCCAACACAATTCCGACATAATACAATGGGTTGTCCGACACAATTTACTAGGCTTGTCCAACACAATTTACTGAGCTGACTAACACAATTCCAACGACACAATTCCGACACAATTTACTGGGTTGTCCCACACAATTCACTAGGTTGTCCGACACAATTCAATGGGCTGTCAAAAATACAGTATATGACAAAATTCCAACAGCGTCAATTATATATACTGCAAACCATTCAAAAAAAGGTAAATCTTACTAAGGGCCACTAAATTATTTCAGGGGTCCTGTTTGGACCACTTAACTATTACGGGTTTCAAACAACCCACGAATGTATTAACATCGTTCCAAATTAGTCACTTCATTGAATTAACTTTGAAATTAGTTTTACTCTTTCTATTTCCATATTTTGATTATGGGAGCAAAATTCATTATTGAAATTCAATTCCTGGAATCGTTTGATGGTCCCTTACTTGGCTCTCATAATGAAAGGCGTGATGATGTTTCCGTACTTTGGGGTACTGATATCCGACCTGTATCTTGGCAGAGAAATCCCGCCCAACTATCAAACAGACTATGCAACCATGGTTTGACAGACTCCATACTTTATCAGCCTTTTTTCAGACCCCATTTTTTTTGGTGATTGCACTCTAGTCTAGTCTGTTGGTCCCTTATATTATGCAAAAATTGCATTATAAGTCCTATATTTAATCATAGAAACAACATGAGTCAAAGGCTAGTGTGATCATTTTGGTGTAAGAAAAGAATTGAGTGAGTGATCAAATAAAGCATGGCTTGAAAAGATGAACATTTTGTTCATTAGAAATAGGTTTGGGTTCCCCTCACGTAGTTTGATTACTGGAGATCCTTATAAGGGATCATCAAACTGTTCCACGAATTGAATTTCAAAGGTAATGGCCTAATAAAATTTACGCCCATAAATAAAATCTAGAAATAGAAAGAGTAGAACTTATTTCAAAGTTAATTTAATGGAATGACTGATTTGGAAAGATATTAATACATTAGTGGGGTGTTTGAAACCTGTAATAGTTAAGTAGTGGTTTGTTTGGAACCTGTAATAGTTAAGTAGTGGGTTGTTTGGAACCCGTAATAGTTAAGTGGTCCAAACATGACCGCTGAGATAGTTTAGTGGCCCCTAGTAATATTCACCCTCAAAAAAATTGTTGAAGAGCGCATCACTTCATACGATAAGGACTAAATTGTCAAAGAGTAATGCTATATGATATATTACCCCTAAAGATCAAAGGAAAATGATAAAAGAGAGGTTGTTTACCTTACTATTAATTCAACACACAAAATTCCCAAATAGTTAGTAATCAAAGTATTCTCTTGTGTAGATTTTACGAGATCTTGGTGTTAGAACAATGAAATCTCTGACAAACAACCCTGCAACATACAGTGAACTGAAAGGTTACGATTTAGCAATTTCACGGAGGGTCCCACTTTTAACCCTTATCACAGAAAAGAACAAGAAATATCTTGAAACAAAACGTGCTAAAATGGGACATATTTATGGCTTGGAGTTCAATGGCCTGTTAACAAATAATGGTAACACAAACACTGAAACCACACCTATTCAATCCGAGGTATAATTTGAATACTTGGATTGAAAAAATAGTTGCTACATTCTTACAATTTCAAGAATAAGGCTGGATCAGTATTCACGTTCACGATTGGGTTTTCATGATTGTTATGGAGAGTGGAGAGTGTTTTCTTTTTCTGAGTAGTATGCTTGAAATATCAGCAGATATATCATCATATCATTCTTTTGTCGTTTAAATGTATTTTAGCCTTGAGAGGAAGTCTCATGACCCCTAAATTTATGGCGTAGAGTTTTAACAGATTCAGATTCTGTAACTCTTCGATATTCTTGTATACAAAGATATTATGTTGAATTGTTGTTTAAATGAATGTTAAAGACTCTCTTTCTGTTTACCTATTTCTCTGATGAATGTTACGACAGTTTTACCTCCAATCATACAACTTACCAGTCAATTTAATTTATTTTAATTAATATTATAAGTTTACTTAATTTATATATTATCTATATATATAATTTTAATATTTAATATTTAATATACAATTAACCAATAGACGTTAATAGAAGTTGGATATTAGTAGGTTACTGTCCACAAAAAATAAAATAAACGACGTTAGAGGTTGTATTTAAGTGAAACACTTGCATACAATGTAAAATCATGTCGTTTCCTAGTGGGATTCAAATTCTTTTCTCTCAAGTCAATCAAACCGTTTAGTATATCTAATTCATGATTCCTCACTCACCCCTAACCCTATATATACCGCCCCTAAACTTCATTATTTTCATATTCTTCAATCAGCCGTTCAAACTTTTTTGTGAAACTTTTCTCTTTTAATACAAATACAATACATATAATGGCTCCCAGAAAGATGTTTTTCATGATTGTTGCGTTGTTTTTGGGAGCAGCAGTGGCGCAGTCACCATTGCATGCACCAGCACCTTCACTCACACACACTTTTTCACCGTCTCCAACGCCTTCTGCAACCATGAAAACACCTGTTTCTGCTCCTTCACCAATGTCAACTCGTTCTATTGCTCCACCGGCATTCATCGCCCCAACACCGTCGAGAATTGTGGAACCACCCACTTTTTCTCCTTCTTTGACGCCTTCTGCAACCGTGAAACCAACACCAGTGAAAACTGCTCCAAGTGCTCCTTCTCCTTCCGACCCTACACCAGTGAAAACTACTCCAAGTGCAGCCATCAATCATCTATCGCCTCCTTCTCCATCTCTATCTGCCATCGTCGACTCTCCACCATCTCCTGTTGCTACCACTACCTCTCCATCCCTGACGAAGCCCCCATCATCAAAAAACGCCGTAATGAATAAAATGGCCTTTGGGTCAGTTGTGGATTCAAATTCTTTTCTCTCAAGTCAATTAAACCGTTTAATATATCTAAATCATGATTCCTCACTCACCCCTAAACCTATATATACCGCCCCTAAACTTCATTATTTTCATCTTCTTCAGTCAGACGTTCAAACTTTTCTGTGAAACTTTTCTCTTTTAATACAAATACAATACATATAATGACTCCCAGTAAGATGTTTTTCATGATTGTTGCGTTGTTTTTTGGAGCAGCGGTGGCGTAGTCACCATTGCATGCACTAGCACCTTCTCTCACACCCACATTTCACTGTCTCCAACGCCTTCTGCAACCATGAAGACACATGTTTCTGCTCCTTCATCAATGTCAACTCGTTCTATTGCTCCACATCCATTCATTGCCCCAACACCGTCGAGAATTATGGAACCACCCATTTTTTCTCCTTCTTTGACGCCTTCTGCAACCATGAAACCAACACCAGTGAAAACTGCCCCAAGTGCTCCTTCTCCTTCCGGCCCTACACCAGTGAAAACTGCTCCAAGTGCAGCTGTCAATCCTCTATCGCCTCCTTCTCCATCTTCCATTGTCGACTCTCCACCATCTCCTTCTGCTACCACTACCTCTCCATCCCTAACGAAGCCCCCATTATCAAACAACGCCGTAATGAATAAAATGTCCTTTGGGTCAGTTGTGGATTCAAATTCTTTTCTCTCAAGTCAATCAAACCGTTTAATATATCTAAATCATGATTCCTCACTCACCCCTAACCCTATATATTCCGCCCCTAAACTTCATTATTTTCATATTCTTCAGTTAGCTCTTCATACATTTATGTGAATGTTTTCTCTTTTAATAGAAATACAATACATATAATGGCTCCCATTAAGATGTTTTTCATGATTGTTGCGTTGTTTCTGGGAGTAGCGGTGGCGCAGTCACCATTGCATGCACCAGCACCTTCACTCACACACACTTTTTCACCGTCTCCAACGCCTTCTGCAACCATGACAACACTTGTTTCTGCTCCTTCACCAATGTCAACTCGTCCTATTGCTCCACAGCCATTCATTGCCCCAACACCGTCGAGAATTGTGGAACCACCCACTTTTTCTCCTTCTTTGACGCCTTCTGCAACCGTGAAATCAACACCAGTGAAAACTGCTCCAAGTGCTCCTTCTCCTTCCTGCCCTACACCACTGAAAACTACTCGAAGTGAAGCCGTCAATCCTTTATCGCCTCCTTCTCCATCTCCATCTGCCATCGTCGACTCTCCACCATCTCCTGCTGCAACCACTTCCTCTCCATCCCCGACGAAGCCCCCATCATCAAACAACGCCGTAATGAATAAAATGGCCTTTGATTCAGTTGTGGATTCAAATTCTTTTCTCTCAATTCAATCAAACCGTTTAATATATCTAAATCATGATTCCTCACTCACCCCTAACCCTATTTATACCGCCCCTAAACTTCATTATTTTCATATTCTTCAGTCAGTCGTTCAAACTTTTCTGTAAAACTTTTCTCTTTTAATACAAATACAATACATATAATGGCTCCCAGTAAGATGTTTTTCATGATTGTTGCGTTGTTTTTGGGAGCAGCGGTGGTGCAGTCACCATTGCATGCACCAGCACCTTCACTCACACACACTTTTTCACCGTCTTCAACGCCTTCTGCAACTATGAAGACACCTATTTCTGCTCATTCACCAATGTCAACTCGTTCTATTGCTCCACAGGCATTCATCGCCCCAACACCGTCGAGAATTGTGGAACCACCCAATTTTTCTCCTTCTTTGACGCCTTCTGCAACCGTGAAACCAACACCAGTGAAAACTGTTCCAAGTACTCCTTCTCCTTCCGGCCTTACACCAATGAAAACTGCTCCAAGTGCAGCCGTCAATCCTCTATCGCCTCCTTCTCCATCTCCATCTGCCATAGTCGACTCTCCACCATCTCCTGCTGCTACCACTACCTCTCCATCCCTGACGAAGCCCCCATCAACAAACAACGCCGTAATGAGTAAAATAGCCTTTAGGTTAGTTGTGGAGTTGTATGCTTGAAATATCAGCAAATATATCATCATATCATTCTTTTGTCGTTTAAATGTATATTAGCCTTGAGAGGAGTCTCCTGACCCTAAATTTATGGAGTAGAGTTTTAACATATTCAGATTCTGTAACTCTCCAATATTCTTGTATACAAAGATATTGTGTTGAATGGTTGTTTAAATGAATGTTAAAGACTCTTTTTGTTTACCTATTTCTCTGATGAATGTTATGACAATTTTACCTCCAATCATACAACTTACCAGTCAAATTTAATTTATTTAAGTTAATATGATAAATTAACTTAATTTTAATATTATTTATATTATATAATTTTAATATTAAATATACATTTGACCAATAGACGTGAGAGTAGAAGTTGTATTTAACTCAAACACTTGCATACAATTGTTGTAAGATCATGTCTTTTCCTACTAGGAATCAAATTCTTTTCTCTTAAGTCAATATAAACCGTTAAATATATCTAAATCATGATTCGTCACTCATCCTAACCCTATATATAATATATATCGACCCTAAACTTCATTATTTTTGTATACTTCAGCCGTTGAACCTATACTTTTCTCTTTTAATATAAATACAATACATATAATGGCTCCCCCCAGTAAGTTGTTTTTCATCATTGTTGCGTTGTTTTTGGGAACAGCGGTGGCGCATGCACCAACACCTTCACCCACACCTATTTTTTTGCCTGCTCCGACGCCTTCTACAACCATGAATACAACCGTTTCCACCCCTACACCAATGGCAACTCCATCAATTGCTCCACCACCTTTCACTGCCCCAACACCGTCAAGTGTAGTGGAGCCACCCACTATTTCACCGTCTCTAACGCCTTCTGAAACCATGAAGCCACTAGTTTCCACTCTTTCACCAATGTCAACTCGTTCAATTGCTCCACAACCATTCACTGCCCCAATACCATCTAGAATTGTGGAACCACCCACTTTTTCTCCTTCTCAGACGCCTTCTGCAACCGTGAAGCCAGCCGTTTCTACCCCTACACCAATGAAAACTGCTCCAGGTGCTCCTTCACCTTCTTCTAGCGCAGCCGTCAATCCTCTGTATCCATCTTCATCTGCCGTTGTCGACTATCCTGTCTCCTGCGGCTACCACTACCTCTCGATACCCAAAGAAGCCCCCATCAAACAACGATGTAATAAATAAAACGGCCTTTGGGTCAGTTGTGGTTGCATTTGTGATCGCTTTTGTGGTTGTTTATACCATATGGAGTTTTTTACTATTTTGGTAGTGTTATTGCTTAGGTAGATTTTCTTTGATACATTACATATTTAATTAATATTAATTATAGGTAGAGTTTTACAATGATTGACAGGTGAACTTTTTACTTATTCAATTAATTCTTAGTAGAGTTTTAGATTGTTTAATTTTATTATTTAATCGGTTAACTTTTTACTTATTCAATTAATGAAGAGTAGTGATAGTTTATTAAATTTTAGAGTGATTAATCCAAAAGGTTCACAGTCTAACGATCTTTCTTCTCCAACCCATTTTACTAACAATTCATGTCCATAATACCCTTCACTGGGTTGTATGTCACGATTCACTGGGTTGTCCAATACAATTCCGACATAATTCAATGGGTTGTCCGACACAATTTACTGAGCTGACTAACACAATTCCAACGACACAATTCCGACACAATTTACTAGGTTGTCCTACACAATTCACTAGGTTGTCTGACACAATTCAATGGGCTGTCAAAAATACAGTATATGACCAAATTCCAACCGCGTCAATTATATATACTGCAAACAATTCAAAAAAAGGTAAATGTTACTAAGGGCCACTAAATTATTTCAGGGGTCCTGTTTGGACCACTTAACTATTACGGGTTCCAAATAACCCACGAATGTATTAACATCGTTCCAAATTAGTCACTCCATTAAATTAACTTTGAAATTAGTTTTACTCTTTCTATTTCCATATTTTGATTATGGGAGCAAAATTCATTATTGAAATTCAATTCCTGGAATCGTTTGATGGTCCCTTACTTGGCTCTCCAAATGAAAGGCGTGAAGATGTTTCCATACTTTGGAGTACTGATATCCGACCTGTATCTTGGCAGAGCAATCCTGCCTAACTATCGAACAGACTATGCATCCATGGTTTGACATACTCTATGCTTTATCAGCCTTTTTTCTGACCCCATTTTTCTCGGTATTGCACTCTAGTCTAGTCTGTTGGTCCCTTATATTATGTAAAAATTGCATTTTAAGTTCTATATTTGATCATAGAAACAACATGAGTCAAAGGCTAGTGTGGTCATTTTGGAGTAAGAAAAGAATTGAGTGAGTGATCAACTAAATCATGGCTTGAAAAGACGAACATTTTGTTCATTAGAAAGGGGTCCGGGTTCTCCTCTCGTAGTTTGATTACTGAAGATCCTTATAAGACAAACGGTTCCGGGAATTGAATTTTAAAGGTAATGGCCTAATAAAATTTACTCCCATGAATAGAATCTGGAAATAGAAAGAGTAAAACTTATTTCAAAGTTAATCTAATGGAATGACTGATTTGGAAAGATATTAATACATTAGTGGGGTGTTTGACACCTGTAATAGTTAAGTAGTAGGTTGTTTGGAACCTGTAATAGTTAAGTACTGGGTTGTTTGGAACCCGTAATAGTTAAGTACTGGGTTGTTTGGAACCCGTAATAGTTAAGGGGTCCAAACAGGACCGCTGAGATAGTTTAGTGGCCCCTAGTAATATTTACCCTTAAATTGTTTTTGAAGAGCGCATCACTTCATACGATAAGGACTAAATTGTCAAAGAGTAATGCTATGTAATATATTACCCCTAAAGATCAAAGGAAAATGATAAAAGAGAGGTTATTTACCAGACTATTCATTCAGCACACAAATTTCCAAATTAGTTAGTAATCAAAGTATTCTCTTGTGTAGATTTTACGAGATTTTGGTGTTAGAACAATGAAATTGATGACAAACAACCCTGCAAAATACAGTGAACTGAAAGGTTACGGTTTAGCAATTTCACGGAGGGTCCCACTTTTAAGGTTACGGTTTGGCGAAAAAATTATTAATCTTACCTTATTTACTTGGAGAAATATTTAGTCCTTGAAAGTATAATTTTATTTTATTTAATTTTTAACTCTCGTTTTTTACATTTTTTGGATGCAATTTTTTCATCTTCCAAGTAATCTTTAATTATATCCCATTTGAATGGAAAACTCTTTTATCCAATATTAAATGATTTTACACCAATTATATTAAGAGTAAGGCTGGGTATCACCCAAAAAGTGATCACCCAAATATCACCTTCCTAGGTGGTCCAATGAAACTGTTTCTCTTTCCTGATTACTTTTTTTCTCTCTCTTATATGAAACAGTTTCATTGGACCACCTAGGAAGGTGATATTTGGGTGATCACTTTTTGGGTGATACCCAGCATTACTCTTATATTAATACACATACTCTATATTTTAAAATTTCAAAAGTAATTAACTAATTAATCTACTAACATGTGTTTTGTTATACTAATTGATAGATGTGATGTCAATATTAGATCATCCAATATTGAACGAAAATCTTACCTTATTTGAATACTTAATTTTTGTGACCGAATGATTTGTACAATAACTAACCCATGTTAATATCATATTTATTGGGTATTAAACATTAAATATTTTCATGTAAGAGCTTTTTACTTCTTTTTTTTAGGTCAAAAGAGCTTTTTACCTTGAGTAATGATATATACCACCCAAATTCATACCATCAAAATGTCACCCAATGACGTGGCATGAATTGGTTGGTTACAAATCTTTAATCAAATCAAGGAAATAAATGCATTAACAATTTGGGTGACATTTAGGTGGTATGAATTGGGGTGGTATATATCATTACTCAAGGTAAAAAGCTTTTTTGACATAAAAAAAAAAGTTAAAAGCTCTTACATGACAATATTTAATGTATTACACGAACAAAGTTATTACACGAACTAAAAATGTGATTAAAACCAATCTTCACATTCCTGTTCTCCTTAATTTTTCCTATAATGTATCTGCATGTGTATAGTTTTTGCTCTAAGATCAAACTAATTAATATTAAAACTGAAATTTCAAAATTACCAAAATGTTTATAGCGTGTGAGTTGTGAAACGGAAAAATAATATGAATCTATCCAAAACTTAATCAGAAAAAGAGAGAATTGTAAAGTTTAAAGAGTGTGATTCATTTATATATAAATATAAATTATTTATTAATTAACTCCCAACAATAATACGTACATGCATGCAAATAATATTCACCTCTTCTAAACGAAAGTATAAATCTTACTCCATAGTAAGATACTAACATGCAACTAATTTCAAATATATAGTTGACCAAAATATTACATATTGCTACAAAGGTGATAGATTAATAGATAGAGTATATGTAAATGGAACATTTTCATGGAATAACATATATTTACGGCTTCTTATCAATGTCATCGATATCGTCCTCGTATCCACCGCCGCCATAGCCTGATCCATAACCGGAGCCACTACCATACCCATATCCATTGCCTGGACTTCCACCTCCACCTCCACCTCCCCCTCCCCCTCCTCCTCCTCCTCCTCCTCCACCTCCACCGCCACCACCACCACTTCCATATCCTGAGCCGCTCCCATAACCACTTCCAGATCCTTTACCTCCACCACCTCCTCCTCCTCCACCTCCTCCTCCACCTCCTCCACCATTTCCCTCCTTCCCTATGCCTCCACCATATCCAGACCCATACCCTGATCCATAACCACTTCCGCCACCTCCACCTCCACCTCCACCTCCTCCTCCTCCTCCTCCTCCTCCTCCACCACCCCCACCTCCACCACTACCATATCCACTTCCACTACCGTACCCATATCCCGACCCCGAGCCACCTCCACCTCCTCCTCCACCTCCTCCTCCACCTCCTCCTCCACCTCCTCCTCCTCCACCGCCACCTCCACCTCCACCTCTTCCAAATGCTGACTTTCCCGATCTACCACCACAGACTATATCAACATATAGCAAAACTAGAAATACAAAACATACTAACCTAGAGTAACCCATCAGAAAACTTCTTGAAAGCAATCTATACCTATGTATAAATGTAGGAAGAGAGAATATTTATAATGTGACTATAATGAGAAATAAGGTTAATGCATGGTCCCTATTTATAGACATCGTCAAAGCTAATAAGAATATCAACTTTCCAAAAGGTGTAAGGGTTTATAGTAGTTTCCAGCTTTGTTATCTCTTTGAAAAGATTTGAACAAAAAAAAAAAAAAATCTCTTTGAAAAGATTAAAGAATGAACCGTGAACGTGTCTCTCTATATGATAATGGTGTAGGTAATGTGGGGTGGCGGGAATGGCGAATGCACTTGAAGTCTTTATTTTATTTTCAAGTAGAAAGTTCTACTATAATTAATAATTATGTGTACTTCAAAAAATTGGCTTTTTAGCTAAGTCACAATTTTGGAACATTCAATTATATCCCCACACCCCCACAAGAATTAACGTATATAATATGAGAGCATGAGTGGATGTAAAAGATTCTATTTCTTCACTAAATATCGGCAACTTATTTTGATTTTAGGGATGGATATAGAATTTTTATCTCTACCAGATAGGAGAATAAAAAGTTCAAAAATTAATGGAATTCAAGATATTATCTTAAATTTTTATTAGCCTAATTTCTAGTTTAAGAGAGTTTTGTTTTTGTTTTTTGGGTTACATGGATTCCGGGCTAGTTTACGCGCACCCGACTAATCTCACGGAGATATACATGCCTCCCCATATATATTCTCATGATAAATCAGAACTAGGTGACCCATGTTCAGGGAGGGGTTCGAGCCTTGTACCTCTCAATTTACACCCGTTAGGGAGGGGAGTTTGGAGAGAGATAGAGCAAGAGAGAGGGGAACTCCGTTTTTCGTAAGTTTTTTCATTAAAAAAAAATTCGGGCAAATTTTGTATTGTGTCCCTGGATCGGGGGACGATTTCTTAGTTTCCCTTGCAACCGCTCATGTCTAATGTAAATCGAAGGTATAGAAAGAAAACATGCATATTATTTGTGAGACTAGTCGAGATACGTGCAAATTGGCACAACTTATTTACGTTATATAAAAAAGTTGATAAATCTCAGGATTAAAGAGCTCTTAAAGTGAATATTCCCCACCACTAATGCAATATTTATATAGTTTGAATTCATTAAAGTAATATGAATTTATATGTTTTATATATAAAATATTTGTTATAAATCTTGAAATACATTAATGGTACATATTTGAGGTGATTTTGTATGTATCGTAGTTTCTTGATCTTTTTGAGTTTTTTTTTTGACATCAAAATAATTCTAGTTATTACAAATACTAGTCAGAAAATTAAAAGAATTACAAACTTAAAAGTCTTTCCATCCGGAGAAACTGATATTTCTTCTAACGCACTTGGCTAAAGCATTAGCTATTGCGTTGTGCTCCCTGTTTATATATGAAATCTTCCAAGTTGGAAACGCATTAATCCATCCCCTAATCTCTTCAATGATTGGGTTAAGCTTCCAATGGAGCGTACCTTGTTTTTGAATGCCTTGAACAAGTTCAAGGTTGTCAGAGTAGAAAGAACTACTCTGGATGCCCGTTGATCCTGCCGATCTAAGGGCCAGGAGAAGAGCCCATGATTCACCTTCCAATGTATTGCTAATCCTGCATCTAGTTGCTTTTTGTGTTTAATTATACCTTCCGTATTTACCCCTATGGCTGAGATAGCTGCAGGTTCCCATGATGATGTGAAAGATGCATCGCTGAACCAAATCATTTCCGAAGTGTCATCGATTGCTGGGTTGTTTCTACTAGTTTCCTTTTCTTTTGGATTCCTTTTATTATGGGTAATATGTTCCTTTCCATCCCTTCTTTCAAACATTCGTGTAATGGTGTCATTTGTATTCGTAGTTATGTTGTTTACCACCCACTCCTTTTTTCCGAAGAAACCCTTCATTCTTTCTTTCCATATATTCCATGTCGTTATCATTATTATAGTCGTGCATTTCTTCTTATCTACTCCATTGCTTGAAAAACTTGATATTGTCTTAATAAACCATTCTGAAAAAGAATCAGTCATTTGTTGATTGATTTTAATTTGGAGAGAAGATTCCGCCCAAGCCTGTATACTGACCGGGCATTTTAGTATAATGTGGTAAGTAGTTTCCGTTTCTTTTTCACACCATTCGCACATATTCTCAGTTTTGCATTTTCTTTTCTTCAAATTCTGTTTTGATGGGAGTAAATCTCTACATACTTTCCAACAGAAATTCCTTATTTTTGTCGGAACGTTGGCATTCCAAACCAGATTCCACAACGTGCTATTGTTATCTTTTTCTCCATTTGCCGAAGTTTACGGTTGACTTATCTCTTCCTAGCTTATTAGCGTGTGATATCCAGATTTTGTTGAATAAGTACCATCCTTAGTATAAGGCCATATAAGGGTATCATTCTCCACTCTATAAGTAATTGGGATTTTCATGATCTCGCTACTCACAATTGGGTCAAATATTTTTTTAATAAGGTTAATATTCCAACCCAACTGTTCTTTGTCCATAATGTCACAAACCCATTTGACCGCGATTTTATTTGTGTTTTCCAATTTGAACCCATTCATTAACCACTTATGCTCCCATATATTAATCGTTTTACCATCCCAACTTGCCATAGTGCATGTTTCTTAAGGAATTGAATACCTTTAAATATACTTGCCCAGCTCCATGATCTTTTATTTTTGAGTTTCGTGTCCCATAAGCTCTCGTTTGGGGAGTAGATACCTTTAAGCACTATATGAACCAATGAATCACTATTATTAATAATTCTCCATGCTTGTCCAGCCAACATTGCAAGGTTCATTGTTTGAAAATCACGAAATCTAACACCACCATTGCTCTTAGCCCTAGCCATCCTTTTCCAATTAACCCAATGTATTCTCTTTTTATCTTTTGTATCCCACCAAAAGTTGGCTACGAGGGCGCTGAGTTTTTTGCATAATGTTTTAGGAAATTCAAATATGGACATGGCATAATTCGGAATTGCTTGCATTACCGCCTTAATCAGTGTCTCTTTCCCCCCTTCCGATAGGAGTGCAGCCGTCCAACTTGTTGATTTGGCCAATAGTCTATCCTTAATGAAATTAAGATTCTCCATTTTCGATCTTTTAAGTGTTAACGGAAGACCCAAGTATTTACCCAGGGAGTCAGTTGTATTAATATTAAGTGATTCTGAGACTTTTCTTTTGACGTGATCTGGAGTGTCCTTGTTGAACATAATCATTGATTTTGAAAGATTGACCCTTTGTCCTGACGCTTGGCAGTAAATTTGAATTGTTTCCCTAAATGCTTCAATTTATTGATCAGAGATTTTAATGAAAAAGAGAGCGTCATCGGCAAAGAAAAGATGTGTAAGTTTCAGGCATTGTCTAGTTATCGAAATTCCATTAATGTTGCCTTCTCTACACTGTTTATTGATCAGACTTACCAGACTTTCTGTTAGTATTGAAAATAAAAGTGGTGAGAGCGGGTCTCCTTGTCTGATTCTTTGTTTTGGATAAAAAAATTTAAGTCTTTGCCTGTTTACCTTGACTTGCATAGAAACAGTAGTAACACAATTCTTAATCCAGTTTATCCATTTTTCCGCAAACCCAAGCGCGGTCATTGTTTCAAAGAGGAATTTCCAATTAAACTGATCGTAGGCTTTTTCCATATTAACTTTGATGGCTGCATAATGTGTTTTTGATTTTCGCTTTGTGTTTAAAAAATATGATATTTCCTGGGCTATTAGCACATTATCCTGAATACTCCTGCCTTTAATGAATGCTGATTGAGTTTGAGATATAATATCATTCATGAAAGATTGTAATCTTAGTGCTAAAATTTTGGATATAACTTTGTGACAGAAATTAACACATGCTATTGGTCTAAAATCCTTAATAGTCTCTTGTCTCTCCCCCTTAGGAATTAAGGAGATTATCGTATCATTGATAAGGTTAAGCGTTGTATTATTTCTGAAGAAATCAACAACCATTTTAACTATATCATCCTTTAGAATTTCCCAAAATTCTTGATAAAATTTTCCAGGAAGTCCATCTGGGCCCGGCGCTTTCGAACCATCCATACTAAATACCGCTTTCTCAATTTCTTCATAATTTGGTATCGTGGTAAGACTTTCATTCATTTGAAATGATACTTTAGATGGAATATGTTTCGTAACTTCATGAATGTTAAAAACCTCCTTCTCCCTAAATAGATTCATATAGAAATTTTGTATATTATCTCTGATTTTTTGGACATTTTCACTCCACTCGACCCCATCACATTTTAACTTTTTGATCTTGTTTATTTTCCTGCGATGCATTGTTTTTGCAAAGAAATATTTTGTGTTTTTATCTCCATGTTTGATATTGAGATCTCTTGCTCTATCCGCCCAATACATTTCCTCCTCATCCCAACATTTTTCAATCGATTTTTTTATCTCACGTTCCTTATCCTTATTACTTGCTGACATTTCGTCATCTTGAAGTTTCTCTAATTCTTTATAAAGATTATTGATTCTTTTCCTATTATTGAAAAACGTCTTTTTGCTCCATCCTTTAAGAGCAAGGCAAGTTGCATCTCTTTTGTTACAAAGTTCTTGAATATTTCCTACCAAACCACATCTACTCAATTCCTTCTCAACCACTTCTCTACACTGTATGTGATCTAACCATCTCGATTCGAAGGTAAAGTATTTATCGTTGGGTTCATTTTGTTGTTCAAGCTAAAGGATCAATGGTGAGTGATCCAATCCAATAGCTGGTGGAACGATAATATTGGAGTTCATAAACTTATTACACCATTCAAGACCAATAAGTGGTGTGACTTAAGTGATCATATGAATTTATGAGACCTTAATGGCTATAGAAAAATTGTTGAAGGGTTGTTCGTTTGTTTGATCGACATGTATGCAGGACTGGATTTTTGTTTTTATTTGATCAACACGTATGCAAGACTGGATTTTTTTTTTTGATCGGCAAATCAAAACTATTTTATTAAAAAGCTCAACATACCATATCCTTTACAAACTTTCCAAGCCCAACTAATAAGGCCCATTTTAAGACATTACATTACATTACAAATTATATTAAAGAGAAATTACATAAAGCCCACTAGCTATTACTAATTAGATCCACTAACTAATTTCTCTAAAATATCTCTTGAGCTTTTATCCTTAAGTTTGAAACCTTGTAATCTCGAGCAAATCATCATCTTTATCTCTTTTTCCAATTGCTCTTCAGTACGCATTGAACTCCCATGGTTTCTCCCATTTCGTTCACTCCAAATATGATACACATATGAAGTAAATATAAGACTTACAATGCTAAGCTGTTCTTTACTTTGAATAAGCACAAAGGACTTGATCAAAGGCAAAAAATCCGAGGCTGTAATATGTATTCCACTTAACTTCATCACGTTTTTAAGTATTCTTTGAGTAAATGAACAAGATAGAAACAAATTATCCCTATCTTCTCCACCAATAAGACAGAAATTGCACAAAGGATTGACCTGTAACCCCCAACTTATCATTCTATTTTTAGTTGGGAGCCTATCTTGAGCAGCCACCCAAGTAATGAGCGAGCATCTAGGCACACAAAACCTGTCCCAAACAACTATACTCCAATCAACATACTCCTTAGCCTCGCTAATACTAGACAATGTTTTTTTAAATGAAAACTTTTGTTTAATATTATGTTCCCAAATAATTTTATCAGGTTTCTCAGTTAGCTTCACATTTTGAATAATTGGTAAGGCCTTACCTATACAAGGAGGAAGTCTCCATCTCTCCCTCCCATAAAAATCACTAATAGCTCTGTTATTGTTGATATTCTGTTTACCCAAATTAATATTCAATATTTCTTGTACACTCTTGCCTTGAATCCATTTATCCCATAGCATAAATGTATCCTTACCATTTTCTACCTCATGTCTAATGAATTTATAGGCAATATGTCTGATTTTTAGCATTTGCTTCCAAACCCACGAGTGATATTGCGTATATTCTATCCCCCATATACACCTACCATTAAGTATATTAGTCTTGATCCAGGAGCTCCATAGGTTATTCTTTTGCGAGTACATTCTCCAAAATATGGACAATATACAAACCTTTTTTAAATCTTCAAGGTTTGGTATATTTAATCCACCATTTTCTTTCTTTGAACAAATAGTATGCCAAGAGATTTTTGCACCCTGAGAACCCTCTAAGTTACCCCTCCATAAAAAACTTGAAATCCTTTGATTTAGCCTATAGATAACCTGTTTAGGAAGTAGAAATATTCTGCACCAGAATAGCACCTTACTAACAAGAACACACCTTATTAATTCAATTCTTCCTGAATAAGAAAGTAATTTGGAAGACCACACTTCAATATTATCACAAATCTTGTTAATGAGTTTATTACCTTCAGATACACTCAACTTCTTTGAATTAAGTGGGACCCCCAAATACCTGACTGGTAGATCACCAATCTTAATATTAAGAATATCAGATATCTTGCTCATAGTGTCTTTCTTTGTTCCACCAAAATAGAGCTCACTTTTGTGATAATTTATACTAAGTCCTGAAATTCTTGAGTATAAATCTAAGGCCTCCTTAATTAAACTGGCTGATTTGAGATCTGATTTTAAGAATATCAAAACATCATCTGCAAAACACATATGATTAAGAGCTAAACTTTTGCAATTATGGTGAAACCTGAATTTCGAGTTTTTAGCTAAGTGATGAAAGAGTCCAGTAAAGACCTCCATACATATAGTGAATAAATAAGGTGAGAGAGGGTCTCCTTGCCTGAGCCCTCTCTTACCTCTAAAATAACCACATGATTCCCCATTCACACAAACTGAGTATAATGTTGTACATACACACATTCTAATCCACATGATGAACTTCTCAGGAAACTCAAAAGCATAAAGAGTGTTAATTAAAAATTTCCAATTAACTGAGTCATAGGCCTTCTGAAGGTCCAAATTAATAGTGCAATTTGGGTAAGAGTTTTTTTTATCATAGTCCATCACAATCTCTTGAGCAACAAGAATATTGTCACTAATAAATCTACCTCCTACATAAGCTGCTTGATTTATTGAAATTATGTTGTTTAACACCTTTTTGAGCCTTTTAGTTAAGGCCCTTGAGATAGTTTTATATATAGTATTAACGCAAGATATAGGTCTAAATTTAGTTACCTTTGAGGCATTCTTCTCCTTGGGAATCAAAACAATATTAGTTGCATTTACTTGATTTAATAACTCCCCTGTGTGAAAACATTGTTGTATAGCTGAGATGAAGTCATATTTAATTATGTCCCATGAAGCTTTATAAAAGGATGAGTTAAATCCATCAAGACCCGGACTTTTATGTTCATTAATAGAGAAAAGTGCTTCTTTTATCTCCTTCTCAGTAAAGGGAGTTGTTAGCATATTTTTCTGTTCATCACTAATATGCTTCTGAACAATATGCTTTAAGGTATTAACTTCACATACTTCCTCGTTAATATCTTCATTACCAAGCAGCTTTGTATAATAAGTAACAAATTCTTGTTTAATAGAATTAGGTTCAGTAATAACTTCCCCTGCATCAGTGATTAATGAACTCACTTTATTCCTAGCTATTCTCCCTCTTATTAATTTTTAGAAATAACTTGAGTTGCAATCCATTTCATTAGTAAATGACAGTCTAGCTTTTTGCTTAAATATATTATACTGAACCATCATAGCTTTTTCAAGATCTCCAGCTACTATCTTTTCTTCCTTCAGAGTAGCCTCATCTGTAATACCTTGCATAATACTAGTTTGTAAAGTATTCAGATGAGTTTTGATAGCTTCAATATCTTCATTATTTCTTTTAAAATACATATTATTAAATCTCTTCAAAGCTAATTTCACTCTTCTTTGCTTCATACAAAACCTGAACATATTGTTTCCATTAACACTCTCCTTCCATTCATTTTGTACCACTTCTAAAAATTTACTATGAGTAGTCCAAACATTATAGAATTTAAAGACACTTGGATTGGATGCAGTTTTCTTTCCAATGGTAACAAGCAAAGCACTATGATCAGATGTGGATGGTGGCTTAATAACTACAGTAGACTCTACTTTATCAAGCCATTTATCATTGATGAAGAACCTGTCAATCTTGCTGGCTCTCAACTGACCTATACTGTTTTTGTTGGTCCAGGTGAAGTAGTGTCCTGCATATTGGTGCTCATAAAGATTAGCTTCATCTATGCATTCAATAAAATCATGTGCACTCTTATCAAGCATATCACAATTCAGTCTATCCCTCACATTGAGAATTTCATTGAAATCCCCAATAAAACTAACTCTCTGATCATTGAACTTATTACTCAACTCTATCATATCCCTCCATAACATCTTTCTATCATCAACATCATTACTCGCATAAATAAATCCAATATAGTTAACTGAATTATCATCCATTATCTTCAGTTTAATGAACAGGATTTGGAAAGTTTCATGTATTAATTCAACTTCAACATAATTGTGATCCCAAAGGATCCAAACTCTACCTGAGATATCTTTATTATAGTTATGAAGCACTTCATACCTATTGAAGTGACTTTTTATTATTGATTCAGCTTAAGGTTGCTTCACTTTAGTCTCAAGCAGTCCTATAAGCCTAACCTTATTACTAATAAGAAAATCCTTGACATCCAACTGTCTAAGGATGTTATTTAGACCTCTAACATTCCAGGAGGCAATATTCATATGTTGGGAGGTTTATCTATCTCATTACCACCCTCATGGTTAATAAAAGCCATGACATCCTTATTTACATCACCTTGTACTTGTAGCTCTCCAAAAGAATTTGAAATTTGAATAGCACTAGAACTAGTTTCTCTTGGTGTATGAGCTTTGGTGTTTACTATTTTCCATTCTTCAACTTTGCCTTTGCCTTTATCTGAGTTACTGCTAACTGTATTTTGATTATTCTCCTCATTCTCTTTTTGTTCTCTTTCTTTTTGCACCCAAGCCTTCTGCACATTCCTGCATTTACCTTCAAGATGCCCAAACTTATTACACTTCTGACATACTATTGGCTTCCAATCATACTCCACCTTTACAATATGTAACTCATCCTTCCCAACATCTACTAACACATCATCAGGTAATTTTTCATTAGTATCAACTTCTACACATACTCTGGCGTACCCCAGCCTAGATTTAGCTTCCGTTACTGAATCCATTTGTATAGGGACTCCTACTCCACTTGCTACATAACCCAAACCTCTTTGAGTCCATAAATTCATGGGAACATTAATCAATTTCACCCATATTGGGATTTTTGTGAGATCTACCTTTTCAAATTGAATATCAGCTGACCATGGCCTAAGTAGCAGTGGTATTTCGTTAACATGCCACAACTGTTCCAGAGCTTTGTTATACATTGGTTGATTTTCAAATTTAAATATGTAAACTCCTTTAGAACTAGATTTAACCTCAACATTACCCAGATTCTTCCACTGAAATCGGACAAAAATTGTGATGGCATAAAAGGGAGGAGGACTATCCAGGAATTGACCTACTAAACAGTTAACCCATATCTTATCGCCTTCAGCAAACACATCTTCCGGTGGTTGAATTACTTTTCGACCAGTTTCAGTGTTCGGAGAATGAAATTCAAGCTTGAAATTCTTATCAACACCTTCTATGAATAACGCTGACCAGACTCTCGGTTTTTTTGTTTCAGCAGGAACAGGTAGATTTGTGGTCTTCTCATTCTCAGCAATCTGAACTGGAGAACTAATCGGTGTGATTAATTCTTCATTTTTACTTGGTGATGGACTAACCTTGTTTACATTAACAACTTCTTCACTGACTTCAAGATCAATCGGAGTGGGTGAGAAGATCTGCCTTGTAATATCACTATATTTGGTTTTAGACCTCGTATTATTATTACGACTTTGGTTCACTTTGTTTGAGTTAATAGTTTTGGCCATTTTGAGAGATTGAACACGGAGAAGGAAAGGTTAATGGTGGGATATTTGGTAGTGGTGGTCGGTTGTCAAGTTTTAGTGAATGGATAATATTTTTTGACTGGATGTTAGATCCCAGAAATTGGGATAAACACCAAATCTATGAGAGAGAAAAGCAAAAAAAGGTGGATAACGGCTGAAAAGTAGTGAAAAGGAAAAAAATTATGTGGAATAAAGATTAGTACGGTTGAATGGCTAGAGAGAGAATTTTATTGTGTTGACTCTCATTTGACCCTCCTTAAACCACTTTTAAAAAAAAAATGCAAGACTGGAATTTTGTTAAGATGATGAGAATTTTGTGTTAGATCTCTTAATATTTACAATTTTAAGGGCTCCATTTAATTTAATACTAAATAAATTCCTTTATTTCATCCTAATAAATAAATTGAAAATCATAAAAAATGATCCTAAATTTTTTAAAATTTTAAAACTAAATATAATAAAATACATTCTATTCACATTTTTTAGGCATTTTGTAATACCACTTGAGATTGTTCATTTAATCTTATGCCACTCATTCTTATAAGTGCTTGATGGATTTGATCCTTGAAGAAAATCTGATCAATGATAAGATTTTTAAACTAATTGTGAATGGAGCAAATGATGCAAGCAGAGAAAAACTCGAGCATTTGAAAAATATGCTAACCTTTACATAGAAGTCCTAATAGTGGCAACGGTTTTACTTATTGACTGTGTTGGAGACGATTATGTCCAGAAAGAAAATGTTGTTTCCTTGTCTTCAGTCTTTTCGATGTTAATATAAGGTGTGATACCTTCGTTATTCAGCATGTCTATTCACTTTGACACTTTTACCCCATTAATTACTTGCAAAATTCTTGAGATTTAGATGCGCTAGTTTGGGCGTACGTACAGATCAACTCGTATACTTCATAACTTCGTCAAATAGTAGCAACGAGATCGAACTTGTTGATAGGGAACAGATATTATCCTTATTCGTGTTTTTATCAAGAAACAATTGAGTATATGTAAAACAAAGAAGAAGGTGTAATAGCGTATAATTGATACAAAACACATCTTAGTGTTGTGTATACAACACATGCAAATGGAGCGACAACTAATTACTTGAAAGAATTTGGAAGTTTTTTTTAAATTGATTTTAGGCCTCCAAAATTTCAGGCATGCATGTAGATTTATTTAGTTTTTTTTGGTACATGGGAGATTCGGGATTGCTTGCGCGCACCACGACTAATCCCACGGGGATATACATGCCTCCCCATGTAAATCAGAACTAGGTTGCCCATGTTCAGGGAGAGGTTCGAGCCTTGTACCTCTTACTTTACACCTGTTAGAGAAGGGATTCGAACTCTAGACCTCCCCTTTAAGTGAGGAAGAAAATAGCAAAACTCTAACCAGTTGAGCTAACCCAATTTCTTAATGGGCCTTTTACCCTATCAAAGTCCTATGGATATATAACCAACTCTATTGCATTTGCATATTATGGATTGATAATTTTATGTTGACCAAATATGCTAACTTTAGCTATCAGGGGCGGAGCTAGGTTTTTTTGTTAGGGGGCTAAGGGGGTTGCCCCCGAAAAAAAATTATTTTGCCGTATTTGCACGGTAAGTCTACATATTATGCAAAAATTGCTAGATAGATCCTTATATAATGCTAAAATGCATTATAAATACCTATATTGTGTAAAGATTGCAATATAAGTTTGGGTATTATTTTTTTAAAATTAATCATCTGATAAATTTCTTTTTTTATACAAAATAACATACATTTTGTTGTAAAAAAACAAAACATTTTATAAATAAAATAATTTAAAGTCTAATAAAATAAATTTTAAAATTTAGGTGGCCAAATGAAATTTTTTAAACATTTAAGAGTTAATTACAAAAAAAATCTATGAAAAAAAATTAAAACGAACCAAGAAATTGAATATTTAATGGTATTTACGTTTTAATTTCGTCAATAAATTTTATTATTTGATAGAATTAACTCTAAACTTTAAGTTAAGGAAATCTAATTTTATGTTATAATTTTTTTTAGTTATATTTTTATCTATTTTAAAAAAACAAGTTAAATAATAGTGGATACTGGGTTAGGGTAGGTTGGGATGAGCGGCAGCCCATCCCATATCCGCCCCTGTTAGCGATGATACGTTTTATCGTTAATTCTTTCTACAATAATAGTGTATGGATCCCTTCAATATATATATCAAGAACAATCTTGTTATTTTGGATTCAAGATTAGTTAATTATGAACCAATACACATAAATCAATATATATAATTGATACTTAGTAAAGGACACATTTTTTATAGCTTCAATTTACTATTATTATAAAAAAACAATCCTAAATCTACCTTTTGCCACCAAAGGGTAGTAGTTGCGTATCATCTTGTTCCATGCAAAGTCTCCTTATTGATAATTTTCATCCCACTTTTGACTTCTTGAGGGCCTTCAAATATATCCTTTTTTTAAAGATTGGGTACCAAATTAAATAAATATATTTCTTCTTTATATCTCCACTTCATTTAAGTGATAATTAGATTGTATGACCTTTCACTTTCTGTTTACTTGCGTCTTTGGAACGACAATTGCAAATCAATGATTCACCAACATATATACACGCATTCCACACTAATAGGCAATTGAGCATCATGGAAAACAAAATGACATTGACTCAACCTATATTGTTTTTTCAAATAGGGATTATAATCTTATAAAGGAGTAAAATATTTTCTCCATTGAAAGAAAATAGTTTGGGTCCACGTCTCGATGTCGGTGTAATTGTAAATTCCATTTCTTCCATAAAGTTATGCTTCATACTGATTTTAATTAAACCTATATATGTATCATAATACCAAATACTATCCTTTGATGTTTTATTTTTTAAGATTATTACCAAAAAAATTTGAACACATAATTTAACTATATCTCCTTAGTTTCTTTTTTTTTACTAACTATAAGTTAAAATTCCAATCACTTTTTTACTCCTTTTATTTTTATTTTTTCTATATATACTAATATATATCACAATTTTTTAACCCAAAACACTCTCTCCTTTCTACTTATTTTTACATAACTTATCCTTCAAACATTTATATTTTTTCTCCTATCTCATCCTTTTCTTTTATTTTCGTTTTTTTCGCAGTTTTACACAATGTTTTATTTTCTTTTCTTTTGCAGGAATAGAAGGTGGATTTAAAAGCTGTTCGTGAAGCTCCATGGCTGGCGCTTACCATGAATGCCAGCGAGCTTGGCTTTATCCATGCTCGGGCATTCTGTTGTTGACACAAAGCAACACAACAATGATGTCGCTCGATGCTGGTAAGATGAAGCTCCACGTCGTTCGATAGAGAAACAAATTGTCGATATGAAACAATGGAGAGAAGATTTGTTCTAGAAGATCTGAGTTGCCAAGATGGCTCACGAATCAGATGGAGCTAGGTGGCGGAGCTCGGATAGCTCAAATATCAAACCATAATAACACATTCGTTTGATTCAAAGAGTTCTGGCGAAGTTTTGTTCACTTTATCCCACCACCGTGAACAACTCGTCGTCTTTAGTTCGAGTGCACAGAACCTCCGACGAGATCCAGCGCGGAGGAAAGCCACAATTTTCAGTGCACAACCATGGATCTTCTCCAGTTCGACCGTAAGATGTGATCTCTGCATTAGATTTGTTATCAGGCAGCACGACAGATGGCTCCGGCAAGAAGGTGTAATGTAGATGCTCAAAAGTTGTGTGAAGCTGTGATGCATAAGTTTTGTTCTTTTTTTCGCCAGCAACTGATTTATTTATGTAAAACAAAATTTCCCCTTTTCTCTTGTTATGATCAGAGTCGTTTTGTTTTCTTTTCCTCTCTTGAATAGGATCAAAGTTCTTAATACTCAATAAAATTTACAAATACTAAATAAAAAATTTCGATAATCACTAAAAAAATTTGAATACTCAACAATTTTTCTGATACTCAATAAAATCCACGAATACTCAGTATTTTTTTCCAGCGACTCAACAACTTTTTTCGGCGACTCGGTAACTTTTTTCTATACTCAGTTTTTCCGGCGGTGTACTCAATACTTTTTCCGAGTACTCAATAATTTTTCCGAGTACTCAACATTTTTTCCGACGATACTGGCGGTGGTCGACGGCGGTTGTGGTCGAAATTAGAAAATATTGATGCTCAATGAACTATGAGGTTATTGGTTTCCGACGATACTATGAGGTTATTGGTTTTTTGTTTTTGCCAATTTTACTTTAATGTTACCCATAGTTAGACATGATGTACTATATATGATAGTTTAAACACAATCTAAGGGTGGGTTAGTATATTGTTTGTACATTTTCAATCCAAGTGTTAAGCACGTAAGATCTTGCAAATAAGATATTTGCAATTTGTATGATATGTAAAGATAAAATTAGAAGTACGATAATGACATTGAGGTTTATAGTGGATCCCTATTGATATCTCGTATTATGTAATAGATTTATAGATGAGTCACGAGATATCTTTTTGGGGGTTTATTGGACGTATTGGAGGGATTATTCCCTACTAATTAACATATTTATAGTTCTTGTACAGTTTTGGATATTTTGCTACTCTTAGGAATTTTGTGCAATAATTGTGTGTTAAGTGTGAAAACCTTAGGTATATGGATAATACGAGACCCCCAGATGATGAGGAGAAGTCAAGAAGACAAAACAAACTCAAGTCAAGAGGTAGAAGGAGCAAAAAGTTACTTTTGAAGACCACAAGCGTTTACCGATAAAAATTCAAAGTCAACTTAATAGAGTCACAACGCGCATTCGGCTAGAATTCTGAGCAAGCCCTTGGATTTCATGATAGAACTTGAAGCCATGAGCGCGTGAGAAGTGACGGTTCGTAATTCAGAGTTGAGATGACAAAGTTAATGACATTACTTCCACGAGGCAAATCTTAACCGGTTTTATTTTTGCGAAAATACCTTATAAATACAGAGTTTCGATCCTCTCCCCGGACATATTTTTTGCCTTTCTCCAAACTCTTACTGAATTAAAAATTAGCCTAATTTTTTTTAAGTTAATATCCCAAATCCTAATGATTTTTCTAACATTTCATCTCCTCGAAATAAATCTGGATACAGGGGCGGGTCCTGAAGATAAATTGAGCGGGGGCTTCAAATATATTTGGAAGTGCTTATTTTAGAGTAAAAAAGCGCTTTTAGAATAAAATTTTAAATTTTAAAAAATTATTAAAAATAATTTTAAAATCTAAAATTATTTTAAGTGTTTTTTTCGAGAAGCACATAAAAATATTTTCAAGATCAAAAAAACTTTTAAAGTGCTAGAAGTACTTTTAAGTGCTTTTCCAAAAAAATACTTCCAAACGGACATTAAGGGCTCGTTTGGAAGTGCTTATTTTAAAATAAAAAACGGTTTTAGAATAAAATTTAATTTTTTTGAAAATTATTTTTAAGTGCTTTTTCAAGAAGCACTAATTCATCAAAGTGCTTTTGAGGATCAAATAAACTTTTAAAATATAAGTGTTTCTCTAAAAAAACACTTCCAAACCGCCACTAAACCACTAAGACAAAATGATTTATGTGTCTTTTAAGGAATGCATATTTTACATAAACGTTTAAAGAGGATTAATCGTTTTTCGGAACAAAATTATATTTATATATGATAAAATTTACGGGTTACGGGGGGCTTGATCCCCTAGGCTATACGATCCGTTCCGGTCTTGATAATCATCTAAATTTCCCAATTTATGAAGGTTCTTACTCGGTGAGTCGGATCCAATACAGATTGGCTAAACTCTTATATTGTTTTGATCTTTCGAAAATGTTAATATAATTTTTTGATTAATTAAAAGCTTGAATAATAACCATACGTGCATGCATCTTATAGTCATAAGCTCCTCTTACTCACATTATTATTTTAATATATATGCAATTTTTAGGGCCCGTTTGGAAGTGCTTATTTTAGAGTAAAAAAGCGCTTTTGGAATAAAATTCAAAATTTTAAAAAATTATTAAAAATAATTTTGAAATCTAAAATTATTGAAAGTGCTTTTTTCAAGAAGCACATATTTGGTGCTTCTCAAAAAAGTGCTTTTCAAAGTAAAAAAAACTTTTAAAATGCTAAAAGCACTTTTAAGTGCTTCTAAAAAAACACTTCCAAACGGGCACTTAGAATACCTAAAAACGAAATTCCTTCCCACTGACTAAATTAAGTCACCAACCAAATTTTCCTAGTCTAAAAATTATCAAGTCTCGGTTGTCGTCTATGTTAGTGGAGTTCCTCTTTATATTCTCCATTACCAGTCTTACGCTTAAACGACGACGACACATGTCTTCTTACTTGAAGCCTAGGTCTCTTCTTTTCCTTTGTGGCCATATTCTTGCACGCTTGCTATGATCACTCTGCATTCATACGCATTCCATCACCAATACATTTGTATACTCATTCGTCATTCCTATATTTGGTTCAAATAATAAATAAGTTATTAATAAATTTTGGGTGTAAAAAGGTTAACATTAATTTAATCTCACTCATTATATGATTTTTTTGGAGGAAAAAATTTATGTTGGCATTTTATCCTAGGCACCTAATCACGAAAAACTTAATACAAGGGGTAAAATATCACGAAAAACTTAGTATAGTGGGTAAAACTGGAATACGTGTATTCCTCCCCAGTTAGCCGATATTATTTGTAATGAAGCTGAACCGTCAGGGGTCGGCTAAACCTTGTAACCGTTTTTTTACTATCTATATTATTATGCTTTTGAACAAAAAAAAAAAGTCACGACAATTTGCGCACGTGACCAACTAACGACGATTTTTTACGGTTTCCGTTAACAGTAAGGATGACAATGGATCGGTTTTTTGCAAAAATTCCAAAAACCATAACCATAACTGTTTTTATTATTAAAAACCATATCCTAACGGTTTTAACCATCGGTTAGACTTTTCAAAACCATAACCGTATTATTCGGTTTCGATTTTTTAAACGGTTTTGCGGGTTTTTAACCATATTCAAATGTTAATTTAATAAATATATTAAATTTCATAAAATAAAACCACACATATAAAAGAAAATTCCAAGGTTTATAAAAAATTGTGTTGGTATTTAATTAAATTGCATATTGATTATTTAATTGATTATATCTAATATTTTGATTTTGCTTTTAGAATTTCAATATATCTAATTTAATCTAAATTATTATAGAATTTGAAAATATATATGATAATAAACGGTTTTCGGTTTTTCGGTTTTATTTTTATCATAAACCATAACCTAACAATTCTAACCATCGGTTACACTTTTCAAAACCATAAACTAATGGTTATAACCACGGTTATATAATTCGATTTTCGATCGGTTCGGTTATCATCGGTTTCAGTTTTTAACCGTAACCATTGACATCCCTAGTTAACAGGGTGCATCGATTCACGAAAACAAAGTTTAAGGACATCCAGTCGCAAAAAATTGATTGGGGGGCAATCTGTCAAAACTTGTATAGTTCAGGGGGTAGAGCCAATGTTTACTCTTTTATTTTTGTCGAATTAATTCTTTTTTTTATAACTACGCCTCTATCCAATACTCTTATTCTTACATAAGATGTCTAAATTTTAAACCTATCCAAAATTGAAAAACATTTTCGATTTAAGACGTCAATATCCAGTCTTGCGTATTTTGTAACTCGATCTGCAATACCGTTTATGACATATCACATTTAGAAAGCTAAAAAGCATCCATCATCTCTACATATGCTTAAATATGCATTTAGTCTTTCACATATCTTCAACACGTTTTATATTATATCTCTTGATATGTTTTGAATTTGGAAAAGTTATGAACTACAAACTATTTTAGAATTATATTTCTAACATATCTAGTAAAAAAAGTTGACATTTGGGTAATATTACAAAATATCCTATGTCACAACATAGGGTTTTCGAGATGCCGATTCTATAACCCGGGATGTTGTAGTTGATCGAGGTGGCGAAAATATTCAAATTCCACGCAACCCATCATCATTGTTGAGGCAAATTATATTAGTCGATTTATTAATATTTGAGCATTCATTACTAACACGGTTTTTGACAAAAAAGTAAATCATATGTCCATTTTCATGTACCGAGATATCACTTCAGAGTTGTTTTAGCATTTAAGGGAGGCATGGTTCATGGGACCTTTGGGGATTTATTAGCTATAAAAGCGAGCTCATTTGTAACATTTACTCATCTTTTCAACTACAATCTATACTCCTATCATTCAAGCATTGAGCAATAGATCCCAAGCTGCTCATATGAAGTTCTTATTCTCATTATATTAGTTTGATACATTATATTATTATCTCCACTCTACAGGAGAGTTCTAGGTTACTTGTAATCAATCTCAAACACTTTAATCCTTTTGTTACAAATCAAGAACTTATTTTCAAGGTTTGAGAAAAGAAAAAGCTTTTGTGTGCGAATCGGTGTTGGTTCCTCGTTGTTGATACGAAGAGGTGGTTGTGATTGAATTTATAAAAATCACGTATAGGTTTGTTACTAGGATGTTGTATGGTGATCTAAAATAGTTTTGGAGCATTTGGTGTGTATTCTACACTATGTATATGTTATTGGGGTCTTTTTGACAATTTTTTAGTGATTGAGACTATATATACAACTTGTAATTCTACCATTGTAATTAGAATGACGAATCACCGAAAGGTATTCAACCTATAAAATATAAAATATCTATTTCATCTTTCAGTAACCTAGTCACATGTTACGTATATAATATTTATCACTAACTTTTTTGGTGTTAAAAAGTTCATAATAAATTGGACAAATAATATAATATAGGATACGATTGAAGCAAGTCAAAACGTTATACTACATTTAGTATCACACTTTGTGATGGCGTTTTAGTATATTTTGTGTTTTCATAGTCAGTATTAAGTCTAAGATGACCCTCACCTTGTTATAGAGTCTACATTTAGTATCACACTTGATTTAATCAATGTTGTGATTGTTGTTCTTGGTTCCATAAAATCTTTTGGTCATGTAAAACTATGTATTGTACCCATCCTAGCTGACATTTAATTGATGGTGTATGGTTTCATATTTGTTAAATCCATCTTCCCACTTGCTCAACTACTCGATCAGCTTAGATTCTGGATTGACTATCTATTTGCCTCTCATGAAATCGGCCTTTGACACAACACTTGTTTTGGTTTTTGTTTCAATAGTGTCAACAAATTAAACCTAGAAGAGGTTTCGTAACATGTTTCGTGTTTCATTAATTTTGTGAAATATTTAGTATATTTTAGACATAATTTAGACACTTCAAATAATATTGCAATTGAAATGCTCCAATGGATAGCTGACAAAGTCTTTACCAAGGCTCAAGGATGGATAACTAAACTAATTTATGATGGTGGAAAGGAAATCCTGATTAAGGCTATTTTACAGGCAATACCTACTTACACTATGACAATCTTTTCCTTCCCTAACTCTTTTTGTAAGAAACTTACGACCACAATTGCGAGATTTTGGTGGTGGAACTCATTGAAAAACGGAAGATTCACTGGCTGGAATGGGTGAAGATGACGATGGTGAAAGCCATCAGAGGAATGGGATTTAGGGATTTGAAAAGAGCGAATACGGCTCTTCTCGCAAACCAGGCGTGGCGATTACTGTAACATCCAGAATCCCTTGCTGCAAGAGTCCTTAAAGGTATCTACTATCCGAAGAAGGAATTCCTGGATGTTAAACTTAGACGAGTAGATCATGGTCATGGGCTAGAATAGTGGAAGGTAGGGATCTTTTAGTACAATATGGCATCGTTCAAATTGGGAACGGGAAAACAACAAAAATGTGGGAGCACAAATGGCTACCGTCGGGGATTATCAAAGATATACCGCGGGATACGACGCTTGAAACTGTTGATCAGCTTATGCAAACCATTAACGATGAGTGGAACTGAGATATTATTGCCGCTATTCGTCCTTTCCCAGTTAAGGGGGAGATTAGCCGTGTACCTCTTCTCAACAGGGAGAACCAGGACACCTTTGCTTGTCCATACACTCATTCAGGAGAGTATATGACTAAATCAGGATATCAGATACTCACGGAAGAGGCAATTTACAAAGAAGAACAAACATCAACTCAGGCTCAGATACGCGCGACTCATCACTATGGAACAAAATTCAGAAATCGAACGTTTCTAATAAAATTAGGAATTTCACCTGGAATTACAAATAAGGCCCCCCAAAGACAGACCCCGAGTCCCTGGGCTGGGGAAATGGTTCAGAAAGGTTTATACCGGTGATGAGACAATGAAATGGGATAAGCACGTAGTGCGGTTATACGTGATGCTAACTCTTTGGAACATATGGAAACATAAAATGAAAAGTTTACACGAAAATACAACACTGGATATAGATACAGTTCTATAATGCAGGTATGGAGGATCTTTTTGGCCAAAACTAGATGGATTACACTCCGCCTCCGATACGGGAACCGGGCATCATCAATCCTAACCCGTGGAATCCAGAAGAACTCGTGGGTACACAAATGATTTTTACATGCGACACATCTTTTAAGACATGAATACAACATAGCGGAATTAGGATATTCCGAAGAGATACATGTACGGGCTATCTAGCGATTTACTCGAAATCGATATGGACAGCGGAAGGAGAGGCGATATCAGTCCTGGAAGCAACAAAGATAGCTATGGACAGCAGGGGACAAAAAACTATTATCTGCTCAGATAACCTTGATTTAATTCAAGGTATTAGGTCGCTGCCAGCGGCGTGGTAGAAGGTCAAACTTATGTCAAGCAGATCATTCTTTAAGCATATTCAGAGATGTCTTATGACACACATCGGGGTTCTCTATATGATTACTAGTTGGATCTTACACATCGAGTTTCACGTCTAGAGATTGGTTAAAGGCTATTTTGTAATATGTACATTTTACGTTGTCCAAAAAAAATATTTCACTTTTATGATGTAATTAAATAAATATATAATTCATTTAAAATATCTAAATTACCCTTACACAAATGAAGTTTGTTCTAAAATCTACATCATATTAATTCGTAAAATGGCCCAGGTAATACAAACTCAAGATTAGCTTGCCCTTTTATCTTAAGGAATCCTAAACTCTTCTACACTACGCAGAGCAACAAAAGAACTTTGGGCATATCGTTCTCTCCGTTTGTTCTTCTTCAATTCAATGGCCGTAAGTATTCATCTCTTTTTTTTTCCGCCTTTAGTTTACTCGTAAAATCAAACCCAAAACACGTTTTCGTTTTTGTTTATAAATTAAATTTGCATAAATTATGGTTTCATTTAATTGCTCTGTTTTCGAGTCACCTAGTGTGTGTACATGTATGTGTCCAATGCGAGTAAGGGTCTGAAATTATGTATTTTCATGGAGTACGCCTAATTAGCTGCAAATTTGTATAGCTAACTCATTATGA
Organism: Nemophila menziesii; assembly: GCA_029959085.1. Classification (NCBI taxonomy): domain Eukaryota; kingdom Viridiplantae; phylum Streptophyta; class Magnoliopsida; order Boraginales; family Hydrophyllaceae; genus Nemophila; species Nemophila menziesii. The sequence goes on along the minus strand of JARWIR010000004.1, from coordinate 42,598,595 downwards.
TGTTAAGAGTTGGTTTAGTTATCCTCAAATTGCATAATTGGTCCCTGTGTTATGTGAATTTATCATATATATCACCATTTTCCAAAAAGTAACAAAAATATAGAAACAGATGAATATGTGTGCTGCTTGTTAAAATACATGGATATATTTGACTATATTGCACAATACACAAGGACCAATCATGCAATTTTGCTTAAATGTAGGGACCTATAGTGCAATTAACTTATCTATATATTGCATAATGCAGACTGTTCCAGTTAATCCCAAGCCTTTCTTGAATAATTTAACTGGAAAGCGAGTAATGGTGAAATTGAAATGGGGAATGGAATATAAAGGTTTCCTTGTTTCAGTGGACTCATATAGGTAATAATTTATCCATAATTTTATTTATTTATTTTGATTTTAATAATTTATAATATAGTTTTGAAATTTGTGTGAATATTATCCTCAGCTTGCAAATGCATTGAGGGGCAGTTCACTGGAAATCTTGGAGAGATCCTAATTAGGTATTTTCATAATATAGGGAATTGTAGTGCAATTTTTGCATAATACAGGGACTTATTGTAAAAATGAGGATGAAGAGATTGAAGAAGCTGATCAGGATTAGGAAGAAGTTAAACTAGTTGGTATTAACAATCGGAGAAAAAACCTCCATGTCATCTTTATAATTTCTAAAACATTCACACAACGGAAAGTACATTACACATATACACTTTTTTATGGGGATGCACTTTGTTTAATGTATAAAGTTACCCATTTTCCTCCATTAATTATTATTTGAATATTTTTTCATTAATTATAAAAAAAGAATCCGTATTCTTCTTCTTCTCCGCAACATAGACAATCTTAAGATAAAGAAAGTATATAACCGAAAATGTTGAAAAATAATGATAAATACAAACCTCGAACTCATCTATTCATCATTGCCACCTCATCAATAAAATAGTCTGTCAAATAACCAAATTATGGTAAAAAATAATCACTTTTACCCTCTTTTTAAAAGTAAAAATTAATTCTTAACTATTTTTCCTGTAAATTTTTTAATTGTATTTTTGGTGTAATTCTGAAAATTTTCTAAAATTTCATCAAGAACATCAATAAAAATCCTTCACGGTTTTGTTATTTCGTCATATTATTGCCAGAAATTTACCCATATTAATAGTCTTAGTTATTCTCACAATGCAGGTGTAAAAAGAGGCTGAAATGGATTCCAATTTGGAGTATTTGTTGATGAGGATTCTATCCCAATTTGGATCTCAACTCTATAAGAGTAATACAAATAACTATAAATGGCGGAAAAGAAGAACAAAGACACAAGCAGATTCATTGTTAATCTCATCGTATTCTAAATAGCAAGCAGAATATTTCATGTATCAAACAAATATTTAAACAACCACTCCTCTGAAGAAATTTCAAAATTCTAAACATAAACTCTAGCATTCTATTCAAAACAACTTTATAGTCTCCATAATTAAAGTAGTAAATTTTTAAGATTTAAACTAAGGAAGTTAATTTAGATAAAAATAAGAGATTGATTTTATCGAATCCAAATAGGTTGTGTAATGCTGGTGCAGCCTCCTAGGTCTTTGATCAAAGTAGGTTCAATCTTCCCATCGGATAAGTTATAGCGAAGATAAAAGATATCATCAGAAAAATAAATGCAATTAGGTTTACACTTATTAATTTTACAACACTCTACGGAAAAGGAAGAAGAGTTATCACCTAAGAAGAGTGCTTTATTTCCCAAATTATTAACCCCATCTCCAAAAGTAGCGATACCTTTATTATGTTTACCTATAACCTCCAATTCAAATACATAAAAACTCGTAGTTACACTTGAAATATGTTTATCAATAAGAAACAATCTGTTTGAAACCTCAACCAAGTACGTCTCTGATTGTTTACGTCTCATTCCAAGATCAAACACTTGATACAATCTAAATGGTGTGGGTCCATTTAAATCACATGTTACAAGTTTTTCATCATAATCATAGGCATAAAACTTGTTATTGTAATAAATTATATCATAAAAATTGAATGCATTATTATTCATTAGATTCCAACAAGATTCGCCAGCTTTCCAATAACCTAACTGCCTTCTTTGACCCCATATTACAAATACAATAAACTTAGAGGTTAAATTTGGATTTGCTGATAAAACAACCTTCTTTATAAAATTAATGTTGTTCCAAGGGATAGTATCGAATCTAGGAAGTTTGATTTGAACACGAGATATTGGGTGAAAAAGACTAGCCGTTTTTTTATCTTCAGTTGAAACCATAAATAACCAATCTAGACATGAGAAACAACGTTTATTAATTGTCTCGGGTAAGAAAATCTTATGAGTTGTACCTGATGATAGTCTATAAAATCGTTGTATCCCCAAATAATCGTCTTCTTTTTCAGGAAGCATAAGCCATGGACCTCCGAAATTTGTTTTCTTTAGATACTTTTTCTTGTCTTCTTCAAAAATTTGACGCCACGATTTGCAAACTGACATGAAAGACTCATAATCCTCGACTGAGGTCAGCCGATCACGGATATTAATCACTAATTCATCGGGTAAATCTGTTATTGATTTTTTTGGACGAAAACTTTCTTCCATTAATATTTTTGGACGAAAACCGATTTGAAACTTCACCTTTTTTTTTGAACGAAAAATTTCTGCCATTGAACTGAAGATTGTGAAGGTTTTTTTATTCTAGAATTGTGAAGGTTTCGATATATATAGGCCCAGAATTGTACTTTTCCTTAATGGACTCAAACTTGGACTACAAGAAATTTCCAATTTCCAGTTGGATTCTGATTTGAAGTTTAAAGTATGAACCAACGCTTAAAAAAGGGAAAAGAAATATCAAGTATTTTTAGTAGGTAGTATTGTATTAGTAATTAGATATGGACACTCAGAGGAGGCCAGGCCCAAAGAACTAAAGCTATCGCTTTGAGCCTCGGAATTTTAAAGCCCCCAAAAAGTTAGATGTAAATCCTTTATTTTTTTTTATTTTTTTTTAGACAAGGGAGGGTGCCAAGGCACCAATCAAAACAAACAAAAGCAAATTAGCCTATTTTTAATTTACAAAATCGAACCGAAGCGTCAGAAAGACTTAAAGTCGATCAACGTTGAGAAATTGCCCCGTGCCTAGCTTCCTTTGCAATCTTATTCGCTCTGCTGTTGAGTCTTCGATTGATGTGGTGAAATAAAACTTGTCCAATCTCTCCAACTTTGTGGATAATCCTACGAAGAATAGGTTGGATATTTCAACGTACGGCTGACACCTGTTTAATACCTTGAATAATCTCAAGGTTATCTGAAAAAAATTATCTTTTCTTCCCCTTTAAATTCTACACCAATTTCTGTGGCTTTCATAACTGCATATGCTTCCCCCTCTAAAACTGAATTACACTCTAGGTCGCCACTGTATGTAAAGGATGTTTCAGTATCTTTGTTGACCCCCACCACCGCGATTCACGAAGGGTCCATTTGTTTGAAAAAGATGCATCACAGTAAAGGGCAATTCTTTGGGGAGGATTCACTGATGATTCTTCCTCTTCATTTTCTCTTTGAACTTGGATACCTTTGTATGCATTTTTATTCCAATCAATGCCATGTCTTTCTTGCATAAGCTTCCTTGTTGCTATATTGATTCCTGTTCCGTATACTTTTGTGCCTTCATGTACTGCTTTCATCTTCTCTTTCCAAATATTCCAAAGATTAATCATGATGAGATCTCTAACAATTCTTTCTTCCCATCCCCCATCCACATAACTTTTAATGACCTTCAGGAACCAGTTTCCAAACTTATCTTCGCAATTATCTTGAATTTTCATTTGAAGAGGTGATCCAGCCCAAATGTCTTTACACATGCTACATTGTAACATTAAATGTTCAATATCCTCTTTAGGGTAATTGCACCACAAACAGTTAGTTGAGTCAGCACATTTCCTTCTGTAGAGATTTCATTTGGTTGGAATTGCATTGTTTGCTAATCGCCATATAAATAACTTTATTTTTTTGGGGATGTTAGAATTCCATATTGTCTTCCATATCGGGGATTCATGTGTTGATATTGATTTTGATCTAGTAGGTTTATTCATGATATGATCTTCTGTTATAACTTTGTAACCAGTTTTCTTATCAAAAGTTCTGTTTTTCGAGAACGACCATATAAATTTGTCCTTTGTATTAATATTCTTTTCTCTGATTCTATTTATTAGTGGTATTAAAGGTTCAGGGAACACGTTGTCCAAGGTTTCTAGACCCCATTTTGTAGTCCCTCTTTTCATAAGCTTGCTAACTTTAGTAATCGTGACCCCTTCCGGCTTATTTATCTCCCAGTTTGTACCTATCCATCTTTCATTACATATATTCGTATCTCTTCCATTTCCTATAATTTTGATTCCATGTTTTTAAGAAGTCCCTACCTTCTATTATACTCGCCCAACTCCATGTCCTACTCTTTTTAAGTTTACATGCCATAATATCTGATTTGTTATAGTAAATACCTTTTAGGAGTTTAGTAGCAAGATTTTCTGGACTATTCATTAATCTCCAAGCCTGTGCTGCTAATAAAACTGTATTCATCTTTATAAAGTCTTTGAAGCCAAGCCCTCCAATAAGCTTGTTGATCGTGATTTTTTCTCACGCGACCTAGTGGATTCTGTTCTTTTCACCTGAATTCCACTAATAATTAGAAGTAGCAGAAATAAGTTTGTTGCAAAAAGAAATCGGAAAGGAGAGAATAGACATATAGTAATTAGGGATAGCCTGTAAAATGGCCTTGATTAACACTTATTTGCCTCCCTCTGATAACAGTTTATCTTTCCAACCCTCCGTATTTTTGAAGACTTTGTTTGCTATCTATTCTAAAGATTCAATTTTTGATTTCTTGTGGCATAACAGGATCCCTAAGTAGTGTCCTAAGTCATTAGTTTCCTGAATGTTTAGTTCCGTGATAACTGCATCTTTAGTATCCTGAGGGGTTTCTTTACTAAACATAATAACAGATTTGTGAAAATTAATTTTTTGCCCTGAACCAAGACAGTAAAGGTCAAGACAATTTTTAAATTGAACAATATTAGTATGTTCTAAGTTAATGAAAAATAGTGAATCATCCGCAAACAGTAGGTGAGAAATACTAGGACAACTTCAGTTGATTTGGATACCTGTAATAAGACCTCCATTAACAAAATGATCAATAAAGCTAATAAGTGATTCAGTTAATATAGAGAATAAAAAAGAGGATAAATGATCTCCTTGCCGAAGGCCTCTCCCAAGTTTAAAGTTGTCAAGCCTTTCTCCATTAAGATTAATGTTAAAAGACGCCGAGGTAACACAATTCTTAATCCAATTGATTCATTTATTATTAAAACCAAGCTTATCCAAGACAAGAAATAGAAAGTCCCATCTAACCTGATCGTAAGCTTTAGCCATATCAATTTCGATATCCGCCAAATGTTTCTTATTTTTCCTCTTCTTACTCATGAAGAAAGAGATTTCTTGTGCAATGATAATATTATCTCGTATAGCTCGTCCTTTGATAAATGAAGCTTGTGTCTGCGAAACTATCTTGCTCATAATATCTCTTAGTCTATTAGATGGAATCTTTGTAATTATTTTGTAAATAAAGTTCACACAAGAAATCGGTCTAAAATCTCCTAAGTTCTCTTGGGTAACACCCTTCGGTATAAGAGTGATGAGGGTATTATTGATAGTCTCAAGAGAGCAATTAGTCTCGAAAAAGTCTTCAATAATATTCAAAACATCATATTTAATAATATCCCAGAATTCCTTATAAATCTCACCATTTAAACCGACTGGTCTAGGCGCCTTTGACAAAGATAATTCTGTAATTGCTTTTTCTACCTCTTGTATAGTTGGTTTTTCAGTCAAGCTATTATTCATACAAAAAATATAATTTTGGATACAAATTAGAGTAATTCAAAACATTGGTCTATATTTAGTTTCACATCTGTTAGAATCAACATCTGGTATCACACGTTGTGATGGATTTTAGACTTTTAGTTCTTTCCTTTTTAGTACATTTTTTTATCTTCCTAGTTAGTTTTAAGCCTAAGATGACCTTCATCTTGTTAAAAATTCTACATTTAGTATCACACTTGATTTAATCAATGCTGAGATGTCGTTATTGGTTTCATCAAGTTTTTTGACCATCTAAAACTATGTATGCGTTGTACCTATCCTAACTGACATTTAATTGATGGTGGATGGTTTCATATTTATTGAATACATTTTTTTTTGTTACATTGGAGAGACACTTTGGACTCGGAGTCATTGACTCAATTCGAACTTGTACCACTAGATTGGATGAACAAAGTCCTGATCAGTTGAGCTAATCTCAACTGGTTTATTAAATACATCTTCCCACATGCTTGACTAAGCTCAGTTTCAAAATTAGGATTGACTATCTATTGGACTATTCTAGAATCGACCTTTGACACAACCTTTGTTTTGGCGTTTGTTATTCTATCTTGGTGTGGTGTTGCTACCTTAATATTGATGCTTGAGAAGGCCTTCAGTAGTGTTAACGGATTGAACTCTAGATGGGGTTTCGTAATATATTTTGAGTTTACTTGTTGGATATTTATTCTTTATAATTAGTTTTTCTGTGATCTTTCCTAGTAATCCTAAACTTGTTTGTGTTCATCGTAGACTTGGGATGTCAATTCACATGTAGAATCATTCGTTATTTATAAATTATTTAAAAAAATTACTTTAGAATGCGACTTTTGAACTATATAGTTTAGAAATTAATTAGTTTTTGTAGTTAGAGTTTGAAAACCATATATGTAATTTGTTGTAGAGAAAATATTATTTTTAAGTATTTTTAAATATATTTTTAGGTCATATTTTTTAACAGAAGTACCATTTTTAAGAAACATATTCGAAAATGGGTGGTTTCACTAATTTTGTGAAATATTTTATATATTTAAAAGTAATTTCTATATTTTAAATAAAATATTAATTTTGTAATGTAATTAAATAAAAATATAATTTATTCAAAATATTAAATCACACTTAAAATGAAATTTGCTCTTTTTTGACTAAAAATATAAATAAATTTGCTCTTTGCTCTAAAATCTAAAATCATATTAATTCGTAAAAAACCCTAAACCCTCCTACACTACGCAGAGCAACAAAAGAACTTTGGGCATATAGTTCTCTTCCGTTTGTTTCTTCTTCAGTTCAATGGCCGTAAGTATTCAAAAATTTCCTTTATTCATCTCTTCTTTTTTTTCCTCGTTTAGTTTACTCGTAAAATCAACCCCAAAACACCTTTTTTTTTTTTTTGTTTATGATCTGAATTTGCATAAATCAGGGTTTCATTTAATTGCTTTTTTTTCGAGTCATTTAGTGTGCGTATCTGTATAGCTGACACATTGTGATGCTAAGAGATGGTTTAATTTATACTCAAATTGCGTAATTGGTCCCTGTATTAAATTCGACTATATTGCACAATATGCTTAAATGTAGGGACCTATAGTGCAATTAACTTATCTATATATTGCATATTGCAGACCGTTCCAGTTAATCCCAAGCCTTTCTTGAATAATTTAACTGGAAAGCGAGTAATGGTGAAATTGAAATGGGGAATGGAATACAAAGGTTTCCTTGTTTCAGTGGATTCATATATGAACTTGCAGGTACTAATTTATCCACAATTTTATTTATTTATTTTGATTTTAATAATTTAATATAGTTTTGAAATTTGTGTGAATATTATCCGCAGCTTGCAAATGCAGAGGAGTATGTTGAGGGACAATTCACTGGAAATCTCGGAGAGATCCTAATTAGGTATGTTCATAATATAGGGCCTTATAGTGCAATTTTTGCATAATGCAGGGACTTATTGTAAAAATGAGGTTGTCTCTGCAGATGTAACAATGTTCTTTATTTACGTGGTGTACCTGAGGATGAAGAGATTGAAGAAGCTGATCAGGATTAGGAACAAGTTGACTAGAGGACCGTGATGTTGACTTCTGTTTTATAAAGAAAATAAAAAAAAAATGTTGTTTTCATTATTCGTCACTTGGTAATTGTATTGTGTAATTTGTATTGCTTTTAGAAATTTTATGGTGCAAGACAACTCTATTTTTCACTCATCTACCATACTAAGGTTAATTCTGAGTAGTTATAGTATTATTAGAGATAATTTGTGCATATATGTGAAGCGATCCAATACATTATCTATCATGTGTGACCATATTATATAATGTAGGCATGTCAATCACACTTTGAATGGATCATTAATACTATTATGTTATGTATTCATGATATAGTGTATGCACACCTTTCGTGAAAAAAGGTGGAACCTTTGCTTGAGGGTCTTCTAGCCCTATATTTTTTAGAATATAAAAGAGACAAATCATAGACTACATTGCATTTAGATAGGATCCAAGGGTCACTAATCTCATTTTTAAGGTCATAGGATCTATTACACATTTAATAAAAAAGTGGACTTACAAGATCGTTTTGGGATGTGGTCTCAGAGGTATAACACACCTATAAAATAAAAACCGAAATCTTCACATATAGGACCCCTTATCCCAATGACCTTGAGGATTGTAAATGGATAAATCGGATAATGTGTTCTAAGGTTCAAAGATAGTCATAGTTGATATCGCATACATGGTTTGTCTTTTCTAAGATTCAAACCTCTGCTTTACGAGTAGCCGAGATTACAACTTATATTTTTATCTTAGGTGTCGTTTGTTTACATTTAATGAGATCTTAAGACTACTTGTTAATTAATTAATTTAGATATGAATGACTCAGTCTATTGTTTCCTTAAACTTCAAGTGAATTTTGATTCATTACGACGATATTTCTTAACCATATAAGTCCGATTATCATATCAAAACTAACCAAAAACAGTGCGCGAGCAAAATTAAAACAATTTAAAACTATTTTTTTAAAGATCAAAACCAAAACCAAGAAGGAGAGAGAACTAACAACTATTAGATTAGTTAAAACATAACCATATGTCGGTACCATTGTCGAAATTGTATCAAATTATGTACTAAAGCTATGGCGATCGCATTGTTGAGACTATGTCAAACTTATTTACCGAAGCTATGTCGGTCTCATTGTTGCAGCTACATCAGACTGGAGCTATGTTGGTCTTATTATCAAGGCTGCATCGTACTTATTTAACGAAACTATGTTAGACTCATTTTTTGTGCCTTTGACCTGCCCCTCCTGATAAGGACCTCGGTGTTGGGTTTCCAAAGGAGCTGGTACTTTTGAGGCTAGAGAAACAGTCTTTTACGCTATAGGAGCTAGTATTTTTTACGCCAGAGAAGCTGGTCTTTTTAGTCAAGAGATGTTGGTCTTTTTATATTTGAAGTGATGGTCTTTTCTACGCTAGAGGATCTGGTCTTTTGATCGAGACAAGTGCAAAATTGGTCTTAGAAAAAGTTTTTTACATTCTATTAACTTTTTCACGCCAGGAATCTATTAGTAGACCCCGTAATCGATGATCTTAGAGAGCCAAAAAAAAATTATTTTATGTTGATCGACCTTTTCAGGTCAGGAATTCACTGATCGACCCCTAAGATTATAATCTTTGGTAGCTGAGAAAAGTTTTTATATTTTGTCGACTTTTTTAGGTTGGGAGACTTTTAGTAGCAATTGAAGCTTTCAAATTGTCGTTACAGTTTATGCTTTCATTATAAAAAACCCTCGATGGGAAAATAGATAGTGACAAAAAATTATATCGGGTCAACTTGCACGTGGATTAATTTTGAAATTTGAAACAAAGCATTTTAAAGTAGCTGACAGGATTTTTGTTGTTTATACCTTCGACTTCTTACTTGGACAAAGTTGGTTCTCCAAAGGAATTTGGAGTATCACTCCCATATACATTTTATATCATCCCGGATAACTACTACATTGCATCATGTTGGGGACTTTAACGTAAGATGATACGCCAAGACTATGGATCAGAGCTTGGTTAAAGTTGTTCTTCCGATGATAGCACGGTATGTTGAATCACAACGGACAACCACAAAACGCACACACATTAATAAAAAGATATTATCTTTAGTAAAACTTTCCAATTTATCAATCTTTCACCTTTGTAATCAAAGGTCATGCAATTTATACCTTTGGTTTTTACTAATGGAAGATATTTATTTCCTATATTACCAAAGAGGGAATAGTATATGAGTTAGACTAGAACACCCTCACTCTTACAACACATGTACTACGTTCGACACCCTCAAATCATCGCCATCTCTCTCCTCCTTCTCCTTCTCCTCGTCGGTGATTTCTCCCTAAATTAACCAACTCAGAGATCGGACGATCATCTCCGTCCGATCTCATCAGATCTCCGATCAACTCCTCAATTTCCCGTAAGATTTCTCTTTTCAGTTCTTCTCCTAATTCCAACGAATTCTATAATTGAATACCCATTTGCAAAATCGAACTAGTTTATAGCATTGTTCGTTAATCTATTAGAAATCAATTCAATTTCTTTTTGCTATATAAATTGTGGATTCTGACATTTTTAAAACCCCACCTGAGATCTCAACTGTAAAGGTGACATCTTTATAGTCAACTTGCACAAAATTCGATATTTCGATTTACGCAAAGCTCACTTTTGTACTGTCCAATTCCGAATCAAAATCGTTTACGATCATAGTTCAATTCAAAGTTTGAATCGCGATACATTAATCATTATAATACCCTTGTAATACATTGTGTAATTGTTTTGTATAGAGAAAGCTAAAATGGGAGCAGATAGTCAAAATTGGCACTTAGATTTTAGCTACGATCTATGGATAACAGCCCCTGTCTCGGACCCACGTCCTGCTGCTCGTTACAAGGTTTATTCCATAATTACTTTTTAGTCCCTGTCTCCAATTCATACTTCCCGTAATTGCTTTTTAAGTCCCTGACTTTTCTTTTCATCCTTTAGCATGCTGCAACTGTAGTGGATGAAAAATTGTATATTACTGGTGGAAGTCGAAATGGTAGATACCTTTCTGATCTTCAGGTATTTATTTACATTCTAGTCCCTCCATATTTTCAAATTTAAAATTAAACCCCTGTTTTTGTATAACTTATAATTATTCCCAGGTTCTTGATGTTAGAACTTTAACATGGTCAACTATTAAGCTAAACATTGAAAGTGACTCTGTTTTTCCTCCTATCTCTGGTCACAGTATGGTATGAAATTTAAATTTAATTTAATTCTCATTTAAATCAATTTCGTAAATTTTATTCACTTTTTATAGATTAAATGGGAAAATAAGCTTCTTCTTATCGCTGGTCACTCAAAGAATCAATCTGATAACCTAACAGGTAAGCTTATATTAATTTTTAACAATTCAGTCCTTTATCTTCGACATTTTTGACAATTTAGTCCTTTATTTTTAGTAGTACGCTTCATTGACCTCGAATCATATAAAAGCGGTGTAATCGAGACATTTGGAAAAATCCCGGTAATTTCTTGACTTTTTACTTTCAAAATTATTTCTTATTTAATTATTTTTATTTAAAATGACAGGTGGCACGTACTGGTCAATCGATAACTTTAGTAGGGTCAAAAGTGATAATGTTTGGTGGAGAAGACACAAATAGAAACCTACTAAATGATGTTCATGTGTTTGATTTAGAAACTATGATTTGGAGTATTATGGAGACTGTGTAAGTGTATAGATATGAAGTTTGAATATTGATATAATGTAGGGACTAATAGTGCAATTTTTGTAAATTTATAGGCAAACACCTCCATCTCCAAGATTTGATCATACAGCTGCGTTAAATGGGAATCGATATCTTTTGATATTTGGTGGATGTTCACATTCTGTATTTTATAATGATCTTCATGTGCTTGATTTGGAAACGGTTAGTAATTTTTGTATAGTATAGGGACCTATTGTGCAATTATCTTGTTAAACTTTAATATAGGATTCCTATTGTACAATTTTGCATTGTATAGGGACCTATAGGTGTAATTAACTATATAGGGACCCTATAGTACAATTTTGCTAATATAGGGACTTTTAGTGTGATTTTCTCAGTTAAAATTTAATATAGGGACCCTATGGTACGATTTTGCATAATATAGGGACATGTAGTGCACTTTTTGCATAATATAGGACCATTGTACTTAGTGGGAAACTGTGAGCAATTTTTGCATCATATAGGGATCTATAGTGCAATTAACTCATAAAATTTATAATAAGGACCATATAGTACAATTGTGCATAATATAGGGACCTAGAGTGCAAAATTTTACATAATATACGGACCTATAGTGCAGTTTTTTAAATAATATAGGGCCATTGTACTTAGTGGAAAGTGGTGAGCAATTTTTGAATCATATAGGGACCTATAGTGCAATTAACTCATAAAATTCAAATTAAGGACTCTATAGTACAATTGTGCATAATATAGGGACCTAGAGCGCAATTTTTTCATAATAGAGGGACCTATAGTGTAATTTTTGCATTATATAGGGACCTATAGTGCAATTTTTGAATAATATACGGACCTATAGTGCAATTTTTGAATAATATAGGGTCATTGTACTTAAATGGGGATCTCTTGTGCAACTAACTCATACTCCTAAAATCTTAAATAAGGACTTTATAGTACAACTTTGCAAAATATAGGGACCTAGAGTGTAATTTTTACATAGTATAGGGACCTATAGTGCAATTAACTCAATTTTTTTTCTTTTTTTTGCTTTTTACAGATGGAGTGGTCCCAACCACAAGTTCAGGGTGAGTTTGTGGGCCCACGGGCAGGTCATGCTGGTGTTGCGATTGATGATAATTGGTATATTATTGGTGGAGGAGATAATAAAAACGGTAAATTAGCATTTTTCTTATAATATAGGGACTTAATAGTAAAATTAGTTTTTGTTTGTTGTTAATTACAGGAGCACCTGAAACTCTTATATTGAATATGTCTAAGCTTGGTGTGTCTGTTTTAACCACTGTAAAAGAAAGAGATCCTCTTGCTAGTGAGGTTAGTTAGTTTTTTCTCTTTCTTTTAGGGACTCATTGTGCAATTTTATTTCTTCTTAGTTTATTGAGTCATCTATAACAATATCATGGCCTTTATAAAGTAGTTTTGCCCCTTATCTTTGCACATTTCGATACATTAGTCCTTCATTTTGTGAATGTAACATTTTGATCCCTTATCTTTTTCCTTTTTTTGTGTTTTCATTAGTTTTGACAAAATATGTGGCAATAACAAAAGGGTATTTTATGTATTTATTACACCAATAATATGTTGACATGTGGATTTAAAGCCAAAAGAAAAATCTCACCCCTATAATTTTTTTAATATTATTACCTTAACCCCCAAAATTTTTCAGAATCTTTCACTTGGTTCCCCCAATTTTTAAAATATATATTATTAAGCTTTAATTTATTTTATTTGTATGAATATTTTGTAATTAATTCAAAAATATTAATATCAAAACCTATCGTGCAATTTTTTCATAGTATAAGGACCTATAGTGCAATTAGCTCAAATCCCCCCCACTCCCTCCCCCAGAGCGTAACGAAAATACGACAAAAAATAAAAGATAAGAGAGACTAAAATGTTATGTTCACAAGATACAGGACTAAAGGTCAAAAAATGAAGGACCAAATAGGTTATTTACGCTAATTAAAATAATGGACTAACTGTGTAACGAATTTAAAAAAATTGTCAATTTCTTCATAATGTACTGATTTAATAGTGCAATTACCTTACTTTTTTTTTCCAACAAAAATTCCCAGCTCTGCCTTGTAAATACGATGGACTAAATTGTTATATTTACAAGATAAGGGACTAAAGTGTCAAAAACGATTAATTAAAACAATTATGAACAGGGACTAAGTGTTTCATCAGCTATTCTAGACGGAGAAAATTACTTGCTTGCTTTTGGTGGGTACAACGGAAAGTATAATAACGAGGTAATAACTAATAACTAATAACAAATAACATAAGGGACCTATAACGCAATATTTGAAACTTTTACAGATATTTGTAATGAAGATTAAACAAAAAAGTTTATTAGAACCGAAGATATTTAAATCACATGCTGCTGCTGCAGCAGCTGCTTCTGTTACAGCTGCTTATGCTTTAGCTAAAGCTGGAAATATTGATTACTTAGAACGTGAAGATTCTAATTTTAAGGGTCAAATACATAATAATTTAATTGAAAATGAAATTGAAAAGATTCGTGAAGAGAATAAGGTTTTGGAATCTTTGGTTAAGGATGTTAAGGATGAGAATTTGGGTATTAGAGTTAAGATTGAAGATGTTAATTCTACTCATACTGAGTTGTCTAAGGTATTGTGGACCCCACCACCTATTTCTTTTCTTTTTTTTTAAAAAAAAAGTATAGGGACCTATAGTGTTAATTATCTCTCAAAATTTGTTTACAGGAACTTCATTCAGTTCAAAGTCAACTTGCAATTGAGAGATCAAGATGTGCTAAATTGGAGGTTAGTACGTTACAAACAATAATATAGGGACCTATAGTGCAATTTCTTAACACTCTTATAATGAATGATATTCAGGCACAAACAGCAGATTTACAAAAGAGACTTGAGTCAATGCATGAAATTGAAACAGAAGTTCAAAAACTAAGAAGTCAAAAAGATGAATTTGAACGTGACATGGAATTAGCTGCTTCTTTTGAAAAACAAGGTTCTGGTCGTGTTTGGAGGTGGATTGGTGGTTAAGTCTCTCCGGTTAACCGGAAATGTTTTCCGGTCAGTCAGACCCGAAAAGTAAAAACTTTGTTTTTAAAAATGAATCCTTAATGTGCAGAGTTTGAGAAGTTATGTTGATTGAGAAAATTTTACTTATTTATTCACAATATGTTACATATTTTTGATATTTACTATTCTATTTTCCTTTAGTTATGTTACTTTGTATACCTTCATATTTATGTTTATAGTTAAATATAACTATTCGTTATATCGTATGGTTGTTTTAAGTCGAATAAGTATTTTTATCGTATTTAAATATTTTTTTCTTGGCATAGTAGTAACAAAATAAACAATGTTTGTTTTTAAATAAAGTAATTGAAATAGAAGAAGGATTTTTTTTTTTTTTTGCATACATAGAAGGCTCGAGCCATTAAGAAGAAAGAACTTCGTATATTAAGAAATCGTGTTTGAATTTGAATCAAATTTTAATTAAGAAATATTGAAATCTGAATTAGTTAACAAAAACAAACACTCTTAATGAATTTAATTAAAATCTTATTAAACGCAAATAAAATCACCCATTAATGTTTTTTTGGTCGCAATTTGTGAGGTATCATTAAACATTGCATAAAACACGTAGATGGATTAGGCAAAGCAATCTCTTGACCAATAAGCTTACCCAAGAAAAAATACATAAAAGGTTTCAAGAAGAGGTAAAATAAAAATAGGGTTCTTTATTTTCAACGGCCTTAAACCCATTACAATCTAACTATTAGCCCAAATATACCTAAACTACCCTCCCACCCTTCTACCTATATTGAAAAGCTGAAAATCCAAAATCCATTACCCTATTAACCATCGAACCCTCTCTCTCTCTCTCTCTCTCTCTCTCTCTCTCTCTCTCTCTCTCTCTCTCTCTCTCTCTCTCTCTCTCTCTCTCTCTCTCTCTCTCTCTCTGCCGGCGAACCACCCCCACCTCCACCTTCACCATAACCCCAACCCCCCCACCATCCATCACTGATTCGCAGATCTGAGCCCACCCCCCTTTCAGAGCTTCATCACAGCAACACCACCATCATCACAGCTTCCTGACAGATCTGAGCCCACCCCCATTTCAGAGCTTCATCACAGCAACACCACCATCATCACCTTCATCTTGGAGTTGCAGCAAAGAAATCCACACCAGAGATGCTGTTCCACCAAACCCATCGAGGTGAGCCTTCGCTGGAGAAGAAGATCTCACCGACGCTGCTGCTGCTCGCCGGAGAAGAAGATCTCGCCACCATATCCACCTTCGCTGTTGCTCTCTGTAACCAGCGAAACCACCATCATCGACACCTTCGCTGCTGCTCTCTGTAACCAGCGAAACCACCACCGTACAAGGGACGCCCCTTCCCTCCATCGAGATACAGATCGTGGCCCCTCTCCTCCGTGTTCATCATCAACCTGCTCGATCTCTGGTGCGGGTTTCGTTGCTCAGATCCAACACCACTACCGACAAGTGTTCAGGGAGTGCTCGATCTGGTTTCAAGCCTCGTCGGTGGATTTGCAGTTTTTTTTTTTTTTAATGTCGTTCGATTAGTAGGGCCAGCCCCATCTAGGTTCTGTTAGTTATGGGTCCAGGCCCATCTAGGGTGTGTTAGTTATGGGTCCAGCCCCATATAGTTGGGTGTAGATAATGGGGCTAGCCCAATACTGTATAAAATGTAAAAATGGTTGTTAATTGTGATTGATCAATATGGGTACAGCCCATATCTTGTTATATCGATGTTGAATTTTTTATTGTTCTGGTTATTGGTTAATGGGTCTAGCCCCTTTAAGTGTTTAATATTGAGGGCCAGCCCATTGTAAACATAGATGTAATGGGGCTGGCCCCTTTAAGTGTTTTTATTCTACAAAGTATTAATTTAATAAAAAACGTAAACACATGGATCCCGTACCCACGATGTGTTTTTCGAAAAATGTGTTACAAAAGGCTTTGTGGGTACAACCCATATTAACAAGAAAGAATAAAACAGTTTGAAAAACTCACTAAAGGACGTGGGTCTGTACCACCGAAAAGTGTCTCCTTAATAAGGGTAAAAAGGTAAAAAAAGCCAACTAGAAAGTTACAATTTGGCTTTAAAAATATTTTTTTCTAGTTAGAATTTATTCTATAAAGTTTTGAAAAGTTGGGGCTTTAAAAGTATTTTCCTCATAAAAATAATACCAATAATTTGTCATGGTAAAACAGTAAAAGTAACCTTGTTACATGTATATTAGACATAATATTAAATATCCAGTGTAAGTAAATAAATTGAAGAAAAGAAAATCTTCCTATCATATCGTAATGGGTGATTTAATTAAAAAGGCCTAAACCATAGTGCTGGTTATACTAAAAGGCCTAAACGAAATGGTAGTTAGCCATCGTGCAACCAAGCCCTTTATTTACTAATTTGACACGATATAAAGTTTCTCTACGTTCTCTCTCCACAGCAAATGTCAGTCACCACAGCAAATCCCTCTCTCCTTATTGTAACAGGTGTAATTGCTTTTATACTCTTTCACTGATCTCTCTCTTCTCCCTCTACCCTCTCTCTTCTCTGTCGATCGATGAAATTCATATTTCACCCTTACTCACGCCTCTCTTCACCTTCAAATCTAATCTTCCTACTGTATCTTCCTAACTCTATACGAGATAAAAGCAAAAGGGTAAAACCCGTACGCGTGGAAAGAAATCCGGCGACACCGAATTGCTACCGAGAAGAATCCAAGACGGCATTCAAAGCAAACCATAATCCCGCCTAGTTAGCAGCAAGAGTTCGACACAAAATCTAATTACAGGTGATTGTTCTTCTTGATTTCTCTGAATGGATTTAATTCTTTAGAAATGGGTAAATAAATTCTAGGGTTTTTGTGGTAATTCTAGTTATTGTTTAAACGTGAATAGTTGTTCCACTCACTAATCGACGGTTACAACGAACCTTCTTTGATCTGTGACTGGAAGATGAGCAAATATGAGAAGCAGATGAGTTCGATCGTGTTTTGCCACAACCTGGAGCAAGCATCGGTTAAATAAATAATTTGTAAGCTATTCTAATTGTTTCATCTTCCATACGTAATATAACCTGTGATAATCTTTTTATTGTTAACAGATATTATCTCAATATGAACTGTAATAATCTTCTTCTTGTTAACATATATTATCTCAATATAATATTGTGTAAGCCCTTCAAATTGTTTTCTCATGACATTATCTCAATTCTTGTTAACAGAACCCTCAGTTTGTCCCAGGAAGGAGTTGAGATCGATGTTGGTTGTACTTTTCTCGTAGAGTTGCTAAAGGAAAGGATGTTTCAATCGGAGAGGAAGTAAGTTGTAGTGTATGTTTTTAAGATCCCAGTAGTTCGAAAACAGTTCTCAAGATATTTAATTATTATCTACTATGAAATGCAGGGAAATTACAAGATTTGTTCATTCCACCTTAAGTTTCTTAATATTGTTAATGAAAGGAGAGGTTTGATTTGTATATATTGATTCCTACAATTAAATCTCGTGTAGTATAGATTTATGAGTTTGGTTTGTTATTTTAGAACAGTGATGTAAAGCAACGAATAACATAATTCAGGGTGATGGGTGAAAGTATTCAGGGTCAAGGACGTGTATGAAGAAGTATTACATAAAGGTAAGTCGATTCATTCAACTTATCTTGACTACTCTTTGCTCTAAATTCGTATTATTCATATGCACAGAAATGGGGATAGATATGCTGGAGTATAGATATGGAGAAGCATGCCACGAGGGTAAACGGAAAGGAGTTGTTTTATACACTTTAAGAAGCGGAGAAACTCAATCTGCGCATTGGGAAAATGGGATTCGTAATGTCTACACATCCTGTATTTCGATCCATGATTGATAATTCCAAAGGTCTCCTTGCAGTTCTAGTAAATTATATAGCTGTTGAATCATAAATTTAAGGGTAATTGCACCAGTGGTCCTTTGTGTTACCCCTATGCTTGGAAACAGTTGGTATCTCCCCTGTTAATCAGTTAAATAACTAATTTAGAACCTTGATTTAGAATATTTTAACAGTTTAGTCTTTTGATCTTGAAAAAAGTTATATTATAGTGCCTTATATTGTTTGATTTTGTGACAACTATATGTGATAAAATGCACTACAGGCCCTGTGTTTTGTAAACTAGCCAGATATACTAATGTCTTGATAAGTCACGTAACCTATATAAGATAAATTGCACTACTGGTCTCCGTGTTATGCACCACAAGTCCTTTATAATGCAATATAATATAAATATACCCCTCTATCAACAATAAGAATATGGGAAAATAAACACAAATCTGGTTTTAGTTGTTGACTTATGTTAGTAAAACCACTGTGTCAATCATGTGTTTCATTAAAGGTTTTGCATTAAATGTTAGTTTAATTGATTTGTGTGTTCAGATAGAAGGGGAAGAGGTGATATTGTTGGAGGTAGATGATGGTAATAAGGGTGTAACTGATTATGCTAAAGGTATTTATTTACTTTTTAATCTATTTTAGTTGTTTATATTGCTTATTAATTGAAGTTTGTATGACAGGCGTTGGGCGTGGACGTGGACGTGGCTAAAACATCATTTGAAGTCGGGAAATTGTGATTAAAGGTGGAAAGATAGTCGCCGCTTTTATTGGCATAAGGATAATATGTTTGTATTAAGTTATAAGTAATTATCTCCAACGGTAGATATAGTTTCTATGAGAATAATTAGAGATTTATTAAGTCAGTGTTTATTTTTTTAATGATATTTGGTGTTATCCAAAAACTGTCGTTATTCAAAAGATATTCATTGTATCTGTTGCTGGTAAATGTGTAGAATTGGACCAAACAATTAATTGTTTCATGTGTTAAGGCGTGTTTTGTGAAAGTAATATCATGCAACGTACGAATTTAAACGGGATGACACAAGTAAATGCTGCAATCTTCGTGCTCAAGTGATAATTCCAACAATTAATTTATTCTTCTTCTAATTTTGTGATAATTACAACTTAAATCTTAAAGTAATATTAGCTCCCCCATTTAAATCAAAAATGATTTATAGTGGTAAAAATTATCAACATATCTTTTCAATTATTGAGTTTGCGGATACACCTATTGTTGGTGTATAGCGGTTTTGTTTATTTTGAGAATACGAAATGATCATTATTGAGTCGTTATTGAATTTGGGTATAAACCCAATTTGTCATTCTTGAAATTGGTTACACCCATTCTTTGGGTATACACCAATTGTCTGAGTTTAGGTATACACCCGTTGGGTCATTAATGAATTTGGGTATACATCGTTGTTCTTATCGAATGTGGGTGTACACCTATTGTGTCGTTATTGTTTTTGATGATTTTGATGGCGTATGCCCAACCATTCGAATGGGTGTAAACCCAAAATTAGTCGATGGACATATGCCCAACCATACGTAAGGTCAATTCGGGAAGGATGATCTTGATGGGCATATGCCAATCGACTACCTTTGGGTATTCACCAATTTTACATGGTTGGGCATACACCCAACCAGACCATCTTTCTCGAAAATGACCTTTTCTATGGCTTGGCATACGACCATCAACTACGTTTTGGTATACACCCTTTTGAAATTACTATTTAAGCCTATAGAGTAGGCGCACACTAGTTTTGTCACCAATAATGGCCGAGTTATTTCTAGTGCGCCCATCAAGATAATCTTTTCCGTATTTGACATTACGTGGGGTTGGGTATATCTTATAACCACCTCTTATAAACACCTCCGGTATATACCTAAATGGGCAAACACCAAACACCACACGTAGTAGTTACCCGTTAGTAGTGTATCTCAACCATATGTTTTACAATTGGTATATACAAACATAATTGGAATATATACACTATTACAGTTCGTATTGATATATTATATTGTACGTACCCCCAATGGGTATACACCGAAATAGTTATATCTTATAACCACCTATTGTGAAATAAACACCTTTTATAACCACCTATGTTACATATCATATGAGTAAATACCAAATATCACATCTAGCAGTTACTCATTAGTAGTGCATCTCAATTATGTGTTTCACAATAAGTATATACAAAAATAATAGGAATATACATATTACTACATGTCGTACTGTTATAAGTATATTGTACGTACCCCAATGGTTATATACCCAAATGGGTAAACACCAAGTACCGCATCTAGTAGTTATCCATTAGTAGTGTATCTCATATATGATTCACAATTGGCATATACGAACATAATTGGTATACACCCATTGTGTGAGTAGTGGGCCGTTAGACCTATTATCTTCACCTTTTATAATATGAATATACTATATTAGGTGACTAATGGATTTGGGTATACACTCATGTAGTAATTATTGAGTTTGGGACTACACCCATTGTTGGTGTATACCGTTTTTGTTTATTTTGTTAATACAAAATGATCATTATGGAGTCGTTATTGAATTTTCTTGAAATTTGCTACACCCGTTGTTTGGGTATAGACCAATTGTTTAATTCTGGGTATACACCTGTTGGGTCATTAATACATCCGTATTTGACATTATGTGGGGTTGGGTATATCTTATAACCACCTCTTATAAACACCTCCGGTATATACCTATTTGGGCAAACACCAAGTACCACATGTAGTAGTTACCCATTAGTAGTGTATCTCAACCATATGTTTCACAATTGGTATATACGCACATAATTGGAATATACCAGAGGTCTTTGATTGGGTGTATGCCCAATCACGTCAGAACCTTCCTTCATATGTACCACCTCTAGTGCGCCCATCAAGATAATCTTTTCCGTATTTGACATTATGTGGGGTTGGGTATATCTTATAACCACCTCTTATAAACACCTCTTATAAACACCTCCTGTATATACCTAAATGGGCAAACACCAAACACCACACGTAGTAGTTACCCGTTAGTAGTGTCTCTCAACCATATGTTTTACAATTGGTATATACAAACATAATTGGAATATATACACTATTACAGTTCGTATTGATATATTATATTGTACGTACCCCCAATGGGTATACACCGAAATAGTTATATCTTATAACCACCTATTGTAAAATAAACACCCTTTATAACCACCTATGTTACATATCATATGAGTAAATACGAAATATCACATCTAGCAGTTACTCATTAGTAGTGCATCTCAATTATGTGTTTCACAATAAGTATATACAAAAATAATAGGAATATACATACTACTACATGTCGTACTGTTATAAGTATATTGTACGTACCCCAATGGTTATATACCCAAATGGGTAAACACCAAGTACCGCATCTAGTAGTTATCCATTAGTAGTGTATCTCATATATGATTCACAATTGGCATATACGAACATGATTGGTATACACCCATTGTGTGAGTAGTGGGCCGGTAGACCTATTATGTTCATCTTTTATACTATGAATATACTATATTAGGTGACTGATGGATTTGGGTATACACTCATTTAGTAATTATTGAGTTTGGGACTACACCCATTGTTGGTGTATACCGTTTTTGTTTATTTTGTTAATACGAAATGATCATTATGGAGTCGTTATTGAAGTTTCTTGAAATTTGTTACACCCATTGTTTTGGTATAGACCAATTGTTTAATTTTGGGTATACACCTGTTGGGTATATACGCACATAATTGGAATATACCAGAGGTCTTTGATTGGGTGTATGCCCAATCACGTCAGAACCTTCCTTCATATGTACCATATTCATGTTAGAAACTTCCTTCATATGCGACATCTTCATTTGGGTGTATGCCCAATAGAACTAATAAGCCGCTATTATTTTTTCAATTGACCGACGTAATGAAATGCCCCCTTTGGGTGTTTGTCCAGATGACTTTCCTTGTGTTGAAACAACTATTTCATATCCAACCTTCTCCATTTGGGTGTATGCCCGTAGGTGTTTGCTTTGGATGACGCACACTAACGTAAAAACAGTCATTCAACCATAACACCTTCATGTGTGTGTATGACCAATACACATAATAAGCCGTTATGTGTTTTGTAATCTTAATACATAACGAAACTTCTACCTTTGTGTTGGCTTGGGTCGACGACCAACCATGTTGGAACCCTCATTTGGGTGTATGCCCAATAGATCTAATAAGTCATTATTATTTTTTAATTGACCTACGTAATGAAACTTCTTCCTTTGGGTGTATGCCCAGTGGTCTTTGATTGGGTGGACGCCCAATCACGTTAGAACCTTCCTTCATATGTACCATAGTCATGTTAGAAATTTCCTTCATATGTTCCATCTTCATTTGGGTGTATGCCCAATAGAACTAATAAGCCACTATTATATTTGTAATTGACCTACGTAATGAAATGCCCCATTTGGGTGTATGCCCAGATGACTTTGCTTGGGTCGAAACAAATATTTCATATCCAACCTTCTCCATTTGGGTGTATGCCCATAGGTGGTTGCTTTGGATGACGCACACTAATGTAAAATAGTCATTCAACCGTAACACCTTCATGTGTGTGTATGACCAATACACATAATAAGCCGTTATGTGTTTTGTAATTTTAATACATAACGAAACTTCTACCTTTGTGTTGGCTTGGGTCGACGCCCAACCATGTTAGAACCCTCATTTGTGCGTATGCCCAATATATCTAATAAGCCATTATTATTTTTTAATTGACCTACGTAATGAAACTTATTCCTTTGGGTGTATGTCCAGAGGTATTTGATTGGGTGGACGCCCAACCATGTTAGAAGCTTCATTCATATGTACCATAGTCATGTTAGAAACTTCCTTCATATGTGCCAACTTCATTTCGGTGTATGCCCAATAGAACTAATACGCCACTATTATATTTGTAATTGACCTACCTAATGAAATGCCCCTTTGGGTGTATGCCCAGAGGACTTTTCTTGTGTTGAAACAACTATTTCATATCTAACCTTTACCATTTGGGTGAATGCCCATAGGTGTTTGCTTTGGATGATTGCTACAGAAAGAACAAAAAATCATCTGGGCATACACCCAAAAAGATGATTGCACATTTGAAGGAAGGGTTTAAAATTTTATTGTAAAAGACTAAGCAAGAGACAATAGTTCAAGAGAAAAATTTACTGTAAAAGAAAAAGCAAGAGACAAAAGTTTAAGAGAATGAGTTGCTACAAAGGTGTACAATTTTTAAACGTAACGAATATAAGACAAATCATTCTTTAAAAGATAAATGCGACACCAATTGATAATCCCCATCTTATTTTCTGCTTTTTGTAATGTAACCTGAAAGAAATTTTACCAATCGAAAGGTTAATCCACATTCAAGAGTAAATATATCTTCATCCAAACGGCAAATAGTCAGTCAGGCTTCTTATTTACTCATGCGAGATCCTGTCTGACTAGTATCCGAGCAGTGAACTCACATATTTTGATAAACAAAAATCATTTTATTACATAGACACTTAAGGAAAAATCACAAGTAGCTTATAACTACTTGATTAAGGATATGCACATGATATTTATGAATGTAGTTTATAGACTATTTTGTCACAGAATAGAACAGGTTACCAATCAGTTCCAATCGAATGGAGGGCCCCACAGGTAGAGAAATCTCCTTGATTGCTCAGAAGTCCCGAAAGTTTCATCTTCTTAGCCGATGCACTGAAATAAAGATCCTGAACAGAATACGAAACCAATGAAAAGCTTTTTTCGAAAAATGGAAAAGAGTCTGCACAACTATATCATACTAAAAAACAAAGTATAGGGACCTACAGTACAATTAATTGATCCATGAACTGTGGCTGAGACCCACTTGGCGGCGATGAAAAGGAATCCATATTGCATCAATTATGTCCAGTTCCGATACAAGTAGCTATTGATTTGCGTGGCCATGTCAGATAAACCTTACAACTTCTTTTGAAAAATGAAAAGAGTCTGCACAACTATATCATATTAATAAACATACTATAAGGGACCTATGGTGCAATTAAATATAAGCAATGAAACACAAATCAATTAAATACTATAGGGATATTTTAGCTTATTCATTACCTAGCAGGGGCCTATTTGAAAGCTTATGGTTCTAATTTTGCAGTATCTTTAGGGTGCTGGATAAGTGCTTTATATTAATTTTGCAACATCTGATATAAGCAACATCATTACAGAGTCTTTGAAATCATATTCAAACAAGACTATAGCTGCAATAAAATCAAATAAGTACAATGTGTTTTCTGGTATAGTATTTATACAGAAAGAGTAAGAGCTTATAATAGGCGAACAAAACAAATAATCTCCACCCAGAAACCAACATAAAGATTGAACTTTTACACTATAAGAATGGATTCTGTAAATAAGTATATAACAAATTCGTAATACCAATAAAACTCAGATTTAATTACTAAAGAAATAGATTGAAATTAAAATAATTACCAATAAACACCACCAATTTCCGATTACGTGACCAGCGACAAGTTAGGTTTTTTGAGTTGGATTTTCCCTATGGATTGTTCCTTTATTAACTGTTGAGTGTCTCTGAAAACTTTCACCATGACCCTGAATTAGGTCTCTTTTCTGAATTTGATTTTGAACCCGTTGAGCAACAACTGGTGGATGGATTTTTTATTCTAACGAAAGGTCAGTGACGAGTTGATTAGAGAGAAGGTTAGGAAAATAGCATAAAGAGCTTTAACACATACAAATAAATAGAATCCCCTAATTTGATTTGGAGAGGTTGGTGTTTGTGGTGGGTTGTTCTTTTGTTATTAATCTGTGGCTATGCTGTAGATCTCGGTTCTGCGGCCTAGGCGGTCGACTGGGGCCTAGCGCCTAGGAGGGACTACGCGGGGCCTAGGCGGGATTACGCGGTTTTGAATCCTGCTATGTAATTTTATATATTTAGTAATACGTGTGTATAATTATGATAATTTTATCTATTTAAGTCATAAAATTTATCTAACACCACTATATTGAATATGAAAAATACTAAAATTAGAGTTATAATATCAATTCAAGAATTTCCGAGAGTAAAATAAATTTAATGGAGGGCCTAGGCGGCAAGTTTTTACCATTAATCGGTGCCTAGGCGGGCTAGGCGCCTCTTCCACGGCGACTAAGGCGTTGGGCAAAAATGCCTAGCATTTTTACTAGGCGTAAGCGGTTGAGGGGGGAGTTGACGCCTAGACGGCGCCTAGACGCGCCTAGGCGGCGATATCTACAGCATAGATCTGTGGTGGATTAATACGAGAGAGAAGATGGTATAGTGGGTTAATTCAAAATTTGAATCTTGCTATATGAGAGAGAAAAAGGTGTAAGAGGAGCAGGTAATAAACTGTACGTAATATGAGAGAGAAAAGTTAAAAAGTAAAATCTGATGGATGATAAATAGGTAACTAAGGCTTTAAGAAAAACTTATAAACCTTATAAAGAACTTATTTCTAACCAGGCCCATTAGAGTACAAGAGTTACTAGTTGGGTCTAATATTGTAGTTTTCTCTATCGTAATATCATTATTACCTGCAGCAATTTTAAAGCTCACAACTCTTGACAAAATAAAAGCTCACAGACAAAATTAAAACCCACAAGAACAAAAAATACACAAACCCCCGAGACAAACCCTCCTTGTCCAAAATGACATTATCGTCCCTGTGATTCGATTAGTTGAAAGAGTAAATGACAAATCTGCCCCTGGGGTATTAGTGAAAGGACGAGCAATTGCCGGTTTATAGTAAAAGTGCGAAGTATTAGTTATGCTCTCAACTCTTTCCCATGGAATAAAACAACCCATAAACAGAATCACTTGGCTTTCAAAATCCTTAAATTCTTGGTCTTTTGCTATTAAAAATGCTTCGTCTTCATCTCCTCAAAGAGCATTGAAACTCTACACACAAATGCAACGCCAAAACATACCTTTCAATAGTTTCGTCATTCTGTTTGCATTAAAATCATCCTCCCATTTACACAATCTTTCCCTTACACGTCACCTACATGCTCATCTTCTAAAACTAGGATTCGCGTCTCATGTTTATGTAGCAACTTCTCTTTTAAATGCGTACGTTATAGTCTCTTTTATAGACGCATGTTCATTGTTCGATGAAATACCTCAAAGAAATACAGTCACATGGAATACAATGATTACAGGTTTTTTACGATGTGGAGATGTTAAAAATGGTCGTAAACTGTTCGATGAAATGCCAACAAAAGATCTTACTTCATGGGCAACAATGACTTCCGGGTACATTAATAACGGTTATTCAAACGAAGGTTTATCACTTTTCCGTAAAATGGTAATAAACGAAGGTAAAGAGTTAAAGCCTGATGAAGTAATATTAGGAACAGTTTTATCAGGTTGTGCAAAAATTTCATCAGGTTTAATTTTAGGCAAAACAGTTCATTCTTATGCAATAAAAAATAATTGGAAATTAAACGTGGAATTTGGTACTTGTTTAGTTGATATGTATACAAAATGTGGGTACATAAAAAACGCATGTTTAGTTTTCGATATGATGGAACACAAAAATGTTGTGACATGGACAGCTTTAATATGTGGAGCAGCTCAACATAATTACGGAAAAGAAGCATTATTAATATTCGATAAAATGAAAGAAAGTAAAGTAAAACCTAATGAATTAACATTTACAGGAATATTAAACGCGTGTGCACAAACAGGTATGATAAAAGAGGGACGTATTTATTTTAAGATGATTAAAGATGAGTATAATTTAAGACCAACTATACAACATTATGGGTGTATAATTGATTTATTCGGAAAAGCTGGTTTATTAAGTGAAGCTTATGAAATTATTAATAGTATGGAATTTGAACCAAATGTAGTAATTTGGGGTTCATTTTTATCTTCTTGTAAGTTACATAAACAATTTGAAATGGCTGAGAAAGTTATAGATCGAGTTATGAAGATGATTAGTCCAGAAAATGATGGAGGAGTTTATACTATTATTGCTGATATATATGTTTTAAATAATAAATGGCAAGATGCTGAAAGAATGAGGACTATAATGTTAAATCATAATGTGAAGAAAGCTAGAGGCTCAAGTTTCATTAATACTGCCTTATAGAGAAAGTTCAGGGACCGGATCTATATTATATTCTTTACAAGGAAAAAAAAATTCATTATTTGGAATCTTTAATTTTTCTGTTTTTTCCCCATAATTTTTAATTTGATCTATGAATATTTTGTTTTTTTCATTATGTTGTATAATACAGGGACTTGAAGTGTAATTAATTCAAAAATAATAATATTGAAGCTTATACTATCATTTTTGCATAGTATGGGAACGTACAATGTATTTTTTTTGGATAATATAAAGAACTATGATGCAATTTGTTTATAATATAAAGACGTAGTACAATTTCGAGTAATATAGGGACATATAGTGTGATTAACTTAGTTAAAATTTAGTATAGGGATCCTAGAGTCATTGTTGCATAATATAGGAACCTACAATGAAATTGTTGCATAATATCTGGACCTATAGTGCAATTGTTGCATACGTAAGGACCTATGGTGCGTTTGTTGCATAATATGGGGACCGATATTGCAACAAATTTCACTGTAGACATTTTGTATACACTTATGATTTTGTATTTTTTCTAAAACGTGTCATTTTGTGGGTTAACAATCACGCATTTTGCCAGATTATATGACGGAACCAAAAATTGACGTTTTCTGTTTATTAGCTTGAGGATATTGTATTATAATATTTCAGAATAAAAACGGGTCAATATACTTATAATTTTGTATTTTTTTCTAAAACGCGCCATTTTGTTGGTTAACATACGTATTTTGCCAGATTTTATTACAGAACCAAAAATTGACGTTTCTTGTTTATTAGCTTGAGGATATCGTATCATGACATTTCAGAACAAAAACAGGTCAATTTGTGGTTATATGCTTATGATTTTGTATTTTTTTCTAAAACTCGCCATTTTGTGGGTTAACACTCACGCATTTTGCCTGATTTTATTACATAACCAAAATTTGACGTTTCTTGTTTATTAGCTTGAGGATATTGTATTATGATATATAAGAACGAAGACAGGTCAATTCGTGGTTATATACTTATGATTTTGTATTTTTTTCTAAAACGCTCCATTTTGTGAGTTAACACTCACGAATTTTGCCAGATTTTACTACAGAACCAAAAATTAAGTTTCTTGTTTATTAGCTTGAGGATATGGTATTATGACTTATAAGAATGAAACAGGTCAATTTGTGGTTATATACTTATGATTTTGTATTTTTCTAAAACACGCCATTTTGTGGGTTAACACTCACGCATTTTGCCAGATTTTTTTACAAAACCAAAAATTAACGTTTCTTATCTAATAGCTTGATAAAATGGTATTATGATATATCAGAACGAAAACGGGTCAATTTTTTGTTATAAACTTATAATTTAGTATTTTTCTCTAAAAAACGCGCCATTTTGTGGGTTAACACTCACGCATTTTAACAGATTATTTTACATAACAAAAAATTGACGTTTCTTGTCTATTAGCTTGAGAAAATGGTATTATGATATATCAGAACGAAAATGGGTCAATTCGTGGTTATATACTTATGGTTTTTTATTTTTTCTAAAACGCGCCATTTTGTGGGTTAACATTCATGCATTTTGCTAGAATTTTATACAGAACCAAAAATTGACGTTTTTTGTCTATTGACTTGAAGATATGGTATTATGATATATCTTAACGAAAACTGGTCAATTCGTGGTTATATACTCATGATTTAGTATTTTTTTCTAAAACACGCCATTTTGTGGGTTAACACTCACGTATTTTGCCAAATTTTTTTACAGAACCAAAATTAACGTTTCTTGTCTATTAGCTTGAGGATATGGTATTATGATATATCAAAATGAAAACAGGTCAATTCGAGGTTATATACTTATGATTTTTTATTTTTTTCTAAAACGCGCCATTTTGTGGGTTAACACTCATACATTTTGCCAGATTTTTTTACAGAACCAAAAATTGACGTTTCATGTCTATTAGTTTGAGAAAATGGTATTATGATATATCAAAACGAAAACGGGTCAATTTGTGGATATATACTTATGATTTTGTAGTTTTTTATAAAACACGCCATTTTGTGGGTTAACACTCACGGATTTTGCCAGATTTTTTTACAGAAACAAAAATTAATGTTTCTTTCTATTAGCTTGAGGATGGTATTATGATATATCAGAACAAAAACGGTCAATTCGAGGTTATATACTTATGATTTTGTAGTTTTTCTAAAACGCGCTATTTTGTGGGTTAACAATCACGCAATTTGCAAGACTTTTTTTGCAGAACCAAAAATTAACGTTTCTTGTCTATTAGCTTGAGGATATGTTATTATGATATATCAGAAAAAACGGGTCAATTCGTGGTTATATACTTATGATTTTATAGTTTTTCTGAAACACGCCATTTTGTGGGTTAACACTCACGCATTTTGTCATATTTTTTACAGTACCAAAGTTTGACGTTTCTTGTCTATTAGATTGAGGATATGGTATTATGATATATCATAACGAAAACGGGTCAATTCGTGGTTATATACTTATGGTTTTGTAGTTTTTGTAAAACGAGCCATTATGTGGATTAACACTCACGCATTTTGCCAGATTTTTTTACAGAACCAAAAATTGACGTTTTTGTCTATTAGTTTGAGGATATGGTATTATGATATATCAGAACGAATACGTGTCAATTCGTGGATATATACTTATGATTTTGTAGTTTTTCTATAACACGCCATTTTGTGGGTTAACACTTACACATTTTGCCAGATTTTTTTACAGAACCAAAAATTGATGTTTCTTATCTATTAGCTTGAGGAAATGGTATTATGATATATCAGAACGAAAACGGGTCAATTCGTGGTTATATATTTAGATTTGGTATTTTTTTCTAAAACGCGCCATTTTGTGGGTTGACCCTCACGCATATTGCCAAATTTTTTACAGAAAAAAATTGACGTTTCTTGTCTATTAGCTTGAAGATATGGTATTATGATATATCAGAACGAAAACGGGCCAATTCGTGGATATATGCTTATAATTTTGAAGTTTTTTCTAAAACACGCCATTTTGTGGGTTTACACTCACGCATATTGCCAGATTTTTTTACGGAACCAAAATTTGACGTTTCTTGTCTATTAGCTTGAAGATATGGTATTATGATATATCAGAACAAAAATGTGTCAATTCGTGGTTATATATTTATGATTTAGTATTTTAAAAAGCGCCATTTTGTGGGTTAACACTCACGCATTTTGCCAGATTTTATTACAGAACCAAAAATTGACGTTTCTTGATTATTAGCTTGAGGATATCATATTATGATATATCAGACCAGAAACGGGTCAATTCGTGTTATATACTTATGATTTTGTATTTTTTCTAAAACGTGTCATTTTGTGGGTTAACACTCACGCATTTTGCCAGATTTTATTACAGAACCAAAAATTGACGTTTCTTGATTATTAGCTTGAGGATATCATATTATGATATATAATACCAGAAACGGGTCAATTCGTGTTATATACTTATGATTTTGTATTTTTTCTAAAACGCGCCATTTTGTGGGTTAACACTCACGCATTTTCCCAGATTTTTTTTACAGAACAAAAAACGGACATTTTTTGTCTTTTAGCTTGAGGAAATGGTATTATGATATATCAAAACGAAAGCGGGTCAATTCGTGGATATATACTTATGATTTTGTAGTTTTTCTAAAACGCGCAATTTCGTGGGTTTACACTCACGCATTTTGCCAGATTGTTTTACAGAACCAAAATTGACGTTTCTTGTCTATTAGCTTGAGAAAATGGTATTATATATATCAGACTGAAAACGGGTCAATTCGTGGTTATATACTTATGATTTAGTATTTTTTTCTAAAATGCGCCATGTTGTGGGTTAACATTCACGCATTTTGCCACATTTTTTTACAGAAACAAATATTGACGTTTCTTGTCTATTAGCTTGATAATACGGTATTATGATATATCAGAACTAAAACGGGTCAATTCGTGGTTATATACTTATGATTTTGTAGTTTTTCTAATACACGCCATTTTGTGGGTTAACACTCACGCATTTTGCCAGATTTTTCTACAGAACAAAAAATTGACATTTCTTGTCAATTAGCTTGAAGATATGGTATTATGATATATCAGAACGAAAACATGTCAATTCCTGGTTTTATACTTATGATGAAGTATTTTTTTTCTAAAAAGCTCCATTTTGTGGGTTAACACTCACGCATTTTGCCATATTTTTTTACAGAAACAAAAATTGATGTTTCTTGTCTATTAGCTTGGGGATATGGTATTATGATATATTAGAACGAAAACGGGTCAATTCATGGATATATACTTATGTTTTTGTATTTTTTCTAAAACACGCCATTTTGTGGGTTAACACTCACGCATTTTGCCAGATTTTATTACAGAACCAAAAATTGACGTTTCTTGTTTATTAGCTTGAGGATATGGTATTATGATATTTTATAACAAATACGGGTTGATTCGTGGTTATATACTTATTATTTTGTATTTTTTCTAAAACGCGCCATTTTGTGGGTTAACACTCACGCATTTTGCCAGATTTTTTTACAGAACTAAAATTGACGTTTCTTGTCTATTCGCTTGAGAAAATGGTATTATGATATATCATAATGAAAACGGGTCAATTCGTGGTTATATACTTATAATTTAGTATTTTTTTCTAAAACGCGCCATGTTGTGGGTTAACATTCACGCATTTTGCCAGATTTTTTTACAGAAACAAATATTAACGTTTCTTGTCTATTAGCTTGAGGATATGGTATTATGATATATCAGAACAAAAACGGTTCAATTCGTGGTTATATACCTATGATTTTGTAGTTTTTGTCAAACGCGCCATTTTTTGGGTTAACACTCACGCATTTGGCTAGATTTTTCTACAGAACCAAAAATTGACGTTTCTTGTCTATTAGCTAGAAGATATGGTATTATGATATAATTGAACGAAAACGATTCAATTCGTGGTTATATACTTATGATTTAGTATGTTTTTCTAAAACGCGCCATTTTGTGGGTTAACACTCATGCATTTTGCCAGATTTTTTTACAAAACCAAAAATTGACGTTTCCTGTCTATTAGCTTGAGGATATGGTATTTTGACATATTAGAAAAAATGGTCAATTCGTGGATATATACTTATGATTTTGTAGTTTTTCTAAAACGCGCCATATTTTGGGTTAAAACTCACGCATTTTGCCAGATTTTTTACAGAATCAAAAATTGATATTTCTTGTCTATTAGCTCGAGGATATAGTATTATGATATATCAGAATGAAAATGGGTCAATTCGTGGTTATATACTTATAAATTTGTAGTTTTTCTAAAACGCGCCATTTCGTGGGTTAACACTCACGCATTTTGCTAAATTTTTTACGGAACCAAAAATTAACGTTTCATTTCTATAAGCTTGAGAAAATGGTATTATTATATATCAGAACAAAAATGGGTCAATTCGGGGTTATATACTTATGATTTTGTAGTTTTTCTAAAACACGCCATTTTGTGGGTTAACACTCACGCATTTCGCCAGATATTTTTACATAACCAAAAATTGATGTTTCGTGTCTATTAGCTTGAGGATATGGTATTATGATACATAAGAACGACAACAAGTCAATTCATGGATATATACTTATGATTTTGTAGTTTTTCTAAAACACGCTATTTTGTGGGTTAACACTCACGCATTTTGCTAGATTTTTTTACAAAACCAAAAATTGACGTTTCATGTCTATTAGCTTGAGAAAATGGTATTATGATATATCTGAACAAAAACAAGTCAGTTCGTGGTTATATACTTATGATTTAGTATTTTTTTTATAAAACACACCATTTTGTGGGTTAACACTCACGCATTTTGCCAGTTTTTTTTACAGAACCAAAAATTGATGTTTGTTGTCTATTAGCTTGAGGATATGGTATTATGATATATCAGAACGAAAATCGGTCAATTCGTGGTTATATACTTATGAATTTGTAGTTTTTCTAAAACACGCCATTTTGTGGGTTAACACTCACGCATTTTGCCAGATTTTTTTGCATAACCAAAAATTGACGTTTTTGGTCTATTAGCTTGAGTATATCGTATTATGATATATAATAATAATGACGGGTCAATTCGTGGTTATATACTTATGATTTTGTATTTTTTTCTAAAACACGCCATTTTGTGGGTTTACGCTCACGCATTTTGCCAGATTTTTTTAAAGAACCAAAAATTGACGTTTCTTGTCTATTAGCTTGAAGAAATGGTATTATGATATATCAGAACAAAAACGGGTCAATTCGTGGTTATATACTTATGGTTTAGTATTTTTTTCTAAAACGCGCCATTTTGTAGTTAACACTCACTCATTTTGCCACATTTTCTTACAGAACAAAAAATTGATGTTTCTTGTCTATTAGCTTGAGGATATGGTATTATGATATATCAGAATGAAAACGGTTCAATTTGTGGTTATATACTTATGATTTTGTAGTTTTTGTAAAACGAGCCAATTTTTGGGTTAATACTCACGTATTTTGCCAGATTTTTCTACATAACCAAAAATTGACGTTTCTTGTCTATTAGCTTGAAGATATGGTATTTAGATATATCAGAACGAAAACGGGTCAATTCGTGGTTATATACTTATGATTTAGTATGTTTTTCTAAAACGCGCCATTTTGTGGGTTAACACTCACGCATTTTGCCAGATTTTTTTACAGAACCAAAAATTGACGTTTCCTGTCTAATAGCTTGAGTATAGTGTATTTTGATATATTAGAAAAAAAGGGTCAATCCGTGGATAAATACTTATGATTTTGTAGTTTTTCTAAAACGCGCCATTTTGCGGGTTAACAACACTCACGCATTTTGCTAATTTTTTTACAGAAACCAAAAATTAATGTTTCATTTCTATTACCTTGAGAAAATGGTATTATTATATATCAGAACAAAAACGGGTCAATTCGTGGTTATATACTTATGATTTTGTAGTTTTTCTAAAACGCGCCATTTTTTGGGTTAACACTCATGCATTTTGCCAGATTTTTTTACGGAACCAAAAATTGATGTTTCTTGTCTATTAGCTTGAGGATATGGTATTATGACATATAAGAATGAAAACGTGTCAATTCGTGGATATATACTTATGATTTTGTAGTTTTTCTAAAACGCGTCATTTTGTGGGTTAACACTCACGTAATTTGTTAGATTTTTTTACAGATTAAAAAATTGACGTTTCATGTCTATTAGCTTGAGAAAATGGTATTATGATATATCAGAACAAAAACGGGTCAGTTCGTGGTTATATACTTATGATTTAGTATTTTTTATTAAAACGCGCCATTTTGTGGGTTAACACTCACGCATTTTGCCAGATTTTTTTACAGAACCAAAAATTGACGTTTCTTGTCTATTAGCTTGAGGATATGGTATTATGATATATCAGAACGAAAATGGGTCAATTCGTGGTTATATACTTATGAATTTGTAGTTTTTCTAAAACGCGCCATTTTGTGGGTTTACACTCACGCATTTTGCCAGTTTTTTTTGCAGAACCAAAAATTGACGTTTTTGGTCTATTAGCTTGAAGATAGGGTATTTTGATATATCAGAATGGAAACGGGTCAATTCGTGGTTATATACTTATGATTTTGTATTTTTTTCTAAAACGCGCCATTTTGTGGGTTAACGCTCACGCATTTTGCCAGATTTTTTTACAGAACCAAAAATTGACGTTTTTTGTCTATTAGCTTGAAGATATGGAA
The DNA here is from genome assembly GCA_029959085.1 of Nemophila menziesii. Classification (NCBI taxonomy): domain Eukaryota; kingdom Viridiplantae; phylum Streptophyta; class Magnoliopsida; order Boraginales; family Hydrophyllaceae; genus Nemophila; species Nemophila menziesii. The sequence continues at coordinate 42,563,084 of JARWIR010000004.1, read as the reverse complement.
TTATGATATATCTGAACGAAAATAGGTCAATTCGTGGTTATATACTTATGGTTTAGTATTTTTTTCTAAAACACGCCATTTTGTGGGTTAACACTCACGCATTTTGCCAGATTTTTTTATAGAACAAAAAACTGACGTTTCTTGTCTATTAGCTTGAGGATATAGTATTACGATATATCAGAACGAAAACGGGTCAATTCGTGTTTATATACTTCTGATTTTGTAGTTTTTCTAAAACACGCCATTTTTTGGGTTAACACTCACGCATTTTGCCAGATTTTTCTACAGAACCAAAAATTGACGTTTATTGTCTATTAGCTTGAAGATATGGTAATATGATATATCAGAACGAAAACGGGTCAATTCGTGGTTATATACTTATGAATTAGTATGTTTTTCTAAAACACGCCATTTTGTGGGTTAACACTCACGTATTTAGCCAGATTTTTTTACATAACCAAAAATTGACGTTTCCTGTCTATTAGCTTGAGGATATGATATTTTGATATATTAGAACAAAAATGGTTAATTCGTGGATATATACTTATGATTTTGTAGTTTTTCTAAAACGCGTCATTTTGGGGGTTAACACTCACGCATTTTGCTAAATTTTTTACAGAACCGAAAATGAACGTTTCATTTCTATTAGCTTGAGAAAATGGTATTATTATATATCAGAACGAAAAAGGGTCAATTCGTGGTAATATACTTATGATTTTGTAGTTTTTCTAAAACACGTCATTTTTTGGGTTAACACTCACGCATTTTGCCAGATTTTTTTAAAGAACCAAAAATTGATGTTTCTTGTCTATTAGCTTGAGGATATGGTATTATGACATATTAGAACGAAAACGGGTCAATTCGTGGTTATATACTTATGGTTTTGTAGATTTTCTAAAACGCGCCATTTTGTGGGTTAACACTCACGCATTTTGTTATATTTTATTACAGAACCAAAAATTGACGTTTCATGTCTATTAGCTTTAGAAAATGGTATTATGATATATCAGAACAAAAACGGGTCAGTTCGTGGTTATATACTTATGATTTAGTATTTTTTTCTAAAATGCGCCATTTTGTGGGTTAACACTCACGCATTTTGCCAGATTTTTTTACAGAACCAAAAATTGATATTTCTTGTCTATTAGCTTGAGGATATGGTATTATGATATATCAGAACGAAAATGGGTCAATTCGTGGTTATATTTATGAATTTGTAGTTTTTCTAAAACACGCCATTTTGTGGGTTTACACTCACGCATTTTGCCTGATTTTTTTACAGAACAAAAAATTGATGTTTTTGGTCTATTAGCTTGAAGATAGGGTATTTTGATATATCAGAATGGAAAGGGGTCAATTCGTGGTTATATACTTATGATTTTGTATTGTTTTCTAAAACGCGCCATTTTGTGGGTTAATGTTCACGCATTTTGCCAGATTTTTTTAAAGAACCAAAAATTGACGTTTTTTGTCTATTAGCTTGAAGATATGGTATTATGATATATCTGAACGAAAACAGGTCAATTCGTGGTTATATACTTATGGTTTAGTATTTTTTTCTAAAACACGCCATTTTGTGGGTTAACACTCACGCATTTTGCCAGATTTTTTTATAGAACAAAAAACTAACGTTTCTTGTCTATTAGCTTGAGGATATAGTATTACGATATATCAGAACGAAAACGGGTCAATTCGTGTTTATATACTTATGATTTTGTAGTTTTTCTAAAACACGCCATTTTTTGGGTTAACACTCACGCATTTTGCCAGATTTTTATACAGAACCAAAAATTGACGTTTATTGTCTATTAGCTTGAAGATATGGTAATATGATATATCAGAATGAAAACGGGTCAATTTGTGGTTATATACTTATTAATTAGTATGTTTTTCTAAAATGCGCCATTTTGTGGGTTAACACTCACGTATTTAGCCAGATTTTTTTACATAACCAAAAATTGACGTTTCCTGTCCATTAGCTTGAGGATATGATATTTTGATATATTAGAACAAAAAGGGTTAATTCGTGGATATATACTTATGATTTTGTAGTTTTTCTAAAACGCGTCATTTTGGGGGTTAACACTCACGCATTTTGCTAAATTTTTTGCAGAACCGAAAATGAACGTTTCATTTCTATTAGCTTGAGAAAATGGTATTATTATATATCAGAACGTAAAAGGGTCAATTCGTGGTAATATACTTATGATTTTGTAGTTTTTCTAAAACACGTCATTTTTTGGGTTAACACTCACGCATTTTGCCAGATTTTTTTACAGAACCAAAAATTGATGTTTCTTGTCTATTAGCTTGAGGATATGGTATTATGACATATTAGAACAAAAACGGGTCAATTCGTGGTTATATACTTATGGTTTTGTAGATTTTCTAAAACGCGCCATTTTGTGGGTTAACACTCACGCATTTTGTTATATTTTATTACAGAACCAAAAATTGACGTTTCATGTCTATTAGCTTGAGAAAATGGTATTATGATATATCAGAACAAAAACGGGTCAGTTCGTGGTTATATACTTATGATTTAGTATTTTTTTCTAAAACGCGCCATTTTGTGGGTTAACACTCACGCATTTTGCCAGATTTTTTTACAGAACCAAAAATTGATATTTCTTGTCTATTAGCTTGAGGATATGGTATTATGATATATCAGAACGAAAATGGGTCAATTCGTGGTTATATTTATGAATTTGTAGTTTTTCTAAAACACGCCATTTTGTGGGTTTACACTCACGCATTTTGCCTGATTTTTTTACAGAACAAAAAATTGATTTTTTTGGTCTATTAGCTTGAAGATAGGGTATTATGATATATCATAATAAAAACGGGTCAATTCGTGGTTATATACTTATGATTTTGTATTTTTTTCTAAAACACGCCATTTTGTGGGTTAACGCTCACGCATTTTGCCAGATTTTTTTACAAAACCAAAAAATGATGTTTCTTGTCTATTAGCTTGAAGATATGGTATTATGATATATCAGAACGAAAACAGGTCAATTCGTGGTTATATACTTATGGTTTAGTATTTTTTTCAAAAACACGCCATTTTGTGGGTTACCACTTACGCATTTTGCCAGATTTTTTTACAGAACAAAAAATTGACGTTTCTTGTCTATTAGTTTGAGGATATGGTATTATGATATATCAGAACGAAAACGGGTCAATTCGTGGTTATATACTTATGATTTTGTAGTTTTTCTAAAACACGCCATTTTTTGGGTTAACACTCACGCATTTTGCCAGATTTTTCTACAGAACCAAAAATTGACGTTTCTTGTCTATTAGTTTGAAGATATCGTATTATGATATAATTGAACGAAAATGGGTCAATTCGTGGTTATATACTTATGATTTAGTATGTTTTTCTAAAACGCGCCATTTTGTGGGTTAACACTCACGCATTTTGCCAGATTTTTTTACAAAACAAAAAATTGATGTTTCCTGTCTATTAGCTTGAGGATTTGGTATTTTGATATATTAGAACAAAAAGGGTCAATTCGTGGATATATACTTATGATTCTGTAGTTTTTCTAAAACGCGCCATTTTGTGGGTTAACACTCACACATTGTGCTAAATTTTACACAGAACCAAAAATTAACGTTTCATTTCTATTAGCTTGAGAAATTGGTATTATTATATATCAGAACGAAAACGGGTCAATTCGTGGTTATATACTTATGATTTTGTAGTTTTTCTAAAACGCGCCATTTTTTGGGTTAAAACTCACGCATTTTGTCAGATATTTTTACAGAACCAATAATTTATGTTTATTGTCTATTAACTTGAGGATATGGTATTATGACATATCAGAACGAAAATGGGTCAATTCGTGGATATATACTTATGATTTTGTAGTTTTTCTAAAACGCGCCATTTTGTGGGTTAACTCTCACGCATTTTGCTAGATTTTTTTACATAACCAAATATTGACATTTCAGGTCTATTAGCTTAAGAAAATGGTATTATGATATATCAGAACAAAAACGGGTCAGTTCGTGGTTATATACTTATGATTTAGTATTTTTCACTAAAACGCGCCATTTTGTGGGTTAACTCACGCATTTTGCCAGATTTTTTTACAGAACCAAAAATTGACGTTTCTTGTCTATTAGCTTGAGGATATGGTATTATGATATATCAGAAACAAAACGGGTCAATTCGTGGTTATATACTTATGATTTACTATGTTTTTCTAAAACGCGCCATTTTGTGGGTTAACACTCACGCATTTAGCCAGATTTTTTTACAGAACCAAAAATTGACGTTTCCTGTCTATTAGCATGAGGATATGATATTTTGATATATTAGAACAAAAAGGGTCAATTCGTGGTTATATACTTATGATTTTGTATTTTATTCTAAAACGCGCCATTTTGTGGGTTAACGCTCACGCATTTTGCTAAATTTTTTACAGAACCAAAAATTGACGTTTCATGTCTATTAGCTTGAGAAAATGGTATTATGATATATCAGAATGAAAACGGACCAGTTCGTGGTTATATACTTATGATTATGATATATCAGAATGAAAACGGGTAAATTCGATGTTATATACTTATGATTTTGTATTTTTTTCTAAAACGCGCCATTTTGTGGGTTAATACTCACGCATTTTGCCAGATTTTTTTACAGAACCAAAAATTGACGTTTCTTGTCTATTAGCTTGAGGATATGGTATTATGATATATCAGAACAAAAACGGGTCAATTCGTGGTTATATACTTATGATTTAGAATTTTTTTCTAAAACGCGCCATTTTGTGGGTTAACACTCACGCATTTTGCCAGATTTTTTTACAGAACCAAAAATCGATGTTTCTTGTCTATTAGCTTGAGGATATGGTATTATGTTTCATTCTGATATATCATAATACCATATCCTCAAGCTAATAGGCAAGAAACATCAATTTTTGTTCTGTAAAAAAAACTGGCAAAATGCGTGAGTGTTAACCCACAAAATGGTGTGTTTTATAAAAAATACTAAATCTTAATTATATAACCACGAACTAACTTGTTTTTTTCTGATATATCATAATACCATTTTCTCAAGCTAATAGACATGAAACGTCAATTTTTGGTTCTGTTAAAAAATCTAGCAAAATGCGTGAGTGTTAACCCACAAAATGACGCGTTTTAGAAAAACTACAAAATCATAAGTATATATCCATGAATTGACTTGTTTTCGTTCTTATATATCATAATACCATATCCTCAAGCTAATAGACACGAAACATCAATTTTTGGTTATGTAAAAATGTCTGGCGAAATGCGTGAGTGTTAACCCACAAAATGGCGCGTTTTAGAAAAACTACAAAATCATAAGTATATAACCCCGAATTGACCCATTTTTGTTCTGATATATAATAATACCATTTTCTCAAGCTTATAGAAATGAAACGTTAATTTTTTTGTTCTGTAAAAAATTTAGCAAAATGCGTAACTGTTAACCCACAAAATGACGCGTTTTAGAAAAACTACAAGTTTATAAGTATATAACCACGAATCGACCCATTTTCGTTCTTATATATCATAATACCATATCCTTGAGCTAATAGACAAGAAACATCAATTATTGGTTCTGTAAAAATATCTGGCAAAATGCGTGAGTTTTAACCAAAAAAATGGCGCGTTTTAGAAAAAGTACAAAATCATAAGTATATATCAACGAATTGACCAGCTTTCGTTCTGATATATCATAATACCATATCCTCAAGCTAATAGACAAGAAACATCAATTTTTGGTTCTGTAAAAAAATCTGGCAAAATGCGTGAGTGTTAACCCACAAAATGGCGCGTTTTAGAAAAAAATTCTAAATCATAGGTATATAACCACGAATTGACCCGTTTTTGTTCTGATATATCATAATACCATATCCTCAAGCTAATAGAACAGAAACGTCAATTTTTGGTTCTGTAAAAAAATCTGGCAAAATGCGTGAGTGTTAACCCACAAAATGGCGCGTTTTAGAAACAATACTAAACCATAAGTATATAACCACGAATTGACCCGTTTTCGTTCTGATATATCATAATACCATATCTTCAAGCTAATAGACAAGAAATATCAATTTTTGGTTCTGTAAAAAAATCTGGCAAAATGCGTGAGCGTTAACCCACAAAATGGCGCGTTTTAGAAAAAAAATACAAAAAAATAAGTATATAACCCCGAATTGACCCGTTTTTGTTCTGATATATAATAATACCATTTTCTCAAGCTTATAGACAAGAAACGTCAATTTTCGTTCTGTAAAAAAATCTGGCAAAATGCGTGAGAGGTAACCCACAAAATGGCTCGTTTTAGAAAAACTACAAAATCATAAGTATATATCCACGAATTGACACTTTTTGTTCTAATATATCAAAATATCATATCCTCAAGCTAATAGACAGTAAACGTCAATTTTTGGTTTTGTAAAAAAATCTGGATAAATGCGTGAGTGTTAACCCACAAAGTGGCGCGTTTTAGAAAAGAAATACTAAATCATAACTATATAACCACGAAATGGTCCGTTTTCGTTCTGATATATCATAATACCATATCTTCAAGCTAATAGACAAGAAACGTCAATTTTTGGTTCTTAAAAAAATCTGGCAAAATGCGTGAACGTTAACCCACAAAATGGCGCATTTTAGAAAAAAATACAAAATCATAAGTATATAACCAAGAATTGAACCGTTTTCATTCTGATATATCATAATACCCTATCTTCAAGCTAATAGACCAAAAACGACAATTTTTGGTTCTGCGAAAAAATCTGGCAAAATGCGTGAGTGTTAACCCAGCAATGGCGCGTTTTAGAAAAAAAAATACTAAATCATAAGTATATAACCACGAACTGACCTGTTTTTGATCTGATATATCATAATACCATTTTCTCAAGCTAATAGACATGAAACGTCAATTTTTGGTTCTGCAAAAAATTTAGCAAAATGCGTGAGCGTTAACCAACAAAATGGCGCGTTTTAGAAAAAAGTACAAAATCATAAGTATATAACCACGAATTGACCCTTTTTGTTCTAATATATCAAAATATCATATCCTCATGCTAATAGACAGGAAACGTCAATTTTTGGTTGTGTAAAAAAATCTGGCTAAATGCGTGAGTGTTAACCCACAAAATGGCGCGTTTTAGAAAAACATACTAAATCATAAGTATATAACCACGAATTGACCTGTTTTCGTTCTGATATATCATAATACCATATCTTCAAGCTAATAGACAAGAAACGTTAATTTTTGGTTCTGTAGAAAAATCTGGCAAAATGCGTGAGTGTTAACCCACAAAATGGCGCGTTTTAGAAAAACTACAAATTCATAAGTATATAACCACGAATTAAACCATTTTCATTCTGATATAACATAATACCATATCCTCAAGCTAATAGACAAGAAACATCAATTTTTGGTTCTGTAAAAAAATCTGGCAAAATGCGTGAGAACACCCACAAAATGGCGCGTTTTAGTGAAAAATACTAAATCATAAGTATATAACCACGAACTAACCCGTTTTTGTTATGATATATCATAATACCATTTTATCAAGGTAATAGACATGAAATGCCAATTTTTGGTTCTGTAAAAAAATCTAGCAAAATGCGTGAGTGTTAACCCACAAAATGGCGCGTTGTAGAAAAACTACAAAATCATAATTATATATCCTCGAATTGACCCGTTTTCGTTCTGATATGTCATAATACCATATCCTCAAGCTAATAGACAAGAAACATCAATTATTGGTTCTGTAAAAATATCTGGCAAAATGCGTTAGTTTTAACCCAAAAAATGGTGCGTTTTAGAAAAACTACAAAATCATAAGTATATAACCACGAATTGACCCGTTTTCGTTCTGATATATAATAATACCATTTTCTCGAGCTAATAGAAATGAAACGTTAATTTTTGGTTCTTTAAAAAAATCTGGCAAAATGCGTGAGTGTTAACCCACAAAATGGCGCGTTTTAGAAAAACATACAAAATCATAAGTATATAACCACGAATTGACCCGTTTTCATTCTGATATATCATAATACCCTATCTTCAAGCTAATAGACAGGAAACATCAATTTTTGGTTTTGTAAAAAAATCTGGCAAAATGCGTGAGTGTTAACCCACAAAATGGCGCGTTTTAGAAAAACTACAAATTCATAAGTATATAACCACGAATTGACCTGTTTTCATTCTGATATATCATAATACCATATCCTCAAGCTAATAGGCAAGAAACATCAATTTTTGGTTTTGTAAAAAAAACTGGCAAAATGCGTGAGTGTTAACCCACAAAATGGTGTGTTTTATAAAAAATACTAAATCATAAGTATATAACCACGAACTAACTTGTTTTTGTTCTGATATATCATAATACCATTTTCTCAAGCTAATAGACATGAAACGTCAATTTTTGGTTCTGTAAAAAAATCTAGCAAAATGCGTGAGTGTTAACCCACAAAATCATAAGTATATATCTACGAATTGACCCGTTTTCATTCATTCTAAAACGCGCCATATTTTGGGTTAACACTCACGCATTTTGCCAGATTTTTTACAAAACCAAAAATTGACGTTTTTGGTCTTTTAGCTTGAGATAGAATATTATGATATATCAGAATGAAAGCGGGTCAATTCGTGGTTATATACTTATGATTTTGTACTTTTTCGAAAACACGCCATTTTGTGGGTTAAAACTCACGCATTTTGCCAGATATTTTTACAGAACCAATAATTGATGTTTCTTGTCTGTTAGCTTTAGGATATGGTATTATGACATATCAGAACGAAAACGGGTCGATTCGTGGATATATACTTATGATTTTGTAGTTTTTCTAAACCGCGCCACTTTGTGGGTTAACACTCACGCATTTTGCTAGGTTTTTTTACAGAACCAAAAATTGATGTTTCTTGTCTATTAGCTTGATAAAATGGTATTATGATATATCAGAACGAAAACGGGTCAATTCGTGGTTATATACTTATGATTTAGTATTTTTTTCTAAAACGCGCCATATTTTGGGTTAACACTCACGCATTTTGCCAGATTTTTTCGCAGAACAAAAAATTGACGTTTTTGGTCTATTAGCTTGAGAAAATGGTATTATGATATATCAGAATTAAAACGGGTCAGTTCGTAGATATAGACTTATGAGTTTGTATTTTTTTCTAAAACGCGTCATTTTGTGGGTTAACGCTCACGCATTTTGCCAGATTTTTTTACAGAACCAAAATTTGACGTTTCATGTCAATTAGCTTGTAAAAATGGTATTATGATATATCTGAACAAAAACGGCTCAATTCGTGGTTATATACTTATGATTTAGTATTTTTTATAAAACGTGTCATTTTGTGGGTTAACACTCACGCATTTTGCCAGATTTTTTTACATAAACAAAATTTGATGTTTCTTGTCTATTAGCTTGAGGATATTGTATTATGATATATCAGAACGAAAACGGTTCAATTCGTGGTTATATACTTATAATTTTGTAGTTTTTGTAAAACACGCCATTTTTTGGGTTAACACTCACGCAATTTGCCAGATTTTTCTACAGAACCAAAAATTGACGTTTCTTGTCTATTAGCTAGAAGATATGGTATTATGATATAATTGAACAAAAATGGATCGATTCGTGGTTATATACTTATGAATTTGTAGTGTTTCTAAAAGGCGCAATTTGTGGGATAACACTCACGCATTTTGCCAGATTTTTTTTCCAGAACAAAAAATTAATGTTTCATTTCTATTAGCTTGAGAAAATGGTATTATTATATATTAGAACGAAAACGGGTCAATTCATGGTTATATACTTATGATTTTGTAGTTTTTCTAAAACGCGCCATTTTTTGGGTTAAAACTCACGCATTGTGCCAAATATTTTTACAGAACCAATAATTGATGTTTCTTGTCTATTAGCTTGAGGATATGTTATTATGACATATCAGAACGAAAACGGGTCAATTCGTGGATATATACTTATGATTTTGTAGTTTTTCTAAAACGCACCATTTTGTGGGTTAACACTCACGCATTTTGCTAGATTTTTTTACAGAACCAAAAATTGACATTTCATGTCTATTAGCTTGAGAAAATGGTATTATGATATATCAGAACAAAAACGGGCCAGTTCGTGGTTATATATACTTATGATTTAGTGTTTTTCACTAAAACACGCCATTTTGTGGGTTAACTCTCACGCATTTTGCCATATTTTTTTACAGAACCAAAAATTGATGTTTCTTGTCTATTAGCTTAAGGATATGGTATTATGATATATCAGAATGAAAATGGGTCAATTCGTGGTTATATACTTATGAATTTGTAGTTTTTCTAAAACGCGCCATTTTGTGGGTTAACACTCACGCATTTTGCCAGATTTTTCTACAGAACCAAAAATTGACGTTTCTTGTCAATTAGCTTGAAGATATGGTATTATGATATATCAGAACGAAAACATGTCAATTCGTGGTTATATACTTATGATTTAGTATGTTTTTCTAAAACGCGCCATTTTGTGGGTTAACACTCACGCATTTAGCCAGATTTTTTTACAGAACCAAAAATTGACGTTTCCTATCTATTAGCATGAGGATATGATATTTTGATATATTAGAACAAAAAGGGTCAATTCGTGGATATATATTTATGATTTTGTAGTTTTTCTAAAACACACCATTTTGTGAGTTAACACTCACGCATTTTGCTAGATTTTTTTACAGAACCAAAAATTGACATTTCATGTCTATTAGCTTGAGAAAATGGTATTATGATATATCAGAACAAAAACGGGCCAGTTCGTGGTTATATACTTATGATTTAGAATTTTTCACTAAAACGCGCCATTTTGTGGGTTAACTCTCACACATTTTGCCAGATTTTTTTACAGAACGAAAAATTGACGCTTCTTGTCTATTAGCTTGAGGATATGGTATTAGGATATATCAGAACAAAAACGGGTCAATTCGTGGTTATATACTTATGATTTTGTAGTTTTTCTAAAACACGCCATTTTTTATGTTAACACTCACGCATTTTGCCAGATTTTTCTACAGAACCAAAAATTGTTGTTTCTTGTCTATTAGCTTGAAGATATGGTATTATGATATATCAGAACGAAAATGGGTCAATTCGTGGTTATATACTTATGATTTGGTATATTTTTCTAAAACGCGCCATTTTGTGGGTTAACACTCACGCATTTAGCCAGATTTTTTTACAGAACCAAAAATTGACGTTTCCTGTCTATTAGCTTGAGGATATGATATTTTGATATATTAGAACAAAAAGGGTAAATTCGTGGATATATACTTATGATTTTGTAGTTTTTCTAAAACGCACCATTTTGTGGGTAAACACTCACGCATCTTGCTAAATTATTTACAGAACCAAAAATTAACGTTTCATTTCTATTAGCTTGAGAAAATGGTATTATTAAATATCAGAACGAAAACGGTTCAATTCATGGTTATATACTTATGATTTTGTAGTTTTTCTAAAACGCGCCATTTTTTGGGTTAACACTCACGCATTTTGCCAGATTTTTTTACAGAACCAAAATTGATGTTTCTTGTCTATTAGCTTGAGGATATAGTATTATGACATATCAGGACGAAAACGGGTCAATTCGTGGATATATACTTATGATTTTGTAGTTTTTCTAAAACGCGCCATTTTTTGGGTTAACACTCACGCATTTTGGTAGATTTTTTTACAGAACCAAAAATTGACGTTTCATGTCTATTAGCTTGAGAAAATGGTATTATGATATATCAGAACAAAAATGGGTCAGTTCGTGGTTATATACTTATGATTTAGTATTTTTTTTCTAAAACGCGCCATTTTGTGGGTTAACACTCACGCATTTTGCCAGATTTTTTTACAGAACCAAAAATTGACGTTTCTTGTCTATTAGCTTGAGGATATGGTATTATGATATATCAGAATGAAAACGGGTCAATTCGTGTTTATATACTTATGATTTTGTAGTTTTTCTAAAACACGCCATTTTTTGGGTTAACACTCACGCATTTAGCCAGATTTTTCTACAGAACCAAAAATTGACGTTTCTTTACTATTAGCTTGAGGATATGGTATTATGATATATCAGAATGAAAACGGGTCAATTCGTGGTTATATACTTACGATTTTGTAGTTTTTCTAAAACACGCCATTTTTTGGGTTAACACTCACGCATTTAGCCAGATTTTTCTACAGAACCAAAAATTGACGTTTCATGTCTATTAGCTTGAAGATATGGTATTATGATATATCAGAACAAAAATGGGTCAATTCGTGGTTATATACTTATGATTTAGTATGTTTTTCTAAAATGCGCCATTTTGTGGGTTAACACTCACGCATTTAGCCAGATTTTTTTACAGAACCAAAAATTGACGTTTCATGTCAATTAGCTTTTAAAAATGGTATTATGATATATCTGAACAAAAACGGCTCAATTCGTGGTTATATACTTATGATTTAGTATTTTTTATAAAACGTGTCATTTTGTGGGTTAACACTCACGCATTTTGCCAGATTTTTTTACATAACCAAAATTTGATGTTTCTTGTCTATTAGCTTGAGGATATTGTATTATGATATATCAGAACGAAAACGGTTCAATTCGTGGTTATATACTTATAATTTTGTAGTTTTTGTAAAACACGCCATTTTTTGGGTTAACACTCACGCAATTTGCCAGATTTTTCTACAGAACCAAAAATTGACGTTTCTTATCTATTAGCTAGAAGATATGGTATTATGATATAATTGAACAAAAATGGATCGATTCGTGGTTATACACTTATGAATTTGTAGTGTTTCTAAAAGGCGCCATTTGTGGGTTAACACTCACGCATTTTGCCAGATTTTTTTTCCAGAACAAAAAATTAACGTTTCATTTCTATTAGCTTGAGAAAATGGTATTATTATATATTAGAACGAAAACGGGTCAATTCATGTTTATATACTTATGATTTTGTAGTTTTTTTAAAACGCGCCATTTTTTGGGTTAAAACTCACGCATTGTGCCAAATATTTTTACAGAACCAATAATTGATGTTTCTTGTCTATTAGCTTGAGGATATGTTATTATGAGATATCAGAACGAAAACGGGTCAATTCGTGGATATATACTTATGGTTTTGTAGTTTTTCTAAAACGCGCCATTTTGTGGGTTAACACTCACGCATTTTGCTAGATTTTTTTACAAACCAAAAATTGACATTTCATGTCTATTAGCTTGAGAAAATGGTATTATGATATATCAGAACAAAAACGGGTCAGTTCGTGGTTATATACTTATGATTTTGTATTTTTCACTAAAACGCGCCATTTTGAGGGTTAACTCTCACGCATTTTGCCAGATTTATTTACAGAACCAAAAATTGATGTTTCTTGTCTATTAGCTTAAGGATATGGTATTATGATATATCAGAATGAAAATGGGTCAATTCGTGGTTATATACTTATGAATTTGTAGTTTTTCTAAAACGCGCCATTTTGTGGTTTAACACTCACGCATTTTGCCAGATTTTTCTACAGAACCAAAAATTGACGTTTCTTGTCTATTAGCTTGAAGATATGGTATTATGATATATCAGAATGAAAACAGGTCAATTCGTGGTTATATACTTATGATTTAGTATGTTTTTCTAAAACGCGCCATTTTGTGGGTTAACACTCACGCATTTAGCCAGATTTTTTTACAGAACCAAAAATTGACGTTTCCTATCTATTAGCATGAGGATATGATATTTTGATATATTAGAACAAAAAGGGTCAATTCGTGGATATATACTTATGATTTTGTAGTTTTTCTAAAACGCACCATTTTGTGGGTTAACACTCACGCATTTTGCTAGATTTTTTTACAGAACCAAAAATTGACATTTCATGTCTATTAGCTTGAGAAAATGGTATTATGATATATCAGAACAAAAACGGGCCAGTTCGTGGTTATATATACTTATGATTTAGTGTTTTTCACTAAAACACGCCATTTTGTGGGTTAACTCTCACGCATTTTGCCAGATTTTTTTACAGAACCAAAAATTGATGTTTCTTGTCTATTAGCTTAAGGATATGGTATTATGATATATCAGAATGAAAATGGGTCAATTCGTGGTTATATACTTATGAATTTGTAGTTTTTCTAAAACGCGCCATTTTGTGGGTTAACACTCACGCATTTTGCCAGATTTTTCTACAGAACCAAAAATTGACGTTTCTTGTCTATTAGCTTGAAGATATGGTATTATGATATATCAGAACGAAAACAGGTCAATTCGTGGTTATATACTTATGATTTAGTATGTTTTTCTAAAACGCGCCATTTTGTGGGTTAACACTCACGCATTTAGCCAGATTTTTTTACAGAACCAAAAATTGACATTTCCTATCTATTAGCATGAGGATATGATATTTTGATATATTAGAACAAAAAGGGTCAATTCGTGGATATATATTTATGATTTTGTAGTTTTTCTAAAACGCACCATTTTGTGAGTTAACACTCACGCATTTTGCTAGATTTTTTTACAGAACCAAAAATTGACATTTCATGTCTATTAGCTTGAGAAAATGGTATTATGATATATCAGAACAAAAACGGGCCAGTTCGTGGTTATATATACTTATGATTTAGTGTTTTTCACTAAAACGCGCCATTTTGTGGGTTAACTCTCACACATTTTGCCAGATTTTTTTACAGAACCAAAAATTGACGCTTCTTGTCTATTAGCTTGAGGATATGGTATTACGATATATCAGAACAAAAACGGGTCAATTCGTGGTTATATACTTATGATTTTGTAGTTTTTCTAAAACACGCCATTTTTTGGGTTAACAATCACGCATTTTGCCAGATTTTTCTACAGAACCAAAAATTGTTGTTTCTTGTCTATTAGCTTGAAGATATGGTATTATGATATATCAGAACGAAAATGGGTCAATTCGTGGTTATATACTTATGATTTAGTATGTTTTTCTAAAACGCGCCATTTTGTGGGTTAACACTCACGCATTTAGCCAGATTTTTTTACAGAACCAAAAATTGACGTTTCCTGTCTATTAGCTTGAGGATATGATATTTTGATATATTAGAACAAAAAGGGTAAATTCGTGGATATATACTTATGATTTTGTAGTTTTTCTAAAACGCACCATTTTGTGGGTAAACACTCACGCATCTTGCTAAATTATTTACAGAACCAAAAATTAACGTTTCATTTCTATTAGCTTGAGAAAATGGTATTATTAAATATCTGAACGAAAACGGTTCAATTCATGGTTATATACTTATGATTTTGTAGTTTTTCTAAAACGCGCCATTTTTTGGGTTAACACTCACGCATTTTGCCAGATTTTTTTACAGAACCAAAATTGATGTTTCTTGTCTATTAGCTTGAGGATATAGTATTATGACATATCAGGATGAAAACGGGTCAATTCGTGGATATATACTTATGATTTTGTAGTTTTTCTAAAACGCGCCATTTTGTGGGTTAACACTCACGCATTTTGCTAGATTTTTTTACAGAACCAAAAATTGACGTTTCATGTCTATTAGCTTGAGAAAATGGTATTATGATATATCAGAACAAAAATGGGTCAGTTCGTGGTTATATACTTATGATTTAGTATTTTTTTTCTAAAACGCGCCATTTTGTGGGTTAACACTCACGCATTTTGCCAGATTTTTTTACAGAACCAAAAATTGACGTTTCTTGTCTATTAGCTTGAGGATATGGTATTATGATATATCAGAATGAAAACGGGTCAATTCGTGTTTATATACTTATGATTTTGTAGTTTTTCTAAAACACGCCATTTTTTGGGTTAACACTCACGCATTTAGCCAGATTTTTCTACAGAACCAAAAATTGACGTTTCTTTACTATTAGCTTGAGGATATGGTATTATGATATATCAGAATGAAAACGGGTCAATTCGTGGTTATATACTTACGATTTTGTAGTTTTTCTAAAACACGCCATTTTTTGGGTTAACACTCACGCATTTAGCCAGATTTTTCTACAGAACCAATAATTGACGTTTCATGTCTATTAGCTTGAAGATATGGTATTATGATATATCAGAACAAAAATGGGTCAATTCGTGGTTATATACTTATGATTTAGTATGTTTTTCTAAAATGCGCCATTTTGTGGGTTAACACTCATGCGTTTTGCCAGAATTTTTTACAGAAACAAAAACTGATGTTTCTTGTCTATTAGCTTGAGGATATGGAATTATGATATATCAGAACAAACATGGTCAATTCGTGGATATATACTTATGATTTTGTAGTTTTTCTAAAACGCGCCATTTTGTGGGTTAACACTCACGCATTTTGCTAAATTTTTTACAGAACGAAAAATTAACGTTTCATTTCTAATAGCTTGAGAAAATGCTATTATTATATATCAGAATGAAAACGGGTCAATTCGTGGTTATATATTTATGATTTTGTAGTTTTTCTAAAACACGCCATTTTGTGGGTTAACACTCACGCATTTTGCCAGATTTTTCAGAACCAAAAATTGATGTTTCTTGTCTATTAGCTTGAGGATATGGTATTATGATATATCAGAATGAAAACGGGTCAATTCGTGGATATATACATGTGATTCTGTAGTTTTTCTAAAACGCGCTATTTTGTGGGTTAACACTCACGCATTTTGCTAGATTTTTTTTCAGAACCAAAAATTGACGTTTCATGTCTATTAGCTTGAGAAAATGGTATTATGATATATCAGAACAAAGACGGGTCAGTTCGTGGTTATATACTTATGATTTTGTATTTTTTTCTAAAACGCGCCATTTTGTGGGTTAACACTCACGGATTTTGCTAGATTTTTTTACAGAACCTAAAATTGACGTTTCATGTCTATTAGCTTGAAGATATGGTATTATGATATATCAGAACGAAAACGGGTCAATTCGTGGTTATATGCTTATGGTTTAGTATTTTTTTCTAAAACGCGCCATTTTGTGGGTTAACAATCACCCATTTTGCTAGATTTTTTTACAGAACCAAAAATTGACGTTTCATGTCTATTAGCTTGAAAAAATGGTATTATGATATATCAGAACAAAAACGGGTCAGTTCGTGGTTATGTACTTATAATTTAGTATTTTTTTCTAAAACGCGCCATTTTGTGGGTTAACACTCACGCATTTTGCCAGATTTTTTTACAGAAATAAAAATTGATATTTCTTGTCTATTAGCTTGAGGATATGGTATTATGATATATATGAACAAAAACGGGTCAATTCGTGGTTATATACTTATTATTTTGTAGTTTATCTAAAACGCGCCATTTTTTGGGTTAAAACTCACGCATTTTGCGAGATATTTTTACAGAACCAATAATTGATGTTTCTTGTCTATTAGCTTGACGATATGGTATTATGACATATCATAACAAAAACGGGTCAATTCGTGGTTATATACTTACGATTTTGTAGTTTTTCTAAAACACGCCATTTTTGGTTTAGCACTCACGCATTTAGCCAGATTTTTCTACAGAACCAAAAATTGACGATTCTTGTCTATTAGCTTGAAGTTAGGGTATTATGATATATTAGAATGAAAACGGGTAAATTCGTGGTTATATACTTATGATTTTGTATTTTTTTCTAAAACGCGCCATTTTGTGGGTTAACACTCACGCATTTTGCCAGATTTTTTTACAGAATTAAAAATTGACGTTTCTTGTCTATTAGCTTGAAGATATGGTATTATGATATATCAGAATGAAAACAGGTCAATTCGTAGTTATATACTTATGGTTTTGTAGTTTTTCTAAAACGCGCCATTTTATTGGTTAACACTCACGCATTTCGCCAGATTTGTTTACAGAACCAAAAATTGACGTTTCTTGTCTATTAGCTTGAGGAAATGGTATTATGTTATATCAGAACAAAAATGGGTCAATTCGTGGTTATATACTTATGATTTTGTAGTTTTTCTAAAACGCGCCATTTTGTTGGTTAACACTCACGCATTTTGCCAGATTTTTTTACAGAACCAAAAATTGATGTTTCTTGTCTAATAGCTTGAGGATATGGTATTATGATATATGGTGGTCCTTTGTGTGCTCTAAAAATAATGCAAAAGTAATCGAACCACAACCGCAAGTGTACGGTTGTCCCAAGTAGTAATAAGTGATGCTAGGATCGTTCGCAGGGACGGTTTGGTCAACTACAATGCTTGTCGATTAATGAATGGTTGCACTTATGAAAGAAAATAAAGATATAATGTTTGTTTGTTTGTTTTTATTATTCTAAGTAATGAAAGACTAAATGGAAAATGCAATTAAAAGCTAAGATGCAAGTAAATGAGAGTAAAACGCAGTATGAGAAGATAGCACTTGAGAACGCAAAGGATCCTCCGAATTCTATTTCATAACCTATTCTGTTTAAGGGTCAAATTGGTCAATTGACATTGGTCGGGATTCAATAATCATTGTACCCCCGTCAGGGTGGACTACAAGGCTATTCTAGAGCGTCACTAGTTCCTTCAGGGTAAATATGATCCACTTTCGAATGATTAAGCTAAATTACCTCATTGGTCATAAAATTAACTAAGCTCGTCAAAGTCAAATAGTTTATATTTTACATTCTGTAATTATATCTGTACCTAAACCCCCCCGTCAAGGTGATCCAATCGCCACTAATTGGAATAGCCTAGATACAAAGCCCTATTATTAATTGATCAGGTCAATAATAGTAAATAAGCACAAATTAAAGAAAAATGTAAAAGACCCAATTCGATTTAATTAACAGAAACCCAAATTCAGGACATGAAATTCAATAGAATTGGGATTCACCCATAAAGCATTCTCAAGCACTAATAAATGTTTAGCTCATACTAATTGAAACAAAAACTAAAGAAAAAGAAATAAGACTCATATCGTTTTACAGAAATAAAAATACAGAGAACCTAATTATGGAGTTGAATTGGCTGAGAATCGAAGATATAGACCGTCTCCGGCTCTTGCTTCTTCTTTTCCTTGTTTCTGCTTCTTCTCTGGACGCTCTCTTCTAAGGATGTTTTAATTTGAAGAATAAATTGAGAGGTACTGAATAATGAGGTCTAAAAGCCTATTTATAATGATAAAATCGGATTAGGGCTTTTACTTAAGGTTTAAGTGAAAATTAGAAAAGCCCAAGTCCACTAATTAAACCCAAATCCAGTAACTGCTGCACCACCTCCACTAAAACAGCTTTAGCCGATTCGTTATAACTCCGATTGACCTCAAATCACTTGCTAAATTTCCGTAACTCGATAAGAAATATAATCTCTTCAAAGGTCAGCGGCTAAATCAACTCGTAAGTGCCTCGAAATTAGAAATTTTTGGCCTGTTTTCCAGATTTGCAGCTTCAAAATATAATTCTTTTTGGGATTTATCTTCAAGCTTTGACTTCATTACACGATCTTTGACTTTATTCTCGGATTCCTCTCCTTGCTAATTTTTAGAACCTACAAACTTTTCACTAAAACAAGCAATATTACGCGCAAAAGTTTAATAAATCAAAAATACTAGAAATAAAAGAGGAAATTCGGATTATTGCATATTTAGCCCAAAAGTCTATCAAATTAATCAAATAAACACAAAAAATGATGTCTCCCAAGGGCATAAAATTAGAACATTTAGGGAGACATCAATATATCGGAACAAAAACGGGTCAGTTCGTGGTTATATACTTATGATTTTGTAGTTTTTCTATTAGCTTGAGAAAATGGTATTATTATATATCAGAACGAAAACGGGTCAATTCGTAGTTATATATTTATGATTTTGTAGTTTTTCTAAAACACGCCATTTTGTGGGTTAACACTCACGCATTTTGCTAGATTTTTTTACAGAACCAAAAATTGACGTTTCATGTCTATTAGCTTGAGAAAATGGTATTATGATATATCGGAACAAAAACGGTTCAGTTCGTGGTTATATATTTATGATTTTGTAGTTTTTCTAAAACGCGCCATTTTGTGGGTTAACACTCACGCATTTTGCAGATTTTTTTACAGAACCAAAAATTGACGTTTCTTGTCTATTAGCTTGAAGATATGGTATTATGATATATTAGAACAAAAAGGGTCAATTCGTGGTTATATACTTATGATTTTGTAGTTTCTCTAAAACGCGCCATTTTGTGGGTTACCACTCACGCATTTTGCTAAATTTTTTACAGAACCAAAAATTAACGTTTCATTTCTATTAGCTTGAGAAAATGGTATTGTTATATATCAGAACAAAAACGGGTCAATTCGTAGTTATATATTTATGATTTTGTAGTTTTTCTAAAACGCGCCATTTTGTGGGTTAACACTCACGCATTTCGCCAGATATTTTTACAAAACCAAAAATTGATGTTTCTTGTCTATTAGCTTAAAGATGTTCTCTACAACTCTCGTGAAGAAGGTTTTCTGATCCGAGCATCATAGTAAAAGATATACTCACTGGAAGGTGTTTTAGACCTTTGGTGCGGTACACCGGAGGTTCTGTGCGGTACACCGCAGCCCACGGACTACACCACGGACCAGGGGGCTAGCCCGTCAGAGAGCAAGTGAATTTAGCAAGTTCAGTGCGGTACACAGCACCAACCCCGCGGTGCACCGCAGGTTAGGGTTTTCTGCAGCAAAATGAAGACTAAAGAATATATCCGTTGGGGATATTAATATATCCGTTGGAGACAAGTCTTATGACCGTTGGGAGCATTTTGCAGTTATAAATTGAAGGTCTTTCAAGGCTACAACTACACCTTCAACCCATATACATTAAGGGGCTTAATTGTTATCATCCAAGAAGGTGTCAAGAGCTATACATTGTCATATCCACTCAATTAAGGAGTTAATCCAATAAGCCACAAAGTTCTATCTACTCAAGAGGAGCCTTACATGCTTAAGTGTTATATCTACTCATTAGGAGATTGTTAGCAAAGTAGTTTCACCCTTTAAACTCTTTGTATTTATCCTCTTAAGTCTAGTTCTTGTAATAGATAGATTAAGAGAGAATTTGAGTATCGGGAGTATACTCGGTGTCCTTGTGTTGTGATTACACAAGAGTTTCCTTCGTGGTTTCGAAGAGGTTGTCCTTCGTGTTATCGAAGAGGTTGTAAGGGTTATTGTGTTCTCGACCCGGTTAAGAGAGACACGGGAGCTTAGTGAAAAGCTTGAAATCCTAAGGAGGCTTCCTTAGGTAGTGGATGTAGGGAAACCGAACCACTATAAATCGTGTGTATCTTTCTATCCCTACTCTATTTACTTTCCGCACTTTATATGTTTGATAATATGCTAGTATGAATATTGTGATATTGATTATCTAGTTTATCTAACATATTGTCATCTAGAGTAGTAAGAGATTAGAAACTCGTTTTACTTGTTTCACTTATATATCGAACCTCTTAGTTTAACCATCGTATGATCCCTTAGGAGTTTGATATATTAGTTGACTTAGAATTTTCTTTCCTAAACTTATAATTGTACAAAAGATTTTTAATTAGCCCTTAATCTTATTAGTAATCCTATTCACCCCCCCTCTAGAACTATCAATTGGTATCAGAGCCAAACTCTACGTGAATAGCTTAACCGTTAGTAGAGTAACGATTTGGAATTTAATCTTTTGGAAGAGTTGTTTTCTACACAACCTCCATTTTCTTGTAGGTGATCGTTACTTTGCTTGGAGGAAACAAATGGAAGAATTAATATACGAAAGAACACTCAAATCTCGAAAAAGGAAAATCCGGTGATTTCTTTTCTTTATCTCGTATATATTTTTGCGTTCCTCCTTATGGATTGTGTTTATGTTTATGATTCGGTTTTGTTTTGATTAGTTGTGTTTGTTGTTATCATGTTTTATCTTTGGATATTATCTTGTGATACTAATCATTGTTTTAATGTTATTAGTGTTATTGCATCTAATTCTCATGAATGATGTTTTTGCACTTTAGCTCTTAGAATTTTGGTAATTGCATTTTAGTCCCCAAAATTTTCAAAATTTCACTTTGACCCCTCATAGTTATTAAATTCTCCAAAGTGTCATAGTTTGGACTTCATAATCTTTCACTTGTAAAATTTGCCATTTTAGTTCATATTTTTGAAAAATTGCATTTTTAGTCCCTACTATGTGAAATTGCTTTTTAGTCCCTCAACGATTATAAATTGCACTTTTTATTCTTACAAGTTTTTATCTCTTTCAAAAGTGCCTATTGATTCTTTTTATCATTGACAAAAAAAAAAGGGAAGAAAGATCAAAGATACTAGTTTTCACTTTCAAATCTTTATCTTTGAACACAAATTTGCATTTTCATACGTCTTTTAGTAAGGGTGAGTTTTAAAGAAATTGTTTTTCAAAATATTTTTCCGATAATCTTTTGAATTTCCCATAGCATTTCAAAAATGTTTTTATGCATAGATTATGGGAATTAATCCATTATTGGTCATTAACTCATTTGCATGAAATTGTTTAGCCTTACTATCTATATGTTGTGTTTCATTATGTGCTTATATGGTTTATTCACTATTGTGATAATATCTTGTATAACTTGACCTTTTCATGCTTAAAATTGCTTAGTTTTTACATTGGGTCTTTTTGTACTTTTTAGAAAATATAGGGGTATTTGTGAAATAAACTGTTTTATTTGTTTTCGGGATTTCCATGTTGAATCTTTTCAAAACAAAAGCGTTTTTAGTAGTTTTAAAATATTTCTATACTATTGGGGAGTTTTCGTATTAGCTTCGGGTGTTTATGCAAATTGCCTATTTTTTATTCTCTCCTCTTACACCTTTTAGTCGAGCTTTAGTGCGGTGCACCGCAGCAACGGTCCGGTACACCGCGATTCAGGGTTTAGTGTTTTATTTTGCATTGTGGTCCTTATTGGTTCAAAATATTTATTTGAGGTCCCTTTAATTAGGAACAAGTTGCATTTTGCTTGAAAATTAGTCCTAGGTCCTTGAAGTTTTTCAAAATTGCATTTAGTCCCTAAGCTTTTGAAAAATGCATATTGACCCCTATACTTTTCAAAGATTAAATTTTACCCCTTGATTTCTTAAAATCGGTTCAAATTTTCTTATTGGTAAAAAAAGGGGAGAAATTATTGGTCAAACTTTTCAAAATTGAAACAAACACTCTATGTATTTTGTGAGGGGGAGTTTTTCTTAAATTATCTTTAAAAACTAAAATGCTTGATTAATCGTTTGTACTAACCGTTTATCTCATAAATTGCACTAATCGTTTGTGTTGTTGGAAACGTATAAGATGAAAACCTTTCGATCAAGAAGTTGGTAAAATGTATCTATCCCTTATCTTGCTTCATGCTTTACATTGTTAATCTTTATGCATTTCAAAAATTAAAATGTTTTAATTGCTCTTAACCCTTGATCTCTTTATGTTGTTTTTCAAAATCTATTCACTTGAGTTTTAGCTCTTCTATGATTAGTTGTTTGATTTTATTTTATTATCCCGTCTTTTTGATGAAGACAAAGGGGGAGAAATATGTGCACTAAAACTTTCAAAATTGCACTTTTTAATACTCACAAATGCATTTCATATCTTATATTCATTTTTACTTAAATGCTTATTGTGAGGGGGAGCTAAATTTCATAAGAGCTTAAATTTTCATATCATTCCTAAGGTGTTTTAGTGAAGGATTTGTCATCATCAAAAAGGGGGAGATTGTTGGCATATAGCCTCCCTTAATAGGTTGTTTTAATGTGACAAATCCTCTTGTGTTTAGTGTGCTAATTATTCTTGTTATACATATTCTATCTTGCACTCTATTCATTAAAAAACACATTCTTTATCATTTAGATCAAAGCTTTATTGTTTTATCTTAAGAAACTAATTCTCATACAAATACTTTTAACCTTATCTTTGTGTACATTGAGAATTAGCTTTAGTGATCAACTACAAAGTTTATTAGAATGATGTTCTCTACAACTCTCGTGAAGAAGGTTTTCTGATCCGAGCATCATAGTAAAAGATATACTCACTGGAAGGTGTTTTAGACCTTTGGTGCGGTACACCGGAGGTTCTGTGCGGTACACCGCAGCCCACGGACTACACCACGGACCAGGGGCTAGCCCGTCAGAGAGCAAGTGAATTTAGCAAGTTCAGTGCGGTACACCGCACCAACCCCGCGGTGCACCGCAGGTTAGGGTTTTCTGCAGCAAAATGAAGACTAAAGAATATATCCGTTGGGGATATTAATATATCCGTTGGAGACAAGTCTTATGACCGTTGGGAGCATTTTGCAGTTATAAATTGAAGGTCTTTCAAGGCTACAACTACTCCTTCAACCCATATACATTAAGGGGCTTAATTGTTATCATCCAAGAAGGTGTCAAGAGCTATACATTGTCATATCCACTCAATTAAGGAGTTAATCCAATAAGCCATAAAGTTCTATCTACTCAAGAGGAGCCTTACATGCTTAAGTGTTATATCTACTCATTAGGAGATTGTTAGCAAAGTAGTTTCACCCTTTAAACTCTTTGTATTTATCCTCTTAAGTCTAGTTCTTGTAATAGATAGATTAAGAGAGAATTTGAGTATCGGGAGTATACTCGGTGTCCTTGTGTTGTGATTACACAAGAGTTTCCTTCGTGGTTTCGAAGAGGTTGTCCTTCGTGTTATCGAAGAGGTTGTAAGGGTTATTGTGTTCTCGACCCGGTTAAGAGAGACACGGGAGCTTAGTGAAAAGCTTGAAATCCTAAGGAGGCTTCCTTAGGTAGTGGATGTAGGGAAACCGAACCACTATAAATCGTGTGTATCTTTCTATCCCTACTCTATTTACTTTCCGCACTTTATATGTTTGATAATATGCTAGTATGAATATTGTGATATTGATTATCTAGTTTATCTAACATATTGTCATCTAGAGTAGTAAGAGATTAGAAACTCGTTTTACTTGTTTCACTTATATATCGAACCTCTTAGTTTAACCATCGTATGATCCCTTAGGAGTTTGATATATTAGTTGACTTAGAAGTTTCTTTCCTAAACTTATAATTGTCCAAAAGATTTTTAATTAGGCATTAATCTTATTAGTAATCCTATTCACCCCCCCCCTCTAGAACTATCAGTTTCTTGTCTATTAGCTTGAGGATATGGTATTATGATATATCAGAATGAAAACGGGTCAATTCGTGGTTATATACTTATGATTTTGTAGTTTTTCTAAAACACGCCATTTTTTGGGTTAACACTCACGCATTTAGCCAGATTTTTCTACAAAACCAAAAATTGACGTTTCTTGTCTATTAGCTTGAAGATATGGTATTATGATATATCAGAACGAAAATGGGTCAATTCGTGGTTATATACTTATGATTTAGTATGTTTTTCTAAAATGCGCCATTTTGTGGGTTAACACTCACGCATTTTGCCAGATTTTTTTACAGAAACAAAAATTGACGTTTCTTGTCTATTAGCTTGAGGATATGGAATTATGATATATAGAAACAAACGTGGTCAATTCGTGGATATATACTTATGATTTTGTAGTTTTTCCAAAACGCGCCATTTTGTGGGTTAACACTCACGCATTTTGCTAAATTTTTTACAAAACCAAAAATTAACGTTTCATTTCTATTAGCTTGAGAAAATGGTATTATTATATATCAGAACGAAAACGGGTAAATTCGTGGTTATATATTTATGATTTTGTAGTTTTTCTAAAACGCACGATTTTGTGGGTTAACACTCACGCATTTTGCCAGATTTTTTTACAGAACCAAAAATTTATGTTTCTTGTCTATTAACTTGAGGATATGGTATTATGATATATCAAAATGAAAACGGGTCAATTCGTGGATATATACTTATGATTTTGTAGTTTTTCTAAAACGCGCCATTTTGTGGGTTAACACTCACGCATTTTGCTAGATTTTTTTACAGAACCAAAAATTGACGTTTCATGTCTATTAGCTTGAAGATATGGTATTATGATATATCAGAACGAAAACGGGTCAATTCGTGGTTATATGCTTATGGTTAAGTATTTTTTTCTGAAACGCGCCATTTTGTGGGTTAACAATCACGCATTTTGCTAGATTTTTTTACAGAACCAATAATTGACGTTTCATGTCTATTAGCTTGAGAAAATGGTATTATGATATATAAGAACAAAAACGGGTCAGTTCGTGGTTATATACTTATGATTTTGTATTTTTTTCTAAAACGCGCCATTTTGTGGGTTAACACTCACGCATTTTGCCAGATTTTTTTACAGAACCAAAAATTGATGTTTCTTGTTTATTAGCTTGAGGATATTGTATTATGATATATCAGAACAAAAACGGTTCAATTCTTGGTTATATACTTATGATATTGTAGTTTTTGTAAAACGCACCATTTTTTGGGTTAACACTCACGCATTTTGCCAGATTTTTCTACAGAACCAAAAATAGACGTTTCTTGTCTATTAGCTAAAAGATATAGTATTATGATATAATTGAACGAAAATGGGTCAATTCGTGGTTATATACTTATGAATTTGCAGTGTTTCTAAAACGCGCCATTTTGTGGGTTAACACTCACGCATATTGCCAGATTTTTTTCCAGAACAAAAAATTGACGTTTTTTGTCTATTAGCTTGAAGTTAGGGTATTATGATATATTAGAATGAAAACGGGTAAATTCGTGGTTATATACTTATGATTTTGTATTTTTTTCTAAAACGCGTCATTTTGTGGGTTAACACTCACGCGTTTTGCCAGATTTTTTTACAAAACCAAAAATTGACGTTTCTTGTCTATTAGCTTGAAGATATGGTATTATGATATATCAGAATGAAAACAGGTCAATTCGTAGTTATATACTTATGGTTTTGTAATTTTTCTAAAACGCGCCATTTTGTTGGTTAACACTCAAGCATTTTGCCAGATTTGTTTACAGAACAAAAAATTGACGTTTCTTGTCTATTAGCTTGAGGAAATGGTATTATGTTATATCAGAACGATAACGGGTCAATTCGTGATTATATACTAATGATTTTGTAGTTTTTCTAAAACGAGCCATTTTGTGGATTAACACTCACGCATTTTGCCAGATTTTTTGCAGAGCCAAAAATTTACGTTTCTTGTCTATTAGCTTGAGGATATGGTATTATGATATATCAGAACGAAAACGGGTCGATTCGTGGTTATATACTTATGATTTTGTCTTTTTTCTAAAACGCGTTGTTTTGTGGGTTAACACTCACGCATTTTGCCAGATTATTTTACAGAACCAAAATTTGACATTTCTTTTCTATTAGCTTGAGGATATGGTATTATGATACATCGGAACAAAAACGGGTGAATTCGTGGTTATATACTTATGATTTTGTAGTTTTTCTAAAACGGGTCATTTTGTGGATTAACCACTCACGCATTTTGCCAGATTTTTTTGCAGAACCAAAAATTGACGTTTCTTGTCTATTAGCTTGAGGATATGGTATTATGATATATCTAAACAAAAACGGGTGAATTCGTGGTTATATACTTATGATTTTGTAGTTTTTCTAAAACGAGCCATTTTGTGGATTAACACTCACGCATTTTGCCAGATTTTTTTGGAGAGCCAAAAATTTACGTTTCTTGTCTATTAGCTTGAGGATATGGTATTATGATATATCAGAACGAAAATGGGTCAATTCGTGGTTATATACTTATGATTTTGTTTTTTTTCTAAAACGCGCCATTTTGTGGGTTAACACTCACGCATTTTGCCAGATTTTTTTACAGAACCAAAAATTGATGTTTCTTGTCTATTAGCTTGAGGATATGGTATTATGATATATAAGAACAAAAACGAGTCAATTCGTGGTTATATACTTATGATTTTGTAGTTTTTCTAAAACGAGCCATTTTGTGGGTTAACACTCACGCTTCTTTCCAGATTTTTTTGCAGAACCAAAAATTGACGTTTCTTGTCTATTAGCGTGAGGATATGGTATTATGATATATCAGAATGAAAACAGGTCAATTCGTAGTTATATACTTATGGTTTTGTAGTTTTTCTAAAACGCGTCATTTTGTTGGTTAACACTCACGCATTTTGCCAGATTTGTTTACAGAACCAAAAATTGACGTTTCTTGTCAATTAGCTTGAGGAAATGGTATTATGTTATATCAGAATGAAAACGGGTCAATTCGTGGTTATATACTTATGATTTTGTAGTTTTTCTAAAACGCGCTATTTTGTGTGTTAACACACTCACGCATTTTGCCAGATTTTTTTACATAACCAAAAATTGACGATTCTTGTCTATTAGGTTGAGGATATGGTGTTATGATATATCAGAATGAAAACGAGTCAATTCGTGGTTATATACTTATGATTTTGTAGTTTTTCTAAAACAAGCCATTTTGTGGATTAACACTCACGCATTTTGCCAGATTTTTTTGCAGAGCCAAGAATTTCTGTTTCTTGTCTATTAGCTTGAGGATATGGTATTATGATATATCAGAATGAAAACGGATCAATTCGTGGTTATATACTTTTGATTTTGTATTTTTTCTAAAACGCGTTATTTTGTGGGTTAACACTCACGCATTTTGCCAGATTATTTTACAGAACCAAAATTTGACATTTCTTTTCTATTAACTTGAGGATATGGTATTATGATACATCAGAACAAAAACGGGTGAATTCGTGGTTATATACTTATGATTTTGTAGTTTTTCTAAAACGAGCCATTTTGTGGATTAACACTCACGCATTTTGTAAGATTTTTTTACAGAACCAAAAATTGATGTTTCTTGTCTATTAGCTTGAGGATCTGGTATTATAATATATCAGTATAAAAACGGGTCAATTCGTGGTTATATACTTATGATTTTGTAGTTTTTCTGAAACGCGCCATTTTGTGGGTAACACTCACGCATTTTGGCATATTTTTTTACAGAACCAAAAATTGGCGTTTCTTGTTTATTTGCTCGAAGATATGGTATTATGATATATCAGAATCAAAACAGGTCAATTCGTGGTTATATACTTATGATTTTGTATTTTTTCTAAAACGTGCCATTTTATGGGTTAACACTCACGTAGTTTGCCAGATTTGTTTACAGAACCAAAAATTGAGGTTTTTTGTTTAATAAATTGAGGATATTGTATTATGAAATATCAAGAAGAAACGGATCAAATTGTGGTTATATACTTAGGATTTTGTGTTTTTTTCTAAAACGCGCCAATTTTTGGGTTAACAGTCACACAATTTGCTAGATTTTATTATAGAACCAAAAATTGACGTTTCTTGTTTATTATCTTGAGGATATTGTATTATGATATATCATAAAAGAAATAAGACAATTCGATGTTATATACTTATGATTTTGTATTGTTTTTTTCAAAATTTGTCATTTTCTAGGTTAACATTCACACATTTTGCCAGATTTTATTACAGAACAAAAAATTAACATTTCTTGTTTTTTAGCTTGAGGATATTGTATTATGATATATCAGAAATCAACGGGTCAAATCGTGACTATATACTAATGATTTTGTATCTTTTTTAAAACGCGCTATTTTGTGGGTTAACACTCACACATTTTGCTAGATTTTATTACAGAACCAAAAATGGATGTTTCTTGTTTATTAGCTTGAAAATATTGTATTATTATATATTAGAAAAGAAACATGTCACTTCGAGGTTATATACTTATGATTTTGTATTTTTTCTAAAACACGTCATTTTGTGGGTTAACACTCACACATTTTTCCAGATTTTATTACCGAACCAAAATTTGACGATTCTTGTTTATTAGCTTACACATATGGATTTATGATATATTAGAAAATAAACGGGTCAATTCGTAGTTATATGCCTATGATTTTTTATTTTTTTTGTAAAACGCGTCGTTTTATGGGTTAACACTCACACATTTTGCCAAAATTTATAACCGGACCAAAAATTGTCGATTCTTGTTTAATAGATATAGGATATTGTTTTATTAGTTATACAAATATAAACGGATTGATTCGTGATCGTATACTCATGATTTGAATTTTTTTAAAATAAGACGATTTATGGGTTAACACACACATATTATTAAATCATGAATATATGATTACAAATGGATTTGTTTTTATCTGGATGTATTGTAAATCAATATTTTAGATCTAACAAACAAATATCTCTCATTTTCGGTTCACAAATTGAATATGGCTAAATGCGTGAGTGTTAACCTACAACCGACTTGTTTTAAAAAAATACAAAATAATGAGTATATAATTACGAATTAACATCCCTTCCAAAAGTCTGCTCTAATGGCCTCTCTCAACTCCTACCCAACCGCCACCAGTCCTATTTCCTCTCCACCAACCCTCAAAACCCACCTGAAAAATGGAGAAACCCTATATGATATCTTCATACTCACCTTTTCACCCACTATATAATAAATTGCAGGTCTCACCGGATATATGATTTCGCCATCGTTGGTATGGAACACGACTATGGAGGCATACTCGGCGCCCTACATTGCCTTTGTGCTCTCGCCGTTTCTGGTACTCCGGCAATCTTCTGTGTACCAGTATCTTTCGAAACATGGGTTAAGAAAACCCTCGATATAGGGCCACAAGGGATCATGTTCTCAAAGATCGACAATGCAAAATCAACCCATGAAGCGGTTTCCTACTGTAGATTTCCTCCATATGGAGTACGTGGATCGGCCCATACAATTGTTTGGCCTTAAAGTACGGAGTTGACGAAGGGTATTTAAGTAATTACGAAGATGATATATTAATCATGTGTCAAGCTGAGAGTCATGAAGTTGTTGAGAATATTGAAGATATCACATCCGTTGATGGGGTTGATTGTATTCTAATGAAACTGAGTTATTTAAATGTGAGCATGCGGTTTTTGTGTGATCCAGGTAATAAGAAAGTTAGGGAAGTGATAGGAAAGTTGAGAAAACAGTACTAGGTGGAGGTGGGGCTTACTTGTCTGAAATTGCAACGGTGTATGATCGAAAGTAGAGTTTAAGGTTGAGAGGATATCACATGGTGGGCCTTTCGGTTTTTTCGACACTTAAAAATTGACACCTATGCCCATCAATTTGCAACAACGAAAAAAACTAGAGCCTTTGCCATTTTTTATGCTTGACATTTCGCGACAGTTACAAAAGTGTCTCCTATTGTCGTTTAGCCTATGCATGTCCTGCGCGACTGTAAAGAAACTGTCGCCTATGCATGTCCTTTCGCGACAGAAATAAACTATCGCCTATGCTTGACTTTCCGCGACTGTTCATTACTGTCCCCTATGTCTCTCTTTTTGCGACAGTTCATGTACTGTCGCCTATGCTTGCCTTTT
Organism: Nemophila menziesii; assembly: GCA_029959085.1. NCBI lineage: Eukaryota > Viridiplantae > Streptophyta > Magnoliopsida > Boraginales > Hydrophyllaceae > Nemophila > Nemophila menziesii. Next base: position 42,531,768 of record JARWIR010000004.1, on the reverse strand, counting down.
CGCGACTTTTAATTAACTGTCGCCTATGCCTTTCGTTTTGCGACAGTTCATTTACTGTCGCCTATTCATGCCTTTTCGTGACGGTTCATAAACTATCGCCTATAACTCCGTTTCTGCGACAGTTCATTAACTGTCGCCTATATTTCTCATTTCGCCTTTTTTTTCTTTACGCGATATTTCAGTAAGTGTCTCCTATATCTTTCTTTTCCCGACAGTTCAGTAACTGTCGCCTATGTTCTTATTTTTCGCAACAGTCTCTAACAGTCGCCTATACTCTTCCATTCAAGACAATTTTTCTGCTATGTCCTTTTATTCACTTGAGTTTTCTTATGTCGTCTATGCCCCCCCTCCTTTCGCAACAGCTTTCATATGTCGTCTATGCCCTCCCTTTTTCGACAATTTTTGTTCTTTCTATTGCTTTTAACAAGATTTTCGCGCCAGTTTTCAGACTATCAGCTATGATTTTTTCGCATATGTTAAGTTTGATCTTCAAGGTATTCACTTGAAAATTAACTTTAGCAAGGTGTTAGATATATTATTAGGATCATTGCTAAACATTTGGAACAAAGGAAATTGGGAGAAGTGATGTTATTTATTCTTCTTTGGCTTCTTGAAACCAATTTAGAAGAATTTGACTGAGATCTTATAGAGCGAATGTTCTTGGTAAGCAATATCATTCATTAAACTATTTTGAAACTAGTCTTTTACCCCCATAATTTAATGGTTTGAAGACTAATTATACATATTATAAATTCACTAAAAAGGTTTATTTTTAGCATACTATATATTCTAATTCCAGTATTTCAAATATTATTTTAGGACCTATTTATTCCCGGGTTAGATACAACTTCAAGCTCTTTAGAATGGGTTGTGGCAGAACTATTTGGGGTAGCGTTACCTTTACTTACGCCTGGCTTCCGCCCTTTTGAGTTGCCTTGTGGATATTGCAGATTACCATTTGCTCGTGATCTTCCCCTTCCTCTATCCACAACCATCCAATCTCCATATAGCGAGGTTGGATTTTCTACCCCTTTCCTAAGCGGCAAATCAGTCCTAGGCACTGTGCTCACCCCCGGCTCGCTATTGGTTGCCCCATTATTACCGGTACAATTTTCCCTGACGTGTCCGAATTTACCACAGTTGAAGCAAATGAAATGTAAGCCCTTGTACTCCACCTTTTGCAAATGTTCCCTAATACGAATAATCTAAACCAAAGGTTTTTCAAAATCCACCTCCACAGCTATTCTCGTGAAATTTCCTCTAACATGTGATCTGGTGAACGGATCCACCCGTATCATATTACCCACAATATTACCCAGCGAAGTAAGAATTTCATCTGTATAATGTATGAGCGGTAAACACGGAAAACAAACCCAAACTGTAGTCTTGATAATAGGGGCATCATACGGCATGAAAAAAGGATCCCAAGCACGAACAATCAGATATCTGTCTAAAATCATCCATGGACCTCCCCTCAAGGCCTTATTATAATCATCCATATTCAAAAAAATTGCCATAAAGTAACCAAATTCCACCTCAACTAAATTCATATGGGCTTTTGGGGCCCAAATTTGGGTTAATTTATTCAGCAAATACCTTACATCCATTCTGTTTTCGTTCTGCGGTTCGTATCAATTGCGGATAGGAAGTGTCTTCATATGGGATATCATCTACCATTCCATATCGATCACATCAATCCTCCTCCTTGCTTGATACTGGTTGTATATGCAATTCAGAACCCTTAGTTGGGTTCCCGTTGGGTGACAACCCCCTCCGTGAGTGTTATCTATTGTAGCCACTGGTGAGTTGAGCGTCGCGGCGATGTAAGAACGCCTTGAAACATTTGTCACCAGCTCAGTCTCTCGAGTTGATAGCCCAGTCCCCTCTCCAGAAGGATCAGCAGACTCCTTACCTGCAGCATGCAAAGGCATACCCATAAGATCAGAATTCTCGGTTAATTGCATACCTGTTTTGGTGGACTCCAGGTGAGACACGGTCTGAAGTACTAGAAATGCATCCATCCTGGTATCCTGTCGGAAATAAGTCTCAACTGCTCCTGATGTTCCTTATCTTCGTCGGAGTACGATGGGTTGTCAATAATGTTTCTGGAAAGTAAAGCCATATCCAACCCCAAAGATGGTCCCTCAATAGCCAAGACTGGCTCCTTCATTGATATCGAACTAGCAAGTATCTTTGTCGTTTGATTGTTACCTCCACTTACCACTGGCGACAAATCATCCCTATCAGGGTAATTGAGGACTCTCTTAGACCCCCTATGTCCACCCCCACATGTTTCCAAATTAGCACTAGTAGAAGGACTCTTGGATGATGATTTCAGAGGTGGATGTGCAAACATTCTAAGTCATTTTAACGATAATCTTCTCGTTATTTTGCTTCTCCTTTGAGGTTGCTGCGGTGTTAGAGGGTGTGTAGAAGGAAGAGAGATTGAACGGTGCTGCCCCCCTCGTCCTTGTGCCGGTTGATTGCCCCCTGAATCCGGTGGATGGGGCGGCGACAACCTTCGCCTGCCCACCATGGATATGACTGTTGGAAAATGAAAAGGAAAGTATTACTATAAAGATGGAAATAAACTAACGAATGAGGAAACTAAAGAAAATTTCAACCACCAACACTTAAGCGATCAAATAAATTCAAATGAGAACTTTAGAGAGCATGTATAGCTTCATCATTTCCTTATACCTTATTTTTTATACAACTTACATTCTTATGATTTGATAACATGAAAACCTCCCAACACCTAGCATAAAGGCCAAAACTCACAAACGAGAAGCAAATAAAACCCACGTAACATCACATGTATGCCGCAACTTCCTTTTTTTTAGTCGAAAATAAACTTAGATTAATGGGAAAAACAAAGTGTTACATGGAACATATTACAATAAGCGAAGAAATAAATCAGCCTACACCAGTGGCTAAGAAGTCATTTTTTAATAAGCTAAACTAATTGGAAAGAGGGGATTAAGGGCCCAACTACTAGGCAAAAGGTTTTGCATCTCTTGTCTAGCAAGCCAATCAGCCGTTGTGTTGATTATCCTAAGAGTGGGAGATGTGCATATTTTGTGACAACTGCAAAATGTCTTCAAAAATAGGTTGTAGAAATTGGTTGTTAGAGGAAGATCTTGATTGGAGAGTCTTCACCAATGACTTGACAGTCGCTCTTGATTTGCATTTTATATTGATGGTATTTTTGAGCTTCTGAGACTACATTTCGAACCCCAATTAACTCAGCTTCCACTAGCAAAAATGCTGAAAATTTCCAAGTCATTCCATCCAAAAAATGGCCCTGTGAATTACTGTAAAAACAAGCAGCAGTAGCTAAGTTAAGAGAGGGGTATAATGAAGCGTTGACATATAAGAATAAGATATTAAAGGATTTTATGTTATTGTGTATGTTTAATAAAGTATGATCATAAGGTAAGTTTTCAGTGTTGTGTTTAGCTGTAACATTGTGATTTAGCTCTAGATTTTTACATGTGCAGTTTATGGAGGAGATTGTATTGTTTTTAGCCTCAGAAGTATTAAATTTTCTATATTTTCATAGGCTTTATAAGCGTTATTGATATTAATCAGGGGCAAGATGTTTTGATTCTCAAAAAAGAATTTATTTCTACTTTTCCAAGTAAACCAGGCTAACCAGGCTGCCATTTCTATCAATTTCCTATCTTGATCATCAGTGGATTTTAATTCCATAAGAAATTTAATCCAAGCATCAAATCTATAAGTAATAAAAGACTGATAAAGGAAGGAAGTGGGAGCAGCAAACCAAGTAGCCCTTGAACTAGGACATGTAAAAAAGATATGCTCAATGGTTTCATTACTATCATTGCAGATTTTGCATAGGTTGTTAAGTGCACATTTTCTATCAAAGAGATTTTGCTGAGTAGATAAGGCATTTGTAGCTGCCTTCCAAAATAAAATAAGTATCTTTGGCGGTAACTTTAAAAGCCAAAGCCTTTTCCAAAAGTCATCATCATTATTATAAGAGGGTGAGGGCCGTAAAGATTTTTCAACTTTATTAAAGTTAATCTTTTTATAAATAATATGGTTTTAACAGGTTTTGGTAGAAAAAGTACCTGTAGCAGAGATATTCCAACAAAGTTTATCTTTTACATTTGTAAAAGGTTTATTGTGAGAAATAATTTCATTAGCAGTAGCTGTATCATAATTGTTTAAGATAATCTCAGTGTTCCATTTATTAGTATCATTATCAATAAGTTCAGAGACAGTATTTTAATGTGAGTTATTGATATTGTTGATAGAATTTTTTGATTTAAGACAATGAGAATTCAAAATATTAATATCAATTCCAGTACCAATGGCCCACTTAATATCTTTTAAGAAGATGTATCTACCTGTAATGAGTGATATGAAGTACCAAGAGGCACTCACATTTACTGAAGCAAATAAGAGTTACCATTATGAAAGTATATGCCTTTAAGAATTTTATAAGCAAGAGAGCTTGTATTTTGGGTTAACTTCTAGGCTGTAGAAGCAAGAAGGGCAAGATTTTGATCATAAAATATTTTAAAGCCCATTCCTCCTTCAAATTTAGGGAGTTCCAGAGTTTTCAAACTTTTCCAATGGATTTTTTTATCACCTTTATTACCCCACCAAAAAGAGGAAATTAAGCTACTAATCATGTTATAAGTAGTTACAGGTATAAGGAATAAAGACATAGTATAAACAGGAGTAGATTGAGTGATAGCCTTTATCAAAGTTTCCTTACCACCTGTTGAAAGTAATTTGGTAGTGATTTAAATTTTTTGTAATTCATTCTATTAACCAATCCAGGGATTTTATTTTTGATCTACCCCAATCAGAGGTTAGACCTAAATATTTCCCAAATCAAGATGGTGGTTCATTCTTATAAGAGAAGTAAGTTGAGCAGCTATCATGGGTGGTGTATTCTTACTATAAATGATACCACTCTTATTTAAGTTTATTTTTTCCCAGATGCATAAGAATATTTATTGATAACATCCAAAAAATGCTCAAATTCATCTTGATTAGCTTTTAGGAAAAATAAACTATCATCGGCAAAAAGAATATGCGATAAAGAGGGATAGTTTCTTGCGAGTTTTACCCCTAGTATAAGTTTATTTTTAAATTTATCTTTCATAAGTGAGCTCAAAGCTTGAGTGAGGATGCAGAAAAGAAAGGGGGGAGGGGATCCCCCTGTCTTAAACCTCTAGAGGGTTTATTTAGGTGTATAGGAGTTCCATGTAAGAGGTAGCGTAAGAAACAGTAGAAATACATTGATAAATGATTTTTAACCAAATTTCCAAGAAACCCAATTTTTTCATCATATCAATCAAAAAATTCCATTCCACGTTTTCAAAGGCTTTTGAGATGTCAGCTTCAATAGAAGCTGCGTAATTCATTGAATTTCTAGTTTTTTTAAGATAGGTAACTGCCTCATGGGCTATTATAATACTTTCATGAATGTTTCTTCCAGAAATGAAAGCATTTTGTTCCTCGGAAATGATATTATTCATCATAGGTTTTAATCTATTAACAAAAAATACCAGCAAGAATCTTGTAAAGAAAATTTGGACAACTTATAGGTCTGAAATGACCTATATTAGCAGGTCCATCAATTTTTTGAATTAAAGTAATATAGGTGCTATTTATAGAGGATAAGAAGCTATTATTTTAGAGGAAATTTGTAATAAATTTCATAAGATCATATTTAATGAGATCCCAATGTTGTTTATAAAAGAAATCAGAAAATCCATTAGGTCTTGGAGCCTTATCACTTCCAAGCTCCCAAACAACTTTCTTAATTTCATGTTTCTCAAGAATTTGATTCATTTCAGTTGTAACTATATGTTCAATTTTTTCAAGAATAGAAGAATAATTTCTGTTACCAACAATAGTAAAAATGGAATTAAAATGAGAAGTAATAATATTTTAAATTTCCATAGGATTTGTAGTCCATATACCTTCATGATTCATAAGGAAAGATATTTTATTAAGCTTTCTTTTATGTTTAGCAGTGGCATGGAAGTAGTTAGTATTTTTGTCCCCAAATCTTACCCAAAGGACTCTACTTCTTTGCCTCCAATATTCTTCTTCTTTATTCCACAAAAATTCAAGTTCAACATTTATAGCATTTATATGATCATAATCAGTAATGATTTGATCATTAAGAGATTCAAGAGTATTTAAAAGAAATTTTATACGGGCTCTACTATTGATTCTTTTAATTTTAACCCATTGAATAAGAACAGAGCTGGTAGCATTTAATTTTCTGCCAAATCTAAGAATTCCTTTTCCAATGTTGTTTATATGTAATTGCCATTGATTTTTAATGATATCAGTAGCCTCAGGGTCTAGATTCTAATCTTTCCTGTAATAGAATCTAGGAGGTTTATTATTAGGAGTTGTAAAATTAAGGATAAGAGGGCTACGATCAGAGCCAATACCGGGTAAGAAAGTAACCCAAGCATTTGGAAAAAAAGTATCCCAGCTATTATTGGCAATACCTCTGTCAATTTTTTTCTTTAATAAGAGTATTGCCTGATCTTCTATTACTCCAAGTATAAAAGCAGCCTTTGGAAGTAATATCATGGAGATCGGTATCATTCATGAAAGTATTTAATTTAATAATATCATTTTGAGAATAGGTAATACCTCCTAACTTTTCATCTGGTGATTTTATCATAATAAAATCACCAAGGATGTTCCAAGGAGTGTCAATAGGAAGGTTATTAGAAATATCCATTATTTTAGAAAGGATTTGATCTTTAAGAGCATCATTAGGATGGATATATACATATGTTGTGTAAAAAGTATGCATATTTTCATCAGTGATTTTACAACGAATAAAATATTGAGTTTATTTTTCAACAATAATGTTATAATCGAAAGCAGCTAAAAGAAGGAGACCACCCGCTTTACCCAAAGGTTCAATAGTGGAAACAATTTTTAAGTTTAAAGTTTGGGCTAGGGCATTAGCGACAGTTAATTTATTCATAGTCTCGGAAAGAAATATTACCTTAGCGTGATGGAGCCGGACAACATCCCTAAGTGTTAGAACTGTCAAGGAACCAATCCCTTGACAGTTCCAACAGAGTTGCGTCATATACCTTTGTGGGTTTGTTCAAGGTCAAACCCGCAAGCCTCTGAAGAATCCTCGGTAGATGAAGTAGTATTAGCATCATTCATATCATTCATCTGTTGATCAGTAGAGGTAGAAGTATCAGTCGAAGTAGCAGCTTCATTTTCTTTATCAGTTGATGTTGTTTGATCAGTCAGCTTTATATCCCATCTCTTAGGCCAGAGTTTATCATGTTTGAAGGATTTTTGTGTGAATGAAGGTTCCACAGTAAATTGTTTGTTGTATGAGGTTTATAGTCAAGGAGATGAGTGTTAGGTGTTTAAGTTATTTCATTGTTGGTAATGAAAGAGGATTGGGTTGAGGCTTTTTGATTTGTGGATTTTTGTAAATTAGGCTGGTTGTTGTCGGTGAGATTGATGTTTTGGCAGAATTGAGAAGATGATTTTTTGTATTGTTTAATAGGTGAATAGTGATGTTGTTGTATTTTTGTGGGTTTTTCTAAAGACCCAAAAGTGATTTGGGTTGAAGGAAAAATCAGGTCGGTATTAAGAGGAGTAGTAAAAATGTTGTTGCTGGCCTCTTTTGTTCTATCAGCCCAAGTCTTAGTCGAGCCCAAATATTGAGGTGTTTTTAAAATAAGACTATTTGACTTAGTAATTATATTTCGAATAGCAGACTGAGAGAGAAGAGACGAGGCAGACAATTTTTTCCCCATTTGTGAAACCCTAGTTGTTTCATTAATTGGATGGTTAATGAGGCGCTCTGCAGCAAACACATGTACAATTGTATTATTTCAATTTGGATTTGAAAATATAGTAGCTTGAGTTGAGTTTTGAGTTGAGTTGGACTGCTGGTTGACTCGGGATTTTGACTCATAGATGGATTTTGATTTAGTAGTATTGTTTTTCCGAGTCCCCCCCCCCCTTCTTGCTTGAATTTAGGTTCAAAGCCATTAATGGATTTTGTGAGCTTCTGTTTGAGTTTGTTTTTGTTGGTACACTTATCTTCTTCGTGATCCAGTAACCCACAGCTATAGCATAAATCACAAAGTTTTTTAAACTTGAAAAGCTCTTTAATAGAGTGCCATCGTTTAGAAAAATTGCATAGGTAGCAGGAATAGGTTTAAATATATTCCAGTTAGCCCTAGCTCTGACTGCAGCAAATTCCTTGAAGGTACTAATAGGTGGAAGAATTATAGATTCAACATCTCCAAGTTGGGCAGCGATCTTTTTGGAGTTATCTTCATTGATGAGAAGAGGAGGGATGCCATGGATTTGCACCATAAATGAGGTAGTGTTAAGCTGAGCTTCAGTTAAGACTTTAGTAGAATCCCATTTCTAAAGAAGAACATGTTTACCAATAACATTCCAAGGTCTGTTATTCCAAACAGTATCAAGATCTTTAGATTTTATAAAAGTAATGAGACAGGTATTGAAGCCTTTTCTTTTAGTATGGCATCTAGCAGATATACCCTATGAGCTATTGATAATTTTGCGCAGGTAATTGAAGCTAATACCTTCATTGCTGATGATTTTTGCAAAGAGTTTAGGACCCTCAAAATGTGCATAGACAGAGTTAGGATCAGTTGTCAGTGTGAAGGCTTCATTAATGTTATTTGGGTGATTTTTTTTGTACAATTCCATAGTAGAAGAAGCTGAAAGAGTAGTAAATGATAGGAGTAAATGCGAGGAAGAAGAGGTTTAAAGGTTAGGTGAAACAGGAATGACAAGAGGCTAGAAAATAAAAGTTAGGGTGATTCTGAAAAAGCAAGAAATATGTAAAGGTATAAAATGTAGTTTTGCAATCTGAACAAATATAAGCTCAAAAGACATGATTTCTAGGTCATGAATGTAATTGAAAAGGTAATGTAACGGTGCAGGTTGGGTGGTTTAAGTTTTGGTGGTGGTGGAAAATTCAAAACTTAGATGTTCTAGGGGAACGTGCCTGAGAGAGAATTAAAACAACACGGTTTACTTTAGGGGCATATTCCATACTTCCTAACTATGCCAGCAAAACGAAATTTGAGTTATAAATAAATAGATAAAGACAAAAACATCACAATGGTTTTCAGAAATTCTTAAATCGTTTTTCAACGTATATGTGTCATCTCATGTGTCTTATTTTGTTGTTCGCATTAGTTGCGCCAATAGTCCCTGTGTTATTATAATAGTAGCAAATCTATATATGTATAATATTATGATGTGTTTTGAACAAATGTTATGTATTTCAGTATAAAATGCCTCCTATTTATCTTATTTTTCTCTCCACCCAAATCTCCCTCGCCAACATAATTTATGTGCAACCCTTGTTAGGAGGTGGGGAATTTGGGTTGTTAGGACGGAACATCCCTTAGCCTAGAAAGACCATAATCGCTAATGTATTTAATTTATTTTAACATTATAAATTGAATTATAATAATACCTTAGGTCTCCCCAATTTTTCATAATTTCCACTTACCGCTTTTTAAATTTTGTTCATATCGTTGGCGCAAAGTCTCCGAGTATGAATTTCATGAGATATTTAAATAAGTGGAATATAGAAAAAAAAAAGTAAAATAATATATTAATAATGGTAGAAGCCATAAAGGCTCGAGAAGAAGAAGAACTAAATATCTACATTGTGAATATGAGTTTATTCGTGAGAACCGTGAACCAAGAACCAAGTGTTGAGCGAATTACCGAGTTGAGACCATTGAATGGCCTAACGAGATTGCGATCCTATGAGAGGATTAGTTTATTAGGGAACAAGTAAACCTAATACTATGCTAACAAGGTAACAAATATAATACAGATTTAAACTAGTCTAATAAGGTAATAATATATTTAACACCCTCTCCACTCAAACTCAAATAGGTCGGAGAGAGAACTTCTAGAGTTTGAAATATAGATCGTTGATGACATGTATTGAACGTTGTTAATGGAAAATCATGACAGAGGAGTTGACGATGTGACAGTGTTGATGTTGTGGTGTGGCGTTGATGTGGGACGATGAGCTAAGCGTTGAGACGATATGAGACCATTGAATGGCCTAACGAGATTGCGAATCCTACGAGAGGATTATTCTTAAGAAACAAGTAAACCTAATACTATGTTAATAAGGAACAAATATAATATAATAATAAACTAGTCTAATAAAATAGTAATATATTATAATAATAATAATAATAATATATTTAACAACTTATAAATATATGAATATATTTTGTTGTTTTATGATAAAATATAAGTTATTTTGCATAATATAGTTATCTATAATGCAATTGTCAGGTTTGTCCCGCTTCAAGAGTTGGTATGGTTTTTTATTTATAATTTCAAATTTACCTCTTGCTTATCTAAAGTAATATCTCATGCTAGTAAATATTCTTGAAGTAAGCCCTTAATTGTGCAGCATTACTACTCTTTATTTGTAATGGAGTTTACATACCAAAATATTTTATACTTTAAATGCCAAAAAAATTTTAGACATTCTCCCTATTTTATTTTCATGTTTTGAAAACGTTTACACTTTAAAATATGTTATTACAAACTTTTCTATACAAATTTATTCCCTTTTGTTGCTAATTCATTTCAGTTTCATTGCAGATTTCCAAATTATTTCAAAACATTTTCATTAATAGCCAAGAGTACTTGCTTGGTCATATACTGCCATTATTGTGGAACATTTTGAACTCCCCCTGAATGATACATATTTAAAGAGTAAAGATAACTTCATCCATTTATCAATTTCTATGTGAAGGTTTTAAACACTAATAAAAACGTTTCTCTCTCTTTAATGATTATTTTCTCTTTCCTTTGTTTAATGCCACATTATATGACACATAGAAGGTGATATATAGCAATTTTGCCAGATTTTTTTTACAGAACCAAAAATTGACGTTTCTTGTCTATTAGCTTCAGGATATGGTATTACTAGGTATTGCCTGTGTCTGAAGACACTTCGTGAACAAAATCAATCAATTAATCGTAATTTCGGAAATCACATGAGGAGGTATAGTTCTCTTGCTCTATTTGAACTGTTGAAGTTAATGAACTACTTATATTGGTTGTGTGTGATTTGGTAAAGTTGTAACTCGTAAATAAGAAAATGAAAATCTTCAACTACAATAACAATAAGAATAAATAAATCAATAATTAAATATTTGATATATGCAACTCTTAATTGCAGTATTGGTCCCTGTTATCATGAGATTATAAATGAATTTAAGTAAATATAATAGATTGTGCAAAACTAAATAGTAGTATAAACTTACGATTGAGGTGTGAAAGAATTTTACACCGTCTCTAATAAACTCTTAATCTCATGCCTCAATCGTAAGTTTATACTACTATTTAATTGCAGCATTGGTCCCCGAAGGTACTTGGGCTAAAATAAATTTAAGTAAGTATAATAGAGTATGCAAAATTCATAATTGAATCATATATAAAAAAGTGCAAATCAATCTATTAGTTATATATAGAAGTTGTTACAAATCATTCAGAAATTTATTTATCATTTCCGCAAATCATGGAATTATAAATTGGTGGATAGGTATTTTGGTCATTTCAATTAGCCTCTGAAGCAATTATAATGGAAATGTCACACCAACTTTTGCTAGCCAAATAATCCGGTCATTGAGACTATACCCGGCGTGCATAAAAGAGGTACACGTGATATTCTTTTTTTGTGGATGGGTAAGGAAAAAATCAGTAAAACATAAAAAACCTATTAGTTAACTGGTGCCTAAATTCGAGAACTGAATCAACTGGGTGTCCATGTTGACGAAGAGTTCGGATACCCTGTGTCTGGCCTCTTTTGCTAGAAGATCGGCTCCGGTGTTGAATCTACGTGGAATGATTAATCCGCATATCAGGAAACATTTTTAATAAGCTCAAAATGTTATACAACAGGTTTTAAACAAAATATAATGTTACCCAATTTTTTTACTAAAATGAGCAATGCACCCCCCCCCCCCCCCCCAAATTATTTTTAAAATGCATAGCAGTAGGATATCTTTTAGTTTATATAACAAAATGGCGACGATTATGCACTGCAGTACGGTTCCTTCATGATTTTGAAAATTACTTATTGCGTTAAATATAAGACCGTTTAGCCCGAACTCGCTTTAAATCCATAAACAGACTTCCAAAAATTATTTGAAAAAAATACCTATCGAGTCAAAAGAAGCAACTCTTTGATAAAAGGAATTACATGAAGCCTACACCAGTAAATTCAATTAAAATGTTTACAATATGATCCATAAAGTATTAATTAACTACCAAGTTGCCACAACTTTTCGTTAGTACACAAATTTGACATATTCTAACCTCTAAATTCTTTAACCTTGTAAAGCTATCGACTTGTCTAAAATCTTAGCATGTTATAAAACTACTCAAGTATAAACAAACTTTAACATAACATAGAAGGTAGCATGAGATTAAATGTCAAATTCATGGAATGTAACATAACTGCAAATTCCTAACATTGGCGTGATTGAAAGTTGAGAACAACTAAATTCTCTCTCGTTCTATATATACTTGAGATTGCTAACACTGAAGCTCGGCTTCACTCTTATCGTTATCTTCTCCTTGCATGCTATCTGACAATAATGATAAAACTTGTAGTTGACAGAAAACCACAAAGTTAAGATGCATATTGATCACAGAAAAGTGACAATAAAATCAAAAAAATCTTATCATCTGAAGTGCTCATTTTATTAGCTGCAATAAAGGGCAGTGCAAAATCATTTTATTAGCTGCAATAAAGGGCAGTACAAAGGCTTTTTAAAATCGAAATTGAAACATACTGTATAGCCTAAATTCATTCTCTTCGCACTCTGCATTCGAACAAAGACCAAAAAAGAAATCTCTTTTTTGACGAAGAAGCCTAGATGGAGTTTGAATCAAATTACGAAATTGAGACTGTAAGCTCTACTCGAAGCTATACCCAAAAATTAATTAATGAATTTTAAATTTGAATCTTACCTTGATAGTTCCCAGATGAGTTATTGAAGTGTGTTTATCATTTAGATATGAAGCTGGTGAGTAAGATGAATCTGTGTCAGAAGATTTTCCGAAATAATCGAGAAGCTGGATTTAAATAAATTATAAGAAAAAAACAAATTCAATTAGCAAATTCCTATTTTACCCTTATTCTTAATTGAAATTACCTCTTTCTCCATACTTAAAGACATTTTCCTATCTGTTCCACTGTGTTTGCCTGTAAAAATAAACACAGATTTAAATTTTAATTTCGAAATATTTATATAATAATATATTATTTGCTTTGAAATTGGAATAGATATACAATACTTACATGAGTAAGCTTCAAGAAATCCTATGATTGTACGCTCTCCAAAATTCACTTGAGTTAAGAAATCCTGTATCCGGAAAAATTTGAACGTAATTAAAAAAAAGTGAAATAAAAAATTTAATCAGTAATTTGAAGGATATATTGTGATTAAATGGAAATAATTTAATATTTTAATTTGATTAATAAACCGTTCAAGAGGAGTGTATAACATAGTCACAGTTTAAGGTACCTTTTCTGCTTTCACCGAAACCATTGATTCAATCAGCTCTTGAGTTAATCAGCCCAAATTCTCAACTCCTTTATCTGTTCAAGCAGCCACAAAGTAGAGATTAACACTGATTAACACAAAATAGAGATTTAGAGATGGAGAAATTAGCGAAAGTAGAGATTAACACTGATTAACACTGCTTTTCTGCTAAAGTTATGCACCACTTGCATAAAGATTCGTCCATTCCTTTGCTACAAATTGCAAATAAACCAAAAAAAATAGTTAACTGATCTAATAATTTAATAAAAGTAAACCATAACTTTATATATTATTACCTGTTTCAACAGCTTCAGCTTCATTAGTTTTTTAGTGCTTTGCAATGTTTTCTGAGAGTGGATCATCTCGGTTTGGAGCACTTAAAAGTGCTTGAATGCTAAAAGGTAAAATCAACCAATATAAAATAATTGGAAATATTAATTTAGAGATTTATTTAGTATTTATTATTGATAACAAACAGATTACCTCAAAAGTACAGTTCGGATCTGAAGAGCAGGGCTCCATTTATCCTTGAGAATATCAAGGCATATTCTTCCAAGCTATGTATAAAAGATCAAAATATTATAGGCAATTATGCATCATTAACTGAAAAGGAAAGAAACAGAGCAGTAAAAAGTAAATACTAACCATATTATAGCCCAACTTTCTTCATCATCTCCAGCTATATAAGTCCAACTAAATTCAGAAGTGGATTAGAATATTGTAATCAATTCTCGGTTGATTCTCTTTCTGTAGGTGAATCCAAAGTGGGAGATGTAATATACAATCCCAGTTAGATTTTGAATCCTGAAAGAGTTAAAAAAAGATGTAATTAAACTCAAAATCACCCAATTTCATAAAACTAAAGGTTTCACTTACATTAGATTTAATAATTTTGCTTCTGTGATTAACTTCTGTGATTAACAATGACACAATTCAATACACATGTCCAAATTGGAATGGTTTTAGACATGCTATCAGGAAATCTTTTACCTTTTCGAGTTGAATCAACAATCATACATCCTCCTTTCTGTCCTACCCATTACATAATTAAAAAAAATTATATATTATGTTAACTTATTGAAAGTGTAAACATTCCCTCTTTGAAGAATAAAAGAAGAGGGGAAGATGTTACCGGATCTCATTGTCCATGCGTATCTTCTTCAAAGCAACAATTTCTCCAGATTCCTTTTCTTTAGCCATGTAGACTTGACTGTGATTCATTGAGAGAAAAATCAAATCAGAAAGAAGAAGCAAAAAAATCAAATCAGGAATCATATAATCCCTAGCTTAGGTTTTTAGCATTACTTATCAGCAATTGATGCAAAAGGAAACAAATCCATTGCAGTAACAATGTAAAAAAATGAAATTTTGTATGATGAAGAAATTAAACAAACGAATAAAATAATTAACTGCTCCATTGCAGTAACAATGTAAAAAAAGTAAGAGAAGCGGACCCATAAGTTCCTTCACCAATCTGCTCCAATTTGTCGAAGCACTCAACGCTTTGAACCACACGATGGAGATTCCTCCACATTGAGCTGACCTGGAGCCGCCATAGCCATTTTTCACAGATCGTTTGCGTTGAATAAGAGAAGAATAAAAGAATTGATGAATAAAAGAAGAGGGGAGGGGAGATGTTACCAGTTTTTAAGAATGGTTCCGTGGCGGCGTTTTTCATATGCAGGAGAACGGCTTGGTGTAGGTTGGTGAGTGAGAAGAGATTTCTTTTTTGTTTTTTTGATAATGCGAGTGTGATGAGATGAGTTTTAATCGTAATAATATGTTTATGAGAATATTAAGGAGGTAAAGGGAATTTTTTGAGTTAAACGGTAATCAAGGAAAATATAATAGGCTTATGTAATATAGATGGTAGGTTTAGGGATTTCTGTTTGATTATTTGATTTTTTTTCTTTTATCTTATCCTGTTTGGTTTTTTTTCCTTTTTTAATTAGAGAATGATATTTAATTACATTAATGATACGACTAATTAGATGATGATTATATATGTATAATTTTTTTATAAAATAATTAGAAAATAAATATTTAATTATATTAATGATGGGTGGGACCAGAAACGATCCTGGCCACCACTTATGTTTGGCCAGAATCGATCCTGGCCACCACTTATAAAAAAAGCTTGTAATATAATATAGATGATATATCAGAACGAAAACGGGTCAATTCGTGGTTATATACTTATGATTTAGTATTTTTTTTCTAAAACGCGTCATTTTGTGGGTTAACACTCACGCATTTTGCCAGATTTTTTTACAGAACCAAAAATTGACGTTTTTTGTCTATTAGCTTGAGGATCTGGTATTATGATATATCAGATCGAAAACGGGTCAATTCGTGGTTATATACTTATGATATTGTAGTTTTTCTAAAACGCGCCATTGTGTGGGTTAACACTCACGCATTTTGCTAGATTTTTTTACAGAACCAAAAATTGACGTTTCTTGTTTATTAGCTTGAGGATATAGTATTATGATATATCATAACAAAAACGGGTCAATTCATGGTTATATACTTATGATTTTGTAGTTTTTCTAAAACGAGCCATTTTTTGGGTTAACACTCACGCATTTTGCCAGATTTTTTTACAGAACCAAAAATTGACGTTTCTTGTCTATTAGCTTGAGGATCTGGTATTAAGATATATCAGATAAAAAACGGGTCAATTCGTGGTTATATACTTATGATATTGTAGTTTTTCTAAAACGCGCCATTTTGTGGGTTAACACTCACGCGTTTTGCTAGATTTTTTTACAGAACTAAAAATTGACGTTTCTTGTCTATTATCTTGAGGATATAGTATTATGGTATATCATAACGAAAACGGGTCAATTCATGGTTATATACTTATGATTTTGTAGTTTTTCTAAAACGATCCATTTTGTGGATTAACACTCACGCATTTTGCTAGATTTTTTTACAGAACTAAAAATTGACGTTTCTTGTCTATTAGCTTGAGGATATGGTATTATGATATATCAGCTCAAAAACCCTTCAAAGTTCAAACACTCTTGAAAATCTGAATTTATTTTGTTGGTTGTATGAATCTTTTGTTTGTTTGTTTTTTCATACGAGGGTTCCGGGCTTACACCCGACTAGTCCCACGGGAGATATGACTGCCTCCCCAACCATACCTCCAGGCAAGTCAGAACTAGGTTGCCCATGTTCTGGGGAGGGTTTCGAACCTTGGAAACTTTCCAAACATTAATAACTTTCTTCCACCTGCGGGATTCGAACCCTGTACCTAGGGCTGCACATGGGTCGGGTATCCAACCCGTGGCCCTAAGTCTAGAACCAACCCGCACTTGCAGGTTTCAGGTTCTTAAAACCGAGAGTCAACCCATTTTATTTTTATGGTTTCGGGTTGGATCCACTTGGGTTTTCACTGAGGAGATCGGGTTTGGTTTTGTGCGGGTTGGTTCGGGTTTGGTTTGGTTTCGGGTTGAATATGTGTATTTATTATTTAGTCCCTGAAAATTTAAAAAACTAAATTTAATCCATAAATAATCTGAATACACCACAATGATCAAATAGTCAAATACAATACAACTTCAATTTAAAAAACTGAATTACATTGCATGAATAGGCTATTACAACATTGATCATTAAGCTAGTTAGCTATTACAATTCAAAAGTTACTAAATTACATTTGATGTGAAGAATACATCCACAAAACATTTCCAAAAACAAACTACACCCTTGATCAAAGTTTCCAAAAGTTAAGTTTGAAGATACAAACATTCAATTGCTCAAAACCTGCAATTTTCTTATCTTCTTTTCATTCCTGCATCTTTTCCATCCTGTTTCATAAGAGTTGTTCAAGTCCTCCCTTATTTAGTTCCAATTCGAGGGTTAAATGAAGCATAATATTCATGTTTTTATCCTCATATTATAAATCAATCATTGGATATTAAACTGTTAATGTTCAAGGGACATTTAGAACTCACAATAAGGTTCAATGGACTACTTTGCCACCATTCAAAACAACATTAACATCACATTGCAAATCTTGTCACCATAGTGTTATTGCTGTTACGAATGGTGACAAAAGTAGTCCACAAACTATTGAAGTTGAGCCTCAGAATTAGCAAAAGTAATTCATCACAGGCCCTTGATAAACTTTAGGGACAAGGGACAATTTTAACTCGCAATTAGCTTAATTGGCCTACTTTTCCACCATTATAAACAACATTAACACCACATTGCTCTTCTTGTCACCATATTGTTAATGGTGTTGAGAATAGTGAAAAAGTAGTTCAACTACTATTGAAGTTTAGCCTCGGAATTAGCTTAATTTTCATCACAGGCCTTTATAAACAGAGGGACAAGGGACTTGGTGAGTTTAACAAAAAAAACTGTAAATTTTCAACTACAAATGCATGACAAAAGAGCCATCTCTAATGACTTCCTCAGCTTAATTACACATAATAATAAACTTGTAAACATCGTGTGCAATATATTTTGCATCATTGGAAGCTCATGAGTTGCTTTCTAATGTCTAAATGCAAATGTATAATGAAATGCAAGTTTAAATTGTATGAAATTGATGTGTAACTCAGAAACTCACATTAGGTTATTGGCTAAGTCATTGAATCAGTTAGAGTGGATTGTGAAGTTTCACTCATACTTAATTCATCCAATCCAAAATAACCTACAAAAGATAGATAAAATTCAAGTTAGGTAGTAGAAAAGTATTGAATTTAGCCTCGCAAAATGAAAAAAATAAGTAGAAAAGTATTGAATTTACCCATTTCAGCTTCCAAGTCTTCCACTAGTTGTTTAGATGTTCCAAGATTAATTGGAAATGAAGCTCTTCGCCAATTTTGAGTACAAATTGCCTCGACAGTTTTAGGGGACAATGAACTTCTAAATTGATCAAGTACCCTCCCACTAGTGCTAAATGCACTTTCAGAAGCAACAGTAGAAACTGGAATAGTCAAAACATGTTTGGCTAATTGGGACAACACTTTAAACCTCATTGCATTACTTTTCCACCAATGTAAAATGTCAAATTGTGAAGACATATCTTCAATGTCCTCTTTTAGATACTTATCCAATTCAGTAGCTTTAGAGAGATGTGTCTTAGCCATAAAAGATTGAAACCTACCACCAAGAACACAAGGGCTATCATTTGAACTTGTAGCAGAAGTGGAACTAGCCGCTTCACCACTAGTTGAACTAGTAGGAGCAACTCTTTTTCCATACACTTCAAACATCCTAGTTAAAGCATCTTTAACTCTTTTAAGCAATACTTCACTTTCTGCAGGTGTATACATAAAACAGAAATAGCATTCAAGGTACTGCATTTTTTTTCTTGGATCTAAAGTAACTGCCACATAAAGAATAATGTTGATACTTTTAACTCCCCAACATATGTTGAACTTTTTCTTCATGTCAGTTGCCATTTTACTTAGTACAGGATTCTCATTTGCGCACAACTCGACAATCTTTTCCCAAATTCGAACTATTTCATCAAAGAATAGATTGGTGGTAACAAATAAAGTTCCACTAAATTTCTTAGTGGAAATGTAGAACAATTTCAGAAACTGAACGAAACACCTCGCATTTTCCCAATCTACAATGTCTGGAGTACTTCTTAAAGCATCATTAAAGTGTGTTGTATAACCAGGATCATCCACTTTCATTCTCGCAAAAACACTTTCAAATTTCTCAGCACACTCAAGCATTTTATATGTAGAATTCCATCTTGTAGGGACATCAAGGCACAAGTTTGACCTACATTTAACCCCACACAAAGCCACAAAACCTTTAAAAGCTCTAAATCTTGAAGGAGAACCTCTAACATATTTAACTGCCTCTCTAATATTTTTGATACAAGCATCTAATTCAAGCATACCCTCCTTTACAATAAGATTCAAGATGTGAGCGCAACACCTAACATGAAGAAATTCATGTTTAAGTAGAGATTCTGGTTTTTCCCCTGCAACTTTCACCAAATACATAATAGTCACAATGTTATAAGAAGCATTATCAACTGTCAAGGTAAGGTATGATTGTATACTCCAATCCATAAGAATTGATTCTACTTTTCTACCAATTTTTTCACCTTTATGATCCTCAACTGAACAAAACCCGATGATTCTTTTATTTAACTTCAATTAGAATCAACATAATGGGCAGTCAAACACATATAGTTCAAGTTTTGATTCGAGGTCCATGTATCAATGGTCATACTAATAGTTAAATCTTTCAACTCTTTCTTTAACTTGAACTTTTCTTCTTCATATATAATCATACACTTTCGCATAATGGTCATTCTAGATGGTATGGTTTTATATTTGGGTTGCATTACAGTACAAATATTTTAAAACCAATGTCTTCCACAAATCTAAAACTCAATTCATCTATTATGACCATTTCTACGAGAGCTTTAGTACAAGCTTCAATAGAAAACACATAAGGAACAACAACATTCTTCCCTTCATCAGTTTTTGTAAAATTTAACAAAGATTAACCATCTTCTGTTGGAGGATAATGGGGATATTTTGGGTATCTTTTAAGGTTAATATGATTATTCATATTAGTTGTACCATGTTTTCTAGTATTAGCAGCATATGAATGTTCGCAATATTTACAAACTGATCTAACACTACCATCTTCATAAGTAACAACTTCAAAGTGTTTCCAACAATCAGAAGTTTCTTTCTTAGCTTTTTTAGGGGCAAGGGGTAAACTACTACTAGAAGTGCGAGTGTTAAGAAGAGTATCAGAAGAGTTACCCACATGTGTTTGATCAACACCTTGACTAGGTTGTTCTTCCTTTATAGTAAAATCAATGATGGAATCAGAAGAATCATTTTTCATATTCATTAATCTGCAAAAACAAAAAACAAAACAACAAATTAATTAGTAACATCAAAAACTGAAAGGAATATTGAAATATATTTTCGAAAATCAATTACAATTTTTTAGAACTTCAAATTAATTCTGAAATTAGAGGAAAAGAAGAATGGTAGAAGATTAGAAGCAGATTCGGGTTCATACCTTTAAATGGGGCTTTGAAGAACACGAACCCTATCTCGACCTTTTATACAACACCAGAAAACCCTAGTACTCATTAACCATAGCAAAATAAGTATTAACCATGGCTTAATCGATTAACCATGGTAAGCGGTAACCTCGTAAATCGGAGGCTAGAAACTCAGAAACAATAAATGCGGACCTCAAAGGTTGGTGTAAACGAGTATAATAATTAATGCGGAGTACAAAAGATGCCATGGAGGGATGGAGAAGAGACGGTGATGGATGATTGTGAAGGGATGGTTTCAGAATCGTAGCGAAGAGAGAGGATGCAGGCTAGGGTTTTTAGCCCCTTTTGGGGTAAGAGAGAGAAGAGAGCGTTTTAGCGTGAGTGAGAAGAGTGAAAATGGGGTGGACAAATGTTGACCACCCCTTTTATATCGAGTTATATAGAAAAAAAATTGGGCTAAATGTACGGGTTGGGTTGGTTATCCGTGGTTTGGGCTTTTCCCAAACCGAGAACCAACCCATATCCACCAAAAAATTAATTCTGGGCCCATAACAAACCATGGACTAGGCGGGTTGGTTTTTTCGGGTTGGGTTGGCCTGGTTTTTGCCGGTTTTGCGGGTTGGGCGGTTTTTTGTGCAGCCCTACCTGTACCTCTCACTAGAGAGACAGAGTCCTGGCTAGATGAGGTAGCTCACCTGGTTATGAATCTTTTGTTGTTTCTATGTTATTTTGCATAATGTAAAAGTTTAGGACTCATAGTGCAATTAACTAAAATAATTAATATAGGGACCTAAAGTGCAATTAACTCAGCAAAAGTGCTTGCGGTTTACTGTCAATTATCTTACAAAACCTGTCAAAATTGCTTACAGGAACTTCATTCAGTTCAAAGTCAACTTGGAATTGATAGATCAAGATGTGCTAATTTGGAGGTTGGTACTTACTTACATTACAACTAGAATATAGGGACCTATAGTGCAATTTATTAACCCTCTCATAATGATCTTCGGGCACAAACAGCAGATTTACAAAAGAGACTCGAGTCAATGCATGCTATTGAAACAGAAGTTCAAAAACTTAGAAGTCAAAAAGCTGAATTTGAACGTGACATGGAATTAGCTGCTTCTTTTGAAAAACAAGGTTTTGGTCGTGTATGGAGGTGGACTGGTGGTTAAGTTTCTCCGGTTAACTGGAAAATGTTTTCCGGTCAGATGAATTATAAATGTGCAGAATCTGAGAGGAGTTATGTTGATTGGAAAATTTACTTATTTATTGACAAGATGTTATATATTTTTGTTTTACATTTTTGACGTGCTATTATATATTCCTTTAGATGTTACTTTGTATACCTTCATATTATGTTTATAGTAAGATATAACTATTCGTTATATCCTTTGTTATTGTATGGCTGTTTTAAGTCGAATAAAAGCTATTTTTATGGTATTTAATATTTTTTTCTTAGCATAGGAGTATAAAGTAGGGAATGTTTTAACGAAATAAATAAGGAATTTCCCTACGTAAAGATTTGAGTATTCTCGTATCTGAATTTGAATCAAACTCAGATGTCATTTGTTTTTACTGAATAAACAGTTAGATAAGACTTATTTTGCTAAAAGTTAGTGTTAGTTTGAAATTTCAATAAACATTTAAATCTGAATTGGTAGTCTTAATAAACTAATTTAAAATCTTATTCCTTAATGTCATTTGTGATAAAACACGTAGACAGATTAGGCAAAGCAATCTGTTGACCAATCTACCGAAGTTGGAGCATTATATGAGCCACAAACCACTATAACCAAACATAAAATAAGAAAAAAAATAAAAATAATAGCAATGATTAGAGTAAAAAGTTAACCTTGTTTACATGTATATTGGACATAATATAAAAAATATCCAGAGTATATAAATAATTAAAGAAAAGAAAAGAAAAGAGAATCTTCCTATCATATCATAACATCATTATTACCTGCAGCAATTTTAAAGCTCACAGACAAAACCAAAACCCACAAAAATAAAAAATACACAAACCCTCGTGACAAAGCTTTCTCCGAAATGACATTATCGTCCTCCTCATGATAGGACAAGTTGAAAGAAAGGACGAGATTATAACCACCTCCATGTTTACCAAATGACAAATCTGCCCCTGGGGTGTTTCGTATTTGTATAATACCAGCTGTAACGTGTACTGAACTGGAAGGTTGAGACATTGAAGATTGATAATATTTCGATTCTTTTTTTGGAAATTCCGAAGCAAAAGCTGGTGGAGCTTGTATGTTTCCTAACATCTTACTCGCTTGTTCCAGATACGGGTACTCACACTCTGCGTCGGTTCAAAAGTTAATAATAATTAGTATAGGGACCTATATCGCAATTTTTGCATAATATATGGACCTAGTGCGTTTCTTTTTTGCATATTATAGTGCACTTTTTGCATA
Organism: Nemophila menziesii; assembly: GCA_029959085.1. Taxonomy (NCBI): domain Eukaryota; kingdom Viridiplantae; phylum Streptophyta; class Magnoliopsida; order Boraginales; family Hydrophyllaceae; genus Nemophila; species Nemophila menziesii. Next base: position 42,508,714 of record JARWIR010000004.1, on the reverse strand, counting down.
ATATATGGATCTTATAGTGCAGTTTTTGTATAATATAGGATTCTACCGTGCAGTTTTTGTATAATATAGGGACCTATAGTGCAAATTATTCAGAAACTTCAATCTACCCCCTACCAATTTGTTAATATTATCTTTCTATGCTTTGATTTAATTAGTTTGTATGAATATTTTGTTGTTTGTATGATATAATAATATAGGGACTTAATAGTGCTTAGAAAAATTAGTATAGGGACATATAGTACAATTTTGGCATATACTATAGGGACATATAGTCCAATTAACTAGGAAAAAATTGAGATATTTCCCCCGAGCCCCTTTTTATAGGGACTAATAGTGCAATTGATTCAGAAAACATAGTATAGGGAACTATATGCATTTTTTGCATAATATAGTGACCTATAGTGCAATTTGTGCATCATATAAGGACCTAAAGTGCAATTGATATTATCAATACCTGAAGCAAGCTTCACTTTCTCATTCTTCGAAGACGAAGCAAAATTATTATCAGCTTTCATAACCTCTTCACTCACTTCTACACCTTGAGCTTCTTCATTCACATCCTGAAACAAGTAAAAATTGCACTATAAGTCCCTATATTTACAAAAAAAGACAAAACAACACATTCAAAGTTTAAACATTACCGTCTCAACATTTTCAATCTTCGGAAGGTCAAAAATGTCATCTGTATCATGAAAAGTAAGATACTCCTCAAGCATATCATCAAAAGACGCAATAGGATTCGCCAGGTCATCGGTTTCTAAGTAGGCCCCACTTCCTAATTCAACGGCTGGATCAAAAAACGGTTCATCTAGCAAGTAATCCAATTTCTCTTCAGTATTCTCCTTTTGTTCACGTATGTATTCATGCTTCACTGGTCTTGGTATCTCCGGGAGAATATTCCGGTCATCTGACTCCTCCACCACCGGAATTATATTCCGGTCATCTGATTCCTCCACCGGAAGTATATTCTGATCATCATAATAAAAGGCCAGAGGTAAGGGAGTATCTATATCACCTTGTGTAATCTCTGTTCCAAGAATCTGAAACCCAAAAAAAATGAATAAAAAATCGAGTAATTATTAAATTTAATTATTTATTAATGTTTTTAAGAATTAACCTGTTCAAGATCATCACCATCTAAATAATCATCAACACCAAATTCAACTTCCTCAGCGGGCTCAACGGGCTCAGTTTTTGGGCCCGTTTCCGAGACCATTTCCAGCTCATCACTCTCCCAATCCTCCTCCACAAATGGGGCTCCATATCGTTCACCGTTTTTGGGGCCGGGCCCACTTTTATGGAAGATTCTACATAACACCAAAGCATCCCTCTACAAGAAAATATTGTTAGTAAGCTTATGTTTTGCAACAATAGTCCCTGTGTTATATAATAAATACGTACCTGAACCATTGTAGATTTCTCAAGCTCTGTATCAACTAACCTGTACTCATGCATAACCCAATTAGTTCTCTCACCACGTGGGGCCCGCCCGATATGATATACAAGAGTCTTTTTCATCCCTACGATTTGTGATCTATGGTAAACAGCTCGGTCTTTTCCAGTTGTTTTCCAATAACCTCGTAATGTTGCTCTGTTAGTCCTTGAACTATTGCCATATTTCTTATCTAGCGTACTGAAAAAGTACCACTCTAGATCTCTACTCTTCAGCTTTGATTTATCTATAAATAAATAGGATTATCACTGTTTCATGTACTGTGTAATCAAGAACATAAAGGTTTACAACCTAATAGGGACTAGTTGTGCAATTAATTCATTGAATTACGTAATCAAGCAACAAGAAAAGTCAGAACACGCGGTTAATACATTCGTTTAATTCGTAAAACCACGAGTTTAATATAATAATTCAACAAAAAAGCTTCGAATTCACATCTACTAATCAAATATATTCGTAAAAAAATTCATAGATTTAGAACACAAAACCCTAATTCTCTACGTAAATTAAAATTGGAAAAAAATAAATAATAAAAAACAAAAAGAAACACAAACCTGGAAGATCCCAAGGCTCGAGTTTATAGATATCGATATCAGAAATAGCATCAAATTTGAAAGGTTTTCCACAGATCTTTCGTCGTAAATAGTAACGTACAAGCTCCTCATCAGTCGGATGAAATCTAAAACCAGGAGCCAATGATCCAGATGCAGAAGATGATGGAATTATCGTCATTAAAGTAATTTTTTCAAGTGAAATTAATTATATGATCGGGTAGTTCTATATATATTTTTGTAATATAGGTGGGATTTTATTAAATTTTGGTGTGCTGGTTTATTATTTAATTTTTATTAGGTAATTTAATACTCCACACGGGAAGGTGAGAAAGGCTGTTTGGGTGATATGTTTGTTACACCCCCAAGTTTTAAAAGAAGTGTGAAATTCCCCCAGTTATATATTCTTAATCTTTAGGGTAAATAGTTTGACTCTGGCGCTCTCTTTTTACTTTTGACTTTCTTCAAAAACCTTCCTTTCAGATATTATTCTTGCCTTACCAAAAAATTTTCCTTCCTTACTGAGCTTCTAACGGCTCTTTCATGGAGGAGGTGAGGCGGAACCCGCCGCCGCAGCCCCCGCAACCGCCTGATCCCAGCACCGGCAAGGCACCTCGTCGAAACGCGGCAATGATGCACTCCTCTTCCTCATTACCATCCACTCCATCGAACAAAATTACTTCCATTAAGGACAAGGCTAACTCGGTGAAACGTTTATCGTCGAAACGACTCAAAGTTTTCGGCGAAGCTCCCCCTCAATCGACCAAGGAAACTGGGACTATGGACACAATTGTGCAGCGAAAGTTTAAAAGATCGTTGGACTATCCGGATAGAGATGAACTCTCACCTGTGGTGGCCGTCGAACATGATCAGAAGGAGGTGATGTTATTAGAATCATCGCAAGCTGTGGCAAATGTAGGTGGCTCGAGCGCGGAAGACGGGAGATCATTGGATACGGAAGCAAATATGGTCGTAAACCCGGTGTTTATTTCAGACTCTGATCATGACAGGGATTTAGTAGCTGCTGCAAATTCGTGCCCCCCCTCTCCATTGGCGCCAGGTAAGTCTCTTCCCACTCCAATTTTGTTATCTGCATATCAGAATGTGGCTACAGGTGAGGTGGAACAAGAACAGGAGATAGCTTCCAATTCGCCTATTAACCATAGAGCTCCTATCGCGGAAGAGGTAAGTAGAGGTAAAGCTCTCTCTTTCCTAGACACTGTTAGAAATGCTACAGGTACCGTGAGAGAACAAGATGGTTTGGGTAAGGGGACTACTCCTCGGGATGCTGATACGGAGTTTGCAAAAATGAGGGCTCATGGGAACTTCATAATGGAGGATGATGTGCCACTAGACGATGACACATATCCCCAATTGATCAGAACGGCACAACAAAAGAACGAGGGATGCAAGGTATGGCAAAATTCTATTATTTTACGCTTACTTGGACACAATGTGGGTTTCAGGTACTTATTCAACAAGCTTAACCAAATATGGTCTCCTAAAGCACATATGGATCTTGTCGAAATTGGTTTTGGATTTTTTATGGCTCAGTTTAGCAGCTCGGAAGACTACGAGAAAGTACTGAATGGGGGCCCATGGATGATTCTCGATCGATACCTAATTGTGCGGCCTTGGGATCCGGATTTTATGCCACAAGATGCCCCGATTTTAAAGACTACGGTTTGGGTAAGACTTCCTTGGCTTCCGTTAATGAATTATACAGAGGACATTTTAAACTCTATAGGGAACCTAATTGGAAAGATGATAAGAATTGACCCGTTCACAAGATCAAGAGCCAGGGGAAATTTTGCAAGAATAGCCGTGGAAGTCGAATTAGATAAACCACTTGTTCCGATAATCAGAATACAAAATCATTTGCAAAAGGTGGAATATGAGGGACTTCACCGTATATGTTTTAACTGCGGAAAATTTGGACATGTTAAAGATGAATGTGGGGTACAAGGGGAAAAAAGTGCACCCCCTGAGGGCGTACTGAATAGCGGGGTACAGGCGAAAGAAAGTAGTATTGGGGCAAGTAAGGGAACACCTATTTATGGGGACTGGATGATGGTGGACCGTTCTAGAGGAAGACCACGTACTATGGGTATTGGAAACAACCAGAGAACTAATCAAAAAGGCAATAGTAATGTCAATAAAAGGGTGGGCTCAACACCAAGTAAGAAGAAAAATGGGGTAGTTATTGATCGTGCCAATGTATCGAGGTATGAAGTTTTGGCTTCGTTAGAAGAAGGTGAGCCTAGTGGGAGTAGAGATAATGAAGTCGCGGAGGAAGTGGTTGTTGGAAAGGTAACTGAAACGCCAATTCAGCAAGTGGGAGAGACCTTGAAACATGGGGTGGTAGATATAACATCGGATGGTTTGGGAGGAGGTTTCTTTAATGAAGGTAATCAAAAAGTTGTAAATGGGGAGTTACTTGAGCATTCGAAGAGCCGTAAAGGGAATAAGATTTCGAAAAATAAGGGTGGGGCGAGCTTAGGCTTGGGACAAGAAGGTTCAATAGTAGAACAACGGGGGCTAGCTGAGGGTCAGATGGGCGCTACTGGTTCGGTCAAGAATGGAGCAACTAATGGCCAAATAAGTAATATTGCGTAGGTAGGTGGATCAGCTCAGGAAAAAGGCTGCAGGGACCTCTCTGCAATTTCGGAAATTCCCCTTGAAACTGCTACAGCTGTGGACCGAGTCCCTGGAACCACTTCTGATGGCCTGCTGCGGTCCTGTACAGTAAATGGTGAGGAGCGGAACTGTGAGAACGAGGCTGCTGACGTGGACCTGGGGGAACCTCCTGATCATCAGCATCGGCCTGGTCCTGCTCCAGGAGAAGCACGAGATGACAGCTCGGCCATGGACACCTCTGATGGGGCGCAAATCGTGGGATTCCATGATTTCTAGGGAAGTTTTTAATTGCTTTTCCCTTTTTGTTATTCTCTCTTTTGCTTATTTTTGTGTTTTTGCATTTTTGGTCCCTGTTAAATTTGTATTTATGAATAATAATAGAGATTACTCTAATAGGGGAAGTTGGTCCGAGATCAACCATCCGGTTAATGTTTTATTTTGGAATTGTAGGGGAGCGAATAGTGATGGTTTTAGACGCGCGTTTAAGGATTTGGCGGATAGGCATAAGCCAATGATTGCGATCATAGTAGAGACTAAGGCTTCGGGAGTGGAGGCGACTAATATAATCAAATCCATTCGAATGGATAAATCCATTAGAGTCGACGCGGTTGGGTTTAGTGGAGGCATTTGGGTCCTTTGGAATCAAATGGGGGTTTCAATCCAACTATTATCGGCTTCTAAACAGGTTATTAATTTAAGAGTTTCCAGGAATTCATGTGCTTCTTGGTTATTATCCGCAGTTTACGCGAGCCCGAAGAGTTGGATTAGAGAGGCTCTTTGGGATTCATTAGAGGTGGCGGCTTCTCAGATTACGGAACCGTGGCTAGTGGTGGGGGATTTTAATCAGATTGGGTTACCGGATGATCAGGTGGGTGGTGTGGTAGGTGTGACTCGTACGATGGTTAAGTTTGAAAGGTGGAGAGATCAATGTGGCTTAGAAGATATGGGTTTTGTAGGCCCTAGGTTCACGTGGAGTGATTCATGGCATTCGGGGGTTAGGATTCTCAAGCGTTTGGATAGAGCATACGGTAATAGGTTGTGGTTCGAATTATTCAGTGATTCTAAGGTCTCACATCTCCCTAGGGTACACTCGGATCACGCCCCTATTCTAGTTACACTTAATTCGCGTTCGATAAAAACTCCTTGTGCTAGAAGATTTAGATTTGAGGCTGCCTGGTGCTACCATGAAGGTTTTAGGGATCTTGTTGAGTAGAATTGGAAGGTAGATGGTAGAAGTCTTCAGGAAAATATAGATATTTTGCGACATGAATTAGAGGTTTGGAAGATGGATTTTTTTGGAGATATTTTTCGGAAGAAAAGAAGATTAATAGCGAGGATTGGAGGTATTCAGAAAGCGGTTCAGGTTTCCCATAACTCTTCGTTACTTAGATTGGAGGCGAGATTAGTTGGGGAGTTTGAGAGCTTATTAGAACAAGAGGAGATTTTCTGGTTTCAAAGAGCACATACTGAATGGGTTAATTCTGGAGAGCGGAACACTAGATTCTACCATTGTGCAGCTCAGGTCAAAAAGAAGAAAGGAGATGAACTGCGACTTCGTAACGAGAATCAAGAATGGATATCGGATAAAGAGGTCGAGAAACGTTGGGTAAGGAGATTCTTTGAGGAACTTTTCGCGCCAGAAGAAGATGCGCCTGTATTGGGGGGGCTTCCCAACCCAAGGAGGTTTGATATTGGAGAGATAGAGATGTTGGATAGAGATGTAGTAGATGAAGAAGTTCGGGTAGCAATCTTTCAAATGTCGCCACATAAAGCACCTGGCCCAGATGGTTTTTCAGCTGGTTTTTTTCAGAAATGTTGGGATATAGTGGGACCTTCAGTTTGTGATATGATTCGTACGGCTTTAATGGTTGGTAGGTTTCCTAAGGAGGTTCTAGGTACACTCATACACCTCATTCCAAAGGTAGTAAATCCGGATTCCATATCGCAATTTCGACCCATTAGCTTGATTAATGTATGCTATAAGATATGTATGAAAGTATTGGTTAATAGGATGAGGCCACTCCTAGCGAGGAATATTGGGCCCTATCAAGTAGTTTTCTTCCGAATAGATCCACGATTGATAATGTTGTTCTTGTAAGCGAAGTTGATTTCGTGATGAGGCATGCGAAAGGGAAGAAAGGGTTTATGGCAATTAAAGTTGATTTAGCAAAAGCATATGATAGGATTAGTTGGGATTTTATTAGAGAGTCTTTGGATCTTCTTGGGGTACCTTCTAAGTGGGTATCAATTGTTATTTCGGGAATGGAAGACAATGAGCTTAGTGTTCTTTGGAGAGGGTTGTTGCTAGACCCAATCAAACCCAAAAGAGGGATTCGTCAAGGAGATCCTATTTCGCCTTACCTCTTTGTGATTTGTATGGAGCGCTTATCCCTATTGATTCAGGAGCTTGTGCGAGAAGGATTATGGAAGCCGCTTTTTCTAAGTCCAGGGGGTCCCCTATCTCTCATATCTTTTTTGCGGATGATTTAATTCTTTTTACAGAAGCTACTGTTGATAGTTTTGTGTTGTTACAGGATTCACTTGATACGTTTTGTCGGAATGCGGGCCAAACAATTAGCAAAGACAAGTCAATCATCTATTTTTCGAAAAATGTAGAGGAAAGTGTAGCTTCGGATATTGCCTTGCTAAGTGGTTATAAGCGAAGTAATGGGATTGGTAAGTACTTAGGTGTCAATGTACTATCGGGAAGGCGTCCCAAGGGTTTCTTTGGTGAGTTGATTAATGAGCTTCGTGGCAAATTGGCGAAGTGGAAAGGAAACACCTTATCTCTAGCGGGAAGGATTACGTTGGCTCATTCTGTTCTTAGTGCAACTCCTATGTACATCATGCAAGTTGAGAAATTACCAAGCTATATATGTGAGGAAATTGATAAAATCAGAAGGGAATTTATTTGGGGAACTTCGGAAAGCCAAAGAAACATCAATTGGGTTGCTTGGAGTGAGGTATGTAAACCCAAAAAAGTTGGTGGTTTGGGTTTGAAATTAGCTGAGGACATGAATAATGCACTCCTAGGCAAGCTTGGTTGGAAATTAATACATGACACGTCTACATTGTGGCCTAGAGTTATGAAGGAAAAATATTTCAAAGGACCACCTATGCAATATTTAACAAAGCAAACGGATTCAAGGATGTGTCGCTCAATAGTAAATGGATTAGAGGTGATCAGAAGGGGATCTAAGTGGGTGGTGCATAAGGGGGATATGGTCTCGTTTTGGTGTGATATATGGGTTGGGGAATCTCCACTTATTGACCACACTATTGGGGTTTTTGAAGCTAGCGACTTGAGCAAAAGAGTTAAGGAATATATTCGAGAGAATGGACTATGGGATTGGGAGGCCTTTCAAACACTCCTCCCACCTTCTAAACTATTGGAGATAACGGAAGTTCATCTAGATAAAGACCCGAATTGTAGAGACATTGTGTCTTGGATGTATGAAGCGAATGGGGAATTTTCCGTACGGTCCGTTGAACGAGAGAATGGGCATTCGGATGTAATCATGGAATATTTATGGAGCAAGATATGGAGTCTTAAGACAACGCAAAGAACCCGGGTGTTTTTGTGGAGGGCGGTTCGTGATAGACTAGCTACGCGAGGAAATCTTGTGAGGCGGGGGCTTGATGTTCCGGATTCTTGCCCGTTATGTGGGACGGAGACAGAGAACGCGATTCACCTATTTCGAAAGTGTATAAGAGTCAGAAGGATTTGGACCCTGGTGAGAGGTGAAATCCTTCGAAATGGCATGGAGGATGGTGATTTGGAGGACCACATGATGGATGTAAGTGGTTCACAACCTGTAATGTTTGATTTGGTGGGGTCACTGAGGGGCGGGGGGCTGGAAACTAATTATGATTATTTGCATTTCAGGTCCCTGGATTCCAGGAGTGTGGCGAACAGGTCCCTGAGTACTCCAGGCTTGGCGAACTGCTCCTCCTCGTTCCTGACCGCGAACACCAGCTCCGGCAGCCTACTGTCCAGGTCTAGCGCCAGCAATGGAGGACGAACAGAAAGGGCTGCTTGTTCCAGCAGCTTTGTGGACGACAACAGAGGGCAGCATCTGCTGAATGAGGTTCAGATGAGCATACCTGATACGATAAACCAGCAGGACAGAGATTTGGTGGGGAGGCTGGATGATCGGGAATGGTGGACGAGAAATATATCCAGCACTAAGTTTTTTGGAGGAGTAAGGTGGTGTGTATTCTTCGGTGCATTACTGGATGTTATTTGGAAACAACGAAACGAGGTGGTGTTTAATGGAACGGCTCCTATTAGTGAGATGGCGATGATTAGAAAAGCGAAACAAGTGGCGATTGGCATATCTAGATCATGGGGACAGGTGCAAGGGTCGATGGGACCTAGAAAGGCGTCGGTAACATTGATTGGTTGGTCAAAGCCTACTAGGGGTGTAAAGCTTAATACGGACGGGAGTGTAAACACTTGGAAACAAATTGGAGGAGGAGGGGGTGTTATACGCAATAGTAATGGAGATTGGCTTGGTGGTTTTAGTATGAGGATTGGTTTGCTATCGCCGGTTATTGTGGAAATAGTGGCTTTATGGGAGGGGTTGAAGTTGGTGGAGAGATTGGGGTTCAAGGAGGTGATTGTGGAGGTGGACTCACGAGAAGCAATTGATTTGATTCGAACCACAGTTAATGGAAGGGGGCCAGGGGCCTGGTGGATAGGACAAATTCGTGTGTTTTTGGATAGGAATAAAGGAGTTCATTTACGCGGCATCTACCGAGAAGCTAATCGTTGCGCGGATTGGCTAGCTAAACAAGGATGGAGGAATAGGGCGGAGTATTTACTACTTGAAGACCCTCCCGATGGTATATGGAGCCTTTATCCTAAGGACAAGATGGGATTTAAATCGCCTAGGGCGATATATAGTCTTGATTTGATCAATAATGGTTTAGATTAGTATGGTTTGAATAACACGATCCTTTAGGATCTCCGATGTAATCAAAAAAAAAAAATAGTTTGACTCTAATTTATTTTCTTATTTTTTTGAATATGACTTGATAATTTACAACACTTATCTTTTTCTCGTATTTGTGTTTAATATTAGTGTGTATGGTTTACGTTTATATCTTTATATAAAAATATAAGTATTGTTTTGTATGTACTAATTTTTCAAATAATTAACTGATTGTTGATGTTGGACATAAAAATAGTGCCCAAGATATATATGTTAAAACATATAGTTATATTTTAAAGTTGGAATTGTTTTCGATATAAATGTAAAAATGAAAGAGTCTTTTGAATAGTTTACCCCTACTCTTTAACCTAAAATATTCTTAAAAATAATTTTGCATGGGATAATGACCCAAACAACAATTTAAGTTACCACTTAAAAAAATTTGCTCTTAAACATCATATAATCTATAAAAAATTATTCATAAATTTGAAAGTCCTAGAAGGGATGAATAGGATGCTAATCTTTATTAATGCCTAATTAAAAATCTTTTAGACAATAATAGGTTTAAAGAAAAACCTTCTAAGTCAATATATCAAAACCTTAGAGAAATTTTGTAATGGTCTAACTATAGGTTTGATATAAATGTAAAGATGAGCAATCAATATACGATAAGTAAAGAAACAAGGGATAGAAAGTACACAACGATATATAGTGGCTCAGTTATCCCTACTCCACTACCTAAGGTAGCCACCTTAGGATTTTCAAGCATCTTAACTAAGCTTCTATGTCTCTCTTAACCGGAGTGAGAATACCAAGGCTACCAAGGCTTTCAATGTATTCAAAGATACTAAAATAGAGAGATAGTTTAGTAATATTTGTTTGTAGATTTGTAGATATTATGTTGGGTCAAAATAAGTTATATTAATTTTTTGGATTATTGGCCTTTTTTTAATTTTTATTTTCTTTTACTAATATTTTATATTTTTATTAAAATATATATTTTCTAATTATAGTTATTGAAAAGTATATTTCAATTTTATTTTATTTTGTTATAATAGGCTATATACTTATTTTAAAATCCAGGGTCGATTTTATATTTTGGTATAGTACTGGGACCTTTTATCCTTTTATCTAAATGTGGGAAGGTAAGGAGTATATATTAGTAGGTTACATGTTGATGACGCGGTGGGATTAGGAATTTGCTTACGTGGAGAACTTGGGTTCTCGAATGTTCTGTTGACAATTGGTCACTAGACAAAGTACTACTAGTATTTGACAAATAACTAAATACTTGTGACGCATGTGCTATTGTCAACAGTCTACAATGGAGACCTTATATTGGTTGTTGCTTTTCTATTTCATTTTATTTTGTTCTAAGTTTTTATTGTTTAGGTAAACGATTGTATAAATAGAAAATAACTGTATACGCGCTACAAAAGCGTTACCTAAACTCAAAATATAAGATAACAAATTAAGAACTAAAAACAATTAACTCACACCAATACAAGTTATTTTCTCATTATCATTCAAAAAATAATGATAAGAGTACAAGAAATATAAAAGGAAAATGTACACAATTTTACTTCCTTGATAACTATTTCCCTAGAGGTAAAATCATCTATCGTATCAAAGTGATTTTTCGCCTTCCAATTACAATATACGGTAGCTCTAAAACCAGTCATCCATGCATTTTTTTCTCCAATTTTCTCTAATTTTAAGTTTTTTTAGCTATTTGAACGCACTACGGAGAGTGTTCATTTCTTTAGTTATCCCTAGTCAAGTCTTTATCTCATCCCAAATCTACTTCCTATAAGCACATTCAAAATAGAGGTGCTTATTTGACTCGAAGTCTTCACCACGTAAAGTACAAAGTGGATCCAACTTCAAGTAAGTCATGCGACCTTTAGTTTTAAGTCTCTCCCTCAAAGTCACTTAAGCAATAATAGCATGTTTCAGAATTACATACGAGTCCCAAATAATATTAGCACAAAGCTTCACAAAAGTTTTCTTGCGAAATAAATCATAAGGTTTTTTGTATAAAACATAAAAAAAAATTACTCGTTACCTCATGATTTATTTGGTGTGCATTTTCTGAGGAGAACCACAAAGCCAAAATACCCTCGAGTTTCACCTCCGAAAGATCCAATAATAATATCCTTTAGTTTCCAAACATTTTTCAATAAAGGGGAATCTCTCTTTTTCGGATTCCAATCCCAAAATCCATATGTTTGAAAATAATCTCCATGTATCCACTTTATCCAAAACGAGTGCAATGCTTTATTCAAGGCTCCTAAATCTTTCAAACCAAGCCCTTCTTCATCTTTCGGTATATAAATATCTCTCCAACTAACTTGCGGTGGCTTATTATCCCAATAAAAAATTCTACAAATGCTAATAGCACGATCTTGAACACCAATCGAAAGCGGAGATATAGTAAACCAAAAACAAATTACCCCTTGGAGCCAATCTAATTAATTCCAATCTCCTTGTAAATGAGAGAGAGAAAGCTTTCCAAGATCTCACATATTCTTCTAATATGTCAAAAATAATCCTTTGAAAGTAAAACAGAAGAACCAAGCGGGACATCTAAATATCGGAAAGGCATGACACCTTTTTCCAAAAGTTTTGGCACCAAACCATTCACAATATCATCATTTGAAACCCCAATAAATATTAGACTTTTCAATATTTAACCGAAACCCAGAACAATAACCAAATGTATTCAAGCTATTCATGAGAGTTTGTATAGACTCTTTATCTCATTTAGAAAGGAGCATTAAATCATCAGCAAATGCAAAGTGAGTTATTTTTTCCTTTTCACAATTCGGATGATATTTGAAATTTTTATTCGAATTTTTCTTTAAAATTCTAGAGAAGTATTCAAGACAAAGGAGAAAGAGATAAGGAGAAATAGGGTCACCTTGTCTTAGGCCTTTTTCATCCATGAAATTTACCATTAATGACCATCGAATAATAAGGTGAATAGACACAAGCCATTATCCAATCGACAAGTTTCTTTGAAAAATTTAATCCCTTTAGTACCTCATGAAGAAATACCCCATGAAATCGAATCATATGCCTTTCGAAAATCAATCTTTATTGTACATCTTGAGGAGCTACTATAATTAATATACCACCTTAAGATTTCTTGCATAAAATGTATATTTTCCACCCTCAACAAAAGCGTTCTGGGATTTATCCACTAAATTATTAAAAACCGGTTTAATCTGATCCGACATAATCATGGTAATCGCTTTATAAATAACATTACAACACGAGATAGGGTGAAAGTGATCGACACAAGTAGGGTGATCAATCTTAGGAATCATTGCTATAATAGTAGTATTTAATTGTCGAAGCAAAAATCCAGAAGAGAAAAATTCGTGTACCGCTAAAATATCATCTTCTCCAATAGTGTCCCAAGAGCGCTTAAAGGAAAGAGAAGAAAAGCCATCGAGGTCGGGAACGTTATCATTAGCAATCCAAAAAATTGCCTTTTTACTCCGAAGATCGGTAATTTCTCAACACATAACAACTCCTTGCTCATGGGAAAGAATACTCTTCCAATTGAAGACATCGGAAATGTACATGTGAGGTTGTGTCCTTATTTCCCAATAAAGCTTGAAAACGATCAAGAAAAGCTTTCTTCACTTGAATACTCGAATTCGATAATTTTCCATTAGAAAAAATAATATTGGGTATGAAACACTTCCTTTGTTTACTCTTCGTAAGGACATGAAATAATTTAGAACATCTATCTCTCTTGAGAAAATAGCCAAGTTTAGCCTTTTGACGGAGAAAGCTGATTTCGGCTTTCTCAAGAGTTCTTGCCTTAGTTCGAAGCTCAACTAAATCATCAAAACAACAATTATTAGTTAAATTTTGTTGAAATAGTACCTCGGCCTTTTCAAGATCCTCCCTTGCCTTTTTAGCCCTTGCGGAAATATGTGAGAAATGCTCTTTATTAAGCTTTCGTAACTCAAATTTCAAAGCTTTAAGCTTTTGGCATATAATAAATTGTTTGGTACCCGGAATAACGCTCCTATTCCACCCATTTTCTACCGTATGCTTCTAATTCTCACGATCTACCCTCATATTGGAAAACCCGAATGGAACTACCTGATTAACATGTTGTAAGAAAATAGTCACCACACAAGGCGAGTGGTTGGAAACCTCGATTTAGGTAAGAAATCCGCATTAATATAATGATCTGGCTCGTCTAACCTCCGATTACCCAAAGTACGATCAATCTTACTTAGACATGATTATTATCCCAGGTAAAAAATTGACCAGTATATTGAATATCTTCAATTCCTAAAGTATTACAACAATCGACGAATTCCTCAAAATCACCCAACGTAACACTTTGCCCTCTAATTCTTTCATTTAAAGCAAGAATAGTATTGAAATCTCCCAAAAGAAGCCACGATTCATCAAAACTAGCGACTAAATCTATAAGGTTCTCCCACAAATCTCTACTTAAAATTTTATCATTTAAACCATGTATAAAAGAGGTGTAAAGGCTTAAAGAAGCAACCTTGCACACAACTTTACAATAAATAGTTTGAGGTGTTCTCTTAATAATCTCCACGTTTACCTTATCTGGGTCTCACACAACTAGAATCCTCCCATGCTAAATAAGATCAAAGTTATTTACATACTTCCACCCGTTAAGCATACTACTCTTAAATTGATCGACCCTAATCACATAGCTTTTCGTCTCCAAAATACCTAAAATATCAATATTTTTACGCCTAATTCAATCAGCTACACCTCATCTCTTATGGGTCGAGTCGAAACCCCTCATTTTCCAAGTTGTAATAATCATAAGGAACTCTTCGAGGGTTTCCCCATATTTACTCTTTTAAGTTTAGCGTTTCTTGCCTTCCAATATTACTTCTTTTGTCACGCTCACTCTCGTCTAACAAGTATGAACTTCTTATATCTCACTTCGCGTTTTTTCGTTTTCTGCCTAATGACCACCTCAAAAGAATGCTCATTTTCACCCCCGATCTCCATTAATCTTCCGCAATTTTCCGTTTTCTTAACTAAACTCGGATCATTCACATTTGAATCTCTTGAATTTCCTTCTTTGGCATGATATTCAAATAAATTTTTAGTCGCATCGGATTCCAAAAACACGACTAGAGCAGCTGATCATGAACTCGAACCCACTTGGAGAGCATTAATTTCGCAGTTATTTTCCATATCCAGGGTAGAATTAAGATCCAAAATGTGTCGTGCAGTTTTCCGGCTATATTGCGCAGTAATTGGTGAAATCTGCACACTTTTATTAGGAGTTGTTTCGCCGGAAATAACAAATTCTTCAGCTTTATTGAGCTGCTGCATAACTTTTCTATGGTCAATGTCTTCTCGGACAAAAGCTGGAGCATTAATAAATATTTTTTCTTTTTTTCGTTTTGAGCAGGTATATTATTTCGCTTGTGCTCGAGAATTATTGGAGAAAAATTTCGCTTCATCAGGTCAGTAGGATGGCTATGACTAGGGCTGCAAACGAGCCGAGCCGAATACTACATGTACAGGCTTGTTTGTTTAATTTCTCTAGTCGAGCTCAAATTTAAACGAGCCGGGCCGAGCCGAGCTCAAATTTAAACGAGCCGAGCCCGAGCTTTCAATGATCCATATCATAAATGTTTGAACTAACAATCTTTTTTAGAGTCGAGCATGAGTTGCTCATGAAGAATTTTTTTTATGGTTGAAATGGGACTTTCATGAGTGTGTGGTATGGAAATATGAAACATAACATTAATATAAAACATAAATGTCTAAAGAAATAAAAAATATCCAATTAGATATTGAAGGTTTATTAATATATTTATAAGTTAATAATATATTAATTTATAATTCATAATTTTAAACGAGCTCATGAGCCGAGCTCGAGCAGGCTCGTTTACGTATCGAGATTGAAATGGAGCATGAGCTTGTTTACATTCGAGCCAATCTCGAACGATCTTTTCACCGAGCCGAGCTCGAGCTGCTCGCAAGCGGTTTGGTTCATTTACAGCCCTAGCTATGACCATTAGAAGTTTGCATGTGTGAAGCCTCCTTTTCTATAGGAATAAATGACTGTAGCCGAGAGGAGTTAATGAGGTGAAGCTTAGAGATAGCAGCTTTAGGTGTAGCTACACTAATAGTCTTCATCCGCAAGCGGTGGGGCCAACCTGGAGTTACACATAACTTATATCTTCACTTTTAAAAATAATACCATCCGTGTGAATCGGTTTTCCAACTTGTGAAGCAATCATGGTTCATGTATCATCAATTTTAACTTGTTTCAAAAGTTTTCTTAGTGTAATATAAGTAGGTATTTTATTAATCTTGAGGTTTTCTAGATGAAAAATATCCGAAATTTCTGTGAGGATAAGGAGCCACCCATACGAAAGAAAAGAACCTTTCGAAAGGATACTTTTTTATCATCATCTTTTCCGAACTTAAAAGTTGCCACCCGATAGAATGGTTCCTTACTTTACATTCTACATTCCATTCTTTGAATATTTTCCATGTCTTGAGAATTTTTCCGGTAACATACCTAATTAAAAAGAAACCGAAAACTTATTTTATACTAAGCAGATTAGTTTCTAAAAGTTGAAGTATTTCTCCTTCAACGGGTTCAAAATACTTAACCTTCCTTCCCACAGTATCTTTATCGTTATCTTTATCATCGAAAGCAATAATTTATTATTTTCCTTTCAAATATATTGACCTCTCAAGTCTCATCCAATAGGGACCTACAGTGCAATATGTACACAAGACAGGGACCTATAAAATTAACTCAAAAAACAAATTTATCTACCTTGCGATTACTTACTAATTACCCTTACATTCTAGATCAATCATATACCCTTACATTCTAGATCAATCATATACCCGAAAAAACATCATTATTCTAATTAAAGAAGTTCTTAATAATCATAAGTCTACAAAGTCGCAATAACAAACCAATACACGTCTTACCTTACTTAGTTCAATGGTCACATAAGCGCCATTGATAAAAAATTTACACAAATAGTCTAATAGCTCGTCTAGTCTGAACCGAAACTAAAATGAAAAACAAAAAATACAGAAAACATGACACTACTTTAACCTTTTAGCCACTACGAACCTGCCTCTTCAACTCCTCATTCTCCTTGGTCACACGATCCAACGTCTTCTGCAGAAGTTCAATTATATTATAACCTCTTATAACCTCAATCTTGAACTTCTCACACTCACACCAAACATTGAAAAGCTCATCCTCCATATAACTTATGTACTTCAAATACTCAGGTGGAACTGATTTCTCGAGGTTTGAAGAATCAATCATGGGTGCAGCCTCCTTCGGATCATTAGGAAGAGACGAGGGAGAATCTGTGGTCATCATAGTAGTAATAGGAGGTGGATTCTGACTTGGTGTGATTGAATCGTCTGACCCGTTTGCATGGCTTGAGCTTGGGTCTTTGTTCTTGAATCGTTTGGTTTGGGATAGAGAGAGGGGTCCTGCATCTTTCTTCTCGGATCGTTTCTTTTTGATTTTCTGTAAACAAACACAAAATATTCAAATTCGGAAATACAATAGATAGTCGACAGAAGAATAAGGACCTGTATTTATATATTTTTTGGGTTAGGTAAACGGTTGTATACATAGGAAATAACCGTGTACTGTAAAAACAAAAGCAACTACCTTATATTAATATAAACTAATTTTTTATAATTATAAAAAAAAATAATGAAGGGACAAGGATAACAAAATACAAAAAATACATCACTTAACTTTCTTGATAACTGTAATAGAAGTTTGTTCGCCTCTTATTGTAAAATGGCTCATCGCCTTCCAAAAGCAATATATGATAGTTCCAAAACTAATTCTTTATAGAGGAAAGTATTTATTTCTTTATTTATCTTAAGCCAAGTCTTTATTTCATTTTAAATCTTCTTTGTATAAACGCAATCAAAATAGAGGTACTTATTTGTATCAAAGTTATCATCACATATAAGATATAAAGTGGATCCAACTCCAATAAGTTATGCGATCTTTAGTTTTAACCTCTCCTTCAAAGTCATCCAAATCATAATTGTATATTTAAGAGTTAGACATGAGTCTCAAACAATATTAATCCAAGATTTAACAAAAATTTGCCGGCAAAATAAATCATAATGCCAAATCTAGACTAGTTTTTGAAATTATGATTTACGTCCCATTATAAATACATTTTTAGGGCCACATTTTATAATGTAATACTAATATATGAATCTTTTTTGAATCTGACAAACAAAATTTAAGTAATAATACTTCAAAACAAATTAATTAAGCCTAAATATAATATATATATATATATATATATATATATATATATATATATATATATATATATATATATATATATAAAAGGCTAAAGATTCTAAACTTTTTAAAATATAAAATCTAATTAAAATAAAAAATTGATAAAAATTAACTATTTTATTTTATTATTAACCAAATCTGTTACATTTTATATAACAAAAAATAGAATGAATTGATAATTTTTTAGTTAGGACCTCTTTCTTAAAAATGGTTAATGCAATTTTTTTTACATGATATATGGATTTTTAGTACAATTTTTACATAATTTAGGAACTTTTAATGTAATGTTTTCATGAGATAAAAATTTATAATACAATAAATTTTTATATAACATATAGACATAAGATAAAAAAAAATACATAGGACATGGACATATATTACAAATTCATAGGGAATTTTAAAATCTGTAACTTTTAAAGTTATGCAAAATAGTCGATTGCTAAATTATATTCAAAATAGTCTAACATAATTGTGTGATAAATTGCACTAGTATTCCCTAAATTATGTAAAAATAACCAAATATACCTGTTTGAGAATAGTGTTGACCATGGTAATGCCTAGAGGTGATGAGCTTGGTGGCCGGTGGTGGATGTATAAGAGAAAGTTTTTGGATCGAGTGAGAGAAAAATGGGAAAAAAGAAAGAGAAACGAATCGTAGAAAAGATTTTCTAGAGTTTTGAAAAGAATTGTTTTCACAGCTTTGGAAAAAATGATGGAAAATTCACACATGTGAACCTAATTTAGAATTAAAGCCCATGAAAAAAAATATTACTCCCTTTGTTCTACTTTATTTGTCCATGTGGATTAGGAATGCAATTAATAACGCCTCTCTGTACAAAATTACCTTTATCTAATATGTATAAAATTATTGATTGCGCTTTCCTTTATACTATCTAATTAAGAGTAATACTGGAAATTGGAAAAAGATTTTTTACAACCTAACACTATTATAGTGTTATAAGTAAGGGCCCAAGTATAACTAGCCCACTGGATCCTGGCTAATGAAAGTTAAAGACCAAATGGCCCCGTTTTCATCATATATATTATCTTCTTCATTTTCTTTCTTTTTTTCAATTTTCTTTTTCATCACTGGGCGCTTTCTTCTCCCCTTCTCCATCTATTCTTATAAAACACTTTCACTGACATTCCTCCCCCTCTCTCTCTCTCTCTCTCTCTCTCTCTCTCTCTCTCTCTCTCTCTCTCTCTCTCTCTCTCTCTCTCTCTCTCTCTCTCTCTCTCTCTCTCTCTCTCTCTCTCTCTCTCTCTCTCTTTTGCAAAATAGTCGATTGCTAAGTTATGCAAAATAGTCAAAGTCAAACATACTTGTGTGATTAATTGCTCTAGTATTCCTTAAATTATGTAAAACTAACCAAATAAATATGTCTGAGAATGGTGTTGCTCATGGTGATGCCTAAAGGTGATGAGGTTGGTGGCCGGTGGTGGATGTATAATAGAAAACTATTGGATCGAGCGAGAGAAAACTGAGAAAATAGAGAGAAAAACAAAAGAGAAATGAATTGTAGAAAATATTTTCTAGGGTTTTGAAAGGAATTGTTATCACAGTTCTGGAGAAAATGGTTAAAATTCGCACGTGTGAACCTAATTTAGAATTTAAGTCCATGGAGAAAAATATTACTCTCCTTGTCGTACTTTATTTGCCACAGGGATTAAGAATGCAATTTATAATGCCTCTCTTTACAAAATTACCCTTATCTAATATGTATAAAATTATTGATTGCGCTATCCTTTATACAAGTTAATTAAGAGTAATATTGAAAATTGGAAAAAGATTTTTTACAACGTACTCCCTCCGTTCCACTTAAATTGTCCACTTACTAAAAACAATATTCCAAATATATTGTCCATTTAGGAGTTCAAGACACTTTTTTTCCTACTTTTTCCACTATTACCCTTATTAAAATATTGAAATTTATATTTCCAATACACATTTAAGATATCAAGATACTTTATTAGGGGTATTTTTGTAATGGTGAATGCATTTATTATGTTCCTTAATATATGTGAAAAGCTAAGTGGACAATTTGAGTGGAACGGAGGGAGTAACACTACTATAGTGTTATAAGCAAGGGCCCAAGTATAACTAGCCCACTGGATCCTGGTTAAATGAAAGTTAAAGACCAAATGACCCCCACTTTCACTATATATATTTTCTTCCTTTCCTTTTTTCTTCATTTTTCTTTTCCATCACCGATCGCTTTCTTCTCCCCCTCCCTATCCATTCTTATAAAACAATTTCACTGCAATTCCTCTCCTCTCTCTCTCTCTCTCTTATGCAAAATAGTCGGTTGCTAAGTTATGTAAAATAGTCAAAGTCAAACATACTTGTGTGATTAATTGCACTAGTATTCCTTAAATTATGTAAGAATAACCAAATAAATCTGTCTAAGAATGGTGTTGGTCATGGTGATGGCTAGAGGTGATGAGGTTGGTGGCCGGTGGTGGATGTATAATAAAAAAATCTTGGATCTGAGAAAATAGAGAGAAAATCGAAAGAGAAATGAATCGTAGAAAAGATTTTCTAACGTTTTGAAAGTAATTGTTATCATAGTTTTGGAGAAAATGGTTAAAATTCACACGTGTGAACCTAATTTAGAATTGAAATCCATGGAGAAAAATATTACTCCCTTTGTCGTACTTTATTTGTCCACAGGGATTAAGAATGCAATTAATAACGCCTCTCTTTACAAAATTACCCTTGTATAATATGTATAAAATTATTGATTACACTATCCTTTAAACTATCTAATTAAGAGTAATATTGAAAATTGGAAAAAGATTTACAACCTAACACTACTATAGTGTTATAAGTAAGGGCCCAAGTATAACTAACCAATTACTAGCCCACTGGATCCTGGCTAAATGAAAGCTAAAGACCAAATAACCCCTACTTTCACTATATATATCTTCTTCCCTTCCTTTTTTTTCATTCTTCTTTTTCATCACCGAGCGCTTTCTTCTCCCCCTCTCTCGTCATTCTTATAAAACACTTTCACTATAATTCTTCTTCTTCTTCTTCTCTCTCTCTCTCTCTAAGTTATGCAAAATAGTCAAACATACTTGTGTGATTAATTGCACTAGTATTCCCTGAATTATGTAAAAATAACCAAATAAATCTGTCTGAGAATGGTGTTGGTCATGGTGATGCCTAGAGGTGATGAGGTTGGTGGCCGGTGGTGGATGTATAATAGAAAACTCTTGGATCGAGCGAGAGAAACTGAGAGAATAGAGAGAAAATCAAAAGAGAAATGAATCGTAGAAAATATTTTCAAGGGTTTTGAAAAGAATTGTTATCACAGTTCTGGAGAAAAATGGTTAAAATTCACACGTGTGAACCTAATTTAGAATTTAAGTCCATGGATAAAAATATTACTCCCTTTGTCGTACTTTATTTGTCCATGGGCATTAAGAATGCAACGTCACTCTTTATAAAATTACCCTTATCTAATATGTATAAAATTATTGATTGCACTATCCTTTATACTATCTAACTAAAGGTAATGATAAATATTGGAAAAAGATTTTTTACGACCTAACACTACTATAGTGTTACGAGTAAAGGACCAAGTATAACTAACCAATTACTAGCCCACTGGAACCTGGCTAAATGAAAGTTAAAGACCAAATGACCTCCACTTTCACTATATATATCTTCTTCCATTCCTTTTTTTCTTTCATTTTTCCTTTTCATCACCAACCGCATTCTTCTCCCTCTCTCCATTCTTATAAAACACTTTCACTGCAATTCACCTCTCTCTCTCTCTCTCTATCTCTCTCTCTCTCTCTCTCTCTCTCTCTCTCTCTCTCTCTCTCTCATTCCTTATATAACACAACCACCACTTCATCAAAACAACCTATTTATTCTATTCATTCCTTATATAACACAAACACCACTTCATCAAAACAACCAGCCTATTCTATTCATTCCTTATATAACATAACCACCACTTCATCAAAACAACCAGTCTATTCTATTCATTCCTTATATAACACAACCACCACTTCGTCAAAACAACCAGAGAAAAGAATATATGTTGGATTTTAAGGTGTTAAAGGTAAGAACTTGGAATACTTCTTTTTAATTACTTTTCAGAATTTGAGAGATTTCTAGGGTTTTAATTTTGTGGGTGTAGATCTGTATTTTTGTGTGTAGATCTGTGTTTTTGTGGATAGAGATCTACATTTTTATAGGTATGGATTTGTATTTTGGTGGGTATGATTCTGTATTTTTTGTGGGCATGGATCTACTTTTTCGTGAGTATATATACCCATTGTTCTACATATTTGTGAGTATGGATCTTCATTTTGTTGGGTATAATCTTTAATTTTTTAGGTATATACCCATTGATGTGTGCACAGTGACTGGTATAAAACCATTGATTTGCATTTTCATGGGTATAGATCTTCATTTTTGTGAATATATACCCATATTTAGGGTTGCAAACGAATCGAGCCGAACCGAATTTAGCTTTCCTGAGTTTGATTGCTAATGTTTTAGTAAACTTGAACTTTGTTTGAGTTTGAAACGAACTGAGCCGAGCCGAACTTTAGCTTTCTTGAGCTTGGTTCGTTAACTAATAACGAGCCGAACTCAAACAAACCCTTAGCGGACTTATTTTTTCCAAACTTGAGTTCGGCTTGGATTGGTTCATTTGAGACTCGTTTAACTCTAGTTTAGTTTCTATGATACATACATATATATATATATATATTTGGGATTTTCAGTGATATAAAATGAAGTTAAGTAAAACTAATATACAAGAATTTACATAATTTGACTTGAAGAAAAAAATATACTTACTAGATATAGAATATTTTAGTTATTAATTTATGTTTACAAAAAATTTACGTAGTTTTGAGTTTATATATATAAAATTATAATTTTTAATTGAATATATCTACCAAACCTATTAACGGGCTCTTAGTGAACTTCTCTCAAACTGTTCACGCGTTTAGCGAGTCGAGTTCATACAAGTTTAAGTTTGTCTCGTTTAATAAATGAGCCTGAATTTAAAGTTTGAGATTGGTTTGCATGGCAAGAGTGTCGATTTATTTGCAGCCCTACCCATATTTATGCATTTTTGTAGGTATTTGGTGTTGATGGCATATACCTCTCTTGGTTTTCTAGATCTCGTGAGTCAATCTCTTCTTCTGAGTATCTAATTCCTATGCAATATATATATCAAGAATGGATCTTGTGAGTAAGGTGAATGAGGATTTAATCCAACAAGAAACAAAAAATACTCTTTTCTTGTTTCATATACTTGTTTTATCCCAAAAACCAACGATATACACTCCTTTTAATCCAATTGAACTTCCAACACTTTGATTTGCCTCACCCTGACCCAACTTGTAATGTATAGGAACCTACCCCACAATTCTAGGGATCTATAGTGCAACTTTTACACAAGACAGAGATCAATTTAAAAAACCTATCCCTATAGCTTTAACCTGCTATTAACCACAGATTCTTGGGTATAAACAATATAATCAAACATACCCAAAAAAAAAACACATAATTATTCTGAACATAAAAAGTTGCTAATTAACGATAAAAGTCTACAAATTCGCAACAACAAATCGGTACACACGTTTTTACCGATCCTTCCTCGTTCCAATGGTTACATAAGCACCATTGATAAAAGTTACACATCGTTTTTTCATAAGATCCGACCCTAATAATAAACTAAAATACATAAAAACACAATAAAACAAACACTCTTTTTTTAACATCTAGCCACCTCGAACATGTCTTCTCAAATCCTCGTTCTCCTTGCTCACCAGATCCATTCTTGATTGCAAAATGTTAATCATCGCTTGAGCTCTCATAACTTCAATCTTCAAAGTCTCTCTTTCCATCGAAACATTCAAAATCTCATTCTCGAGATTGCTTATGAACTTCAAGTACCCAGGTGGGACCGATTTCTCGAGATTTGAAGAGTCAAACATAGGTGTTTGTTGCTCTTTTGGTTCAACTGGGTCAAGTAAGGGGAAAGCTAAAAGCGATGATGATGTCATCATTGTTGTTATGGGTACTGGCTCATGAGACGTCGTGATTGAATCTTCGGATCCGTGGGACCCGTTAGCGTGACTTGAACTTGGATCGTCTCGTTTGGATCTTTTCGTTGTTTGAGATAGCGAAAGTGGGCCCGGATCATTTTGATCTTCTTCTTCTTCTGATCGTTCACGTTTACAGATTATTGCAAAGTTGTGTGATGCAGGTGCTTCAATAGCTAGTGGAGATATGTTGTCCTGTAAATGAAATTGAAATTAAATAAGGACTAAAATGCAATAAGGACTTATAGTGCAAATGAATATACAAACCTGATCTGTATCGGTCCCACCAACTCGAGTTTCTTCACCATTAGCTGTTTCATCCTCAGTTTCACCACCAGGTAGCATCATAGTTGAATCATTAACCCATTCTTCCTCAACAAAAGGTGCATACCTATCACCATTTGGTGGGCCCAACCCACTCTTCTGGAAGATTCTACACAACACAAACGCATCCTTTTCCTCGACACAGAAAAACAACCCATTTCAGACCATAGATTAATTTACAAATTAAAAATAATTAACCATAGTTAATCTTAATCTTACCTGAGGTACACCAGCTTTTTCTAACTCATCGTCCACGAGTCTGTACTCATGCATAACCCAATTAGTTCTTTTTCCATCAGGTGCTCTTCCGCTATGAAAAACTAGGGTTTTTTTCATTCCGATCACTTGAGATTGATGACGAACGGGCCGATCTTTACCCGTCGCTTTCCAATATCCCTTACCCGTGGCCCGATTAAGACGTGACCCGTTTCCGTATTTTCGATCCACCGGTGAGAAAAAATACCACTCCAAATCTCGAGTCTTCAGTAATGAAAACTCTGTAATTCACAAATTATACAAATGTTAAGATACGTTAGTTATCGAGCAATTGAGTAATCCCTTAAAAATGCATTATTTTCCAGAAATTAAATCTTTTTCGAGCATTTACGTATATAAAAATGGCATTTTGTTACAGAAAAGCTCAAATTAAACAGCAATTAGCAATAAAGGATACATCAAATGATAAAAATCTAGAATTTCATTTCAAGGTAACAAAAAAATTGTGTCTTTTGGACAAATATATAATGAAACAATTAATTAACTGAAATTCAACATAAAAAATGAATAAAAATTCAAACTTTATATACCAGAGAGCTGCCAGGGTTCAGATTTGTAAACGTCGATTTCGGAAACAGCTTGGAATCGGAAGGGCTTCCCGGAGGCTTTTCGACGGAGATAGTAAGTGACGAGCTCCTCATCCGTTGGATGAAACCTAAACCCAGGTGCTAAAGAGGTCGTCGACGGTGCCGGGGGTGGAGGAGGAGGTGGTGGTGGTGGTGGTACAGCCGCCGTCACCGGAACTAACTCATGTCCCATGTTTGGTCGTCAGATAAATTAACAAGCACAGAAATTTAAATTAGGAATTTAATTGTTGGATATATGATATACATACATAAGGTAGATAGATGTGTGTATTTTAGAGAGAGAAAGAGGTAGGTTAGAGAGGATTAGAAGTGAAGCAAGTAGAGTTGCTATGTGAGATATTGCCCCATCGTTTAAGCAATCGAAATGAAGGGATGGATGGGAGGCTTGTTTGACACGGAAATCGAAATATAACACTAGGGGCCACCTTTTATTCTCTTTTTTCCTTTTAATTTTAATGAGGTTATATCACGTTTATTTTACTTTATTTAATACATCAGAGCCTTATTGGACTTGAGTCGGTTCAAAACTAAGGCCCTAGCCCGTTGAGCTAACCCCGATTTACTTCACGTTTATTAACTAGAGATCCAATTATACAATTATGTTATTTTTGCATTTCGATTCGTAGTAGGAAATTTTTCGATGGCGTTCATAAAGTTATGTTAATCCATGTTGGAAGGTCGGCCTTAAGGGTATACGGAGAAGCGTCCATTTCGGGCCTCTGATTTTTTTGATGTTCTCAGGTGTCCAGATCATATATGTATTAGTGTGTATATATATATATATATATTATTTAAACAGTTAAACACTAGTAACAATGTTGGTTTGGTGAAAATATGATACATAATCCACTATAAGGTGTAGAGTTCAAACTATATTAGTAATAATTATATTTTTTATTTATGTAGAGGGGTCTCATTTTATGAGTTCGCTTTGCTTCACCGAAATGTTGGGACGGACCCTGCATGTCGATTTGTGTTATGCTTTTCTTTTGTATAGCTGTTTGGAATCAATTTAACCTAAAATTCCCTTAACAAGATGGCATCAATTCTCACTTAGAAGTGAAGCTCATGCTTTGCTTCTAATGTAAGTTGTCTTTGCGTAATTATGAATGTAGTTCACTTTTGTGGGTTCCATTCCTCTTTACTGCACTTCAGGGGAAATCACCCCGTATGGAAAAAAATGGTGGGCTAAATTGTGGTCTATTTTGTATGTTTATTGATTTAATCAATTGGAAATCCTATAAAATAAGTTGGAACTTCCCACCGGGAAATGTTTACAAATGAGTTGATTTTGCATCTTAACGAGATGTCAATAATTCTTGTTTGCTTTTTGAGGTGACCTTGAAGATGGGATGAGGTCTGGCGCGTATTTTGCTTCCAACAAAACTTGTCTGCCCTAACATGAATTGTAGTTGACACTCTGATGGTTGCATTCTTTCTTACTATACATATTGGGCATCCAAACTTAATCGAAATAATAGGTGATGTCTTCTGTAAGTGTAGTTGATTTCTTACAAAATCACTATCAATCGAGATGAGTCATGAAATATTATTAATTTTAATATTTATAATCTCTCATTACCAATACGTTGTGTCAATGATCGACCCACTATATACTCGGTAGTTACAGGGTAAAACATCCCCATACCCTCGAACATAAAGAGTCAAGGTGATGTCTCCCCATTTGTGATGATTTGATCTTAGTTGGAGACATCATTTTAGATGCTTTAGGAAGTCTAGTACTCGATTTTTATAAATTATTGTATTTTCTTATTTCTTGTCTTGATTTGATGATTTTTTATTTTTAAAGCATATTTGGTTAATTTATTTATTTAGTGTGAAACTTTAAAGATATATAGTAATTAATTAAATGCCAAATCAATTCCAAAAGATAAAGGAAATGAGATATCGATGGAAATTAAAGATAAAGGAAAGAAAAGATAAGTATGGAAAGATAAAGTTGCCAAGTAAATCTGAATTCCAGCAGCTACGTCCATAAAAGTGGTCATAACTAAAGATTGGCTAGGAATTTGGAAGAATGGTCTGAAGCAAAGTTATAGAGCTTCCCGAGACGATCAGTTTCGATATAAAGAACCAAGGCATAGATTTGATCCTTGCCTCATACAACTAGTTCTTAAGTTTTATTTATCATTAAAATATTCAAGAGAGCAAGATGACAATCATGTATCTTTATTTTAGTTTTATTCCTTCAGGTATGAACTAGTTTTCCCATAGCTTGGGTTTTGCATATGTATAATCTAATAATTCTATTTTCTTCTATTTATGTTTCTTTGGGAGAATTATTTTAAATTGATTATAGCTGATTAACCATATATTTGTTTTATGTGCTAAAATTTATTGTCTGTCTTAAACCTGATCAATTTAGGGTTGTGCTAATAGTACTTAGATGGTCACCCAGAAGGGGTGTCTAATTATTGAAACACCATATAAGCGTCTAGTGTGTAGTAGTGATCCGGAAGGGCTTGCCTAACTAGATATTCATTAGGGTATAATTTAACCACCGATCATCATTAGAAGGTCAGCCTCATCTAGGAATCTAGTGGCGTAGGAGCACCCTATTTAAGTCCCTTCGTGGTTATGAGGTCGCCACCCTAGTCCACCATAACGGGGGTAGGGAGAAATTTAGAATCCTGACTACTTATCTAAGAGATATTATCACCCTTATAAACAGATTGAAGATTTAGAAGGATTAGTGCATACGAGCAAAACCTGAGCTATACTTTCTCATCTTTATTTCTCTCATATTTATTTTATTGTCTTTTTATTAGTTATTAATCTGATCTTCCCATCATATTTTACTTACTTTTCTTGTCTTTTAATTATTAATTGCTACTCGAAATTATTTACCCATCTGTTAATACATTTAAGTCTCTGAGGAACGAATCTTCTTATCATTAAAACTTGCATACGTCCTGTAATACTTGCAGTACTGTGCTATTCTATGGTGAGTTGTGCATCATTTATCCATCTTTTATTATATTATTTTGTCACTCCCTAGGCGACACCACAAGGTAAACGTGATGACATGTAGACCTTTCATCGCACCTTGTTAATCTTTGGAAATAGCTCATATCACCTCGATATGGTAAAGTGGTTGAGTGTCAGAAGAAATGAGATATTGATCTCTCCATATTTAGATCAATTTACCCTCCCACGTTGCTGGCATGGAGACGTGGAACATCATGGGTAGTTTTAACCATGATGATCCATCTGCAACCCACTAGTAAAAACAACAATGCAAGGAGGGTTATGATATAAATAGGAATATTAAAACCAAAGACCAACTCATGTAATTAAAAAGCTATTACGCCACATTTATTTGCAATAAAGAATTTGTCTTTTGCACTTTATCTATCTCAATTTTAATTGGTTTTTCTATCTGGTAGTTTTCTTTCTATCAAATTGGCTTCGTCTATGGGTAGCAAATATCGTCTCACCTATTTTAATACCACAAATGACAAAAACCAGATCAAGCAAAAGAATGCAAGCACATAACGAAGAACAAAAGGATGGAGTGACAACCTCCAATTATTCCAAATCATATAATGCAGAATCCCCAAAATTACAAGGAAAAAATTACCCACAAGTCACATTGTCGATGATAGTAGAAGCCACCATGACCGTCAGTATAAAATTTGTAGTTTGGAGCCAAGAGTAACAAAGTCCCCAATAAACGTAGATGAAGCAATAGGTTCAGAGGACCGAATTCCTTGCATCCCAAATATTTATTTCAAAGTAAATCAACCGCCCCGGAGGTAGAGTTTAACTCCCAGACAATAAGATAGTTACTATAAACTCTACAACGGCACATGATTGCAACGAGTACTCCACTTCCAAATCCATAAGGTCCCAACACTAACTAAAGTCATATGGATCCCAATGATTCCATGTGTAGGTCAAAACCCTACAGAGCATACGTGGATGGAAAAATTAATCAAGAGAATTGCTTCTCTTAGGATATAATGGATGTGTCGCTACCTCGAAGGTTTAAGACACCCAATTACCAACATATGATGAGTCAACAGTTCATGATCGACATGTATAAATTGCACATGGGATTATAACCAAGTCTTATGCCAATTTTTGTCGCATTTTACCTGTGATCTTATCGAGAAAAGCTCGACAAAGGTTTTCAATATTTAATTAAAAGTCAATTGGAGCCTGCGAACATCTAAGTCAGAGACTTAGAGCATGCTTTGCATGCAGTAAAAGTACATGGCAAAATTTTTCCTCGATATTAAAATTGTATTGGAAAAAAGGGGGGAATTTAAGAGAGTAGACTGAAATATTCAGAAGCGCCGCCTACGATATTTAGAACTTTGATAATACAATAGCACGACTATTACATGGTCTCGGGAACAAAGAATTCCAAATCGGATTAGCCTTAAAGCTTTATTTAACCTCGCTGAAATTTTAGAGGAAGCCAAACCATATATCGAGGTCGGAGATGTACTTTAAATGTCAAAATAAAGGACTAAGATCCGTGATGAGCAAGAAAACCATTGAAAGAAGTATAAATCTCGCTCGATGCACAAGAAAAGTAAGTCCAAGAAGAAAAGAAGTTATCGAGGTGATACAACATACCCTTAACGCCAAAGTTTAGGGGAATTTTTAAATCTAATTAAGAATGAGCCCAAACTAAGATGACCTCAACGAATGATAGACAACCTAGCAAAATTGTGGTTGAGTTTCACTTGCATTTGTTCACCGACCACTTCCTCAAAATCATGGAATAATGTTGTTAGTACATAAGAGTGTTGACGTACCCATGAACATAATGCATCTTCTTGGAAATTGTTTTGATTATTATCACACCAGGGACTTCTACTAACCAAAGTAGAAGCTAGAACGAAGGCAGGAGAGATATTCTGCAGAAGTCATACTAACCTAACAATATTCTCTTTCTTTTCTATCGAACCTTTCCTTTCTTTCAGAACCTTGCGAATTAATTTCCAATGGCCATTAGCAAGCCGTAATATTTTGTTCTCGGAGAGTTTCTGCCTCTCCACCTTGAGTTTGATTCAAGTCGATATTGTCTCTTTCGTATGTCCTTCTCCAAGAAGAACAATGTTAAATCCATATGCAACTATTATTCAAAATGATATTAGAACTGTTCTTTAATTGATGAAAATAATGAACTAAATTTGGAATATAACAACAATTTGTATATATTATTGGAAAAAATAATATATAATGTCTTGGAGGGGGGAGGAGTATTACTCTATTATATATCTTCCTAATTAAAAAATGAAGGAATCCTAAACTTAAGTTACTCAAACTAAGGTCAAACTCCTAAGATACGATTTAGGAAAGTTCTTAGGGAGTTTTCTAAATGCGAAAGTTAAAAAGACAAGTTTGATATAGGTACAGATTTTTATGCATACAAGGTTAAAACAATAAATAAGATTACAGAGGTCAAGGACTAGGAATCATAAAGATGATAAGGATAGTCTAAAGTAATATAACTTAATCAAAAGGAAATAAAACAAATAAGTAGATAAAATGCACACAATAAGTAAGAGATAAAAGAAAGAGATTACACGAGACATTGGAGTGGTTCGGTTTCCTAAAATCCACTACATAGGGTCATTCCCATATGATTTTCAAGATTCTCAATTGAACTCCTTGATATATCTTATGGGCGATATATAAACCGTTAGAACGAGGTTTTTCTAGTCTAAACCATAACCTAAATCCACCCACGACTATGTCGGTTAAGTCATAACCTGATGAGACTTTTAGCGGTTAAGTCACAACCTGATAGATTTGTATAAGGTTAAATACCAACCTATGAAACTCCCTCTTTTCTAATGTAAAGAAATAGTAATGCCCTAAGTGGTTTGATGAATACAATTACAACCAATTTGAATGTGCTCCTTGATGAGCTAATCTAACAAGATTAAATGTGAACTCCTTCAAGAGTTGGATTTGAAAGTTGTGGCATGAGGTTGATCTCCTTTAATCACTTGCATTCGTTCACCGAACACTTCCTCAAAATCATGGAATAATATTTTTAGTGCATAAGCGTGTTGACGTACTCATGAACATAATCTATCTTCTTGGAAATTATTTTGATCATTATCGCATCGTTTTCTTCTTCTTATTCTCCAAGAAGAATAGTGTTTAATCCATATGCAACTATTATGATATTAGAGTCGTTCTTAAATCGATGAAAATAATGAACTCAATTTGGAGTATAACAATCTGCATATTCTTGAAGATAATAATATATAATGTCCTAAGGGGGGGGGGGGGGTAAGTATTACTCCAATATAATATATTCCTAATTAAAAAATAAAGGACTCCTAAACTTAGGTTAGTCAAAATTAAGGTTAAACTCCTAAGATAAGATGTTAGGAAAGTTCTTAGGGAGTTTTAAATGCAAAAGTTAAAAAGATAGGAGTGATAAGGGAAAGGACTTATATGCATACAAGGTTAAAACAATAATAAGATTACAAAGTTCAAGGACTAGAAATCATAAGGATGATAAGGATAATATAAAGTAATCTAGCTTAATCCAAAGGAAATAAAAAAATAAGTAAATGAAATGCACACAATAAGTAAAAGATAAAAGAAAGAGATTACACGAGACATATAGAGTGGTTCAGTTTCCTAACATCCACTACATAGGGCCATTCCCATAGGATTTCCAAGATTCTCCATTGAACTCTTTGATATATCTTAAGTGTGCTATATAAACCGTTAAAACGGGGGTTTTACGGTCTAAAACACAACCTAAAAACTCCAACGACTTTGCCGGTTAAGTTACAAAATGACAAGACTTTTATCAGTTAATTCACAACCTGGTAGATTTTTATAAGGTTAAACACTAACATATGAAACTCCCTCTTTTCTAATATAGAGAAAGAGTAGTACCCTAAGTGGTTTGATGAACGTAATTACAACAAATCTGAATGTGCTCCTTGATTAGCTAATCCAACAAGATTAAATATGAACTCCTTCAAGAGTTGGATTTAAAAGTTATGGCTTGAGGTTGATATCCTTTGTTGAGTAATTATAATGATGATAGCTTGACTTGAATGAGCTCCTTGATGAGCTAAATATGACAAACAAATTCACTAAGCTTGATTTGATGATCTAAAAGTGATGAACAAGCTTGGGGGTTCTTTCTTGAAGTTTAGGATAATAGGATATTAAATTAAAGCTTCAAGTGGTGTTACCGGTGACGCAAGAGAGCCTTCTGGATATATTAGATCAAGTTTGAACGTCTCTCACGTGATCTCTAAAAACCAGTATACCATTTTGCTGAAAACAGTTTATTGGGGACACAAAACAGGTAACCGTGTTTTGTCCCAACGTCTATTTTCCACATGGTGTCCTTTATTGAACGATTAGAATAGTCATATGATCTTGAAACGATATCGTTGAAGTAAGAAGCGTTATACCATTTTTTGCCTGAAAACAGGTGTTTGTTTTGGTTAAGGGTGCTGGCTAAGATGGTTACAAGGTTGTCGGTTAACTCTGACTTTTTCTGATTCCTACAAAAATTGTTATACCCATTTCTTGCATAAAACGCTATACCTATTTAAAACGGTATTCTGTTTTGGGTATAGTCGTTTCTGGACTAAATAAACATTCAACCAATATGTCTGTATAAATCGAAATGCTTTCTTCATAAGAGTTATACAATAGAAGATCCTGCAATGAATGTCAGTGCAAATCATGAGCAATAAAGTATCACATACAAGGATATATCAAGCAACGTGTGAAGTAAGAATCAAGTGAATGATATAATATGACTATAATGATATTGATTATAAGAATGAAGGATGGCCTAGTGGCAAGTAGATAAGAATTATAGTTCATCTTATGCATCAATAAAATATAATACAAAAGCATGTGGTGTGTATGTGAGTTAGGGAGAGTATTCATGAAGATAAAACAAAATCAATCACATAGAAATAGAAGGATATACCTAGGATTAGTAATGTAAGCATACGAGTTGTGAGAAAGTGATAGACAAATGGTTTTATCAAAGGTGTTTTCATGAATAGGAAGGACTATATGCTACCATAGTATGATCTACAACAACAAGTTTAGTTACATAATTTAAATCCAATACAAAACAAAATAGTTGTAATAGCGTGACTCGATCATTGTCTTAAGAACGATTTCTAATACAATTAGGGTGTTATAGTGTGTCGTCAACCGGTTGTAGCTCCCAAAGAGACAAAGTCATAAAGACATCAATCATAAGCAAGAAGAGTGATTAGTGGTATTCAAGTCTGAACTTAACATGCGTTACAAAATCCAAACCTTTCGGCCTATGTGAAAAACGTGGGGAAATACGTGGCAATGAGTCCACGACGTTTAAATAACTAACCTTTCAATTTTAAAAAAATTTTGTTATAGTATATTCCTATAAATACCCGGTAATTAAATTATTTTATTTTTATATCCCTCAAATCTCTCCAACTTCCCACGACTCACAACCATGCCACGTCTCGTTAGCGATACCGCGTCGCGCCAGACAAGGGCGGGTAATGGTGGTGCACGGGAGCGAGATATCACCCATACTTTATATATGTAAAAGATTTTGAACTATGTAAACAATAATATACAAGAATATATAAATAATAATAATACTTTGAAGTTCCATATGAAAAAATGATAGAAGAACTATTTATTTCCCATTAACAAAAAACTACTTAAAAAAAAAAACTATTCCTTTTTGTTTCTCATTTCATGAACTTCTCCAACATAGAATACCTAACTGATTTTGATAATATGGCCAAATTTCTTCAACTTCACGTAAAATTATTTACCGAAAATGGTAAGAGGTGTAATATGACCAAATTAAACAAAAATGTAATTAAGTAATCTCAAAAGTTGAAAAGGATGTTATGAATTTCTTAGGGCCAGCTTTCTTATATAGTAGTTCCTTGTACGTAATTTTATATTGGTATTTTTCAATCGATTTTTTTTTTTTTGTTGAAATATCACTTATATATACCCATTAAAATATTTTACTTAATATGAAGTTGATCATTAATTTATACCTAAAGTGTCAAAATTTGATATGATTTGACTTATTATTATTATCATATTATTATTTTTATACATAACTTCTAAATTTATGTTTGATTAATCTTTTAAAAACCAACTTTAATTTTTGGGTAAAGCCCTCGTCTGACCCCTTAACTATGCCCAAAGTACACGGGTCGCCCCTAATCTTCAAAATTACCCTTTTACGCCCCATATCTTCACCTTTTGTCACACCGTTAGCCATTTTTTCATTTTTTAGTCAGTTGACCGTTAGTCAACGCCACTTGGCGCCACATCACTGCCACCTCAGCACCATCCGTCTTCGTCAGCATCGTCCCTAACTTAAAAAAAAACCTTTGAAGGTTTGAATGCTTCAAACCTTCAACAATGGAGGAAAAATCAAAAAGTCTGGTCTTGTTTATTCCATAGCCGGTTTAGCGAGAGCTAAATCCAAAGAGGGGCAAATTTGTACAGCGTACGAGCTAATAAATTAGTTGATTTTAACATATAAACCCTCCGGATGGATGTATCAAGAACGATCATTATACAATACAGGAACGAAAAAAATATCGGATTTAAACGAACCAACGAAATTAGATCCGACACTTTTATTCCCGTATAAATACCGAGCTATCGCTTTAATGGAGGAAACACAGATTGAAAATGCTATATCTGAAATAAACAGAATTGTGGGGTTTAAGGTTTCGTTAGACTGTCTTGAATTAAGAGCTTGGTTTTTTTATCGCGCTTGAAGATTATAACGCAGCTATACGAGATATTCGAGCTTTACTTACTTTAGATCCAAATTACTTAAGGTTTAATGGGAAAATGAGAGGTGATCATTTAATTGAGCTTCTTAATAAAGAAGTTCATCAATGGAGTTCAGCTAATTGTTGGTTACAATTATATGATCGATGGTCTTGTGTTGATGATATTGGATCACTTTCTGTTGTACATCAAATGCTTGTAAATGATCCTGGTTAAAGTGTTTTAAGGTTTCGTCAATCTCTTCTTTTGTTAAGATATGTAAAGTGTTTGTTAAAAAGCCTCAATGTAGTTTTGTATTAGGTAGTATTTATGTGGATTGTGGAAAGCTTGATTTTGCAGCGGATTGTTATGTAAATGCGTTAAAGATTAAACATAGGAGAGCTCATCAAGGGTTAGCACGTGTATATCATATGAAATCTGAAAGAAAAGGAGCTTATGATGAAATGACACACCTTGTTGAATACCTTTTGAAGTTTGATTTTGATTTTTCCTCCATTGTTGAAGGTTTGAAGCATTCAAACCTTCAAATCTTCAAAGTTTTTTTTTAAAGTTAGGGACGATGCTGACGAAGACGGATGGTGCTGGGGTGGCAGTGACGTGGCGCCAAGTGGCGTTGATTAACGGTCAACTAACAGAAAAATAAAAAAAAGGCTAACGGTGTCACAAAAGGTGAAGATATAGGGCGTAAAAGAGTAATTTTGAAGATCAGGGGCGGCCCGTGCACTTTTGGGCATAGTTAAGGGGCCAGACGAGTGTTTTACCCTTAATTTTTTTTAAGAATTGTTCCATATAAATGGCGAGATGTGGGTCTCATTCTTCCCAAATTCTCAACTCCTGGATCTCGAAAAGTTCATCTCCAAGAAATTATTTAGGAATATTAAAACATATAGTTGATAATTTAGAAATATACATACCAAAACTGTATATATATATATATATAAGGATCGTAAATTGTCTCCTCAATTTATATTTTACTTTTAACCACATCAATTATCAAACTAACAAACTAACAATGTTCCAAGGAATCTAAACTTTCACAAAATTCTATATACTTGTTATCAACGAATTATCAAGTCTAAATTAAACACCTTGATTCTTCGACTTATACTAATTGTTGATATACACGTTTAAGGACCGTTGAACTACAACTCGAGATTCGTGTTACAAATCCAATATCTACGAACATTTATTTATCCTAACGAATCTAGTATCGTATTTTTGTAAATAATTTTGTTTATTTATATTTAACTATTAATACATTAACTGATACATATCTATCAGGAAAGTAAATGAATTTGTTTTCAAATATTAACACTGACTTATTTTATACGACGCTTTTAAATATTTATAAAACTTATTTGTAATTACAAAACGAATTAAAAACGTATAACTCTACAAGAATTTAATGATTTAATAATAAAAGTGTCCTACATGTATGAACTATGAAGGATATTATCTTTCTAAGTCAACGGAAAAGTGAATATTGGAGTATTGGATTGGTAGATGAGAAGAAAGGAAAATGGTGTCATCGTCATAAAGTAAGGAGTACAAGTAAAGTAACCATTTGCCCCTCCGTTAAGAAACCCATAAAAGCATACCAATGCCGTGCTATATCAAATGCTATATTTTATTATATTTCTCCAAGTAGGTCTATTCTACTCTATTATTTAATTTTTAAATTATACTCCCTCCGATCCCAAAAATAATGTCCAAGTAGGGATACTTTACTTTTTTTTTTTTAGACAAAGGATACTTTACTTGAAGGCCCAAACTATACCTCTTTATAGTTTATAGTTTATATAATCGATCTTCTGCAAATGATATATATTTGGCCTACCTTGAATTAGCCAAATGGGCTAGACTCTAGGATCCAAATGCGTACCTGATCAAATTGAATTTTGGCACTCGAACTTCATATTTTGACCAAAAAATGAAACTTTTTAAAAGATTATTAAATTCTTATATATTTTGATATAATTGAATAGTGGCACATGATCCCAAAATATC
Organism: Nemophila menziesii; assembly: GCA_029959085.1. Classification (NCBI taxonomy): domain Eukaryota; kingdom Viridiplantae; phylum Streptophyta; class Magnoliopsida; order Boraginales; family Hydrophyllaceae; genus Nemophila; species Nemophila menziesii. The sequence goes on along the minus strand of JARWIR010000004.1, from coordinate 42,471,734 downwards.
GTTTTTTTCTTAGCAAGGCACTATTTGAATAAAAAATTCATAAACAACTACCTGTAGAAAATAAGTGGGATTTCATTACTTTAATAGTGGTTCGACTACCGTATTTTCTTATTAGTAAATTAACAAAAGAAAGACGATCATTTGATTAACGCATTTCATTTAATTTGTGTTTTAAGTAAAGACTCTCATTGAATTACCGTTTTTACTTTAAACACATAAAAATATCTATTGTTATGATTAATTTAAATTGTTAGATATATAATTCTCGTTTCTATATATAATATATAATTAATTTGTTTCTATATTCAATTCAATTTATGAAAAGAATTATAATTTAATGAGATAATTACCTACAGGGTCTTGAAGACACACCCCTCTTCAAGATACCACCCCCACCTAGAGCCTCTTCTTACTAAAGACCTCAATAACTTTTTAACACATAAACCCCCAAACCCCAATTACTAGACTACCCTTCCTTTGTTTTTTCTGTACCTATATATACTAATTGCTATTTCTGATTTCATTCACGTTATAATTTCATTTACTCACCTCACACTCTCTCCTCTCTCCTCTCTCCTCTCAACTCTCAACAACCACCACCACCTCCGAAATGGCCACCACCACCACCACCACCGAGCACACCACCACCACTGTGAAACCTAGCACTGAAGCACCACCACAGCATCTAGTTTAGCTGCGAACCAGATCTGGATCTTTTCTCTTCAGATCTGTACATTCGATGACAAAGCGAGACCCTAGGTGAAGATGTTCGTGCGTTGCAGTGAAGGTGTCGCCGGATTTCGCAGTGTAGCTGTTCGCCGGAGTTGCAGCATAGCCGTTCGCCGCAGTTGAGGGGGAGCTGTTCGCCATGGCAGTCATGGCAGATGAAGCTCTCGTCGGTTCACAGCCATGGGTTCTCCTCCACGTTCGAGCTCGCCGGAGCAATTCATTTCCATGGCACTGACGAGATCTGGTTTTCATTGAAGCTTCTCCACCTCCGTTCTGTTGCTGTTTCGCCGGAGGAGAACCAGTGCAGCGGCGTACTTCATGGGATCTGGAGAAGCACTGCGGAGGTTTGCTGTTTCGCCTGAGAAGTTTGCTGATGGTGGCTCAAGCTTCGTTTGCTGCAATGGTCTTGCTTCGCCGGGGTGCTGCACTGGTCGTGCTTCGCCGGAGGGTTGTGGGGTTCGTTCGTGCCGGAGAAGATTTTGGTTGCTGCGTTAACGCGTGAAGGCTTAGGCTTTTTTTTTTTTTTTTTTTTGTTTAGTTTGAAATGGTTGACCAGATCTAGATCTGGTCAAACCACTTAATGTTTTTAGTTTTTTTTTTTTTTAATTGTATATCTTTTTGTAATTGTTTAAAAAAGTGTAATAAATGTGAATAAAAGCTTTTTTTGGACTATTTTTATGCCTTGTTTTTATAGAGTATTTATGTAATTTCTAAGAGTACTCCATCTATTTTATAGAGTACTCCGACTTTTTTACAGAGTATTCGGTTAAATTGTTAGAGTATTCTTTTAATTCTCGGAGTACTCTCTCTATTTTCATAGAGTATCGGGAAAAACTTAGAGTACTCTCTCTTTTTCATAGAGTACTCTCAGTTTTTTCCGATACTCTATGTTTGTTCCGGTGACTGGTGTCGGGAAAAACTGAGAGTACTCTTAGTTTTTTCAGATACTCTATGTTTTTTTCCGGTGACTGGTGGCCTGAGGTGGTCGGTGGTCGGTGGTCGGAGGTCGGTGGTCGGAGGTCGGTGGTAGATGGTCGGAGGTCGGAGATGGGTGGTAGGTGGTAGGTGGGTAGTGATAGAGGAGAGAGAAACAGTGACATCATACTATTTTGTCTTTTAGTGTTAGTAAGGGTAGGAAAGACTATTGTCAAAAATGAGGTCCCTAAGAATAACAACTTTCAAGACACTACTCTATAGAGAAAAAATAGTGCTCCTAAGACCCTATAGATAATTCACCCTAATTTAATTCATATATATCGTTATAAATGGAAACATAAACAATGAAAAATGGGATATTTTGTAGATGGTCTTCAAATATAATTTATATTTCTTTAGTTTTATCAAATATACTTTTTAACGCTTTATGGATATATATACGATTTTTTTTTCCAAAATACATACGATTTTAATATCTCAATTCATCCAAGATTTTTTGTGTTCCTTTTATAAATAATATATGTCTACAAAATATTTCATTCTATTTTTTTATAAATACTAATTCATATATATTTTTATAGAAATATAATTTGATCATATTCCTTTTATACGATATATATAGATTAATTATATATGGATTGAATTATAATTCTTTTTTATATAACGATTTGAATATGAAATTAAATTAATTATATATTATATACAAATAAATTAATTAATTATTTATAAAAACGACAATTATATATACCTATATTATAAAATAAAAAAAAAATCGACTGTAATAATCTTTTAACATAAGCGATGGCCAAGATCATTTCTGACCCCACTTATCATTAAGACCATTGATTATTCATTACTTATTTTCTTTTAAAGAAATTTATATTATATAACAAGTTTTTCATGAAGTGGTGACTAGGATCGTTTCTAACCCCAACATAAGTGGTGGTCAGGATTATTTCTGGTCCCACTTATCATTAATACCATTAATTATCCTTTACTTGTTTTCTTTAAATAAAATCAATATTATAAAACAAATATTTTAACGGTACATATCTTTTAACATAAATGGTGGATAGGATCAATTATGACCCCACTTATAATTAAGACCATTAATTATTCATTACTTATTTTATTTTTAAAAAACAAAACTAACATTAGTTTATTTTATAAAACAAATTTTTTTTAAACGGTTCAAATATTTTAACATAAGTGGTGTTCAGGATCATTTCTGACCCTACTTAGTACTTATCATTAAATTAATTATTTGTTACTTATTTTCTTTAAAAAAAAACCTATATTATAAAACAAATATTTATTCAACGGTACAAATCTTTTAACATAAGTGGTGGCTAGGATCATTTATGGCCCGACAAAAGTGGTGGCTAGGATCGTTTCTAAACCCAACATAAGTGGTGGCTATGATGGGTTCTAGCCCCAACCTAAGCGGTGACTAGAATCGTTTCTAGCCCCAACATAAGCGGTGGCTAGGATCGTTTCTAGCCCCAACATAAGTGGTGGCCAGGATCAATTCTGGTCCCACTTATTATTAATACCATTAATTATTCGTTACTTGTTTTCTTTTAAAAAAATCTATATTATAAAACAAAGATTTTTTCACCGGTTTAAATCTTTTAACATAAAAGGTGGCTATGATCATTTATGGCCCCACTTATAATCAATACTATTAATTATTCATTACTTATTTTATTTTTAAAAAACAAAACTAACATTGGTTTATTTTATAAAAAAAATTCTTTTTAAACGGTTCAAATATTTTAACATAAGTGGTGGACAGATCATTTCTGCCCCTACTTACCATTAAACCCATTAATTATTCGTTACTTGTTTTCTTTACAAAAATCTATATTATAAAATAATTTTTTTTTCCCGACGGTACAGATCTCTTAACATAAGTGGTGGCTAGGATAATTTATGGCCCTACTTATAATTAATACCATTAATTATTCATTACTTATTTTATTTTTAAAAAACAGAACTAACATTGGTCTATTTTATAAAACAATTTTTGTAAACGGTTCCCATCTTTTAACATAAGTGGTGGTTATGATAATTTCTGGCCCCATTTATCATTAAGAGCATAAATTATTCATTACTTTAAAAAAAACTAACATTGGTCAAATTAAACCATACGGTTTTGTCTAAAAAAAATCACGATCCCACTCCAAAAATGAAAAAAGAGAAAACTACAGAAAAAGCCAATTAAACATAATCTCATCACATTCACTCACTTTTCCACCTGTGTTTCACTCACTTTTTTACCGTATTTCCCCTACACCGCCCGAGGACCATTCTCCACCGCACCTGATACGCCATCAATAATTGAAGAACCTAAATTAACGTAATGATTTAATTGTTTTACCTAATTTCATTAGTTTTACAACCTGATTTAGTAATTGATTTTTAGATTTTCACCTCTCCACCAAGCCACTAGATAATATAGAGTTTTGACAAAAAAAATATTCAGTAACGATATGATATAAAAATCATACCATACCATACCATATTGATAATATAGTTTAATTATATTCGAAGTAAAATAAATTTTTTTTTTTTTTAATCTAATGATAATTTACTCCTAGTCAAATTATAACTTACCGTATCAATATACCATATAAATAGTATGTCATATAATATATTTGGTATTTATATACTTAAAAATAATTAAATAACTAATATCAAAAATAAAATATTAATAATTTGATATAACTAGAGAAGATTACAAGATATTCAAATTTTATTTTATATAATATGATGGTCTCATTCAAGATAACTATTTAATGATTACATGATATTTAAATTTTGTTAATATATAATAGCTAATATACAATTTTGTTACTACTACATAGGTTTTATTAAAACTAACATAAAAAAATAATTATGTACAAAAATTATGCAGTAAGTAACTTTTGTATTTTCTTTACGATGTGTATAATTATATGCTAAACAAAACTATTTTTCAGGTTAACAGAAATTTCATAGAACCCGTAAATCAACCTATATTGTACGCATTATGTATTTTAGTTGTGTATATTGTTTTGAAGTCTAAATATGAATTCGAAGTGTAGGTTCGATTCCTTCAATCTGAAAGTGTGATTGTTACATTAAGGGACAAAGAGGAATTTTATCGATTAAAATTACCACAAGTAAGAAATTAATCAAGCACTTCTTTAGTCAGAGTAAAGTTCATTAGAATAATAATGATTTTGAATTATATGTAGAACTGTTAGCAAATTATGAATGATGATTAATAAAAGGAAAGTGTGTGGCTAGATGGAACTACATTCACACGGTAAAATTACTCATAGGTTATACAATTACATGATTTATATTTTTAATACATATTACTTATTTAAACTATTTCAGATTAGCAGGTTATTGTCGCGGTTCCTAAAATCGAGCGATATATGTGCGTTGATATATCCACGTTTTTTAGAGTTTGGAGATGAATTCACAAAAAACAAAACAAAAAATCAAATGAAATAAGAAAAAGACATTTAGTAGTTTTGAGCTATTTCATATTCATTCTATGTCAATTGTTTGAGGTTTTTATTTTTTATTACAATAAGAGTATATTTTGATTGATTAATTTATGATTTATGTAGTTGTTTGTGCAAAATGCATCCTATTTTTTCGTTTGGTTGAATATTTTTCAGTTTATTTTTATCTCATGAATTGTTTGTTTATCATGTGTTATATTTATTTTTCTATATTTTGAGTTTTAGTTTTTTGTAAATCTATAGACATTATGAACTTTATGTTCACTCTAGGGGTGGAAATCGGAAGGAACGGATCGGAAAAATGGTATTTCGGAAAAATTCCAATTTTTTTCGGAATGGATTTTTTCCACTCCAATTCCTATCCAATTTTTTCGGAACTGGGAAAAACAATTCCTAATTCAGAATTTCGGAATTTACCGGAAATTAGGAAATTAGGAAATTTCGGCACGGAAATTTCGGAACTTTTAGTTCGGAAAATTCGGAAATTTGGGTTGGAATTTCGGAACTTTTGGTTCGGAAATTACAGAATTAAGGGTTATAAATCGGAACAGTAGTTTAATACTTACTCGAAGAGTAACCGTAGTAAAAAACTAAACTTATAAAACGTACACGTTCAGTAACAGTAGTTAAAAACTAAACCACGGTTACTTTTTTCAATTACATGAAAAAACAAATATTGCAAAAATATATTGAATAATGATCTTGCAATATTACATGTTTCAAGGTCTAAAGAAACAAGTCATTGATTTTCATGTTTCATATACTCCATGCAATATTATTTTAAATATAATTTATAATTCGGTAATATAATTCGAAAATAAAATCGGATCGGAAATATAATTCGGAAATAAAATCGGATCGGAAAACCCGGAAATTTCGGAAATTTATATGTACTTCTAATTCCGATCCGATTTTTTCGGAAAAATCGGAAATCGGAGTATCGGAGTATCGGAGTATCGGAATTTCGGAACCTTAAAAATCTATTCCTAAATCGGAATTTTCGGATCGGAAAAGTCGGAAATCGGAAATTTCGGATCCGATTTCCACCCCTAGTTCACTCCAACCCATTATTATTTGATCTACCTTTTTTAAGATAAGATATCTACCATTATTGGTTGATTTATAATCAATTATCAAATAACATTCTCTAACTTTATGAAATATATCGATATTACCTACAAAGATATAATAAATTAACCACAAAACACTGAAAAATCTCCTAAACTTCTCAACAACTCCTCAAATCTTTCAAAAATTCTCATAATGTAAACAAAATTGCATTATGGGTTTATATATTAATATTTTGGAACTATCCAAATTCTTTGAAGTATTTCAGACACGGGCTATACCTAGAAAATGAATAAATAAACAATCGAAATATTTTTTTCCTAGCGTTTTATGTAAAGATGGTCATTGAATGTACATATTTGCTTAAAACATGAATTAAGTGAAAGGTGTCAAGAATGTCAGACTTCATATTATTTCGAAAGGATGCTTGTTTGCCATTTTTTAATCCAAATAGTCTTTCTCTTAAAAAACTCAAAATATCGTAATACATTTTTGTTTATTTTCAATTTTATTTAATAAAAAATATCAAGTATTACTAAAACATTCCTCCAAACAAGATATAAAATATATGTACCGTCTTCTTCTATTAGCACTTGTTGAATTAATTTACTTATTATAGTGAATTCTGTAAATCAGTACATTTGGAACTATAAAAAAATATTTATTTAGCAAAATTATTTATTTATCGATAAATAAATTATTTATTTTGTTATCAATAAAAGAATTATTATTCATTTTACCAGGTATTTTAACATTTTGGATGCAATTAGTTTCGGAAAAACATTAATATTTTAGATACAATTAAGTTTGATGTCATGGATCAAGGATTTTATGTAACCGAAAAACAACTGCTAATTATATCCGACATTGCAAGATACCGTCTGAAAACTGATGTACCAAACAAATAAGTTGATCTTTTAGAAGATGATATTAAAATATTAATAGATTTCATTTCTATTTTGCACTACATACTTATGACAGGCGTCGAACATCTTTTGAACTTTCCTAACGAGAATGATGCAGTTATGGAATTGCTTACGGCTGAAAAAATTATTGAGTTTGTACTAAATTATGAAAATAATCCGAAACCAAATGATAGTGGTGTCACACCAAATGTGTCATTGAAAGAAATCTTTCAAGCGGTTATCATCCTATGAAACTACTTGCTACAACATGAGGAAAATATTACAAAAAAGTTGTTTGAACTAAAACAAATAAGAATGTGATACATTTTGGTGATAAAAATAAGCAAACCATATTAGCTGTTTTTTTTGTTATGAAATGATCTTTTTGTATTCTTCTGATCTTATTTCGTAGGTTTTTATGACTAGGAGTATAACTCAGCGCGTAGGAATGCAGAATATAATATATTTAAGATACTTCCCTTTCTGTGAGTTCTTCTTCCCGTTGTTCTGGAAGTTTGCAGTTTAGAAGTGCAGCCATGGATGGAAGATTCGATCTAAGACTATCAATTTATCAAAAGACATATTTTTCAAGGTATTTTTATTTATGAACACACATATGATAAGAAGTGATTGTTGTCTGATGTATTTTATGTAATGGGCCCAAACCCACATTGACGATTGATTATCCAAGTCGATACCATTGTGATCTAGAGTTCGTTGGCCGTAGTAAACTGTCATCCATTCACTTTCAGCGAGTCACTTGAATATGTTTTCCATTTGATAGATTTGGAAGCACCTAATTTTATAATATCTCCAAAATCTTGCTATTTCTTCAGCACTTAAAGGGAAGGTCTAGAGTTCGAATCCCCTTCTTAACGGGTGTAAAGTAAGAGGTACAAGGCTCGAACCCTTCCCTGAACATGGCCTAGTTCTGATTTACCTGAGAATATATATAGGGAGGCGTGTATATCCCCGTGGAATTAGTCGTGGTGCGTGCAAGCAATCTCGGATCACCCATGAAAGACACATTTGTTAGATTAGAATTTTCAAAATATTATTAACACCAATAAGTAATTATAAATTTAAATTTTATATTAAATTAATTATTAAATACATACTTTAGGTTGATTATTTATTATATATGTAATTAAACTAATCTAATATTAACAAACTATATTTAAAAAATTATGATTTTTCTTTGAATGGATTTTGTCATGATAAGTACATATATTTGTAGTAAGATTTGACAAAAAATATAAAAACATGGTCTTCAAATTGAATTAGGCTAAATAAACCAAGTTGTTGTAAATAACTCGAACTCGTCTCGAAATTTTTTTTGCTCGATTTTGTCTATTTATTAATAAGCAAGTTCACTATTAAGCTATAATTTAATCTCTTTAAGAATTTGTTAACGGTTCGTTTATATTTATAAATTGTAAATCAATATTTTATTTATCGGTAAATATATCATTAGACCTAATATATCATTATTGATAATTTTTTATCTTTTGAGACTTTAGTTATTCATTAAGCATGTTTCATATATACCATACACTTGATCTAATACCAATCATTCGTAGAATTTTGTTGCAACATAAAAAACAAATTATTCATGAACAAACTCGAGTACGACTCGAAGAAAGTTTGTCGGCAAGTTAAATAAACAAGTTTTAACAATTTTGGCTGAACTCGTTAAAATTTAAACTCAACTAGATTAGACTCGACTCGGAAAATTCAACAACCAATCACATCTAGTACTTGACTCGATTTGTTTTGTTTACAACCATGATGCGAACCATATTGAAACTAAAATGACTCCAAACCCAAAATAATTCTCCAATGAATTAAAAAAAGTAACTCCTTAACTAAGGCCTACACACAATATCTTATTATAATCTTTGGATTGTGATAATGCAATTGGCCAATATTGTATTTTAATTAATCCCAAAAATATATAAATGATAAAGTAATAAAAGACGTAGGAAAATAAAGGATTGCCGCCATGTGAAAATGACTTGAACCGAAATGTTTTTGTTTTAATATGTTATTTATTATAATTTACGTTTTTTATTGACCAAGACCTAAAACTTCCGACCAGCCTCTTTTTTTTGTCAAACTAAAATAACTTGAATATTATGTTACAATATTTTCAAACTAGTATTCTGTCCACTAGGATAATTTACAAGATAGGCTGATATGATTTTCCATTTCCTAGTCTCACACATGATTTCATGAGGCGTTCTTGAAAAATATGTTTATTTCTGTGATAGTACTTATAAAGAATTGGAAGAGTATATAAAGAAGAAAAGCAAGAGAAAATGCAATAATAAAATAAAACTTTTACTTTCAATTAAAATAAATCATCTTCTCTCAATGATGACCCCATGGTCAACAACATCACAATCTCTCACAAGATACACTTACATATATTTATACAAAAGCAAAGATACCTACTAGTACAAAATTCTCCACCGTTTTGAAGAATTTATGTCCCCTAATTTATATTCTAGGGGAAAAATTAGACAAACTATTAAATCACAATAAACCTAATACATCGGGGAGATGTAAATTTTTACGACCTAGCCCCCTCGAGTAGATCAGGTTACAATCCATGATATTCTACCGATTTAGACTTCAATGTAATGTTACAGACAAAAAAACACGTGTCCATCGGATCGGAAGAGAAAAATAAACACACTAAAAGACTTTAACTAAGCCTTCTAATAGTTTCTCTCCTAGAATTAGTAAAGATTTCTTAGTCTCTAAGACAAACCAAAAATGTACAAACTTTAATTAGACATAAAGCCTAATTATAACCATGTTGATTACTTTTACTAACTAATTATTTGATAGTGCACTAGATGTTTGTCAATAATGAGTTGTTATCAACAAAAAATCTTTTTTGATACTTTGCATTATGTGAAGTATCAAAGTCTTCACCAGGAATTACTCTCTTCTTGCTAAAATAACCATTTGTGCTAAGAGAAGAATCCTGATGAAGGAGCCGAGGTGTCATTATCGGAGAAGAAACTGTCACAGTCACCGGTGGGATATCGATTGTTTTAAGTTGTGGTGGTGGGACCTGCCATTGAGGAAGTGGGCCCGCTAGTAGAAGTGTTTGTAAAAGTGGCCCAGCTTCCATCACTGCTTGCAAGAACTTTCCCTTTTCTGGCAATGGCTTTTTTACAACAATTCTTTCGGTTTTATCTACTAGTAACTCCTTACCTGTCGGGTAATTTTTGCATAATATAAGGACATATAGTGCAATTAACATAAAAATAAATAAATTCTAGTTCCGTCCTTGCTTACCTGGCGAAGCGATGAAATTTTCATCACAATCTGAAGTGGAATGTACAACATTATTGGATCCTAATGCTACATTTTTTGGTTGTTCATCTTCTATGCTACTTGATGGAGCAATTACATCAATATGATTTACTTGTTGTTGAAGTTGAAGCTTTTCCAACTCAAGATTTTGGCATTTTAGTTGAGCTTCATCTCTTTCCTTTGAAATTTTGGTAAGAAGACTTTTGAGATGTAAAATTTCATCGTTTTTTCTTGCAAGCTCCTCTTGAGCAGAAACAATGGTTGTTTCCAACTCTAAAGTTGTGTATAAAAGAGAATGCTTCAAATCTTGTATACCCTTTTGACCAATACAACAAAAATTAAGATTAGAAAATATGAACTTACAATATAATGTGAATTAAGTAGAAGTGATTTATTTACCTCGTCTTGATAATAGTAGGGCCAATAAAGCGGACTACACTGATCTTCCATTTCCTTGAATTGTAGATACCTAAATGGAGAGCACATAAAAAGAAATGTTTAGAGGTAATTTAGGTTCTTATAATGTAGTACGCAAGTAGGGTTTTAGTTGCTTTTTTCTTTTCAACTTTTTCTCATGAGACATATCATATGAAATGATATGGTTGGTTTAACAAAACACAAAAGGCCAAAAGCATGGAAAGGCAAATATGGTTAGTGCTTAATATCTTTAATTTACAAGATTCTTGGTACACGAGGACAATCTACTATTGTGGAGTATGAGTGATTAAGGCGGGAATATGAATTGGTGATAGAATCAATATTTTGGGGGGTTAGGTTTCTTTAGTCTCTTTAATCTTTATAACTCCATGTTACCTAGACCATAGTTTATTTATGGTTGCTTCGCATAGATGGTGTGCACACGTGTAAATGCAAAAAATCAATTTCAAAGAATTGGTGCTACTTGTATAGTTCAGTGGGTAAGAGTTGAGGGAGGAAGACTTTGACCTCTTTAGATATTGACTAGTACTAGGAGTAATTCCTTTAGTAAGTTCGAGTCTATATCCAGTAAAATAAATTTACCAAACTCTCTTAGACCATAAGAAATTTAGAAATAATTCAATCGTTTCTATTTTTGATAAGTCATCTTTATAAATTACTTGGTGAAATTATTTAATTTATAGATATATGTGTAAGAGGGGCGAAACTAAGAATTATTGTTAAAGAAAGTTAAAAAAGTTTAGGCGTTTCTGATTCTTTTTAACGTATTTGCTCTACAACACTATATGCAAAAATTGCAAGGTCATTATATAATGTAAAAATAGAATATATGTCCCTATATTGTATAAAGATTGCAACATAAGTTCTGATATTATTATTTTAATTAATTATTTGATAAATTCTTTTTATAATACAAAATAACATATATTTTGTTGTAAAAAAATAAAAAATAATATAAATAAATAATTTAACGTCTAACAAATATAAATTTTAAAAATTAAGAAAGACCAAATGAATATTTCAAAAAATTGGAGAAATTAGTTATAATTTTTTTTAAACAGTTATGGACCCCCAAGGCACAAGGTGCCTCCGCCCCTGTGGGCAAGTAAGTCTAATATTCTCGTTAAATCTTTAATCTTGAAATTCGGAAGTTGAAAAAAAATATTTTTTTCATTTTTCCTTTGTATTATAAAAATTTGACTTTTGTTTGGAATGTTAACCATAACTTTTGGTTATTGAAGATTTTTTACCATGGTGGCGATACAGGGACATAAAGCTAAACTATTTTTTTCTCAACCATTGGTGTTCTTTTATTGGTAGCTTTTATTGATAGTACTGGTCACAGGTTGGTGACTTTAATTGTCGAGTTGTCTTATCTTTGTAAAAATTACGAGTTTAAGAGGTTGTAATCTTCGGTTGGTGGTGAGTATTGGTGGAGGTAGTTTGTAAGTCATTGTTGGTGGCGATAAATGTGTCGCATGGTTGTTGGGTGTTTTGCAACTAGTGATTGTATTGTTGGTAATTTTAATTGATAACCATGGTCATATTTGTTTTTCTTGGATTGCTTATTTCATCTTATATGCAAGCATGAATTATTTTGATTTAAGCTATTTTTTGAGTACTCCAATTTTGTCTTTGGTTTATTGTATTTTTTCGAGATGGTTGTTGTTTTTGGTAGTTTAGCTTGTCATCATCACTTTGGTTGTTGCGGCGATCATTGTGGGCCAGTAATATGCCCAATATATACATGACCAATAAACTATTTATATTGCACTCGATCAAGCAAAAAGAACTTCAACCGAAAAAAATAGAATTGAATGTAATAGACTAAAGACACGATTAAGTAATATGTGAAGTGTAACTGAGCTGACGTGGAAGTTTGACCTAGTCAACATCCTATGTGGCAGCCTAAGTCAATTGGTCTCTGTTACATTTGGCTTCCTACTCAGCTATGCGACGTCGTTTGGTTAAGTAAAGACGGGGGAATCTTGGACCGTTGATCCTATTTCATTTGGATGGCTGAGATTGAAAACCTAGAAGTCTCATATAAAAGACTTCTCTCTTCACAACATTATTCATTCTCTTCTTCACTCCTTTCAAAAAACGCTCTTACGAGTCAAACTAGGGTTTGCTCTACTTTTGTATTCATAGATTCAAATCCTCTGTAATAGTTAGCATAATCTTGTGTAATTACTTGAATTTTACTAATTCAAGTGTTGTTATTTAGCGTAGTTGAGTATATGGTTAGATTAGCAGATTCTATACTTAGGGTTCATTGAATACGGTGATTTTCTGTAACGGTGATAATTGTAATCGGAGATAACAGTGGTGATAGTGGAAAGGCGCTCTCAAATCGGAGCCCAGCGTGGATGTAGACAAATTTTGTCGAACCACGATATATCCTGTATTATTTACTTTCCGTTCTCTATATTTTCTTGTTTAAATCTTGTTTGAAACTCAATCTAATAACTCAACGTTTTTACAACAAAACTCAAAAAAATATTTAAATCGATATGATCTACAAACCTCGTAGGGGTCAAGGGATATTCCCTTGAAGGTAACCATTAAGGAATCAACAAAGACCCATTGTTTTTCAATTTGCTCAAACTTATATATATTCATATGCCTCGAAAGAAAATGGTACTCGTATTTATATGGAGAACTTTTACTAAATATATTGTCTTTTTTAAATTCTAACTTAACTTTTCGAATTCAATCACAAAATCCTCCCATTCAGCTATTAACCTCTTGTTTGCAAGTAGCAAGAGCAAGGACTAATCAAGCAAGCATTTTCAAAGGATTTAAAAAATTCTTGGTTAAGAATTTGACAAGATAAGAAGTCAACGGGAAGAAAATTCGAACCTCTTACACTATTTAGTAGATCATCACTCCGTCTAATTAATACTAGTTGCAATTATTTTCCTACTTATCTGATTAAAAATGTTATTCATACTTACATATTCGAAAGTTCTAAATTAATAATAATCTCAGTTGACTGTAGTATGTTATTTACTTTTTTTAATAGAAAAACATCTATTGACCAACAAATTAAAACAATAGAAAAACATCTACATAGTAAATTGTAGGTACCCTCCTATCTCTTTTCAGGTGGTAATAATAGGTATTATTGTTTCATACGAGGGGGAGAAAATGTGAGATAATGGGTAGGGCCATCATGAAAAGCTTTTTGATAACAAAGTGGGCTTTGTTTGTTTGAAAGAAAAAGAATAACGGCTTCCTTATTGACCAATCTAGAACACACACTGTTTTCATTGGGCATTGCTCCACCACGCGTTAACGTGTGGGTCCAAAAGCCCCATATAATATCCTCATAGGCCCTCAACTCAATCCAAATTGATACTAGTATGCAATTTTTTAAGTGATTCCCATTAATAACTAAACAAAAGTAATCATGCATTAACTAGTAATTTTAATTAATATTTTCTTTAAAAAAATACTCAACTTATGGATTAAGATGGGCAAAAGAACGCGGATTATCTGATTTGTGTGTTAAAACTAATTCGTAAGAGTTTTATGCGCTAGTGAAGGGCGATGATAGTTTCGGAATTGGGATCCATCACATAGCTAGTTAGTAATTATGTGAAATTATAATGCATAAATCCATCATTTGAGATCACACATATCTACCTTGCGGCAAGCAAATACATGTGCGGATATGTTAGCAAAGAATTGTGCAAAATCGAGTGCGAGACTAGTTCGATTTGATGATCACCTGATTACTTATGAAAAATAATTACTAGGGATAGAAATGGTTGGTCGATACCTAAAGCTGTATTGGTTTCCCTTTAAGGTTTTTGTAAGGTGTTAAACTTACGACAATAAAACCTCAAATGTATGAAAAAAATAAAAGAATTAAATCGAATAACAAACTAGAGCAAACATTTTTAAAAAATGGATTTGGTTGAGTTATTAGGTAGTATAAGATAAGATACAACTTAAACGTCTATTCAATTTATATCTCTATTGATTATTCTCATGATATATCTAAATATGAATTTATAGAGTTTTACAAGTTTTTACACAACCGACAACGCTCTCCAGTCGTTACTTTTTAGTAGGAGACAAAATAACTTGTCACTATTGTTCAAGATTTGTTACAAGAAGAAAAATTGATTATTATTGGATTATTATTTGTGTATTAAACATTTAAATTCAATTTTAATTATTCATAACGTATTATGAAATTCAGAATTTCACAATATGGATCCATGCTAAAGGATTCAGATCCTTTGATGATCAACTATAACGAGCAAACCTTAGAAGAATCGAAGAGAATCTCGATTGGTGGAGTTTCAGTGAAGTGGATTTAATTGACCCATATGTCACGAGGATACATGAAAGGTCAAAGTTTTGTTTATGAAATTATGTTATATTATATTAAGTTTTAAGAATATTGAGAAATGTCATCCAAATTATATTATCTTAATATAATTTCTTAGATCCAATCATGAGAGAGGGACGAAAAGAGTGAATATGAATTTTCTTTTATATGATTAAATCGATTAAACTTGACCTAAAAGATATTATTTAGATGATATAATTTTGAATGGTATCCAATATTAGTCATATAAAATATCATTTATTCCCTTTATTTTTACATCGTTTATATTAGGTGATGTATGTTTTTTTAAGTAATAAGTGCTGAATGCTGAATGAACAACTGAATAGAACTTATTCTGTTAAGAGACGGTGTCTGAATGATTCAGACTTAGTTTAAAATCTTAATGAATCAGACTAGTTAAGATCCATTCAGCTCTGAATTGGTCAGGAAAAATAAACAATCTGATTGAGCCAATATCTTAATGAAACAGATTTAGATATCATTAAGTGCAAACAAACACCTCCTTAGTCCATATCCATTAAAGAAAATTCATTAGGTCTACATGTAAAATTATGAAAATGAAGATCATTGAATCACTTGTGGCCTAGTCCATATTTTTGTTTCAATAACCTAGCCCAAATAAAAGAGGTCCATTTATGAGGTTTTATTTAGATTATAATCCTTGTTGATGTCTTTACTGGGATCTCGGGCTCGAACACTCTGGGTCCTTACGTGGATGAGCCACTCTATGACTAGTAATTTTGTACTATGGGAATAATACATATGGCCGGTATACTTATGGAATCTAGACATAAATATTTATTTATTTTAATTAATAAGGGTTAATTACTTGCCATCAAATAGATACAGAAAAATACGCTCTCTAAAAACAAAAAAGTAAAAACAAGGAAACTAGTCGTTATCATGCAAGATTGCTTCTCCCTACAATCCAACGCCGGAAAACCCACCGGATAAAGAGGTGCAATGGAGCCGCTGCCCCCGGGGACTGGGGGATCCTCAGATGTCTTGATGGTGGATGGCGTTGTGGCAACGAATAGTGATGGGGAATCCCATCTGTTAGAGCTACTGAACGTGCAACAAGCTAAGCGTGCTAGGCCCATACTGGCGACTATGGATTCGGCGGCGCGGCTAGGGTGCTCAGAAGCCTATAATGTCGATTCGTTCCGCCAATGGGATGATTAACAATCCACCAAGGAAAAACTCTGGCTGACAATCGACACTCATGGGTAAGAACTTGATTATTCCTGCCATTATTGATGAGGGAGAAGTCAAAACAAATAGAATAAACAGGTTAGATAATGAATTTTTTGCTTCGATAAAAGATGATGAACCGGTAGATAATTTTGAATTCCCTGAAGTATTACGGTTTAGGAATGGAATTATAGAGGGGATACAGTTGTGGAGTAGTGCGGTTGTGGTTATACTTTTGGGTTATAAGGTTAGTTTTGGCTATTTGGCGTCAAAATTACAACAAATATGGAATCCGAAAGGAACGATTGAACTTGTGGACGTTGGCTATGGCTATTTCATGGTTAAGGTTGCAATAAAGAAGGATTGTGATTTTGGGTTAGCTGGGGAACCGTAAATGATTTTTCGATCATTACCTAGTTGTGAGAGAGTAGACACCTAACTTTAAGCCACATTTGGATTCGATTACCACTACCACGGCTTGGGTTTCATATTTTGAACATGAGAATGCAAAATTACACGGTGCTTATACTTATAAAATGGGAGATCAAAATTGGAAGAACAGTTCGAATTGATCCCCTAACTATGGCCAGGAAAAAAGGAAATTTCGTAAGGCTTGCGGTTGAGTTGGATTTGGGTAAGGCTTTAACACCCAAAATTTATATTGGCGGTGAGGCATGCTTAATTGAATATGAAGGTCTCCATTTAGTTTGCTTTAAATGTGGAAAGTTTGGACATGAAAAAGACAAATGCGGCACAAATTCAAATGCTCCACAAGCTCCTGAAACAAATGGAGATTCTAATGTTTTGGATCAGTCGAGAAATTTCATTAGTAATGATGGGGTGGAGTCAACTTATGGGGAACGGATGACAGTTAAAAGGGGGGCCGCGTGAACAACAAAAATGGTAGTAACTACAATTCTCATGGGTATCGCGGTGGAGTGAGTAACCATCCAGGCTTGCGGTTTGGAGCTTTATTTATGGAGGAAGGTAAGAATTATTCCCTGGAATTGTATATAAGTCATGTGGAATCGGAAAGGTTGACTACTAGTACATGAGAGAATCAAAAAAATTAAATAATGGAGGGGTAGTGGGTAAAGGTAGGTATCGATGTGGGGCACAAGATATTAGTAGCACCTGTCTTCGAGTCTAGGAAGCAACTAACCTCCATTTAGGAGGTGGAGATATTTACGGCTAAGAAAGGCTCGGATGGAGCTACTGTGACTGGCATGTTGGGCGAAAATGGGGAAAAAATTAAAAAAAAAAGGTAAAGAGGCAATGCTGGAGGGTGAAAGGAGTGTTGTGCGTAATAGTAGCATGGGCATGGTCATTTGTGATGTTTCTGACCAAGGAGGGAATAATGGGAATGGGTTGAAGTTAAATACTACAATAGCTTTAGTTGAGGAATTTGTGAGGTACAGTTCAGGAAATATTAGTGATAATTGCTGGTAAGGGAGAAAGGCCCGTAGGGACCTGTAATGCAATTAAAGAAAATAAGCGAGCATCCAAGGAAGCAGCGACAAGAATGGGGGCTGAACAGAAGCTCGAATTTCTGTCAGAATTCAATGGTAATAATATGTTGGTTGCTGCTTATGATGATGATATCGTGATGCCAACATTAGCGGGTACTATACCGCCGAATCCGGGATAATTTAACATGTCCATGGTATCTGAAATGCAGCTGAAAGTGTAGAGAAATATGTGCATATGGAGATATCGCTGAAAGGAGCGGATGGAGCGGATCAGGTAATTATTTAAACCTCTTGTCTATTGTTACTAATTCTGTTTATTTTATGTGTACACAAAATAGGAGGTTCGGTAGTTAGGGAAGTATTCCCCATCCATTAAATATTCTCGTATAGAAATGCCACGGTGAGGCGGCAGGAAACATCTAAAAGGTAGTCCGGGAGATGATTCGGGTTCACCATGTGGCAGTTACAACTGATCTGAGGGTAAGTGGATCTAAGGCAAATGATATAATCCGAGGTTTGGGTAAGACAATTTCCACAAGAGTAGAGGTGAATAATTTCACGGGTGGCATTTGACTCCTTTGGAATGACTCTGAGATTGGATTCCGCGTTTTATCGGCAGGTAATCAAGTAATAAATATTGAAATCTCTAAGGATAATTGTGAGGCATAGGTTTTCTCAGCCGTGTATGCGCACCCCAAGTCTCCGGATAGGGAACCATTATGGTACGCGCTTCACCAGGCTTTTAGCAATTTCGGAAGTCCGTGGTTGATTGCGGCGATTTTAACCAAGTTGGTAAATAAGTTGACAAAAAGGATGGAGAGTCAGGGATTACTCGAAGGTTGGAAAGGTTTGAGGAATGGAGATATAGCTGCGATTTGAAGGATTTAGGTTTCGAGGGACCAAGGTTCACTTGGTGTGATTCATGGAATACGGGGCAGCGTATACTAAGGAGGTTAGATAGAGCGTATGAGAATACATAATTTTAATCATCTTTTATCGTTCGTAAAAGTGTTACATTTGGATCGTAGACATTGGTGTCTCCTGGTGTGCGATACAATCACCACCCCTTAAGAGAGAGACGCTACCCGCAAGTGTACGTGTTGTTCCAAGTAATGTGTAAATAATACGGATTTCGTTCCCAGAGACGGCTAGTCATGACACTAGTATTAATCGGGATAGTAGAATTAATTGTTTAAAACAGGAAAGTAAATTAATAGATTTTTGTTTGGTTTTGTCTAAGGACTAAATATACAATAAAACAGAGTACTAAAATGATTTACTGAAATAAAATAATGCAAGTAAATAAGATTGGACACAAAAAGAGAGATGTACTTGAGTCTCGCAAGGGAATCCACCTAAGTTAATATAATTACTGTTTCGTTTAAGGGTAGAGTTGACATTTAAATATTAGTTGGGACTCTAATATCTCCTAGCCCCCTGTCGGGTGGACCTAGGAGCTATCCTACGGTAAGACAAGCCCCTCTAAGGTAGCAAGTTTACTTACGGATGTGAAGCTTTTTTACCTCTTTGGCTATGTGATTAGTTAAGCATGCCGGTCAATAACATACATCACACAGATATTACCTATGTCTGTAATCGAACACCCCCCCCATCGGATGATCACTTCGCCACTAAAGTGAATAACCTAATTACTAAAATTTATTTCTAATTGGCCAGAATAAAAATAGTAAACAAGAATGAAATTATACCCAATATAAAATACTCAATTCAGATTAATTCGTAAAATCCAAAATCCAAAAACAGAAATTATTTAACTAGGGCTTCAACCCATTTATTGCGATTCTCAAGTACTAAAGAATTTAGCTCATGTTTGAATTAAAAACTGAAATAAAATTGAAATAAGACATTATCCTAAATTACAGAAATAAAATATGAAACCTAATTGAGGCGTTGGATTGAGCTGTTGATGGAGGAATGAGAATTCTCCAGCACTAGCTTCCTTTTCTACCTTCTGCTCTGACTTGGACTTTTTTAATTAAGCGTAGAATGAATTGTCTGAAGTGTAAAAAGGAGGTCTAAATGTTTGTTTATAAGAGAAAGATAGGATTGGGCTTTTTACTTAAAATAAATAAATTAAATAATGAAAAATCTCAAATCCATCATCTAAATCTTGTAACTGTTGTACAACTGTTGGTAAAGCGGCCGTAACTTTTGCGTCCCATATCTAAATCACCTGATTCTAGTTCTCAAAGCTTCCTAACTCATAGGCGCAACTTTCTCTTTCAAATTTCCAGGCCTGAATCAGTGCCGAAGTGGCTCGAAAACAACAATTAGTGACAGCTTTCTAGATTTCCCTCTCTATTAGTTAACTCTTCGAATAATCTTTTCTCATTTCTGACATCTCCGCTTGATCTAAGACTTTGATTCTAACTTCTCGTCCTTGTCTTGGTGCTCCATAGCATCCATGGACCTAAGAACTTTGCACTTCAAACAAACAAATTAACGTACAAAAACTCTAAAAATGAAATATCGTAATTCTAAGGGGAGAAAATGCAATATGAAGAAATAAGCATAAAAGTCTATCAAGTAAGTCTAATATTCACCTAAAATGATGTCTCCTAAGGGCTAATATTTATAACAAAACGGGAGACATTAGACACTCATACCATACGCCTATTTTGATTCAACTAATTCTGATGAGTCAATCACGACCGCCTAAGAGATTCTGTTTTGAGTCTGCATGGTGTTACATAAGGATTTTAAGAGTTTTGTTCAGAACAAATGGGAGGCAACAAGTTTGGATTTAAGAAATAGTTTTAAGGATATGAAAACTCATTTGTTATATTGGAAGGAGACAGTTTTGGGGACTTTAACAAGAAGAAGAGGGTGTTGTTGGCAAGTCTTTAGGGGATACAATTATCGTTGCAGCGATTGTATAATCCGTCTTTATATAGGTTAGGTAAGAGGTTGAGAAGGTAGTATCTCAATGTACTGGAATAGGAGGGGTTGTTTTGGTTCCAACACTCGAAAGAGAATTGGACCCGGTCGGGTGAAAAAAAGAACACGAGATACTATCATTTGGCGACTATGAAAAAGAGGAAGACTTCTAGGATACTTCGTCTTAGGGATTTGAAGGGGTCTTGGGTCGATGAGGAGGAGGTCCTAGGGGTTTTGGTTTGAAACTTTTTTGTCGATTTGTATTCGAACCCAATTAAATTTATGGGACTGTTTGCTTTACCGCATGGGAGCAGCTTGGACGAAGTTGGAAGAGGTCTTTTGGCAGACGTGTTCATGGATGAAGATATATGGATTGTTGTATTCCAATCTAACCCAAATAAGGCTTTAGGATTAGATGGAATAGCGACATCCTTCTATCAGAAGTGTTGGGATACTGTGGGTTCAAATAATTGCAAAATAGTCAGGAGGTCGATTTAGGTGGGGATGGTGTCACATAAATTAAATGGGTTTTTGATTAATTTAAGGTACCAGATCCAGAGGTAGTGAATCATATTTGCGTTCATTATGAAAGCTATGGTAAACCGGGCTTGACCTTTACTAGCTGAGGAAATTGGGCCTAATCAGAGTAGTTTTCTTATGGGGCGGTCAACTATTAATAATGTGGTCTTGGTTCAAGAGATTGATCACTGAATGCAGAAACTTTTCTCAAAAAACGGGTGCATGGCGATTTAAATTTATCTAGCTAAGGCTTATGATAGTTGAGTTGGAGGTCCATCAAGGATACCATTACGTTCTTTGGTTTTTCAAAGTCTTGGATTTGTCTTATCTAGGAATATTGACAAATGATAGGGTGATGGATCTCGTGGGAAGGAGTGGGTTCACGTTAAGCAATTCGTTAGGTGTTTACCTTGGAACACCAATCCGATCGCAGCGGCTACCACGCGGTTTCCTCCGAAGAGTCACTTCTAATATGCATAGCAAACTTCCAAATTGGAAGAGTCAAAACCTGTTAATGGTGGGAAGAGTTACACTAGCGCAATTGGTATTGTCGGCTAACCTTACATATATAATGCAAACAATGAAATTACCGATACATGTATGCAATAATATAGACATGATTATCCGAAACTTTATTTGGTGATCATCGGCTGAGGGGCAGAAAATTTATTGGCTCTCTTGGAAAACTTTATGTCGTCCTAAGAAATGTGGGGGTTTGGGGTTAAGGAGCACACACAACTATAACGTAGCACCCTTGGATAAACTAGGGTGGTAAATTTTTACTGAATGATCTATCCTTATGGGTTAGCGTGTTCAAATAAAAGTATTTTTGGGATGGCTTCTTGGAGAGGAATGTGAAACCGTCAGATTATAGGATGTGTAAGAACATTCTAGTTGGTTGTGAGGTGTTAAGAGGCGGTGGTTGAGTTCTTAAATGGGAACGAAAAGGAGTATAAGTGGAGTTTAGAACCTTCAAGCATTTTCTCGTTAAAGTCGCCTCATAATAGTTTGTTTCCGGTGGGTATTGTTTCGAATTTTAAATCGGACTTAGTCTGGTCCCTAAAATGTCCGTAAAAGGTGAGAATGTTATTGTGGCATGCGGTTTGGGACCGATTACCTACGGGAGGAAATTTGGTTTTGAGAGGGGTGGTGGAGGAGCCGTTATGCCATAAGTGTGGCCTGGAAATCGAGTCAGCTGAGCATCTCTCTCGGAGATGCAATGGTTATTAGGAGCTGGTCAAAAGTTGTGAAGTTCGGCCTAATCGTGGGAGGAAGGTACAACTTCGTTTGGAAGAAACCATTGCCACTACTGATGCGTTGGGGAGGCGGCTACAAGGAGTTGTTGCTACAGCGTTAGGATGGCCTGATTTGCAGCAGTCTTGACTCGCGGGACAAGGCTGCAATTCGCGACAGCAAAATACACGTGGAGGGGATGCTCCACAACAAAATCAGGTGCCACACTTGGGTATTGCAGCTAGAGCAGCGGGTCAAGTGAGAACAGTTGATGAAGATGGTTGGTGGGTTGTGATGCTATAGAGTAAGGAGGCTGTGAATGGGGTCGAGCGGAGGTATAGGTTGACAGCGCTTGTGTGACATGTGTGGGTTGATGGAAACATTATTCTGTTCGATCAATCTGCAAGAAAGAAATCGAGCAGCGAATTAAAAGGTATTATTTGCAATGCGGCTAGTGATTATGTGTAGCTATGCAGACTTGGGGGATTGAGCATGATGACAGATTAATTACATCGGCTTGGAGTGTATTTGTTAAATGGGTTAATCCGGAGATTGAGATTAAGCTAAATGTTGATGGATCCTTTGATTTGAGTAAATACTAAGCGGGTGTAGGAGGATTGTTTTGTAATAGTAAGAGTAATTACTTAGGGGGGTTTTTGGGAGTTTCGGAGTTTTTGAGAAGCAAATAGTTGTGCGCACCGGATGGCTAAACTGTGTGCGAAAAGTACGGAAGGACCAAGCCCGTATAGGGATCCGCTCGAGGGATTATGGCGGTTATTAGTAAAAGACCGTTATAGTTGGGCGATACCCAAAGTGATCATTTCTAGTTAATAACTTGTTGGAAGTCTAATTTCCTGGTCTTTTATAGGCCTCATTTGTAACAAAAAAAATTATTTTATTTTTATTAAGATTATTAAGAGATAGTATTTGAATAATATTAAGATTTTGCTCTGAAAGATGATTTACACCCTTCTATTAAATATATTATTACCATAATATATTATTAACGTAATATATTATTACCTTATTAGATAGTTTATTTTCATATCGTACGTATTTCCTAATTAGTTTAGTCTTACCTTTCTTGTTCACCAAATAGTTAGACCTATATATATGGTTTTGTTATATTGTAGTAGACAACAACTCTATTCACAATGTAGTTCTTCTACTTTTTCTTATTTTTTAGTCTTTATGACTTTCTTATTATTAATATAGTTTTTTTTTCTTACTTTCTTTCTTCCACTTATTCAAATATCATACACCTTCTCTTTTAAAATTTTTACACATAATTTAAATTACCTAAATTTACTGTTCCTTTAAAAAATAAATCGTGAATAAAGCCTTAGATTCCTTGAAATTATTTTGATGGACAAAAGTTAAAAGACACATGTGAAATTATTTGCATTTGCCAATATATTGCCTGTAAATTACACTCCACGAGATGTTACTTAAACTGTAACCTAATCATATAATTTTCATGATGTAAATGGACTAACAAAACTAACTCCAACTAACTTACCTATACTGGATACCCATTGAGTATTGATCAAGGTTTAAGATGCAAAATATGTTAAATAAGCCCTATAATATTGATATTTTGATATAGAGCTACCCGCTATAAGAATATAGTATTAATAAAATGTCACAGTTAACTATTAAAAGAGTTATCAGTCATTTTAATTTTTATATAATGAAAAATTAAGTTACATAGGTTATACTTTTCAAAATATTACGTGAATTCGCTGGAAAAAAGAAGTGCTTGCTAACTTGATTATTCATTATCCCACCACAATCAAATTTTTTTATTATGTTTATTTGGAGAAATTTCTATGTCATTCTATACACAGATTGAATTTCAAGTTCTTTTTTGTTACATCTAAGATCAAAAGACCAATAAGCTAAGAAACTAACTTACAAAACTCTCGTAGAAAAGCACACTATCGTCCTAAGGGTAGTTATACCGCATTTATCCTTCATAAGCAGCTTCTTTAGTCCTACCGGTGATTCAGCATAATAAACCGGTTCTCCATTCAAATGCGCTACCAGTTTAGCCATAAAATCTGCACAATAATTTGCCTCTCTATAAAGCGTGAACAAACTCATATCCCGTATGAGAAGCGAAGATATCTCTGCAATCTTTCAGTAGTGCGTCTAACCGATTCCCAGTGTTCTCACCGCCCTTCACTAGCGCGTGCAACTCTAGCGAATCAGTTTCAACAACAACGATCTCATGAGACCTTTGAATTGCCAAGGATAAACCACAATGTAAAGCGATAAGCTCCGGTTGGAAGGCAGAAGATGCCTTAATCATACCCGCAAAACCTCCCAGAAACGACCCTTCCACATCACGAAAGACTCCACCTACACCTGCTTCCAAAGATCCCTGTTTAAAACTTCCGTCGATATTTAACTTAATACCTATAAATGGTTTAGTCCACTTAACCAGAGTATTTTGCACGGAGACAATCAACCCACCGTCTATTTCTTTTCCCCAAGCTTGAATATAATTAGTTGCATTATGCTCTACAATATAACGCAAGGCTTGAATCGGTTTACCTCGTTTACCTGCGGTAAAAATTTGATCATCGCGGTATGTCCAAATTACCCAAATAATAGCAAGCGCAATTAGTTTTAACTGTATACCATTAGATATACCTTTATAGTTGAGAATCACTTTCCACCACTCCCTATTTGCCTTATAAACCTCCTGTTCGGGCTGCTCTAGCTTCAGTGAAGTACTCCCTACCAGTTGCTGTTCATTTCCGACCTGATCTGCAGAATCTAACCCCATTCCAGGAGCTGCTGTACCAAAGACACCATCTTCTCTGATGTCATCCAGTCCTATAGTACCGCCTTGAGCTCCTAATAGACCATCTGCCGCTCTAGCGCGGCGTAGCTGTTCTCTTTGTCTAACACAATTCTGCAGATCGACTAAGGCAGGCCACCCGTTCCAGAGTTCCGAATACCTGTTACAGTCTCTGAACAAGTGTGTTTCAGTCTCTATTTCAGTCCCACAGCCTGTACACGTTTTACTAACATCCACGCCTCTATGGGCAAGATTTGATGTAGTCAGTAAGCGTCCCCAAGCAGCCTCCACACCAGTATCTTGAGCTTTTGAGGACACTTCAATGTCCACACTTTGTCCCAATCTAAATCCTCACCCACTGGGATTGTTTGCATAGACTTAAAGGCCAATTTTACGGAGAATACTCCAGATTTTTCATGTCTCCACTTATACTCCCCTACCTAATCCAGTAGTTCGAAATCAACTCCCTTATTCAGTATCTCCAGCCCCTCATAGAGGCCCTTACACATCTTCGAGTCAGACTTCTTAGAAACCCGTTCCAGCAAACCCACACTAAAATATTTGTGTCACAAGGCTAAAGCCCACAAGGCTTGGTCATTCTTGAGGATTCGCCACCCCAATTTTGCTAAAAGTTCTTTGTTAAACGTTCTAGTATCACAAAAACCCAAACCGCCTCCTTTTTTGTACTACATAACTTCTCCCAAGATAATTAATGAATCTTGCGCGCTTCTTCGTTACTTCCCCACACGAAATCTTGAACAATCTTGTCAAGCTCCTTACAATCATAAACCAGAAGTTTGGTAGTTTGAATGGTATATGTTGGAATTGAACTTAAGACCGATTTAGCTAGAGTTATTCTACTTGCCAAAGATAACTTATGCGCCTTCCAATTAGCTAATTTAACTCTCATGTTCATTGATATCTTTCTGTGAAAACCCCTTGGAGGGCGGCCGTCCCTAAATACGTGCCCATGGAATCACTAAGTACAAAATCACTCCTGTTATCTAGATTCGTTCTACTCGTCATTGAGACATTCTTTGAAAAACATATGATTTATTTTTCCTCACTAATCTTATGCCCAGCTTCAACAAAAAAATTCTGCATTACCATCTTCAAGAGATCGACCCGAGATTCCGTAGCATCCGCAAACAACACGAGATCATCCGCAAAAAATACATGAAAAATCTGGGGACCATTCTTGCTGATTTAGAGCGGCGCCCACTGCTTGTTGGTGCACAACTTATTTATCAATATCGACCACCTCTCCATACACATAACGAACAACTACGGAGACAAGGGATCCCCTTGTCGAATTCCACGTTGTGGTGTGAACACCTCCAAAGGTCTGTCGTTCCAAAGCACCTGCATAGTATTAGTTCGCATAGCTTCAATTATAATGTACCCAGGAATGAGGGAAACCAATGGTATCCGTCGCTAGAAATCGCCAACTCAACCTATCATAGGCTTTGTCAAGATCAATTTTAGCTGCCATAAAACCAATCTCACGGACTTTTAAAATAGTGAACACGGACAATATAAAATGAAAAAAAATACAAAGATTACGCGAAATTGAAATATAAAATACAAAAGTTACATGATTACCAGAATTTCGAGTAATAATAATATAATGCTTGTGTTAAAAAAGAATATTTTTGGTACAACTGATATCTCCAAACTAAACTATCACTACTCCATTCTCAGAAAAGATTTAAAGAGAGAGGGAGAGGTTGAGAGTTTTGTTCTTCTTGTGATGTTCTTTCAGCTGAAGTCTAAAAGTATCAATTACTATAAAATAAAATTTAATTTTAAAATTCCCAAGACTCCCCGATTCTACCACGACCACCTCCCTCGCCATCACCTAGGTTGGGTCGTGCATGTGGTGGTGGTGGTGGTGGTGGTGGTGGTGCCGTGTGTGGGGGTATTTCCTTTTCTCTTTATCCGTGAACCTTTTAAAGTTTATAGGAGGAGAAACAGGTATAAACTAATATAAAGTTACCTCCATTTTCTATTTGGGACAAAGTAAGGTAAAAAGTATCTTATTTTTTTCTTTTCTCCAAGAGCGTGACTATTTAATATAACCTTTGGTTTTCTTTATTAATTCCAACACTTTCATCACTGATACAACATCAAATGCAGTTGATGCACGGTCAATCAGTTTTTATTTGCATTCCCCACAACACAAGAAGCAAAACTTCTATCAATAAAGAATATCTAGAAAAAATCAAAGTAAACTCATATAATTTAGAGGAGCGGTGATTGCCACAATTATGGTATAATAGGTGGTTAGTATGGTGGTTTATTGACTGAATAACTCCACCACCTAGATGTCTATGATCAAACTAATTCCATGGAACATAGTATATGAACAACTTATTTTGGTCTTAACACATATAACATCAGATATTATTAAAAATGAAATGTTAACCGACTCCCGAAAGCGAGAGGCCGGTATACAAATTGGAACAAATTTATAAAGTAGGAAAGGACAACCAATTATAAGGTAAACTAGACGCAACAATACTCTTAATGACCCGATCAATTACGTGATTTTTTGTTGATCTCTTAACCCATTTAATAGAAAACTGAGAAGTTTTGTCGGCCAAAAATATGATGTTGATGTATCCTTTGTGTGATAGATTATTCTTATCACAAGACATCTTTTTAGGGGTAATTTGCACTCATTTGAAGGACTTTTTTCTCTATTTAGACATATTCTCATTTATTGTCTAGTTTTGGATATTTGTTACTTTTAGAGTTATTTGTGCGTTAATTGTGTGTTAAGTGTGTAGATTTTAGGCACTTGGATTACAAGAGACACCGAGAAGAGGATAAGAAGTTTATAAAGAAAGGCCAAACCCAAGTCATGGCGTTAAAGGACCAAAATACTACTTTTGGATAACTAGAACGTTTATCGACATTTGGCTAATATTATGATAGCGCCTTTTGGTTTCATGGTATTACTTGAAGTCATGAGCGCATGAGAGGTGATGGATTGTGATTTGGAGTTGATATGAAAGAGTTATAGAAGTTTCAGCTGTCGTGACTCGACATAATTCGCTCCTCCTTTGAAACATTTTTGGGATGACTTGTGCCATCTAAAAGGGCCCACAACTCCAAACACAATTTGTACCCTTATTATATCATCAAATACATTTTAGGAGTTGTTGGAGAACAATACAAAGCATCAGATACAAATTTTGAAGAGGAGAGAAGCGCCAGGGAAGCAAAGAGAGAAGTTGGACCAAACTGCACGACTTCTACAAGATTGCATCATCATCTTTGGTAATTAGCAATAGTTTTATTTCCTAAACATGATTCTTATATTTTTATCCTTTATTTTTATTTTTATTTTGCTTGAACTAAATTCATTTAGCTTGAGTTGTGCTATTACGTATGAACCTTAAGTGATATTTTGATTAATTTTAATGTTATTTGGGATCATTTACATTTAATGAATTGGGTGGTGAATTACCGTTGTTTACACTTTTGAAATTATTTAACTGACTATATCTTGATCAAATATTAGGTTGTTCTAGTGCCCTAGACTATTGCTTTTACCGGGGGTTTGGGAACCGATAGAATTCATATATGCTCGGTGTGCGTTAGTGTTTGTGACATGATTGACTAACTGGATAATCGTATATTATAATTACAATTAGCACCGAGCATTTGTTTAGAGTTAATTCGGAAGAGATCTCTTGTCGTGTTAGGTATACTTCTAAGCAACCCGAAAGGAAGTTAGAAGGAAATTAGCATTCTGATTAACGTGAACTTCCCAATTCACCCTTATTACTAGAATCGTCATTTGTCACTATAGGGGATTACTAGCAAAACTCAAGTTACACTTCTCATATCTTATCTCATCGTTATTTGCATTTTATTTTTAGTTAATTACAATTAGTTTACTTTTATTGCATCTTAATACTTAATTAAGAACAAACCAATTTTTTTTTTACTTTTTAGTCTCTTGTAATCGCAACTAAATTCTCAATGCTTTATAAGGGGTATTTGCTAAATTAAACCCTAACGAAAGTACATAATTGTTAAATGTAGTCTCCAATAATTTATTTTATAAAAAATGCCTAATGAAATAATTATGTATAGAAAACATCTCTTATATATTTTTATACCTTTACTATCCTTATTATTAAAGATATTATTTTTATTTTTAATACAACATCATTTCCACGACCATTACCATCACCACCACCACCACAACTACAACCATAACCACCTTCACTACCACCACCACCACGTACTACTAATAACATCATACGCGCGTGCCCGAGTATTTTTTTTTAAAATCATCATCTAATTCTTAAAAAATTAGAAAAATAAAAGTTTTGCATTTTTGGACAAAACAAATTAATATTTACGTCTAAGTTTTTTTTTATTTTTTTGAATTTTTTCGCAAACATGAATTTCACTGTTCGAAACAATGAAATTCACGTCCGGGAAAAAAAATTCAAAAAAATTTACAAAACATAAAAAGAAACAACGAAAACCATATACGTAAATAGTAATTTGTCTTATACAAAAATGCAATTTTTTTATTTTTCAGATTTTTTTAGATTCAGTTATGTCAATTTTTTTACAAAATCCAGACGCGCTCGTGTAATGGAATTAGTAGTAGGTGGTGGTGGTTGTGGTTGCTGTTGCGGTGGTGGTGGTTATGGTGGTAGTTGAGGTTGAGGTTGTAGTAATGGTGGTGGTGGTGGTGGTGGTGGGAAGTTATAATATGGTGGTTCAATTTAATAATAAATAATAGAGTATTAAAAAGATTATATAAGGGTATTTTTGTTAAAAGTTGTAATAGGGTGGTATTGGCTTTAGAGATTTTCAAAATATGAAATACCGCTTTACTGGCCAACCAAGCATTGAGACTGATAAAAAATCCGGACTCTGTGGTGGCAAAGGTTTTTAAAGGAATTTATTTCCTAATTCGAATACCTGGGAAGTTAAATTAAAACAGAAAAGATCGTGGAGCTTGGTAAGTTTATTTAAAGGAATGAAATCACTTAAAAAAAGAATGTAACTGGCAAATTCGGAATGACCCTACAGCCAGGCTATGGGAAGACAAATGGGAAGGAAAATATATTTTAGAGAAACAAGATTCAAATGATCTTAAAGTATTCCAACAAAGATATGTGTGGATGGGATATAAGAATTATTAAGCAATTGTGCCCAATGAACTTGGTTGAATAAATTGCTAAAATTCCGATTCTTAATCTAAATTAAGAAGATAGAATTATTTGGCCACATACCAAAGATGGAGAGTACACGTCTAAATCAGGTCATCATTCTCTGGTACAAGAGGAGGAAGACAAAATGGGTCAACGTTCACAAACGGGATCCGAAGACTAATATTGCATAAAAAAATCTAAATGTTTGCATGAAAAATTATAAATGACGCTATACCAAGCGAAAAAAAGAATATAAAAAGGAAGAAATGTTTAGACAATGCAACATGTAAATGGTGCGAAATGGAAGAAAAATCTATTGAACATTTATTTCATAGATGTCTTTTTAGTTGTGAAGTCAGGTCTCTTCTAAACTTCAAATTAAGATTGACCGTGATTTTAAAGGAAATATCGAGTAATGGATTACCTCGGTTATCAATAGTTTGACAAAAGCAGAGGAAGATAAAAAGATATATTACTAGTTTTATTCAATGTACATTGTGGTACATATGAAAAGTTAAGATGGAGGGACATTTTGAGAAAAAGAAATGAAGTAGTAGAAGAATCAACATTAAAGTGTCTAATTATTTGAAGGATTTGTTTGAATTGCGCAACGCTGATAAGATAGACCAGATGACTTTTGTGCAAGATACACAAAATGAAGGCAATACAATGGTTTACAATGATGATGCATATATAGCATGGCCGAATGATACTTCTTTTATTAAAGAATGGAAAACTGCGGAGTTGCATCTTTCGCTATCAATAAAAATGAGAATATTGAACAAAAAATTTTGAAAAGAGGGAAGATGAAGTCTATTTTGCAAGGGGAAGTATGGGCAATCCTCTTTGGGATGAGATCTGCTAGCGATCTCTCTTTCAAGAGTAGTTCGTTCGACTCCGATAACCTTGAAATTGTTCAAAGAATCTATAATAAGACGAGAACCAATTGAAAAATCCGACCAATTATGGACGAGATTGAAAGATGGATGAAGAAACATCTCGAATGGTTAGTGCATCATATCCGAAAAGATCAAAATGACATTGCAGGTATCGTCGCTAAGTGCGCGAATAGGTATAATAATTGAAGAATGGAGAGAAACTTCCGTCATTGATAATTATAATTTTCTTCTTAGGCGCCGTAAAAATAATGGTATAAGATAATTTAATTTGGTAGGTATGAAATTGATAAAAAAAAAAACAACTTTATTTAAATATTTTTTAATAAAAATTAAATTTATAGTGTTTGTAAAGTAGCTTATTTATTACTTGCGAGACCTGTATATTTATAAAATGGGGATATTGTTCAATTTATTATTTAGCTACCCTATCCTGAAAAGAAAAAGAAAAAAAGCTACCCAAACATTGGTTGCTGTTTATCCTAATATTCTTTTATGTTCGTGCAACAACACGGTTTTGAGTTGTTCATAGATTGTGGAAGTTTGATATGACCTCAATTCTCTAATTCTAATTCTCCAAATACATAAAGCACAATTAGCGGCCATATACTGATATTTATTATGAAACAAATAACTGCATTATTGTATTTTCTACTGATGATATATAAGTATACTTTGGACAAAATGAAAATGCTATTACACGTTTTTTTTTTTTTTTTTTACATAGGAGGTCTAAAAGACGAGAAGCAAGCTTCCAACAACTACCTTATTGACAATTTACTTGTGCACGAGGCACTGCCCAACCGATTCTATCACGATTGACCAAACGCCAAAGACCATAAAGGTGGATCCTTGAGCAATCAAGGGTTCTCTGAAACGGGTATACCGTATTTTGCTCACCAATCCGCGCATGTATTAGTTTCGCAATAAGACCATAGGAGTTCAAAATGTTCATCGCCACTAGAATATCTTGACAAGTTTCAACCACATCCTTGAAGGTCCTCTTGAGTTCACACCGCCATTCACTAACACGTGCAACTCACTCGAGTCCATTTCGATAACCAGTGAGCTAACGCCCCGTCACATATTACACGTATTTATAGTATGGTGAAAGTCAAGCAAAAAGATTTAAAGAGAAACGTTTTATTTTTATATAATATATGCACATTAAATATTTTAGGATTTTGACCAAGTCTTGGTACTGATTTTATTACTATTAAAAAAAGAAAAGAAATACTAAATTTATATGTAATTAAATATTAAAATATCTTAGAAAATAAAACAAATCACATCAGACGAGAAATAAATGATTAACAAGTCTTTTAGTATGCTTCAACAAATTTTTGATACAACTCAACAAGTCTCTAAGTTAGTTCAACTTTAATCAGAAAAAAAAGTTGGTTCAAAAAGTCTTTGTTTCGGGTCAAAAAACTCCGAATTGGCTCGCTAATTTTTCGAGTTGAGTCGAAAGTCTCTAAGTATACTTGAAAAACCATTTATCATGTTCAAAAAATACTCAACCATTTTTTATTATTCTAGGAGTAATATATACAACACAAGTTTAAGAGAAATAATTTAACTATTTTAATAAAGAATTCTTCTTAAAAAAAAGAGTATTACAATTAGCTTATATAATAAATAGAAAAAAAAAATTATATTAAGTTGAAAGGATGGAGAAATTATTTTTTAAACAAAAATCCGCGCAATGATGTTAGCGCCTGATGTTAGTAAGATGACGTTGACTAATATCATCATTGTCCCAACTTTGCTAATGTCATCTTGTTGGACGAGCACCTATCTTGAGAATATAAAATCACCACCACGAAACTATCCACCAAACCACAACAAAACCATCTCCGATAATACCTTAGCTCAGAGTTGCTTAGCCGTCGCCACTAGATCTAATCCCATAATGCCATCTCCGTTCAACTATGACAATCATTGTTCCACCACCACCACTTGCATGAGAAGACATCCATGGACGTTGAACCCTAACTTCTTTTTGCCAAACCACCACACCACCTTGAAACGACAACAGACCCTGGTGCTCAAAAAGTTGAACCATCACCACCGTCGCTCACTGCTACTGCTACAAAATTTGAGAATGTTTTTAAAATAAAAGATTTTTATTTTAGTTTTTTTAATGGGGTATATAGGGGATAACAAGGGTAGAGAAACAATATATTTTTATTAACAATTATTTTTATTCAAGTTATTCTCTAGTAAAAATAAAATCAGATAATGGAACGCTTGAGTATTTAGGAAGGTTTTTCAAAATCTGTTTTTTAATGGTTAGATAAAAGGTTGTATTAATTAAAAAAATACATTGTACAAGAAATTACACCTATTTAAGCTCGAAAGCTTATAGTCTACAACGCAAAACAACTAGGAAATATTAGTGCACATCTATAATAACTTCAATATAATCCAAAAGGAAAATATGAAAGTACAATGAATATAATATCCTAAACTTGCACACTTTCTCCTCCTTGTATAAAATCTCTCGAGACGCGGTGATTTTCTTCAACACTATATTATTCCTTGCATTCCAAATATGATAAAACGAGGTCGCGAAAACTATGGCCGAACTTTCTTCTTCTAAATATTCATATCTTTTAACTTTTTAAACAATTAAAGAGAGTTCGAGAAAGCGTTCATCTCCTTTGTTATACCCAACCAATACTTAACATCGTTCAGAACATCATTCGCAAAAGAACACTTGAAAAATAGATTATCCTTTGACTTAAAGTCATCTCCACACATTTCACAAATCGAGTTAAACTCCATATAAACTATCATATCTTCCGTGCAAAATCTTCTCTTCAAAGACATCTATACTAATACATGTCTGGCTATAACACTAAAATCCAAAACATATTAGCCCATGGCTTAGAAAAAGATCGTTGGCGATCATATATATTTTTGTGTAAGGCAAAATATTCATCACTTAATGGATCGTTGGCGGAGGAAATAGTTATTTGATGTTCCATTAAAATTGTCCATATTCCCAAACTAATTTATCAAAATATTCTTGTCTATTGAGATCTGACTCACGTCCATGAACCAATGCATTGGAAGACTAAATGGTGTCTTAGGAAACCAAGTATTCTTAGAGTTAATGGTTGTCTTTGAATTTTGAAAGGTTTGAAGTTTCCAAGATGACTAGATTTATTGGTTTGTTTGGTTGTGAAGGCCTATAAATAGGTAGCATATGTTGATGGTTGAAGACAAGGAAAAAAGAAAGAAAAGAAGAGAGACACAGAAGATCAAAAGTGAAGAATAATTTAGGTTAATTAACCGAGAATGTGTAACGGCCCTATAATGGTTAAAGTCCTATATTAGTGTGGGAGCATAACAGAAGAAGATTGATCTTTGGCCAATCTTCAAACAATTCAGCACCAAATCTTGTAGTTCTTTACTTATGTTAT
This sequence comes from Nemophila menziesii, assembly GCA_029959085.1. Taxonomy (NCBI): domain Eukaryota; kingdom Viridiplantae; phylum Streptophyta; class Magnoliopsida; order Boraginales; family Hydrophyllaceae; genus Nemophila; species Nemophila menziesii. The sequence goes on along the minus strand of JARWIR010000004.1, from coordinate 42,436,827 downwards.
TTCCCTCAGTTTAATTCGGAGCTAAATTTATTATACTTGAGATTCGCTATTAAGGGATGAACCCTAGTTTTTATTTCAGAGTTTATTTAATTTTGGATTGCTTTAATTTAAATTAGATCGTATCTGTTGACTATATTCTTGCTTTAAATACTATATCATCTCTGATCAACTAGGTATAGCCTTTAGTAATTAGGCTATTCGTGAGTGGCGACGATCATCTGGAAGGGGGGTCTAATTACAGAACTAGATTATAGACGTGTGGTGTCCGATTTTGAGCCTGGCGGCCTCAACTAACCATGTAGCCAATTGGGTAAAATCTTAATCATTCGAAAGTATCTTTATTGTCACCCTAACGGGGTCAGTAATATTGTAGGATAGCTTTCTAAGTATACCCTGGTGGGAGTTAGGAAGATATTAGAGTCCCGACTAATGCAAAATACCAATTTTACCCTTAAGCAATAAATTGTGAATTTATGAACTTTGGTGATTCCCTAATGAAACTCAAGTATCCTATAATATCTACATAATATCTTAGTAGTTAATTTAGTGTCACCTTGCCTGTTTATGTTATTATTACAATTACATCTACTTTGCGTATCAAACACTTAATCCTAACCTAGTAATCTGTGTGGAGACGAATACCCGTATTTACTTATCTATTACTTAGAGCGACCCGTACACTTGCGGTTAGTTGGTTCTCTTCTTCTGTGTTGAATTATATCACACTTTAGGAGCGACTAACGCGCAAATTGTTTTCTATTTTATTTGAGGAGGATTTTCATTCCAATAGAATTTTCAGAAAATACTAATGATATGATTCCTCACACAAACCGGAACAGGAAGAATAGATAACCAAAAATAAACCATCCCCTGTAACACCGATCGAATATACTCTAATCTTCCACATTAGATAACGAAGGGGTGTTCCAAGAACGCACACAACCCTTCAATTTATCAATAAGCGCCTTATATAGTCTCTAGGGAATAAAATTGGTATTCCAAGAGGGATTCCAAAGTATCTAAATGATATTTTTCCCTTTGAAAGTTGGTGATATACAAAATCGTTTCAAGATTCTCCGATTTAATTTCTACGTAATAAATATTCGATTTTTTCACGTTCACTCAAACAATTACTAAAAATCTACCAGCAATTCAGGAGATTTTGTACAGAATCGAGTCAATAATTTAAGGATATGTTCGCAAAAGAAAAATTGTTTCGGTATCGGTATTTGTTATCAAACTTAGGGGTGAGCACGGGTCGGGTTTACCCGGGTTGGGGTCTAGGGTAAAGGTAGGGTAAAATTGGAAAGTGGTAAAACTTGTGGGGTAAACCCGTGGTAAGGGTAAGAAAAAACTTACCCCGGGTTATGTCGGGTTAACCAACGGGTTACCCCGGGTCACCCCTTGGTAAAATATATTTCATTTTCATGGAAAAATTATCTATATATTAAATTTTATAGTCTAAACCATAAATTAATTTATACAAACTTTACACAAAAAGGGATTCTATATAGTAAGATAGATGTTTAATGTACTGAGTCATCCCTTTCTCTACAACTCTCTTTCTCCACAACTCTGTCATTGCTTCTCACTTCTTCATGGCAAGTAATATTTCAAAAGTGGAACTAAAGTTGGTGCAACCTGTATAAAACAGTAATCAATTATATGCTCACTCATCAACTATTAAAGAAGAGAATTGCAGAGTTATTGAAAAAACAAACAGACCTGGTCGATCTTCAATTCATCAGCATAGTAGCTTTCTCTTCAATACACTGATGTGGACAAAAGCGCCTCTCCTGAAACAATTTATGAAAATTAGTTATAATTAAAGCAAATAATACTCATATTTAAGCTTAACTAAAAATGTGAATATTGGAGCGACTTGAATTGGTGAGTTCTATGCAATATCTGCACCTCCTCTTGAATCAGCAATGTTCATCATCTTAATTAATTCATTTTTCATCACAACTTCACGTACATCCCTTTATATTTATCAGCTTATCCAAATCACATTCACTGCACAACAAACAATTAAACATAATTATTTAATTAAGCTTGGATGGGGCTATCATTACCCATTTCCATTAGCATAAGTACCTAAATCATTACACATTTCAATTAGCATCACAAATACCTAAATCATCATCATTAGCAGGAGCCTTGGATAAGGCGATTTTTCCTCTTGTTCAACTTTTCAGCCATTTTTTCCTCCCTAATAACAATAACATACCCATTAAAAAAAAGTAAGAAATGATTAACAAATAAGGGAGAGAGCAAAAACTTAATGTTGATGTTAATATAAAGAAGTAAAATACCGATACAAAGAAGTAAAACTGTAAGCCTATTTCACAACAAGAACTCAAGAAGCCAAAGATATTAATGTATACTTACGGCGGCAAAAAGATGAAAAGACTGTAAATCAAAATTGTAGAAGGTTGGAGGCTGGAGTTTTTACCACTGATCTGGTATGATTTGGGGTAATACCACTGTGAAAGGAAAGAAGCGTAGCATAGAAGAGAGGAGAGGAGAGGAGAAGAGAAATAGTTACCGTGTAAAATGGCTTTTTGGCCAAAATAGGACTATATATAATTTTATTTTTATTTTTAATGTAAACAGTGTACGGGTGAGTCGGGTTAGACCCGTATGGTATTAAGCCAAGGCTTAAACCGATGCAATAATTTTTCGGGTCCAAAATTGAAAGGTAGGGTAGGGTATATAATGGGCTAGGGTAACTTTTACCCTTTTTTGGGCCGGGTTTTCTTACCTAACAGGTCGGTGGTACCCTTTACCCTTTTTCTGCTCACCCCTAATCAAACTCTCACAATTGAAATCATGTCGATACATTGTATCATCTATGTTGGTGTTGGTTGGGTTCATATTTGGGCTTGGACTTTAGAATATGGAGTGAATATAAGCTAATTAGTGGACTAAACTATGTATTTGGGCTTGGCTTTTGGTTTTTTATGTTTGCTTTTTAACATTTTGGGCAGCGGTTTAATTGTCTTGGCTTTTAACACTTGTTTAAGTGTAATATCTAGTCATTTGAATCGGGTAATTCAGTCATAATTATTTCTAGTCAGAACATATTAAATAAAATTTATAAACCATAAATAATACCTCTCAGAGAGCGTCCATCTCTCTCCTTCTTAATATAAAAAGAAAAAATCTTATTATTAAAGATTATTTTAATGGATCACATATTTTTTAAAAGTCGTATAATTTTTTATAATAGATTATGTGTACGTAACTTTTTTTAGAATCATTAGGCTAAGTCCAACAGCTACCCGATTAAAAAGCTAGAATTGGGAGTCAAACAGGGTATTTCTTTCAAATAGCAACTTTGAAAACAGTTTTACTCCAACAGCTCCCCTATTTCAACCTCCCAATCTTATTTTAAATTTATTTCAATAATATTTCTATTTTAGATAATTTATAATTATTTATATATTTTTAATTTCAACCTCCCAATCTTATTTTAAATTTATTTTAATAATATTTCTATTTTAAATAATTTATAATTATTTATATGTTTTTATGTATATTATTATTTTTAATTTATATACAAATATTTGAAATTAAAATTAATATATTTAATATAGATTTTTTTATTAAATATTACTAAAAATATTTAAATATAGTTATTATTTAACGTAATATTTTTTATAATAATATGTCTATTATTTATTTCTACACAGGAATCTTAAAAGTATTAGTTTTTCAAATTTTATCCAAAAATATAATCGAAGTCATTAATATTCAAATAATAAAATAATTAATAATATAAGTAGATTAATTACGATGTTTTATTGTAAATATGTATTAAATTAATAAAATAGATTTTTAGGAATAAGTTGTTTGGGTTTTGTGAAAATGATATAAAATATTAAAAAATCAAATTGGGGATGAGATTGGGGTTAGCCACATGTAGCTAACATTTACTAAAAATCGGGTTCCCTATTCTGGCTATAGCCAGAATTGGGAACCTGTTGGAGCTGATTTTTGCATTGTTCAACCCCCAATTGTAGCTTTTTGCTACAATTGGGGTCCTATTGGACTTAGCCTTATAAAGAGGAATCTACAAATTGCAGCCCCAATTAAGACTTCTTAAGATTGTAAGGCTTAGTTACAAAATACTACTTTTTAAGGCCTAACTCAAAATTCTGGTTAGGTGTTTTACTTTCCTACCCTTTTTAATTTTTTTATTCCTTTTTCGTTTTTTTATTAATTTTTTTTCTGAACTTTTAACACTTGATATTTTCTTTGCGGTACATTCAAGGAGGTACGTACCTATTCGTACAGACCTATTTGTTTTTAACGTTTTTAAGGTGTGTTTGTTCCAATTCTATTTTTTCAGTTTTGTCCACATACTTTTCAGGGTTTGTCCATGTCAAGGTTTTGTCCATGTCAAGAGATGGGGAATACGTTTTTTGTCCGTTTTTATCCGTGTCAAATTTCCGAGAAACAAATCTATTAGGAACTCATTCGATAGGCTTCACTAATGTCTAGACCATAATGTCTAGCCCATAATGTCTAGCCCATAAGGTTATGGGCTACTAAAACAAAAAATCATATTGTCTATACCATAATGTCTAGACCCTAATGTCTAGAACTAAAAGACTGGTCCTAATATCAGTATAAAAACATTTACCATGACCAAGTACCAAAAAATGAACTAAAACCTACTAAAAAGGTTTTCAAAGAAGCTGGATCTAGAATAAAAACGTTTTCAAAAAAACTGGATCTAGAATAAAAAAGTTTTCAAAGAAGCTGGACCTAGAATAAATCTTACTATAAAGAAAAAAAAATACAACCCAAAATTTTCCTAGACTAACGATTGCACAAAATCACATTTAAATAAAAAAAAACTCATATGGGCTGGACACAACTCACAGACACGTTTTGTGGAAAAGGTTATAGCCCAAACTAGCTTTGCAAAATCACGTTTAAAAAAAAAAAAAAAAAGAGGCCCGCAGATCTGGAACAGAAGTGGGTTGGACTAACAATGCTGGACCTATTGGCTGGATGAACACTGCTGGACCCAATGGCTGGAGACACGAAAAATAAAAAAAGAAATGGAACGGTGTCATAGCGCTAGCGCTGGTGGAGGCGGCAAGATCCACCTTGCAAAGGCGGGTTTCTGGTGGAGGTGGTGTGTTTTACTGCAGCGGTGGCGTTGGCTAGAGATGGAGAAGATGGTGTTGGTGTCGATAGGCCGGAGATGGAGAAGATGGTGTTGGGGGTGGCTCTCGGTGGAAGGTGGGGGTGGCTCACGGTGGGGGTGGCTCTCGGTGGGAAGGTGAGAGAGAGAGAGAGGGGGGGGTATAGAGAGGGGAGGGTTTTCAGGAAAAAATCCCCTATTAGCTTTTTGTTTTTGATTTTTGTTGGTTCACAATAGGTTAGAGGGGAGGAGGGCTTTTGCGTCTTTTTAATGGGTTTTAGTTAGGGTCCAACTACTAGTTAGAGGGGGAAATGGGTTGGGCTCTTGTTTGTAAAGATACAAGTCATGGGGCTTTAAACTATAATTCCCCCATTATAAATGTTTGTGAACAACCCATTTATTGTGTGAAACTTGTGAATCAATCACTTTAAATATATATTATACGTGTTCTTAAATACATACTTATGAAAATTTTAAGTAATGGTATGTCTCATTAAAATATTACCCATGGTATTTGGAGGTCCAATCATTTAAGAGAAAAAAAAGTAATCAAGAAAGACAAACAGTTTGATTGGACCATCCAGAATACATACCATGAATGATATTTGGGTGATACTTAGCATTGCTTTTAAACTTCTTGTTACAAAATAATTGTCCAATTTCAAGAACAAGATAATAAATTTAAATCTGTATTATATTCGCCCGATTAGACGAAAGACGTGTTGGGGCTGGTAGATCACACATCTTCAACTCAGTCGAGCTAGCCTTGGTCGCCTCATCAACGTTAAGAGAAGGCGATAAAAGGCTTTTCCTTTTGAGACATCGGAATCGCGCATTCATAAATAACATTTGCGCATATTCGCAAAAACGAGGATATATGGGTTTTATGGGGATTTTTTTTACGACCAGTTTTAAATCGCAAGGGAATCTGCCGAACAGTTTGGGACATAAAATATAATGAACGAAGAAAGGAGAACTCTCCTTATTAGAGAAAATCGATCGAGGATTGAAGAAAGAATAAAAATTACATTTGATGTAATTTATCAAATGTTCAAAGATATTATTGTCATACTTTGATTCAAAGACATTATTTTGAACGTTCAGACTTGTATCTAAATATGACTGAATAAGTGCAGTTAAGAGTTTGTAAGATCCAAAACATTATGGGTAGGCGTCTAATGGAACAACATTTAGTAGCACATTAATTGCAAACAAACCCCCATCAACTTAAATTATTCAAATAATATAACTTAACAAAATAATTTTTATTCAATTATTTACTTAACATTCAATTTTTATCATTTAGAACAAACGACACCTAAAGATTATTCTAGTCGGCAAACATTTATTATAAGTTACTATATCATTTTAATTGAAGTAGCGACAAATATACTTCAAGGTTTGCTAGCTTTCTTTGGAAAGGCAATTTGGAAGGGGCTAAAGGTGCTAGAGTCTCTTGGCATGAGGTGTGTAAAGGTAAAGCTTATGGAGGGCTTAATATACCAAACCTTGAAAATCTTAACAAAGTATGCCTGCTCAGTGTAGTCTGGAGAATATATAAAAGAGGCAATAACTTGCTAAGTCTTTGGGCATTTGACAATATCTCTAAAGAAACTTGTATTTGGAACTATGTTATTAAACAAAACCTGCCTTGTACTTGTAGGAAAATCCTTAAACTTAGAGGTACCGCTTATCCTTTCATATCTCATAAAGTTAATAATGGTGAGATGACATATATTTTTTGGGATAATTGGATTAATGGTGATAATGTAAACGCGTTCCGGAATAGAGATACTCATATATGTCCCTTATGGTTGAATAAAACAATTAATAGTTGCTATAAAAGAGGAAGATGGCACTTGCCCCCTCATTACAGGGTATAGCTGGTGTTTTACCTTCTTTATCTGCAGCTAATGATAAAATTGTATGGAATACTAGTATCAAAGCAAAGTTTTCTTTTAAGAAAACTATGGCACTCTCTAAGAATGGTCATATATTGGAGTGGACAAGACTTGTATGGAATTCTTTGAATATTTCAAAAAATCTTTCTGTTCTTGGCTAGCTTGTTTGAACAGATTGCCTACTAAAGCTCGCATGATGGAGTGGGGATTACAGCAAAATAATCTATGTGTTTACTGCTATGGGGCAATTAAGGATAGAGATCATTTACTTATGTTCTATTCCTTACAAAAAGAATTTTACACAGGTGTTTGAGCAACTTTGGATCAATATACATAGCTTGCTAACCTGAGATGAGTTAATGAACTTAATACTATCCAAAACTAGTGATAAATTTATGGATGTAATGATTGCAGGATGGTTTACTTTTTTTGTTTATCAAATTTGAAGTAATAGGAATGTACATATTCATTCAGATAGAGTGATAAATGAAGAGGAGGTAATGCAGCACATACAATATTGCTTACAGGTCAAAATGCAAGGCAAATGCAAATTTAAATGAAGAGTTAAGAGGAAGTTATTACTACAGCTTAGAAATTAAACAATGTGTATAAGGATTAAGGATTGTTTTAATGTTTTTTAGTTCTATTTGTAATAGTTAAATTAGTTGTATGCTATTTACATTGATGTATGATACTGAAGGTGAGAAAAATTAGACTGGCCGTACGTGTTCATAGCTGCCCTTTGGATTATTTGGACTAAACGTAACGTTATGCTTTTCGAGGACGCTGTAAATTTACCGCATGTTCTTGAACTCAAGAAGGAGATTTTCTCTTTAGCTAATAATTTCATTTTAGCTTGGGGAAAAAGCCTTGAAGGGGGAATAGTTAAGGTAGCAAGAAATGTATTGATTAAATGGGAAAAGCCTTCGAGTGGACTTAAATTAAATATCGATGGTAGTTTCATTCCCGTGAAAGAAATTGCAGGTATTGGCGGGATAGTTAGGGATAAATATGGTTCGTGTATTGCGGGCTTTATGGGTCCGTGTCTAGCCAATTCTCCTCTTGTTTCGGAATTATTTGCGTTACACTTTGGCTTGAAATGGGCTACCAATAGAGGGTATACAACTTTGTGTATTGAAACGGATTCGGAGGAGCTCCACGCGCTAGTGAAGGGCGGTGGGAGCTCAACTCACAATGAGATGGACTCGGGGAAGTTCCACGCGCTAGTGAAGGGCGGTGGGAACTTAAGTAGTCGCAACGTTTCAATCCTTAGAGAGTGCTGCTTGCTCCTGAGAGATTTCCCCTCGATTGAGTTTAATCATATATTCAGAGAAGCGAATTTCTGTGCAGATAAGTTAGCGAAATATGGGGCAGTTATGAACAATCATCCGCTAGAGTTTACTGATCCTCCGGAGTATCTTTCGAAGTTGATTATGAGGGACCGAAGTGAATATGCAACTGCTAGAGTTGCATTAGAGTATTAATAAGAACTTTGTTCTTCTTGTAATTTACTATTCTTAACGGCTTTAAAGCCTCTCTTGTATGCAAAAAAAAAAAAGGTGAGAAAAATTCGTAATTAATTAAAAAAAAAGTATTGACAGAAATCATTTTTATAAATTTATATTAAATTAGTTCCTTAGACTAAATTCTTAAATCCGCGGTTGTCGATAGATTAGTATTATTGCAATTTTAGATGAACGAATTTGATACTTTATAGAGGGGACAAAGCAAGTGTAAATTGCTGAAGGTACTCGAGGTAGCTAACGGCGGCGCGGCGGCTTTTTTTAGCTTTGTTCTTCTTTCTCTTTCACGAGGGGCAATGGATAGAGCATCGCTTTAATCTAAATGTTTAAATACACGTAGATTTACCACTAACATATTATTATATAAATATACATAATTAAAATTAATGGTGCAAAAATTTGTTTCTTATTTCGGCCGGGGAAAGTCTAGCTATGGTAATCACGGTTCATCAAGTCAAAAAAGCCAATTATATTGGTCGAGAATTCATTTTTCCATGAGCGAGTGATTTCCTATTTAAATATTAAAAATGAGAAAGTTAAATTTTAGATTAAAAACAAGATAAATACATTATTTCACCACTAGTGAGATAGTATTCCGATAATACGTTGTGTGTTACTTGTATAAATCAGTAAACCAATATAAATATTTAAAAAGAAATAAAATAAAATGTAAATAAATAAATAATTTTATTTGTTGAGACTCAGATTGGATTCGATCTCTTTAAAATATTTAGGCTACGTATTGGCGTCTTATGTTTGTTGGTTTTAACCTAGAAACGGATCCATACACTAAATTTAGAGGGGCTTGAAATATATAGGAGTTTAGGGTTAATTTTTTTGAAATTTTTAAAGTAAAAATACGATACATAAATATATAACCACCAATGTCCAAATTCAAATATGAGAATCTAAACCATTATGTTTCTCGTCTCCTTACTTGATGAGTTTAGCAGTTAGTATCTATCCAGAAAATATACAAATCAACACCATTACACTTAATTTATATAGTATCGTTAGTAATATATTAATATACTATATGTTATATTAATATTCTAATTTATAAATATGATGAATAAATTGTCTACAAAAATTAAACATTGAAGTAATGTAAATAATAAATTACTAGGTATTATTACCCTAAAATTCAAGATAGAAACAAGTATTCGTATACAAAAATTGCATTATTTAATAAGTTGATCTTATGAAAATTGACAAATTTATACTTTAATTTAATATATGAAAAAATAAGAATTTTTTCGTTAAAAATTAAATTATAAGAATGAAATTGAAATCTTATTCGTATTTTATATTGAACTTATTTTTGAATCAAATTATGTTTAAATTTAGTTTCAAAATGATTTCCTATTATGTGTGTATTTGGAAAAAAGATAAAACAAATGCTAAGATTCAAACACTTAACTTCCGTTCTAATTCTAATATGTAAAAATAGTAAACCACTAACCCCCAATAACTTATGTATTTCTTAGAACATGCATGTTTTACATAAATGTTCAGAAGAAACTAATTATTATTTTGGAAAAAATTACGTTTACGTATCATATAATTTATGAGTTTAAGGGGGGCTTGAGACCCCCTGGTCCCACTAAGGATCTGCCTCTCCGTCAACCTGACACACGAATTCTTAAGAATTTCAACATTGTTAATAAACCTGCTTCTTTCCTATCTCTCTCAGGGGCGGAGCCAAGAATTATGGTTAGGGGCCAAGGGGGTTCGGGGGCAACGGCCCCGAATTTTTTTTTCCTGCATTTATATGATAAGTCTATATATTATGCAAAATTAGGTCTTTATATTATACAAAAATGCACTATAGGTCCTTGTATTATACAAAAATGCACCATAAGTCCCTATATTGTGTAAATATTGGAATATAAGTCTCGATATTAATTTTTTAATTAATTATTCTATAAAATTCTTTTTTCTAATACAAAATAAAATATATTTTACTGTAAAAAAATATTATAAATAAAATAAATTTATAGTCTAATAAAATAAATTCTAAAAGTTAGGGAGGCCAAATGAACATTCTTAAAAAGTTTGAGGGTTAATTACTTATAATTTTTTTTAAGATAGTTATATTTTTTTTCTTTTGAAGAATCAAGGGGGGGCCATGGACCCCCCCGTGTTGTACATAGCTCCACCCCTTCTCTCTCTCTCTCTCTCTCTCTCTCTCTCTCTCTCTCTCTCTCTCTCTCTCTCTCTCTCTCTCTCTCTTGATTTTTTTAATGCTTAATGCTTTAAAAACTAAATGAAAAACATGTTTAAGTTGACAAACTATTTATATAAAATAAATAGGTGGCTATGCATCCATTAGAAAGGTTGTGACTTTAAAATTTGGAATTGTGTATGAAAAAAACAACAATCTTAACATTTTTATAATGTTTTCCAAAAAGAGAGCACACTATAATCTTGTTTCAAATTTGTCAAATCAAGTATGCAGTTGATGTGAAAACGATCCTTCATATCTTTGATTTTCAAAATATTCTAGATTTTTATTTCTTGAGCCATTTAAGTAGGCATTGAATGGTTGATATAATTTTTATGTATTTATTATGTTCCTTTATAATGGGGTATATCTCATTTATTCTATACTAAAAAAATTATCTATATAACTTTATTTTTATTGAAAGAAATTGAGTTGTATGTAATTGCATTGTATATTATTAACCTCTAATATTTTAGTTTTATTATGAGTAATGATATTTGTCACTTTTTTTAATTTACTTTTGTGTCATCCTTTATGTGTCACCTTATGTATCATTAAATCAAGGAAAGAAAAAAAAAAGTAATTAGGAAATAGAAATATTTTAATTGATGTTTTAAATTTCTACATAAAAAATGATTTAAATTTATATCAACCATTTAAGTAGGCATTGAATGGTTGATATAATTTTTATGTATTTATTATGTTCCTTTATAATGGGGTATATCTCATTTATTCTATACTAAAAAAATTATCTATATAACTTTATTTTTATTGAAAGAAATTGAGTTGTATGTAATTGCATTGTATATTATTAACCTCTAATATTTTAGTTTTATTATGAGTAATGATATTTGTCACTTTTTTTAATTTACTTTTGTGTCATCCTTTATGTGTCACCTTATGTATCATTAAATCAAGGAAAGAAAAAAAAAGTAATTAGGAAATAGAAATACTTTAATTGATGTTTTAAATTTCTACATAAAAAATAATATAAAGGTGAACCAAAAAGTGGTAATATATACTCTTTTACTATTTTCAATTTTTTTAAAAGTCTCAAACCAATGTTTTTATAACTTACTAATATTCATATGTTCTCAATACGTGACAGTATTTCGTGATCAATGTATGTTACTACTATGATAAGGGACATCTCTTTATAACAGCCCCACAACATCTTGATTAACAAAATACAGCCTACCCCCAAAACCCAGTTCAAACCCAACTAAAGAGACCCAAAAGCCCTAATATACCCTTTGCTCTCTATGTAATCACAGTGAACCCATTTTACCCAAACCAAAAACCAAAACCCTTATAGGGTTTGTGTCAACCCAAAACCATTTCTCTCTCTGCACTTCCCTGTGACCCATCTCTCTCCTCACTCACGCCAGCCCTTTCCCCCTGCATCTTCCCGTTCCTTCTTCACCCCATCCATGGCCTACCCTTCCTTCTTCACCCCACCATCATCTGCTGCGTCTCTGTACCACGCCGCTGCGCCACTGTACAACCATCAACATCGCTGCGCCGCTGCTCTGCTGTATTACCGTCACCATCATCAAACCCGCCTGTGTGTAGCATCAGAAAACGCCACCATCCTGTGGATCTACACCACCATCTACTCCTGCGCCATATCAAGACCACCATTAACTTCTCCGCCTTCCTCTGCCACGTGAAGAAGACCACCGGCGCTCTACCAGAAGACCATCGGCGCTGCAAATTAGAAGACCATCGGCGCTGCAAGCTAGAAGACCATCGGCGCTGCACCGAGCCTTCCACCACACCCACTCTTCTCGCGCAGGAAAGCCGCCACACCACCACTCTGCACCGCCCAGTATCTCACCATCTCCTCCATTTCCATGCGAACCAGATCTGAACAGTTATTGGTTTTTTTTTGTGGGTGTGTCTTTGGGTACGGATCAGATCTCCATTTCCAGCTTGGTCCAGCCCATTTTTGTAATAGGTCCAGCTTGTGTGTGATAATGGATCTCCACCACCACAGCCACTATTCTCCTTTTGGGCCTGGGTCCAGCCCTTTTGTGGTGATCTCCATCATCGCAAAGTCTGTAACAGCGGGTCCAGCCCTTTTGGGCCTGGGTCCAGACCATTTAGTGTTAATCTTTTTTTCAAACATTTCTTTTTGGCCCATGTCTTTGCTGTGTCCAGCCCTTTTGGGCCCTGGGTCTAGACCATTTTATAAATCCTAATCTGATTTATTAAATTGCTAAGGTAATAATAATGTGGTACAATCCTTAGGGTACAGCCCCTAGGGTATATTAATGGCCAAAAAATTAGACTTGCGTACAGACTCTAGCTAATCAGTTCTCGTGATTTGTTTTCCGAACCTTTAACACGGATAAAAACGGATAAATTTTTTTTATACCTTGACATGGACAAAAAATAAAAAGTATGAGGACTTGTAATGCAATAAAATAAAAAACCAATTCACACAAAAAATGATTTCGTATACCTTAACAAAAAATGAAATCAACGCAGGTATGAACACATGAGGTCTGAACCCATGAGGTCTGTACCTATGGGTACGCAGATTTATCATATTAATTAAGAGACAAAAAAACGAATTATTAGAAAGAAAAAAAAAAGAAAAGGGTAAATTTGGAAAAACTCAACCAGTAAATTACAACTAAGACTTTAGTTAGTAGGTTTTTCTAACTAGGTTTTAGAAAATAATCAAAGTAGCCATTTGGGCTACTATTTGTAGAATCCTCCTATAATAATCGTCCAAAATACAAGTTACAATGCATTGATTGACAAAGATATTTCATATACAACAATCCAAACAACAAATTTCATTGCAAGTTGCCAAATGCTCAAACTTTTCAGGTAAGTCAAGATGCCCTTGGCGGAGGGTTTTTTGGTATTCGTTGATTCCGAGGCGAATCTGTGATTTTTACCGCCGTAATAAAAATTAAAACAATCAAAAAGAATTTGGACTTAATGTTTTATTCAGTTAAAGGTTTTAAAAGTCTTATATTAAATTCGGAAAAGTTAATATTTAGGCTTAAAGTGTTATTATTCATTAAAGAACTAAAAATTGACGTTTTTTGTTTATTAGCTTGAGAATATGGTATTATGATATATAAGAACGAAAACTGGTCAATTCGTGGTTATATATTTATGATTTTGTATTTTTTCTTAAACGCGTCATTTTGTGGGTTAACACTCACGCATTTTGCCAGATTTTATGACGGAACCAAAAATTGACGTTTCTTGTTTATTATCTTGGGAATATCGTATTATGATATTTCAGAACAAAAACGGGTCTATTTGTGGTTGTATACTTATGATTTTGTATTTTTATTCTAAAACGCGTCATTTTGTGGGTTAACACTCACGCATTTTGCCAGAATTTATGACAAAACCTAAAATTGACATTTCTTGTTTATTAGCTTGAGATATCGTATTATGATATTTCAAAACAGAAACGGGTCAATTCGTGGTTATATACTTATGATTTTGTATTTTTTTCTAAAACGCGTCATTTTGTGGGTTAACACTCACGCATTTTGCCAGATTTTATGACTGAACCAAAAATTGACGTTTCTTGTTTATTAGCTTGAGGATATCATATTATGATATTTCATAACATAATCGGGTCGATTCGTGGTTATATACTTATGATTTTTTATTTTTTTCTAAAAAACACCATTTTGTGGGTTAACACTCACGCATTTTGCCAGATTTTATGACGGAACCAAAAATTGACGTTTCTTGTTTATTAGCTTGAGGATATCGTATTGTGATATTTCAGAACAGAAACGTGTCAATTCGTTGTTATATACTTATGATTTTGTATTTTTTTCTAAAACACACCATTTTGTGGGTTAACACACTCACGCATTTTGCCAAATTTTATGACGGAACCAAAAATTGATGTTTCTTGTTTATTAGCTTGAGGATATCGTATTATGATATTTCATAACAGAAACGGGTCAATTAGTGGTTATGTACTTATGATTTTTGTATTTTTTCTAAAACGCGCCATTTTGTGGGTTAACACTCAGGCATTTTGCCAGATTCTATGACGGGACCAAAAATTGACGTTTCTTGTTTATTAGCTTGAGGATATCGTATTATGATATTTCAGAACAAAAACGGGTCAATCCGCGGTTATATACCTATGGTATTGTATTTATTCTAACACGCGCCATTTTGTGGGTTAACACTCACGCATTTTGCCAGATTTTATACAGGACCAAAAATTGACGTTTCTTGTTTATTAGCTTGAGGATATGGTATTATGATATATACGAACGAAAACGGGTCAATGCGTGGTTATATACTTATGATTTTGTATTTTTTTTCTAAAACGCGTCATTTAGTGGGTTAACACTCACGCATTTTGCCATATTTTATGACGGAACCAAAAATTAACGTTTCTTGTTTATTATCTTGAGGATATCGTATTATGATATTTCAGAACCGAAAGGGGTCAATTCGTGGTTAAATACTTATGATTTTGTATTTTTTTCTAAAACGCGCCATTTTGTGGGTTAACACTCATGCATTTTGCCAAATTTTATGACGAAACCAAAAATTGACGTTTCTTGTTTATTAGATTGAAGATATCGTATTATGATATTTCCGAACAGAAACGGGTCATTTCGTTGTTATATACTTATGATTTTGCATTTTTTTCTAAAACGCAACATTTTGTGGGTTAACACTCACGCATTTTGCCAGACTTTATGACGAACCAAAAATTGACATTTCTTGTTTATTAGTTTGAGTATACTGTATTATGATATTTCAGAATAGAAACGGGTCAATTCGTGGTTATATACTTATGATTTTGTATTTTTTTCTAAAACGCGTCATTTTATGGGTCATTCACGCATTTTGCCAGATTTTATGACGGAACCAAAAATTGAAGTTTCTTGTTTATTAACTTGAGGATATCGTATTCTGATATTTTATTACAGAAACGGGTCAATTCGTGGTTATGTACTTATGATTTTTGTATTTTTTTTTTAAAATGCGCCATTTTGAGGGTTAACACTCATGTATTTTGTCAAATTTTATGAAGGGACCAAAAATTGACGTTTCTTGTTTATTAGCTTAAAGATATCGTATTATGATATTTCAGAATAGAAACGGGTCAATTCGTGGTTATATACTTATGATTTTGTATTTTTTTTTTCTAAAACGCACCATTTTGTGGGTTAACACTCACGTATTTTGCCAGATTTTATGACAAACCAAAAATTGAAGTTTCTTATTTATTAACTCGAGGATACCGTATTATGATATTTCATAACAGAAACGGGTCAATTCTTGGTCATATACTTATGATTTTGTATTTTTTTTCTAAAACATGCCATTTTGTGGGTTAATAACACTCACGCATTTTGCCAGATTTTATGACGGAACCAAAAATTGACGTTTCTTGTTTATTAGCTTGAGGATATCGTATTATGATATTTCATAACAGAAACGGGTCAATTCGTGGTTATGTACTTATGATTTTTGTATTTTTTTTCTAAAACGCACCATTTTGTGGGTTAACACTCACGCATTTTGCCAGATTTTATGACGGAACCAAAAATTAACGTTTTTTGTTTATTAGCTTGAGTATATCGTATTATGATATTTCAGAACAAAAACGGTTTAATTCGTGGTTATATACTTATGATTTTATATTTTCACTAAAGTTTTTCAAAATGAATTCTCCCTATAACCTAGGACATATGCGCGACCGTCCTCCGATCTCTCCCTGCCTGTTGTAGTGTGGATTTAGTCCACCTCTATTTTATAGTCGATCTCAATATTTTATATAATATTAGAAAAGAGATATTAAAAGATGTTTATTTAGTTTGGTAAACGGTAGTATAAATTAAGTAAAGTTGTGTATAATTTACACTTTCTAACTAAACCAAAAATTTAAGATAGTATATATCATTTCACCAATGAATATTTCAATAAGTTACAATTAAAATTTCACTATCATATACAAAAGCATGATTAGGGTACAATAATAGAAAAATTGCACATTTTAACTTCCTTGAGAATATCACTTATAACGGTAATTCATCTCTCATAGTAAGATTATTTTTCACTTGCCAACTGTGATATATCGTAGCAGCAAAGACAATTCATCAAGTTTTTCTTCTCTAATTTTCCTAAGTTTTGAGTTTTAAAACCATTTGATCGAGTTTAATATATTGTTAATTTCTTTCTCAATACTTAACCATTTTTTCACCTTATTACAAATGTTATTTGCAAAAGCACATTCAAAGAATAGATGTTTGTTTGATTCAAAGTTCTCACCACATAGCCCACAAAATGGACTCAACTCCATATGCACCATCATATACTTAATTCTAAACCTTTTTTGGTAACCCCATCCAACCAATGATTGTATATTTATGAGTAACACATGTATCCCACACAATATTAGTGCAAAGTATAGAAAAAGATCGGCGATTAAAATCTTCATAGGGTTCTTATATGAAGCATAATACTCACCATTAACAAGATCGATGACGGTAGAAAGTTTGTTGGCGAAGAAAACCCATCTAGATAATATTTTCACACCTTCCACATGTCCAACTGAAAATGCAATCTCATCCTTTAACTTCCAAATTTGGTTTAAAAGCAACGAATCCATTATTTTCACTTGTCGCATCCAAACACCTTACATCTTTAAATAATTCCCGTATACATATTTTATCCAAAATAATTTTTTTATCAACAATTCTCCACATTATCTTCATAAGTAATGATTTGTTTCAAGCACCTAAATATTTAAGACCAAGGGCATCTTCTTCTTTTGGAGTACAAATAGTTTTCCACTCGCCTTGAGGAGATTTACCATCCCAATAAGAGTTTCTACTAATACTCACAATTTGATCTCGCGCACAAACTGGAAACAAAATTATGGACAACCAAAATCACATTACCCCTTGAAGCACTGATCTAATGAGTTCCAACCGACCCATATATGAAAAAGAAAGAGATTTTCAAGATCTAACATAGATATCAAAATAATTATTAAAAGGTTTGTAATCTCTAGTATACAATATCGAAACTCCAAGTGGCACACTTGGGGTAGTTTCGGCGCCATTAGGAAGTTGTACTTACACAATGAACCTCCTTCACTGTTTGTTTTTCATGATACCACGAAATAGTTTTGTGCAACAATCAATTTTAAGTTTACATCCGCTTTTTACTTTTTGTTGGATAAAACTAATTTCCGCCTTTTCAAGTCTAATTGCCATTTTTTGAAGCTCAACAATTCTTCGAAAATTACATTATTACCTATATTTTTATGAAGTCCCAACTCGGCTTCCTCTAATGCTTCATTCGCCCTTTTAGCTCTCTCGGAGATTTGAGAAAAATATTTTTTTATTCAAAGTCTTAAGATCCAATTTTAGGTTTTGAAATCTTTTACAAATGATGTATTGTTTTGTCCCTCGAATTAGATACTTGTTCCATCCTTTACTAACCACCGTTCCACAATTCTCATGATATACCCACAAATTAAAGAATCAAAAACCATAACTCTTTTAGTATTTTGTAGAAATAAGGAACCTATACATGGGAAATGATTTGAGACGTTTTATTAAATATGTTTAAATTGCTTAAAATTATAAAACATACATAGAATAATAAAAATAATAATTAGATCAGTCATTGTTCTATTTTTTATTAAATATATAACATATTTTTATATAATTTCTAAATGAAATTAATGATAGTAATAAAAAAACTTAGATACAAATAAAATACAAAAGGAAGTAGCGAAATGAGGATTTTATGGTAGTTAAATTGACTCGAAATCAAAAATATCTAACTTGTGTAAATACAAAGATTATTGCAATTTTTTTATTTTATTAAGCTCTAAAAGTAGCCCCTTTCTAATATTGTCAATGACAGTTCTTTCATATAATACTTACCTTCTTATCGTTAGCTTGAGAAAAAAAAAAATCATAGGGATTAGACTTCATACCAACTAAAAAGCTTAATTAGATATCAATTTGTTTTGCACAAATCTTGGCCTGACTTCTTCCAAATAATAATTACTGACCCTATTAGAAATACCTTTAATCATGCTCCTTAGTATGGTGAAAGATTTACTTCTTGAATTACTCTTTAGAATGATGGCAGAGATTGAAGTGTTGCAGCTGAAATAAAATTACATTAATTTGATGTTGATGGACATACTAAATTATACTTAAGTTATATTTTAGTCATGACAATGAAATAACTTTAGATTTTCTTTTTTGACGGGAAATAACTTTAGATTTAAAATAAAGTCTTGTGTAATTTTTTACTATCAAAATTGAAGTTTTATTTTTAAAAGCTATATATTTGGTAAATTATTAGAACACTCTAAAAAAGACAAAACCTATATAAAAAAACAAATGATAAAGTAAACACTAAACATTTTCGACAATTACTAATTATCGACGCATCCTTGTTGAGAAAGATTTGATAAATTCACCGATAAGATTGAGCTCTACTATTCTTAAGGACGAGTTTGCAAACCCTTAATGAATTCATAGTCATCAGAAGTGAAACTATTGAAAAAGATTAGATGAATTTATCTACACATAATGTGGTCGAGCTTATTGCTCTTAATAACCTTAAGAGCCTAGCAAGATAGTCTACACTGGATAGCCATTCTTGATGGTCATAAATGTGAGTTTATAACTCACAACTGAATTCATAACCGTAGTGGTGGTTCTAGTGAAAAAGACTTGATGAGTTCATTAAACACAGGATGAATATTAATTTTATTTCTCTCAATGATCTTAAGGTCCAGGAGGAATAGTCTACTTTGGTAAATGCTCTTGAATCATCTATGAGTACGAAATGGTGAGTATGGTCGAGTATGTATTGTAAGAGTCTCGACTGAAGAACGTCAAGTTCAATAGTACGTTCACTTGATGAGATTTGGTGGTTGCATTATTTCAGTACGTGACAAATCAAATTGAAAGATATTAACACTTAAGTACAATTAATTCACCCATCGTTGGTTTGCTCAAAATCTGTTCATATTTTCTCGTAATGAGTGGGGGATTGTAAGAAATTAAAAAGAATTAGAGGGTTTTTTTTATTAATTTTATGCATTTGGAGAAGAAGAAGACCATTAGGGTATGTTTGGATTGAGGGATTAGAAGGGGAGGGAAAGGATTATAAAAGATAATAGTTATCCTTCCATTGTTTGTATTATAAATTTATGAAGGGATAAGTTATTAAAGGATTAAAGTTATACCTTCTAATCCTTTATATCCTATCCCTCCAATTTAGAGTCATTAGAAGGAAAGGATTAGCTTTAATATTAAAATATCTTTATTATCCTTATGTTCTATTTAAAATATATTTTATTAGAGGTATAAAAGTAATTTAGTTATAAAATAATCCTTTCCTTTCCTTTACTTATACAATCCAAACACAACATTCAAATAATCCTTTACTAATATTTTCCTTTCTTTTTCTACTCAATCCAAACAAGATTAATACTCTCCTCTCCTTTCCTTTAATATACTATCCTTTCCTATCCTTTAATAATTAATCCCCTCTATATCCAAACAAACCCTTAGTCTTTTTTTCTTAATATGTCCCACTTAAAAAGTTGAGGAAGAAAAATATTAGTTTATATTATTTTTTCCTTCTATATCTTTCAAAAGACCCAAAACTCTAGATATAAAAGAGTAAAGGAAATACCTCACACGCGCGCACGATCACCAACCCGCACGTCTCGGTACTTATACACCTCATTGTCCACGTTTGGAAATATCTTCAGAAGAAAAAACACCCATCCTTGAACAACCTCTTCCTAAACATTCAAAAACTCTTATAATAATGACTCAGCTACCCGGAACAAAAAGAGTGTCCAGGTTCATGCCAATTTTTCAAATGTGTGAAACGTTTCTGTCTTTATGGAGAATGTTTATGTGGCAAACCATTAGTGCGGATATTTTGTAAAGATCTCTATTACTATATAAAAAGAGTTGAAGTCATTTGCAAAAATATCATTAGAAATACAATACATCTTGAAAAATCTTTGAATTTTTCCTTTCTTTCTAAAAGTTCAGAACATAAATTAGAGTGGTAATACTAATTTTTTAAGAATATTGGTTATACCTAAAAAAAATAGTATGTAAATCTTGTTTATTTATGTGTAAGTTTACTTGTTATAAATTTACTTTAGTATAATAGTTAAGTTATAGTCAGGGTGACAAACGAACCGGTCCAGACCGGTTCGGTTCTTAACGGATCTGGGCCTTACCGGACCATTCCGGTCCAGCGGATCCCTAAATTTTGGACTAGTCTGGTCCGGTTCTTGGTAATGAATATGCTTGGTCTGAACCGAAAAGAAGAACCGGGTTAACTGGTTCCAACCGGTTCCATATTTCTTTTTTCACTTTGCTTTTTATTTTCTTTTAAACCACAATTTTAATTCAATTTTTAAATTTCTTTTTTGGGTACTTTGTTTTTTTATACATAATTTTCTCATACTTAAGTTGGATTTATTTATTTGTTTTTTTAAATTCATTAATTACTTCTTTCTTTAACTCCTTAAACGCGTTGTATATTATCCAGTTATTTAATTATTGTTGTCTATTACTGATAAAATGTAAAAACACAAAATTATTTTTCTTTGTAAGTAAAACAACTGCTTGATAACAAATATTTCTTCATACAAATCCAATTCACAACTTGTTAAATTAACTGGTTAAATAAATTACAATAGATAATTGAAGAACTCATTACAGTTTCAATTTAGAGAATACATAAAAGAGTACATTGCAACAACACCAAAAGAATGACCTGTGGAAAAAGGGGGGGTTGGTGACTGTGTCTATAGAATTTAGGCTGCCTACGTACCTTTTCTGTAGGTAGCGTTAAATGCATACCCAGAAAAGAATCAAGCTACCACGTAGTTTTTTAAACCCCCTTGGTAAAACTGTTAATAAGTTTTTCGATAAATAAATTTAAATAGATAAACGTACAAGAAAGAACTCACCACTCATCTTCATCGGTTTAGTATGATTCTGAAGGACCTGAACAGTCACTTGAGCTAGACATGTTGAACGCTAAATCCTCGTCGGCAAATAAAGCATCCAACTGGTCATGTGTTCTGACATCTTCCTTCATCTAGTCTTGTATAAGAATTTTTAAACTTCTTTTGGTTTAAATATTTATTTATGAAAAATATGGGAAGATTTTGTCAACGGATAAATTTTCTATTAAGTTTGTTCATCATTTTTGTACAAATAAGGGGTTGATTTGAAATTTTTCCAAAGTATCATAATCGACCATTTGAATCGGTCAATTCTTATAAACCCTTCAAATCTAAACTATTTGATCTTAGCAACTTAAATTTACAAAGTAGGAAAACATAGGGACCTCAATTACCAAATTAGTAAAACATAGGGACCTCAACTCGCAAATTAAGAAAACATAGGGACCTTAGTTCACATAATAGGAAATCATAAGAACTTTAGTTCGCAATTTTCAGTCTTTCCTCTATAGTCCCACAAATTCACTATTTTAAAAGTTTAGTTTATAACGTTATATTCCATCATTTTGTCATTTATAAATCAAAGGGACTCAATTCGCATTTTCAAAGAAAACAAACACCCCTCATTTCACAATTTGAAAATAAACAGACTACATTCGCAAAACATCGAAATCGAGGGACCAATTTTCGAAAATCATATGGAAATCCTTGAAGAGCATCAATAACAAACATCTCAGATATTAATTTTGGAAAAAAAGGGATTACATTCGCAAAACATTCAAACCGAGAGACTAATTTTTGAAAATCATATGGAAATCATTGAAGAACATCAACAACAAACATCTCAGACAAACCATGGACTAACTTTTGAATATCTGAGAGAAAACATTGAAGAATATCACCAACAAACAACTCATATAAACCAGGGAATTATTTTTGAAAACCAAAAGTAACAAAATGATGAACATCAACAAAACACCAACATACAGATCACATAAACTAGGTATCAAAGCCATCTACTTACCAATATAATCAGTAACTAAACCATTAACTAGAACACTTCTCCTTATCAACAAAACACCAAATCAACATGCAATGATCAAAACAGAGTTTATTATTAGAAATTATTAATAAACAACAAAAATAAGGAATTATAAAGCTTAGATTAGGGACTTACTTTATTATTTGCGAATTGAGTCCGTATGATTTCCAGAAACATCAAATTCAGATACCAAATTCCCTCAAAAAAACCAAAACAGAAAACTCATCAGGAACCCAAAAAAGTAAGAATATTGAAGATAAAGAATATTCAAAGTTTATGTACCACCATAGCCACGAATTAGACAACCCACCACCATCACCATAACCATGAATTATACAAACCACCACCACCACTATAGCCACGAATTAGACAAACCACCACCAACAATCAATGAATTTTTGAATATTGAAGATAAGAGAATTGAAGAATATTTCATATGGAAATTGAATGGGGGAGGTGGTTTGGTGAAATGAATTGAGTCGATGGATAGGGTAGAGTAAATGGGGTCGTTGGGTTCTGGAAAGGGTAATGAATGAAGACACAAATGAATGGGAGAGGGTAATAGGGGCGGTAGGGATGGCAACGGATCGGATATTCTCAAAAAATTGCATAACCACATCCACATCCATTAAGAAAAACGATAACCAAATCCGCATCCATTAACCATCGTATTTTAGGATTATTTACCAAATCCGCATCTGCGACGTATGCGATTTATCCGTATCCGCAGTCATTTAAGATGATTTAAATAAAATAAATTATTAAATATTTTTAAAATTCTAAAATTAGCTACAAAATTATCGGAAGACCATAAAATGATATTAGGCATTAGGCAATATAGTAATAAAATAGATAATAATTAAAGCTAGTTTATGTAAGGAATATTTTATTGATATTATGTATGAAATTTGCATATATAGAATATCTTTATATATAGCATATATTTTTAATATTTTTTATTTTTATTTTTATACGGATTTCGGATTATCCGCCAGATTATTGTAAAAGACCAAATCCTAACGGATAATCCACCGGTTACCTTTTGTGAGAACTAAACCCTCATGGTTACACCACCGGTTCCACTAACGGCTTTTTTCATCGGATCGGATATCCATCGGTTACGGTTAATATTTGAACCATTCTCATCCCTAAGGGCGTGGAATAGTTGGGGTATTAATATATAAAAAAATTAGTTGGGTATCGGTCCAGTTCCGGTTTGGATTGGTTTGATCAAAAGGGGTTTTTTATTTTAAGAGAACCGAACCAATAGTCAAAGGACCAGTTCTCTACTATATCGTCGGTCCGTGTACGGCTTTGGAACCGGCCAGTCCGGTCTGGTGGACCGGTAGGACGGTCCGATAGCGAAGCCGAAGCTATAGGTATTGAGTTGATATTTTTAATACAACTATTTTAACGGAAAGAAAAAGAAACCCTTTTGTTATTTTTGGATAAGTTTCGTTGTCTTTCAAACCCCATCTGTTTTCTGTAGCTCCTTTTCCCTAGAATGATTATCTCATAAGATAATAATGTGAAAGAATGAAGTTCAAGAAATGCAAGGAAAAGTAGTTTGAGCAAACTCCTCTCCCTCTCCTTTCTTCTTCTTCTTCTTCTTCCTCTTTCTCTCTCCCCTTTACCTCTCTCTAAACATCGTTGAAGATGATGTCAACATCAAAGCCACCACCCCAAATCTCTTCTTTTCTTCATTTTGAAATAATCTCAAACATCTCCCCAAGACCCCACTAAAATGTAACACCATTCCTTTACTATATTTTCAGCATTATAATATATCTAATCTTGGTTTTATATAGTTGGTTTCATAACTATATAAAACCACTACACAATTTCCCAAAAATTTAAACTTCATTCAAGAACAATACTTCCATTTATTGCTCATCTCAATATGCTTCTTCATAATACCAAACTATTCTTGTTTTGTCTCTTTGCACTTTTGTCATCTATTCTTTGTACTTCTTTCAATCTTACTCTTCCTCATCAACATCCCTACCCTGAAGTTGTGGTTCAAGATGTACAAAGGTAAATGCAAAACATTTTTTAGATATCTGAGCAAAGTAAAAACAATTCTAGTTTGGATAACTGACCAATACAAAACATTTTTATTTTAAATTATCTGACAAATGCAAAAGCTTTCTATTTTAGCGTGAAACTTCACGGTCACTACTCTATTCTTTCTAATCGGTCACTACCTTTATACAACAAAAATTGCACCTTTTTTTGGGTTTTGCTCATGTGGCTATTTCAAGTTTTTCTTTTTTTCTCTATTATTTAAAATATTGCACAATTTAAAAATCCTTTCTGGGTTTGGATGCATGCAATATCTCATGATTTGGGTCTTGCTATTTAATCAGATAATTATTCATTTTCCACAATGAAAATGTGTCACAAGTGGCTTTCGAACTTTTCTCTTAAGAAAGATTCTCATATTATCCATAAGAATGAGTGTTTTTTTTAGTCGAAAGATAAGAATGAGTGTTGCTATTTGCTACATTTTATTCTTTGGGTCAATTTCACTTTTCCTCCACCAAAAATGCATCTTACTTTGCTTAATTCACATTTTGTCACAAAATTGTTACAATGTATTTACTAATTTATTATCTTGATTAAAAAAAAGAATGACCATGATCGGTTTGGGGTTTAACATTCTAGGGTGGATAATGTTGATAGTTGCTTTAGTGAATAGAAATATTTGTAATAATTAAAATATTTTAAAATCAAATTTCACCTTGATCAATTTTACTTTTCACTAATATTATATGATTTTTTAATATTTCAGAAGAGTTAATATTTCCATTTCAAGAAGACAAATGTTATCCACAACCACATCAATTCAAGACCCAAACCAATGTCTAAGTGGGAACCCAATAGATGATTGTTGGAGATGTGACCCTAATTGGGCCAATAATCGCCAACACCTAGCCGATTGTGCGATTGGTTTCGGTCAAGGTGCACTCGGGGGTAAAGGCGGACAATATTACATGGTAACCGATTCTTCTGATGGGGACGCATCGAACCCAAAACCAGGCACATTACGTCACGCTGTAATCCAAGACGTGCCTCTATGGATAATTTTCCGAGCTAATATGTATATCAAACTCAAACACGAACTGATTATCAATAGTTACAAGACTATTGATGGACGAGGAGTAGATGTCGCAATAACTGGTAACGGGTGCATAACGTTACAATTTGTTAGCAATGTGATTATTCATAATGTTAGGGTTTATAATTGTAAGCCTTCCGGGAATACTCTTGTGAGATCAAGTCCAACACATGTAGGGTGGAGAGGCAAATCAGATGGTGATGGGATTTCTATTTATAGCTCTAGGAGTATTTGGATTGACCATTGTGGGTTTTCTCATTGTACGGATGGGTTAATTGATGCTATAATGGGGTCCACGGCTATTACCATTTCTAATAGCTATTTTACTCACCATAATGAGGTTATGTTGCTTGGTCATAATGATAATCACGTGGCCGATTCAGGAATGCAGGTTAGTTATTACGGTTATGAAATATAGTTTAGATGATATATGGGTTGAACATATAGATAAATTTGATGCAGGTGACTATAGCGTTTAACCATTTTGGGGTAGGATTGGTTCAACGTATGCCTAGGTGTAGACGAGGATACATACATGTGGTGAATAATGACTTCACAGAATGGAAAATGTATGCAATTGGTGGTAGTGCTAGTCCTACAATTAACAGTCAAGGAAATCGATATATTGCCCCACCTGATCCAAATGCCAAAGAGGTAATTTGTTTTTTTATTAGTGTAGATATCACAAAATCTAGAAATAATAGAGGAAAATATCCAAACTAAAAAAAGGAGAAAAAAAAAGGAGAAAAATTATAGATCATCATATATAGTTATTTACCCTATTTTCAGTTATGACTTGCATTCCCTTATACAAGAAAAACTACTAGTACTAATAACTCGATAGTTAGCTTGTCTTTCTTGACTTTTGTCACCAAATATTATTGGATGAATCTTTCTAAGACGTAATAATTAACCTCATTGCATATATTTTTGTGGGTAGGGGAGATGGGTAGGGGGTCTATCTCCTCCCCAAGGGGGGTGACCATATTTTATAAAAGTTGATGTAATAGTTGTTTCTTAGGTGGTTAGAACATAACGAACAAAAAAAGGTGGCTAGAAAGTCAAAAGCCAACTGTGTTTGGTGCGGTTTCTCGTATGCATGTCTCTTTTTCCTTTTTCTTTTGTACGTGTATCATGTAAAGATTTTCGAACAAAAAAAAAAGTATCATGTAAAGATCCTTTTCTTGCATGACTACTGCATGACTAAGATTTCTTTGGTGGAAAACATGGCTAATGTGTTACGAGGACCATTACTGATATTTTGGAGGCTTAATTTTAAAAAATAGTCTTTATTAAAATCTTATATATATTACAAATAATTTTCATTTAACTTAACTTAATAAACACTTTTTTAAAAACAAAAAAAATGGACTAATATTTTTGTTTTAAGTTGGACCAAAATTGAGACTTTTAAAATAATTTTTTTATACTATATGCAAAAAAAAAATTAGAAACCCTAAAAGTTATAAGAATTGGGGGGCTCAAGGCCACGCCTCCTTAGCCTACCCTAAGAACCGGTCTTGTGTATTACAAAATTAATCAATCTATATAATAAAGGAGGATTCAGTAATTCTAAAGATGGGGTTATGTTTTATCTCATGGATTATAATTTATATGTCGGGAGGACAAACTTTTTGTTTAGGAAAGGAGATATAGTAATGTTTTAGACTCGTTCTTTTTTCTTACTGTAATCAGGCCCTGCCCCTTATCTGTTCCTACCCAACGTGGACTATCATCATACAACAAATTTGTTAAGAAAATATTTTAAGTTTAATATTGCATGATTCAATATTAATATTAGACATTTTATATTATAACACAAATACATATTTTAAAATTACATAAAATAACAAATTTGTAGTTTAATATTTATTATAATTCATAAACATAAGGTATATATAAGATCATTTAATATTGGATCAAATTTTTATTCATTTCTCAAATAGGCAATGAGAAAGAAAATCATAAACTAAAAAAAGGTTAATAAACTTCTAATGTTTGTGTTCTAAAACAGGTGACGAAGCGTGTGGAAACAAATGAACGAGAATGGAGTGGTTGGAACTGGAGAACAGAAGGTGACATATTGGTAAATGGTGCATTCTTTGTTCCATCTGGTGAAGGGCTCAGCACACAGTACGTCAAGGCCGCTAGTATCGAGCCAAAATCGGCTTATATAATTGATCAGCTCACCATGAATGCTGGTCCCCTCGGGGTTCCCAGGTACCTACAATTCATTTTTCACTCTCTTGTCCTTGACTTTTTTGATTTTGTGATAGTAATCATACGCGACGAATACAAGATTTATAATCGAGAATTATAATTTCTTGTTGGTTGGCTGTAATTTTTCTACTCACATTTTTTTCTGAAAAGATAAAAATTAGATAAATACATACTATACTCTAAGATTGTGGGACTGAACCAGTTAGGTTAGCTCAACTGGACAGAGTCTTATTATCTTTTTTTTTTGTTCGAATGCATAATAATATAGAAGTAGAAAGTAGGTTACAAGGTTTAGCCTACCCCGGAGGGCTCGGCTTCATTGCAGATCATAGTAGCTAATTGGGGAGGTATACACATATCCCAATTACCAAACAGAGTGCTAAGGAGCTCCTGTTTGGCAATCCAGTCAGCTGTCCCATTTCTACTCCTAGAAAAAAAAGAGAAAGAAGGAGAGGATAGTTCAGCAAAATAATAAATATTATTTTAAGGGGAGTACAAAGTTCGAATCCCCTCCCT
This sequence comes from Nemophila menziesii, assembly GCA_029959085.1. Lineage (NCBI taxonomy): Eukaryota > Viridiplantae > Streptophyta > Magnoliopsida > Boraginales > Hydrophyllaceae > Nemophila > Nemophila menziesii. The sequence continues at coordinate 42,408,141 of JARWIR010000004.1, read as the reverse complement.
AACGGGTGTAAATGGTGTAAATTGAGAGGTACAAGGTTCGAACCCCTGACCTGGACCACATATATACCAAAAAAAAAAGATTGTGGGATAATGCAAAAATATATTCAAATTAAGACCGATAGTTGGTTTAGTGGTTAGACTACTCCGCAAAGACCAAGAGGTCCTGAGATCGAATTTTATTGGAATCGAAATAATTCCAAATCTAAAGTAACTCTCATATGTACTAATTAATATGTATATATATTCAAATTAAAAGGTAAATGAAAAACTTATTACAAATGATAAATTATGGACCAAATCATAAATTTATCCTTATTGAAAGGTAGGACTTCCATCCAATGTTGGATGGTCCAATATTCACATCATATCCATTACTTATTATAACAAAACATATGTCATTAAAATATATAGTTAGTGTATTAATATGATTGATATATGTTTATTCAATATTGAATGGAAGAATTTTCCTTTATCAAAATATCAAGGGAAAAAACCGAATTTAGGTGGGAAAGGATAATGTCCATGTATGGCAAAAGTTAGATGAAATCATGAAACCCATGTTGAGACTTTTTGGAATGTGAATCTGGAGTGGGTTATATTCTCTTAATAATATTTCCAGTCCATAAACATGTGGGTCATGTTTGTTACTTTGATATAATGGGCTCCACATATAATATTCACCAGACATGGGCTGCTTATTTGCATTGCCGGTTCAAAGATAAAGATTTTTTATTATAAAAGAAGTAATATATACATTTTTTTTGTCCACAAATTTACGAATAAAATCGGATAGAGTAATGGGATATTATTCCAGATTTTTCTTTTATCGTATCTTTTATGTGTTAACTATACCATTATACATACACTATCAAATAAACATTTAATACAACATATACATTAATAGAATAATTCGATAATGTAAAATATAAATCAGCAAAATATTATAAATTTTTGTTTAGTTATCTAATCAAGTGCATATTACTAATTATATATAAATATAAAACATTTAGAAGTAGTTTAAATATATTCTTAAGAAATATATAAGAGATATTTCATTTACAAGTTTTATGGTAATAACCATATATAGAAAAAGAAAATCTTAAGACTTAATCACATATATAAATTTTAATTTTCAATATTTTCAATTCCACTAAAATATTAATGATCACAATCATTTCAGAACTTTAAATACACATAAATTTTTCAAAATCAATTATATATGGATGTCCTAAAATTTTGTTTTGTATTTTAGTTTCGACTAATATCAATCTAAAATATGGTTATTATTATTTATTCTATATATAACAGGGATAATACTCCTAGCGTGTCATATAATGGAGGGACCACCACCGGTGCAAACAGCTACGATAATGGTGGAAATGTACTCGGTAACAACGGAGGATCTAACGGTGGAGATGATAATTACTACGGAATGATATTCGGAAATTCTTCACCACCAAATCCATCATCATCCTCAACCACCACAATTTTTTTGTCTCTTGTAATTATTTTAACTTTGTATATATCTACCAACCATGGTGTACTATTATCATTAACATTATTTCAATTATAGATATAAAAAAAGAAGAAGAAAATATATATAGTAATTAATTGAATATTTAAGATTCAATTGTTGAAAGGTCGTAATCAATTGTATATAAAAATTGATAGGCTAGTGTTGTTGCTGTATGTGAGGGAGGGGGAAACAATATATAGTGTTTTTCTTGTCCTAAGTACAAAATATACTTTAAAATGTTTATACACATTATGTTTGGAAAAAGCAAATATTACCGTTTTGTAATTTCAAGATAAAAAATATAGTGTACACATATTATATTATAATACATGAGAGTCCGGGAAGTGTTTCAGTCCTGTGTGAGTGACCATCCAAAAACGAGGAAAATACTTTTAAAAGCCTACATTTTACCAATTTTATAGATTAAGTCCAAACCAGAAAAAAAAACTTTGTAAGGCCAAATTCCAGTTGTCTAGTTAGGTTTTTGATATTTTTACCCTTTATAGCTGAACAAAAGTAATTCGTCGGTGATATAGACCCATGGGTACGGACCCCTAGCGTGTTATTTGTTATTTCTGATTAACTTGTTAATGATTGTTAAGTTTTTTAGGGTTTTTTATATATGGGCTGTACCCACGAAGACACCTTTCACACATTTAAAGAAAGAAAACCCGATCTGGGTATAGACCCATGGTTTTACATTTTTTATTAAGTCATTACTTCCTTTTTGTTAAGTCACTAGTCCAAAATCACTTGGTGGGTCCAGACCCATATCAAAAAAAACCTTTGTGGGTACGGCCCTAAATCGAAAATGTATCAGCGGGCTGTACTAAACATCAATAATGGGACTTTAATAAACATTAACTGGGCCTAGCCCAAAAACAATTTACATTTTAATCTATCAGAAAACCCAAAATATATATAGGGCTGTACCCATGATTAAAAATAAACTAAAAACCCTGCCATGGGCCAGCCCCATCACAACCAACCTTTACACTGGGCTGGCCCCATCAGCAAATTCACACTCTTAATGGGCTGTACCCATTCACGGAGTTCATTAAAAAAAAACATAACGAGAACAGATCGAACGACGGGGTGGGTCTTCCAGTGACAGGTTGGGAAGAACGGGCTGGGGTTTGGTGGTGCAGATCTCGGCGATGAGTTTCTGGAGATGATGTGGAAGGTGGATCTGAAGGAGATGGTGCAGTGGTGCAGTGGTGGCGTGGGATAGGTTCGTCGGCTTTTTCTACAGCAGCGGCTTCTTCTACAGTCTTCTGCAGCAGCGCGCTGGCGGCAGTCCTTCACGGTGGTGGCTTCATCGAGCTTCTCTGGTGCAGGTTTCTATGCTGCAGCTCCAAGATGAAGGTGATGATGGTGGTGTTGCTGTGATGAAGCTCTGAAAGGGGGGGTGAGCTCAGATCTGACAGGAAGCTGTGATGATGGTGGTGTTGCTGTGATGAAGCTCTGAAAGGGGGGGAGCTCAGATCTGTGTATCAGTGTTGGTGGTGGTGTTGCTGTGATGATGGATCAGTGTTGGTGGTGGTGCAGCAGCGGCAGTGGTAGTTGGTGGATCTGCGGCAGTGGTGTTGGTGGTGTCTTGGTGCTGCAGAGGGGCGGTGGTGAGGCTTGTCAGGGTGGGGGTTTGGTGGTGATGAAGCAAGGGATGGTGATGAAGGTGGGGGATTTGGGTGGCCATGGTGATGTTGGTGGTGGGTGGGTGGCGGTTTAGGTAATGCGCAGAGAGAGGGAGACAGAGAGAGAGGAGGAGAGGGGAGGGTTCGATGTTAATAGGGAAATGGTTTTTGGTTTTTCAGCTTCTCAATATGGGTAGAAGGGTGGGAGGGTAGTTTAGGTAAATTTTGGGCTATTAGTTAGCTTCTAATGGGCTGGTTATATCATGCTTTTATTTATAAAGTATATATGGCCTTAGGCCTTAGAAAATAAAGAACCCTCCAAAAACACCAATTATACCTTTGCATGGGCGAATTAAAGAATTTTACTCAAAAAGGTTAAACAAAATAAACTTAGTTTTCTTTTTACTATGTGGAACAAAACAGTAAAGGTCGGAATTGTCTCTGTTAGCCAATTTCGAGCCTTGTGAATTGATAAGTAAGTTCTAGATGTTGTCTTTTCGGTTTGTACCGCTGCCTAGCTTTACGCGCAGTTCGGTCGGCCATCCTGTAAAATCTTCTCGGCAAGTGCTTGAAAAATTTGTTACCATGTTCGCCCGCATAAAGGAGGATCTGCTTGACATACGGCTTGACTTTCCACCACGCAGCTGGCAGCGAGTTGATACCTTGAATCAGATCAAGGTTGTTTGAGCAAATAATTGTCTTCTTTCATGTTTCATGATGGCCCATTTTAGCTGCTTCCAGGACCGCGATTGCTTCCCCTTCCGCAGCTGAGTCTGTCCAAATCGTTTTGGAGAAGACTGGTTTGTTGCTTGGTTGTGTGTCACGTTTAACGATCTCGATACCAATTTGCTTCGTCTTAGATTTGAAGGATGTGTCACTGGTAAAAATAATTAGTGTGCTCGCAAGTTTACTCGATATCCAAGGGTTAATGGTATACCTCCTTGGAGTTTTGACGATTGACTGGGTAACCCATTCCATTCGTGACCAAACAGATCAGTCATGCGTGCTTGGATGGCCTGTAAAACTGTTTTCGTATCTAGTGGAGTATTTTCATGTTGCAATTTCATTTTGTGTTTCTAGATATTCCATAGAGTTAACATTACGTACGCCACCACTTTGTTTGTGTCCCATTGTGTCTGATCTGTTCCTTGATAAATATTTGTGAACCATTCCCCCAACGTTTTTGGATCCGTTTCCGGTATTCGGATTTGTAATACCAATCCCGCCCAAACCTGTTTACAGAAAGAACAAGACAGTAAGAGTTATACAATTGTTTCAGTTTTTCCGTCGCACTAGTAGCACCATTTATCATTGCTATAGTGACGTAGATGCAGGTTTTTCCTAGTTGGTGAAATGTTCCTGCACGCCTCCAAGGTGAAGCTCCTAATCTTATTTGGGACGTTAGATTTCTAGATTTTATTCCATAGTGTTGCATCCCGCATTTGTGCTTGTGCTGAAGTCTATTCTTCCATTTGTTATGCTGCTAGTGTGAGTGCCCGATATCCTGATTTGGTGTTGTATTCCCCTGAATGTGTATGAGGCCATGTAAACGTGTCCTGGTCTTTTTTGTAAGTGGTTGTAGTCTACTAATCTCCCTTTTTACCGGTGCTGCTAAAATTGCATCAATCGCTTCCCAGATCATTCATCAACATCATTTTTCATTAGTTTGGTCAACTGTTTCCATTGTCGTGTCAGTAGGCCTGTCTTTAATCAACTCTGGATGGAACCATTTATGTGCCCAGATGTTAGTTGTTTCCCCATTCCTAATTTGAATAATTCCTTGTTGGAGCAACCGATCGCGTCCCTCAATGATGCTTGTCCAAGACCATTATCTGCTTTGTTTGAGTTTAACTTCAAGAAAGTCCTTGTTTGAATAGTAAATCCCTTTAAGAACTTTTGTTTCCAATGATTCTGGATGTTGTAGAAGTCTCCATACTCGAGCTGCTAAGAGTGCCGTGTTCACTCGTTTCAGGTCGCGAAATCCCATCCCTCCTATTACTTTCGCAGTTGTCATCTTTTCTCAATCCAACCAATGTATTTTCCTTTTTTCAATGGAATCCCACCAGAATCTAGCGATGATCGAGGTGATCTTCTTACAGAAAGAGATTGAAAGTAAGAAAATAAACATGGCATATGTGGGAAATAAACTTAGTTAGATTGGCTCTAACAATTAATTTAAGATATCTTTTAAAAAAAATAGAGTTAATTTTTATTAAATATTATTAGGGAGGTTAAAAATCTCAAAAAAGTATATTCTAAGATAAGTTGAGCGTTTATTGTCCAAAAAAAGGGCATTTCTTTAGTGGGTTTATTATTTGAGTAATGATATACCATTCAATATTATACGAGCTGATTACCACATATGACGTGACGTGAATTGATTGGCAGTATATTGTTAATCCGATCAAGAAAATAAATAGATTAACGATTTATAGTCAACCAATTCATGTCACATCAATGACATCATGAATGATATACTTGAATAATATGATTTTAAGTAATATATATATCATTACTTTTATTATTTTCTTTACTGCGATTTGGAAACTTATTTAGTGGAGTGTCTTGACCACCAAATACTAATACATCCTAATATATTAATTAGTTCAATCAATAATATTTGTGGTCGGTTATGTAAATTTATATAAAAATATATTACACTCAATATAGTATCTTTTATTTACATTTTCTCAACATTGAAAATTGAAAAAAGAGATATATATTATCCAAAATCATATTCCAATGACGTAACATGATTAGTTAATTATAAATCGTTAATCTATTTATTTCATTGATCTAATTAAGAATTTATAACCAACCATTTCGCGCGACATTACCAGGTAGTATTTAAGTGATTTGATTTTAGGTGGTATTAACATATATCATTACTTCTTCTTTTTTTTTGTCAAATATCATTACTCGAAAAAATTAGCATATCATAAACCGGTGAGGTTAAAACATTCACCATCCCTTGGGATCACTTTTACCTTGTGGAATAATAAATTTGTGACTCGGCATAAACGTGTATATTTGGTATTTTTAAAATATAGAGGTGCATTTGATTATTTCATATATAAATCAAGGATGCAATTTACCCTTAATGTATATTGCAAGTTGTAGCCATGTTCTTTTTCTTGTTTTATGTATTGTCTTCTTTCTTTTCTTGACTTTTTTGCTTTGGTGACTCAAAAGTGGAAGAAAATTTGGGGAAAAAGATAGGATATGAATGGTTCAAATTGGCTTTTCGCATTATACTTGTTTCCATCAAGACAAAGATAACAGCTATATAATAAAAGAAAACGGCGTTCTACGAAACAATTGAGATTATTCTAAAATAAAATTACTTAAAATGTATAGATGTTAACATCTACATTTATATTTACAAAAAATCTAAGTTAAATTATTGTTTGATCAGAATGTATTGATAAAAAAGTTAACGAGGTTAGACCGATAGTTGGTCTAATGGTTAGGTTACTCCGCAGAGACCAAGAGGTCCTGGAATCGAATCTCAAAATGACTTCGAGTCCAAAGTGGCTCTCTCATGTATTAAAAAAAGTTAACGAGGTTATAAAGTACAAAAACAAAGCTAATCAATCCCCATAAGCTCGGATTAAAGACCATAATTTAAATAATTTAGACGGGAACCTCCATTACCTAAAAGAAACCGTACAACTTATGTTTTACTATCTAATCAGTTACTCAATTGTTTTTTATTGACATAAAAGTGAAAGAAATATTACAAGTATTTTTTAAGTACTCGATCTCTAACAAATTATTATAAATTCTTCTATCTTGCTTGATTTTTGGATTCAAAATTATTTGAATAACGTCATTGCAATCATTTTTCACGGTGATGGTACTTGTCGGGTAATACTCCGCCAGTTTACATGCAAAAACAATTCCCAAGACTTCCACTTCCACCGACGATCGCGCGCTAAACCTCCAAACTTTTTCATCTATCATATCTCTTTAACTGTTCCTAATAATACAATCAAAAGCAGTTAAACCATTAGTTATGTTCCATGTTGCATAACTTTTTAAATATTATTTTTAATATTCAAGACACGGAATTAATTCATAAGCAGGGGTGGAGGTATGTATTATAAAGGGGGAGGGAGAGGTGTCATGATCCCCTAGCTTAACAAAATCAAAATTTTAGTGGCGCCGCAAGCGTGAAGTTGTAAACAGTCCAGATACACAAGAAACGGGATTATTAAAAGGTATTTATTTTCCTTAAATAAATTTTTTAAATGTTAAATTAAGACAATGTAGGACATGGTCGTGGGCAAGTCTAATCGAAGGAAAGGAATTTTTGAAAAAACATGTGATATATCAGATTTGGAATGGAAAATTTATAGATATTTGGAATGGTAAATGGTCAAATACACAATGGGAATTTGGAAGGTCGACGAATTGTAATTTGAATAAAGTGTACGAACCATGGAACAAAAATACTAAAAACTGGAATAGTGAGTTGTTGGATATTCTTTTCTCTACTCCAATAATTTCGGTAATCACAAGAACAAACATTTGACAACCAAAAAAACAAGACACTTTTATATGGTCGCACTAAAAACGGTGAATATGTCACAAAGACGGGCTACAAGATTCTCATGGACAAAACCAGATGTTTGTGAACCGCAAAGGTCGATTTCAGTTTCGAACGCAAGTACAAGTTTATGGATCACGGTTTGGAAGTCAAATATACCAACAAAGGCTAGGATTTTTGCTTGAAAAGCGTGTAACGATGAAATTCCAACTGAGAACTTTTTTAAGAAACAAAAGTGTGATGTGATGTCTGAGTGTGCTTGGCGTCAATCCAAAGACGAAACAGTAGTTCATCTTTTATTAACGTGTGGACTATGTCAGCAAATTTGGGCAGTTTCAGCTGTCCAAATTAAAATTTAGCAGGATCTTTCAGAGACCTTGGAATAATAAATATCCAATATTATCCAGAGTTACATGGATGAAGGGTGGCCGCCAGAGTTATCAGGATTTCTTGAAAAAATAAATAATTCGAGAAAAAATTTCAAAGACGACACTCTCGAACCCATTGATTTCTTGAATTCTTTTTAAATGCATCTTAATTTATAATTGAAAGCATACAGTAAAAATCATATGATTAATAAATTGACATAATTAGCAGAAAAACAAATAGATTTTGTTATGATTTTCCTTGTCCTATCATAACTTGTATTATGTCATTTAACATGGGGTGTCTCTTTGTCTAGGAAAATCTTGTTATAACATCGTTTTCCATATAAAAATTGATTGGTAATCGCGTCATCTTTTTTTATTTCTTTCGGCGCCGTAACCCTACTTGAATTTTATAATTATCGACCACTATTTTATTGTATTCCAGAAAAAACGTCATAAATATGAATATTAGAAGAATAACAATACAAAATTACAAACACTAGTAAATTGTTTTCTTTTTGTAATGTTCAGTTTGGTCTTATACAAGACGGCTCACTACCCTTCACGCTTTTGACCAAAATTTTATAACTTGCATTTTAGACGATAAAAGGTTCTTTATTGTCTACAAAATGACTTGAGTAGCTTTTAACAGTTTCCATAGATTTGTGGCACTATAATCTTTGGTATATTTCATTATACAATAATGTAGTTGGAATTTCATTATGTAATTTTATTAGATCATAATGTATTTTATCTAACGATTCTAAAACACTAAACCGTAAGATTTGAAAGCAGATTTAAATCATTCTACGATCAACCTTTAATATCTTTAGTTACACACGATCAACCATATTGTTAAACGCGTCTGATAGTGAAAAAATTTCACTAAGTAATATGTGTGAAGGTTGATTTGTGATTTTTTGGATTGAATTCTTTCATCTACATGTTGGATAACTAAACCTATAGACCAAAATAAGAACGTGGGCACAATTAGGAGTAGCACTGAGCATTGAAAGTCGAAAAAGTGAATCAAACCAAAAAATCGAAAAAAACCGAACTGACAAAATCGAAAATCGTTTGTTTTGATATCTAGTTTTTAAAAACCAACAAACCTCAGTTCGTACGATTCTGCTATGTAAAATCGAAACCGGAAATCCAAACTTATAAACTATAATGGGAATTCTGAGTCTTAAAAGCGGGCATGAGCAATTTCTATAACTTTCATGTACACGGAGAATCAATACAGGACTTGTTTAACATGAATCAGGACTTGCCCGTTTGGTAGCTTTAGAAGTTTGTTCATGTACATGGTAACCTTTTCTCTATATTGTAATTTTACGATACATTTTGCTGTACTATGATGGTTAAGCTATACTACAATTTTGGTGGATCTTTATATAACACGACATAGTATATCTCCGATTTCATTTATGTATGTATTACCCTTAATGGACCGAAATTGTTGCAACCAAAATATCGTAGTTTTCAAGTCAGATCAAGAACTAAAAGAACACAATAAATCTCAACAACTCGTTTTAAACACGTCTCTCTCTATCTATCCCTACTTCACATATCCATCATTTAAATACAAAAGTAAAGTTCATCTACCAAAGACCAAGTAAAGATTTTTTCCTTCCATGTGTAGGTACATCTCCACCAGCTTTTCGAGCAGCCTCTTCAAGTTTATTCCACATTACTAATCGTTCTTCTTCCGCTTTTTTAGCGTTTTCCATCTTTTCCTCGTATTTCTTCTGACAATCTTCGAAAAGCTCAGGATCCATTTCCACAAACATTTTCCGAACATTCATTGTTAGCCCGAGAATCGTTTGGTTCCAATGCCCTTTCATATTTTTTTCTACGGCTTCAAATAAAATTGGCAAGATTACTTGTTTGTTTTGTTCGATCAACTCCACTATATGCTCGTTGTTCCACAAGAAAAGTGCTCGTTCTGCCACCTGTTATTCATCGTCAACCTCATAACTAAAAACGAAAAACAAACAAAAATAACCCTTTTGGAGTTGCAAACCTATAGTAAAAAAATCACATTCTAGATTTTTTGAGTTAATTGCATTATATGTCACTATATTATGAAAAAATTACACTTTATCTCTTTATGTTAAGCAAAAAATGCATTATATTAGTATAGGTCCTTATATTAATATTTTGAGTTAATTGCACTATATATCCCTATATTACAAAAAATTGCAATGTAGGGTCCATATATCATTAAAAAATTGTATTAATGTGTTCCTATATTATGGATAATTATAATGTAGGTCACTATTTTATGAAATATTGCAATTTAAGTCCTTATATTATGCAAATTTGCAACGTATGTCACTATATTAAATAGTAATATAGGTCCTTATATTATAATAACTGCAATGTAGGTCCCTATATTATGCAAAATTGTACCCAAATCGCAATGTATGTCTCTATATTATGAAATAAATGCACAATTAATCTTATATTATGCAAAATTTCAATGTAAGTCCTTATATTATTCAAAAAATTATATTTTAAGTCCCTATATTATGCAAAATTGCAATATACATCCCTATGGCATGCAAAAATTGTACTATATGTCCCTATATTATGCAAAATTGCAATGTAGGCTTCAATTTAATTAAAAAATTGCACTACAGACATATATTAATTTCTTTTTTAGTTTATGATTTTTCATCTCCAAGAGTATAGAAACAACACTTTCCAGAAACAAAATCACATTAAAGATAATTATTTTGACACAATTTGACACCTATCAAAATTAACAGGTCCCAAATGAATTTAAAATCTGCACACAAAGACGAAACTAGTAAAATAAAAGAACCAAATGAAACAGTATACATAAATTACCTGGAAATGAGGGCTATTTATGCTTCTTCCGAGTTGTCTGAATAACGGAATAATAATACGTTGAAATTCCGCAGGTTGAGTACATTCAAGAACTTCTTCTAACTCTCCGATAAAAAGAACTTCCTTCGCGCAATTAATCAACGGCCAATATTTAATCAATCCCCGAATAACAATATCCGCTAACCGATAATCCTTTTCAACATATTGCACAACGCAATATGATAATTGTGGATGATAAGTAGACACACATTTTGGTTTATGCAATGGAATAAGAGCGCGAGAAAGGAATAACTTATGCTCTTCTTTCATAGGCAACGCGAAACCGTTTATGATACTTCCAAGAACCTCCAAAATCTCGCTTATTCCACAATGTCTCTCGGTCTCAAATATAAACCGATAGAATATACTATTCATTAACGTTCGTATATAGGGGCGATGAACTATGAACTTCCCGTAGATTCGGTGAAGAATGGTTTTCACGTAGTCACGCTCACGTGGATCCTCGGAGTCGAAAAGATCAAGGAACTTTGAAATGAATGTGTGGTCGATGTATTTTTTCGCGACTTTAGAGTCCATTTCTTTTGACCCCATATACGCGAGGAATGTATCGTACACGAGTTGTAGGTGGGGCCACGCGGGTTCCATGAACATTTCATCGTCCTCGGGGTCCGCACCTTCGGTAGTACCCGTATTTTCGTTCATACGAGGAGGTAAACATCGAAAAATATTCACCTCAATCATCTTGATTAGCTCCTCTTGCATGATCTCGTTCATTATACACGAACCCGATTGTACAAAATCGGTTAGCTCGGATAGGGTTTGTCGTTTGATCTCCTTTTCTCGGGCGGATTTCATTAGGTCATGGAAATTAAACTCAATGCTACAAACTTGAACCTTTCGTATGAATAAAACGTGACGATCGGCTAAAGGAACGTCCATTAAGTTCGGTAAGAGCTCAACCACACCGGTGTTTGGTGGGACGGCCGTGGCGGCAGGAGGTGGTGGTGGTGCATTGCTCGGACGAGATGAGACATTTACGTTTACTTTTGGGGCTGCTCCACCGGCCGGTACCGGAGGTGGTGGTGGTTCGATTAACTCCGGTTTCGAGGGTTTCTTTTTTTTATTTATAAGTTTGCCGAACATGATTACAGAAGATACAATTTACAGACAAATGTAACATTAACTTCCACTAACTCTCTTCTTATTTACTTTTCAATTAATTCATAACCTACAAAACCAAGGAAAAACATATTTTCTTAGTAGATACAGTTACAAACACCCTTTTCCAGTAAAATAAAATGGAAATGACTGATCCAGTGACAAGACAGGATTTTTGTTTTTGATTTAATTGTAGAAGGTTCCTATATTAAAAGCAGAATGACTTGTATTTATCATAAAAACTACAAAATATTCATACAAACAACATAATAAAGCACAATTTATATTTAGTTGTCATAGACTCATAGCTGAAAACTAATTAACCCCTACATATTCAACTGTCATTTCTGAATGACAAATCTTGGATCTGTCTCGCATACATCCATACATTGACACAAAAACAAAAATAAAATCTATGAATGAAACTACGCATGAATATAAGAAAACAGCCAAAGAAAAGACAAAACGATCAAAAATTGAGTGATTGAAAATACCTGGTTTGGATTGAGAAGAAGAAAGATCCGAAAAAAGTATAAATAGAAAAAATAAAAAAATAAAAATAAATTGAGAACGAAAGAAAGAGTTTTTAAGAAGGGAAATGAAGAGAAGAAGACGGAGTTGGAAGTGGCAGTGAGGTAGGAGAAGCTGTCGGGGATCCTAACAGAAATTAACTAACTAACTCACACACTATTTTTATATATTTTAATGAATTCTTTCTAAAAATATGTATTTAAATTCTCTATTGAATAAGACTAGTTCTTTGGATATTAAAAATATGTGATTGAAAATTTTCTATTTGTGTAATCACTCAAAACTGGAAAAAAAGAAAATCACTCAAAAGGTCTATTGACCCGATTATCTTAGAGTCTAGTTATAATTTTCCTTTTTAAAAGGTCTTAAATTTTTATTTATTAGCATCATTTTTTATTTTAAGTTTAATAAAAATATAGATATAACAAATTATAATTAATTAACCCACCAATTTTTGCATGTCTATCCCTTTAACAAGATCACGCAACACCATTAGCAACACCCCGGGCCGGTCCGAGAAACCAAAATATGCTTAGTTACCTAAAGCGAGACTTATTTTTCAAAAACTCACCCAGCCACCACCGTCATTAACACCACTACCACAACCATTTACGCAACTACTATTGTTATTTAAATTCAAATTCTATTAAATCAAACTTTCTCTTAAACGCAAAATGTTATCCTTTGCAAATCGATTTCTATAGTTTTTGGACAAAATTAATGATAGTTTAAATGCAAAATTAAGGTTAACAGTGAAACGTAATTATGTTCACTATCAACCCAAATATATAGAATCTACAGATATTCAACTCTAAAACATATATGAAAAAATTACCTACTGATGGATAGAAAACACTCTAGATTGTAGCTCTAAGAAGACTATTCATAGAAGTAAATTGAAAATACTATAATAAAGAGTTCTTAAGTGCATCAAACTAACATAAAAAATAATAGTTGATATTTAGGATTTAGGATTTAGGACGCTCATACAGTGTTGGCTTACAAGAGGTAACTTCTTTATTTGCACTTTATATTGCATAAGTTATCTCTAACTTTCGTAGTCTCTGAGGAACGAATTCTACTTATCATTAAAACTTGCGTACGAACTGTGATACTTGCAGTGAGTAACGTGTCTCGGTTAGGGTGACTATTTGCATCTTTATTTATCGTTATTTTATCACGCCCTAACAAACAGCACAAACCCTTTCTGGAATGAACCCCATAGATCCACTCAGAAGTAACCTTACAACCTTTGAGCAACATACGATATGGCCAACTAAAATTTGACAGCATTTCATACTACAAACACATATAGTCTGACCTAAATCATATTGAAGAAAGAATCTACAGTTGCTTCAAACATCATAAATTAGCAAGGTGGTAGCACAAAATCTTATATATGTCATAGGTTTGATGGTCCACGATGTCTCATAACTCTTGTTGTAGACACAAGTAAAGAAAAAACGAGTAAACCCAAGTGATTATGCCTTTACATGATATAGATGAATTCTCCCAGGCTCAAACTCTGTGTGGTATTCCAATAAAATATACAAAAGATAAAGATTGCTCTTTAGGGCACTCCCAAGCTTTGCAACTTAATTGACATCTACATTGATTTGAGAAAATATTATATGCTTAAAGTATAGGATGAATAATAATATATGTTTAAAATATAGGATGAAATTCTATAACTTATTAATACTTTTATATAAGGTTTTAATAAGTCATGAGTTTGAGATAAATCTAATTCTTATTTAAATAAGAACGAGATGTTATATAAATAAGTAATTTAAAAATAATTTAATTATACAATAAAAAAATTGAAGTGATAAAAAAAATATTGTGGTTCTCACATTTACATAGATATAGACTCCTTTTTGACTCAAACTCTCTAGTCTTTCCACTTATTTTTTTTAAAAGTATAATTTTATACCTAAACTAAAAAGAATTTCTTTCACAAACTCTCATAACATTCAGTTAAAATTTAATAAAAGTTATACCTATGTATTAGGTGTCTAATTAATGTTTTGTTTAGTATCTTCAAATTCACAAATTCAGTCTGGTTAACATCAAATGATAATGTTCACTCAAGAAACATCAATACCATAATACTAGCAAGCTAGTTTTTTACCGGGTATTGGAACGGTATTCTTTGAGATCCAAATTTTAAGTGCGTGGAAAAAAATAATTTCCATTCTAGCCTACACCAAAGAAAACAACTCAAACAAATATGAACCCGAAACAAAGTCATTGTGGATATTTAACCAAGTTTATTAACTTATAGTCAAACCTATGTAGACCAAAATTTAAAATAACCTATTATTTATAATAGGAGTCTCTTTTATTTAATTCTCATACTTTCAAATAATTAATAGAATCTCTATTGATTATTATTTTCTTTATTCATAACACGTTATTAACATGTAACCCCTCTTGATCAATTTCTAGATAAATAAAAAATTTAACTAATTTAATGAAAACAAAGATTAAACCGATATTTATTGATCTTCATCAAGTTGTATAGCTATTAGAAATTAATAACTGAACATAAGGTTAAATCTAATAGTTCCCCGACTGTATCAAAAAGTTACAATTGGGGGTTTAACAATAAAAAAATCGAAAAAAATCATATACGTAAATATGGATTATTCCTATCTAGAAATGCAATTTTTTTTAAATTAGATATGATCTTTTATAAAGATTACGCGTGCGTGTAGTGAAATTAGTTGGTGATGATTGGTGGAGGCGACAGCTGCGAAGCTAGTCGGTGCTGGTTGTGGGCGAATGTGGTGGTGGTCGACAGAGAATACTGGAGGTGGTGATGGACGGTGGAGAAAGCATAAGGTGGTGGTGATGGTAGTCGGTGATGAATGCATGAGATGGTGGTTATGTTGGACGGGGGAGGTGGCCGAACTTTAAAATAAATATATATATATATATATATATATATATATATTATGTCATAAATATTATATAACAAAAATAATAAAAGAAATGATTAAAATGACATTAAAGGTAAATGTGGTACAAAATTAACCTTTTACACTAATTTAGAAACATTTCTTTAACTTGTGATTAATTAAAAGTCAAAACCTCTTTTTCACTAATTAGGAAGGAAAAGAGTGAATTTGTTTCTAGTTGAGTATTATTTCTATATTTTAAACTTTATTTGATTATTTTTCAGGATTCTAATTTATATATTAACTTATATATTTTTGTTTCAAATATTTTTATAACAAAATTAAAAGTAAAATAATAAATAAATGTATGAGAATTTTAAAAATTAACAAATTAATTGATTTAATGAAATTGTTAGGATAAAGTTATATTTTTTTGAAATTAGAAAGTTGAAATTAAAAAATTGTTGGAGTAAGTTGTTTTTGTGGACCATTTGGGTTTAGGTTAAAACCTTTTCTATCATTTAGGAGGTACAAGGATTAGATTTCGCCTAAGTCATTTGTGTTGCATACTTAACCCAACAAATCCATAACTAGTCAAAGTCTGCCAAAGGGAAAAAGAAACTTTTCACTTACCAAGGGCATAACTTTTTCTTTCAACTCCGAATCGTTAACCGTCGAATCATTTATGTATTCCTTTGGCTTCAAATCCTAGCTGGATATCCAAGAGCCCCCCTATAGTCGTTGTCAATATGTGGCAACTCGATCAATGCATTTTCTAAATTTGGCAAATACAAAGTTTCACTTTTTAAATGTGGTTGAATCTTCCTTTATCGCCATAACTAAGGGGTTAGCTCGATTTTTTCACTTCTTATTATCATCCCAATGTGTTCCAACTTATGTACCTAAGAGCTACACATTTAACACGCAAATTGCGAACAGAAATTCTAGAAATAGCATGAATATCGAAACTAGGTAAAAAGGTGTAAAACATCAATATATAAGAGAAAATTCTTCAACTAAACACTAAATACCCTTAAAATGATATCTCGTAATTAGATATTCTATAACATAAATAGAGCTATCACCAATTTAGATTTAGCTTAAATAACCTTTGTAAAGTTTAATCAAGTATATTGATAACTATGTGAGTTTAACAAATTTAGTTGTTTTCTAATTAACCAATTAAGGTTTACTTAATAACTTTGTGTAGAGATTTTATCAAGAATGTTGGCAACGCTGCCAATTTAATCAATGTAGGTTCTGTTTAAATAATCTCGCCTCAAGATGTAATCGAGTATGTTGATAACCTTGTAAGTTTAGCTAACTTAGGTTCTTGATTCAACCTAAATATTTTATCAAGTAAATTGGTAGCTCACACTGACATGCAAAAGGTTTTTTACATATACTACAAAGAAGGCAACAAGATTTTAGCAACAAATACAATAATTAAATTGAACTTAACAACTTATCAGCCAAACTAATTTATCATCATCAACCTAAGTAAGTAATTATACTAATGGAACCTAAAACAAATGTTATCAAATGAGAGAGATAATCAGAGTCTTGTAAGTTAACCTACTAAACATATATAGAGAAGTCTTTTAAGTTCAACTCCTCACCTAAACATATATAGAACCTACAAATGCTCAACTCTTAAACATATATTAAGAATTCCGGATAGAAAACACAGTAGATTGTAGCTCTAAGAAGACATTTCATAAAAAGTAACTTCAAAACTAGTAAAATAAAGAGTTTTTAAGTGCAACAAAATAACATTAAAAAAAAAAAAAATAGTTGAGAATTTAGGATTCAGGTTCATCCTGATATACAAGACACTACTACTTAATAACGTTCAAAAGAAGGAGCACGCCCTGCAGCCCTTTTAGGACGCTCATACGGTGCTGGTCTTTCCCTGTAGTTTCTTCCCTCGTAACGTGCGGGCCCACCACCACCGCCATATCTGTCACCACCACCACCATATCTGTCACCACCACCACCTCTTGCAGCTCCATCCCTGTAACGATCAGAACCACCACCATACCTATCTCCACCAAATCGATCATTGCTTGGAGGAGGATAACTACATAACAAGTCAGTTGTTTATATCAGGGACTAAATTGTCAAAAAGTTAAGATAAATAACCAAAGTAATATTTATTATTTAATCAAATCTTTTTTTTTTTTCAAATTATAATACAATAATGTAGTTAAATTTATAAGGACTAATATCGTCACAGAATCAAAAGATAAGGGACTAAAAAGTTATGTTTACAAGATAAGGGACTAAATTGTCAAAAAAAAAGGTTAAAAGACAAAGGACCAAAGAGGATATTTACCCGATTTCAATTTATTTTTCATCAACATTTTAATTTAGTGAAAATACAAAAAAGAACTAAAATCTGTCACAAAATCAAAAGATAGGGACTAGATGGTAGGTTTTACAAGATAAGGGACTACATTGTCAAAAACATGTTAAAGATAAAGAACCAAAGAGAATATTTACCCGATTTTAATTCCTCCTTTTCCAAATTATCAAAAAAGCTACTATAGTCTATAACAGGGTAACAAGTAGAATACAAAAACTGAAAAATGGACTAACATTGTAACAAAATCAAAAAATAAGGGACTAAGTAATCAAAAAAAATATTAAATCATTTTTTTTCAATTTATGAAAAAGCTAGTTGTCAGTAACAGGGTAATGAAGTGAAGGGGAGACCAAGGGGGTAAAAAGGTAATTATACAAGATAAGGGACTAAATTGTAAAACGTACCGGTCACGAGGAGCATATCTGTCATCATAACGTTCTCTATCATCACGTCGAGCATCATACCTATCTTCAAAAAACCTTTCACCACGATCACCTCCTCCATAGCGACCACCTCTACGTGGTGGTGTTAATGGCCTACCACCACCACCACGTGGTGGTGGTGCACCACCACCAGATGAACAATCACGTGCCCAATGACCTGGACGACCACATTTGAAGCATTCACCTTGTCCTACTACACCTGACCTGTCACCTCCACCACCACCACCACCACCACCACCACCACCACCACCATAGCTTCCTCTTCCACCACCATAGCTCCTTCCTTTGTAACCACCATGATCTGAATCTTCATCAACAATTTTAGGTTTAGCTTTGTTCACGGAAATCATTTTATCACCGATTTCTCGACCGTTCATTTCTCTAATCGCATCTTCCATTGAACGAAGATCTGCAAATGTTAGAAATCCAAACCCGCGAGGTCGACCCGTTTCTCTATCTGCCATTACCTGTGTAAAACGGGTCCCACAATCACTAATGGAACCTCCATGTTCGAATCGATGCACAAATCACATGTTTCGAAACTAAGAGTAGCGAACTTTCAACATTAACAAGGTATAACACACATACTAATTCAACGAATCTTCATTTGCTCCTGGTGATATACAAACCATATTCACTCAAATACTATACACATACAGTTTCATTTCCTCAAATCAATTAAACTAATTTTTTACATGAATCAAGCAGAAACACAAAGAGAAAATTGCAGCTCAAAAACCGAACCTGACAATCGAGAACTTCTCCGTAACGGTTAAAAGCAGTTTGTAATTGACGCTCAGTGACGTCCCAGGATAAGCCTCCCACAAATACTCGATAGTCTTGATCTTTTCCAGCCATTTTGCTCCGCCTATAATTCATATGAAAAACCCTAAATTTACTAATTTTCTTGGAAATTTATTAACATACGGGTAAACACAATTAAAAAACCCTAATTTTCGTTTTTATTAAGAAATATTATACAGAAATTAGATAAATACACAAATAAAAAATCCTGTAGATATATGTATGTATATATGTATATGTGTGTGTGAAATTAACATCGAGTTACCTTAAAGGAATCTCTTCTGTGTGCTACGAATTGCGCGACTGTCCGGTTTTGTGTGTGTGTTTTTGTTGAGTGAAATTTTAGGGAAGGAGGAGGGTGGTTCTGGTTATGTTTAAAAACCCTAGTAGTAGATAGGCCCCACGTGGTTTGGGAATGAAATGAGGTGTTTAAAATTCATTGGTCATGAGTCATGACATGTTATTTAGAAAAATAATTTGTTTGAATTAGCAAGTGATTTTATGCGTGCTTGTGAAAAATGAGGAATGTTTAAATTCAAAAAAAAGAATTTTAAAGTCCCAGTTATTTTTTATGTTTTTTAAGGGCCTAATTAGAAATTATTTTGGTTAGGTTCATGTTTTTAGGAGGTACACACCTGCTATTTTTAATTTTTTGGGGGTAGATTCCCCCATTTTAATTTTTCGGGGGTACACGCCTACCGTTTTGTAAGTTAAGTCCATATTGTCCAAGGCAGTCCAAAATAAACAGCTTAGTCCAAAACAGGGGGGACATACCCCTAAAATATCGGATTACCCCCTAAAATATCAATTTACCCCCTACAATATCACATTACCCCCTAAAATATCACAGTACCCCCTAAAATATCAAACTAAATCCTAAAATAAACTGGTTGGTGGGGTGTTGCTTGTGGGGTTGATTGGGTGTTGCTGGTGGGGTTGGGAAGGTCGTCGCTGGTGTTGGTGGTGGTTTTGATGTGATGTCGCTGGTGGTGTTGGTGGTGGTGTTGATATGATGTCGCTGGTGGTGTTGGTGGTGGTGTTGACGTGATATTCGAGGTGGTTTCGCGAGGTGGTGGCGAGTGTTGCAGAGGCGCGGATCTGAGAAGGTTGGGGTGCAGCTCGCCGTGAACAAGGTGGTGGTGGTGTTGGTGGACCTCGAGGGCGTGGTGGTGCACTGCTGCGCCAGTGGGCGGAGAAGATAAGCAGGGCTGCAGTGGTGGTGGTGGCTCGTGGATCTCAACGCTGCAGTCGTGGTGGTGGCGACAGTTGCAGAGGCGCGGATCAGTGGTGGTGGTGGCTCGTGGATCTCGACGGTGGTGCAAGTTAGACGCTGCAGACGTGGTGGTTGCGGATCTCGTCGTCGCTGCAGTGGGAAGGATGGGTGGCTTGGGTTTTGCAGTCGCTGCAGTGGAGCTCGTCGTCGCTGCAGTGGATCTCGACGGTGGTGCAGGATGGACGCTACAGTGTGGTGGCCTGGGTTTTGCTGTCGAGAACGATGGGTGAGGGGGAGGGGGTTTCCGTCGAGAAAGAAGGGTGAGGGGGAGGGGGGTCGGGTTTTCTGTCGAGAAAGAAGGGGGAGGGGTGGGTTTTATGTGTTTTTTTTTAGTTGGGATCCAACTGGACTAGTTGGCTTCTAATATGGGCCCTTCTTTATAAAACAAAGGTTGTGTTAGGCTCTAAATCCTCTTTTACCCATGAAAAATATATTGATAGTAAAATCCGACATAACTTATGTCTAAGTGGATTTGTAAGGGCTTGTGAGGTGGATTTTACGTTTATGTCTGCGCTTTACATGTTTTATTTCGGGTTTAAAATGGTATAGTAGCGAGAGAATAATTGAGTATACATTGAGACTGATTTGACAGAGTTGTATACGCTAGTGAAGGGTTACGTGAATTTTGAGATTGGTCAAACAGGATCTTCCATATTATGAACATAAATAAGGGTTTTGAGAGATATCAAATTAATTGGGTGAAGATGTAAGCGAATATTGTTAGGCGATGAGTCAAAGTATGACGTTTATACTCGTCCTAACTCAAAGGAATCGCGACAATTCCAAAGTCGAGGATTTAGTGATGTGGGCCAAAATGAGAACACAAACACCCAAAGAAAAGAGCAATCGAATCCTTTTTTTTTGGCTTACCTCTTGAGGGTTAGTAGTGTGGGCAAGCATCATGAGTGACTATGCTGATGCAACAACACATCTTCCCTCCCAGACTTATATTGTGCACCCGTCTTTGACTTAAAATACGCTCAAGTAGTATTTCGACACAACATTTATAAATACCCCCTATCCAGCAGAATTGACTCTCTATGTACTCCCTAAAAAAACTTCTCTCTCTCACTAAAATGGTTGTGGTTATTATACAATTGGGTTAAGTATCCATAACTCTTTCGGGTTAAGTAATCCCCGATAACAAAAATTCTAATGTTTAGCGTATAAGTGTCATCAGAAACCCACCTCCCTATGGTTCCAACTTAGTGTCTGGTTTCAGGAAGGGTGGAAGAAGTGAGCAGATCCTTGGACCTACATTTAGATCCTCAGAAGGACTGGAATAAAACTTCTCGATAGGTCATCAAGAGTAGGGTTCAAAATTATATACTCTACTCATCGACTAATTCACTATTCCAGGTTTTTCTCTTCTTCTGCTTACACATACGCATCTGTTGTCATGTTTTGGTTATGATCGTATCCTTAGGCCGAGTGTTGTCACGAGACTTGTGGTAGCGTGATTTTATGCTCTATCATCTGGCATCATATGTGGGAATCGACTTTGAATCCCATTAGTTTTAGCGTGATCCATAAGAGTGTTTCACAACAAATTGCTATAGAAATGGAGAATAATGTTTCAATGATGATGAAAGCATTTTCTTATGAAGTGATAACTCCTCGGTTAATGGAATGGGAGAAAGTAGAACGGGTGCATGCAAATAATCAATCAAAATAAGGTGAAGTGTATGCATCAGCCATGACGACAGCATTTGAAGGGGTTGAACCATATAATCCAATTTCTGAAGTTATGATGGAATCATATTTTTCAACCATGCAGACTATTATTGAAGGTGTGGAACCTTACAACCATGCTATATCGACATTTATTTGGCATAAAGAACCTCTATCGCAGTACTTGGAGCAATTGTTACATAAACTTATTAATTAGTTACGGCCTGCGCCAGAGCTACAGAGAAGGACGCCTCCAGTAGTTTTGGTTCCGGATAATACAAACAAAGTAGATGAAAATGCACATCCTTAATATTTGAGGGTATATAGAATTCCACATGCAATTGATGTAGGAAGGGAAGAACGATACCTGGGGGAAATACACAAAAGAATGTGAAGTTTTACAGGTTTTGGAATGTGTTTGCAGTCAACACAGATAGTCGACTACACGATAGCGGTAAATCAACTGAATTCCCTATCTTGGGAGATGTTAGACACTCCGAGGCCTAGGAAGTTCAAGCCTCCATCGATGTCAGCCTTTGACGGGACTATAAATTGTGTTAGTGTGTTGATCATTCAACTTAGTACAAAAGTTTAAACATTTATTTGATTTAGTTTTAAAGTCTTCTAATAAAAGATTGTTTATTTTTACATTAAGTTAAAGAGTTTTGAAAATGATGCACATAAAATATCATCATCATTCTCATTATAATAATTATAAGAGGATGAAACAGAGTTAGGTCAAGATGCTACCTCATAATTGTCTACAAAAGGCAACAAGATTGTGCTCATTATTTTCTCCGTCTCGCCACCTTTGACGATTCCATTAGATATCTCCAATCATCTCCAAAGGCATGAGCCAATGAGCAATCTTCAATGAGGTTGAATTCAGATTGGATATCTCACATAACAAAATATTCATTGCTTTAGAATTCCTGTTCGAGATTCCCTTGGCACTCATTAGTGAGCTTTCCAAAAGATGTTGCTTCTTGGTTTAGAATTATCGGACTTTGCTAATGATGTTTCAAATCTCTTTATCTGCACTTTATAGAGATTATTCCATCTAAGTGAGCTACACGATTTCTTATCTAAGTTAAGTGTTCATCATAATTTTACTTTAATGGTTTTTCTTCTTGTGTTTTAGAGTAAATGCAGTCGATTAGGACATCGATTTAGTTTAGGTATCATTTACACTCTTAATCATGGTAATATCTGGATTATGTGTCAGATTGGTATCAACTCCTGATATCTCTTGAGTGAATGGACATTGGAACATCAAGTTTTCTTCAACTTTTGTGGTCTATGGATTTACAAATCTTTATTGTATTGAAATTTGCCGGTGGTGGTGGACCAGTGAGTTGGATATGTTAAGGTTTCTTGTGGAAAAAATTGGTTAAAAATCAAGGATCAATCCTGCCAAAATTGTTTATCCAACTTTTTTCGTGGCAAAAAAATCTCAAGGAACAAAAATGATTATCCAACCTACCAGATTCGACCCAGTGACCAGAACATCAAGTTTTCTTCAACTTTTGTGGTCTATGGATTTACAAATCTTTATATTGAAATTTTCCGATGGTGGTGGATCATTGAGTTGGAATTGTTAAGGTTTCTTGCGAAAAAAATTGGTTAAGAACCAAGGATCAATCCCGCCAAAATTGTTTATCCAAACTTTTCATGACAAAAAAAAATCAATGAACAAAAACAATCATCCGACCTACCGGATTCGAACCAGTGACCTAAGGATTGCTATGATCACACTACAGTCCTCCGCTCTACCAACTGAGCTAAGGTCGGATTTATTGTAGTTTACCTACCCAATCATTATCACAACACTACAACCTTCCACTCTACTCTAGGAGCTAAAGTCAGATGGAATGTCGTTTTACCCACTACAGTCAGATGCGTGTATACACATGGCATGGAAGACAACAACCTACCACATGTCTTCCACTATTCTAAGCTCTCTTCGAGCTTATTCTACATGTCTCTGAACCACCAAACACGGATAAGGGTTCGAGTCACGTATCTAACTAACCTATTTTTCAGGTTGTTTATACATGGTTAAAGAGATAGTAGGACACTGACGACTTACGGCTGCTAGTACACACCATAACCAACAAGTCATATAAGCTCCGAAATTATATGAAATATGGCATTTCAGGCAAATTCACAATTATTCCCAATGTTGTCCTTAATTGCTCGAAATCAGGAAAAAATGTTCGAAAATTGGTATGGATCAGCTACAAAATACGGGTTTCCGATTTCACAAAACGGGGACACATATTTAGCATTTGAAATTGGGGATGTTTCCGTCTCACAAAACAGGATTATGTATTCCCAAACCAGGAACCTGATTTTGGCAACTAAGATTGGAGATATTTTTGTCTCACAAATCAGGAACCCGTTTTCCTAGATGGTACGGCCTAGGGTGTGATAAAAAGATATATAATTTAGATGCAATTAAACACCCTAAAGCTAGCACGGTTCTGCAAGTATACAGATCGTACGCAAGTTTTAGAAAATAAGTAAGATTCGTTCCGCAGAGACTACGAAGGTTAGGGGAATCTTATGCAATAATCAAGTGCAAATAATTAAAGCTAGAACAATTAAAACGCAATAAAAGTAAAGACAAATAGATTTTTATTTGGTTTTTGATTAAACTACATTAAACTACGTTAAAACTAAGAATTTAAAGACAGAAAATAAATACGAAAGAAAGAGTAGTATGAGAATATAGCTTCAGTCATTAGCATGTAATCCCCACTAGTTTTGCCGTTCTAAACATGTAAGGGTGAATTATGTAGTACTTCAATAATCGGTTCCAATTACGCTAGGTAGTTTTAAATAAGATTTACCTGTGTCAATAAGGCTTCCTAAGCAAACTGTTCGTGTAATTGGTAAATAGTAACATGTACTAAACCATAGTGATTATCTAGTTAGGTTGATTTGTTAGATCTAAACCGAATACTAGACGTTATGTGCTAAACATGTAATTAAACACCGTTGTCAATGGTGACCTAATTACTAGATGGTAATTATATATAGCCTAGGTTCCACAAGAACACATAATATAAATCCAAACACATAAACAGAGAATAAAAACAATAATTCAATTTAAAACATAGAATTCCCAAATTAGATAGATGTCAATCAAAACTAGGGTCCATACATATATGCTAAAAATCAAGCTAAAGAAATTTAGTTCATGCAAGAAAAGAAAGAAATTACAAATTCAGAGGTAGAAGAAGACATTATGATGAACAGCTCCTTCCAGACTTCTTTTCTTGAGTTGTAAGCTTCTTCTTGGTTTAAGGTTTCACCAAGGAGGATTTAAGAGTGTTAAGAGGCTGTATTTATAGTGCATAGGTTGACCTAATTCGTTTCTTGAAGGAGAGGTTAAATAATGGACTCCAAGCCCAACTCAAATTCGTATGGAAATAAAGATAATTACTGCTGACTTGTCTTGAGCACATCTTCTTCGTTATTGGTCGGTTTTTAGCCCACAAGATACCAAAAGAATCCTCACAGAATTATCTACGTCCCTATGAAAGGAATTTTCCAAAATCGGCTTGGTTTTGGAGTTATCACCACTTCTTTAGGCGTAGCTGCAGAAATTCAGATTTAAGGCAACTTTTCCTTTTCCATGATTTTAGCTTTTACTTCCTTATCTTCAATTTCCAAGTTTATCTCTTTCCATATCTTGTAGTCTTTGACTTGGACTCAATTAATCTCTATAATTATCTTTAAAGCTTCACACAAAATAAACAATTAAACCCAATATGCTCTAAAAATATTATGTTACTAAATCAAGACCCAAAATAGGAAAGTGCACTAAATTAAGCTAAATTCGACCTAAATACCCCTAAAATGATGTCTCGGAAATAGATTTTATTATCACAAATGAGGAGACATCACTAGACAAGGAACCCAAATTCAGAGTTGCATAAAATAAAATAAAAATGTATGATTTTTTAAGAAAAAAGGCGACTGAAAGGCCTTGGGCCACAATGCTTTGGAACCCTTGCATTACAACCCGAGCATGCTATCATCTTATGAATCGCAACGAAGGGACGAATCAACACAAAAAGTCGAATCACCTACATTGAACTAGATCCAATGTGTATGCTTTGTAAGAAAGGGACAGAGACAACAAAATATCTTTTCTTCGAATGCACCTTCATGATGAAATATGAGCAACTTCACAGAGTTGGGTTAGCAATATGTCTACGGTACAAAATATACTCAAGTGGTTGAAAATAGACAATGCACGAGTAGCTTGAAAATCTAATGCACGAAAGATGATTTTTGTAACGAATGTATATATAATTTGACAAACTCGCAACAAACTTAGTATGAAGGGTGTGCGCTCCTCAACTAGGAGAGCATATTCAAGAATATTAAGATTCATGTTTATCGCTATTTTTTTTCATTGTATTTTTATTTTGCTTTTTTCGGAGATGGTGGATTTTTGTTTCTACCCACATAAACTTCTTGTATTAATTGGATGAGAGAAAATAGCTCAATCTTTTTATTAGTGATCGTATGATTTTTGCCGTCAAATCCCGAAAACAATGTAGATACTATAATTTCCGTATTTCAATATATTTATTAACCCAATTAAAAAAAACTCAAACCCATATGTTTTTACTAAGTTTTGTTTTAATTTTATCGAGGTTCCCAATTTTCATCGTTTTCATCGTTTGTTCCCAAATGGATAAAACCGAGCAAGTAGGAATCCGCTTCCAAAAATCAAAAGACCTCACTGAATCAGGTTGGCCACATAAGTCAAGGTTGGGCCATGGATGACTAAGCATGAAAGCGATGTACCAATATTGCAAAAATCAAAAGCACGTTTTTTTCCTTTTCTATTATTAAACAAACTTAAGGGCATTAATTGTTTAAGTTGATTAGCCACCTAGTGATTAGTAGCATCCTCTTGAATCTTCCCCCACATTTGAGGATTTGCTAATTATTGATCATCCAAAAAGTTAGATGACTAGATCCACCCAATCTTTCACACAAAGTAAGATTCATCTTTCTTTAATGAGTTTGTGACCGAACCATAACATTATGATATATTCAAGTTTTAGATGGGTAAAGCTATGGGTGGCCATGGTCTTTAACCCAAAATGGAGCGAGAAATATATTTTTTTAGGCCTCAAATTTAAAAATGAGAATTTTAAGGGCTTAGTTACTTTTTATGTTTTTAAGGATGGTCTTTGGTCCTTTTTCTTCTTTTACCCAAATGGAGCAGAAACCCTTTGGTGGTGCGCTGCTGCTGGTGGTGGTGTGCTGCTACGGAGGTCGAAGGTTGATGGTGGTGGTGGTGCGCTGCTATGGAGGTCGAAGGTCGATGGTGGTGGTGCTGCGACGGGAGATAAATGGGGAGGCGGGAGGGTGTCTGGGTTGCTGTTCGACAGCAACAATGGGGAGGGGGTGGGTTTACTGGGGTGCTCGACAAATAAATGGGGAGGGGGTGGGTATGTTTTTTTTTTTTTTTTTTAGTTGGGTTCCAATTGGGCTAGATGGCTTCCAATTGGGGCCCTATTTTATAAAACAATATTTCTTCTTTTACCCAAATGGAGCAGAAACCCTTTATTTATAAAATTCTCCTAGATGATTTTGTATGATCCATTTTTTGACAACTGTGACCCTTTTTTAATATCTATGACAATTAACGGTTAGTCAACGCCATTTGACGCCACGTCTGCTCCACCTAAGTATGATGACAACAGCATTTACACGTTATTTTTTCAAATCATTTTTTTAGTCCTCTTTCTTCTTTTTCTTCTTTTTCTTCTTTTTCTTCTTCTTGGCCGCGCTCCACCATCCTCAATCGAACCCAAATTAAGGTTCAAAATAACAAGAGAAAATACTCCTCAACAGTCTCCTCCATTTGTTTACCAAGTATTAACATAATGAAGCCTAATGCAACCCATTAACTAAATGTACCAAAAATTTAGAACAATTTAATAGACAAAGTCTTTCACATGGAGGCAAATCCTCAAAACTTAACCGGAGGAAATGATTGATTAGTGGAAGAGGCGTACATATTGACTCACGAACATTAGATATTTAGAATTTTTGCTCGTAAGAATAATTTTGTTTCCAAACATTTCAGTACTTAAAACAACTTTCGAAATTCTCCATTCAATTTTCGACACACTCGACACTTTATCTAGCACAAGTAAGTATCTCTTGTCTCCTAATGATTCTCGTAATGAGGTGTGCAATTCTGATGACAAAGACTTAGATTTAGTATACTCACTTAAGCATTTTGTCATAGTATTCCGTGCATCGAGAATTCCATCACCATAATCCAAATTCTGATATCGACATTTGAGCGAACTATATTATACACATATTTCAGTTTTCTAGATTTGTTAGTTTGGAAAATATGTATAATTGGTATAATTGAAGGTCTTTCTAATTCTACTAATAGTGACTTTCAGCTATATATGGTTCAGATTGTAGACTCAACAAGCAGTTTTTGGATCTGTCCCTTCCAGGATTATCCTTAACTCTCGGAAAAGATTATATTTCATTGATCAAAGAGTAAGAAATGGTACCATTTACATAAGCTGGTGATAAGTGTAAAGTTTAAGTGCATCAACAATTCATCAACTTTTTGGACTACAAATGGCAGTGATGACTTGTGATTCAGGTACTCTTGTGCCAATACTAGTTGAAATCGAAGCTTTATGAGATCGATCTCAATTTGTTTTAGAAAATTTGAAGTCATGGAAAGCTGGAAATGCCAAATTCTGCAATAAGATCTCCATTAAATTAATGTTTATGCTATTTCTAATCAATAAGAATGGTGGATTGTTGTTTTTGAAAACTGATTAATTAAGGGGTTGCATTAGGATTCATTCCATTAATACTTGGTAAACAAATGGATGAGTCTTGTGAGGAGTATTTGCTTCTTGTCATTGTGAACCTTAATTTGGGTTTGATTGATGATGGTGGAGCGCGGCCAAGAAGAAGAAGAAGGTATTAAAAAAACGATAAAAAATGCAGTGTAATTGCTGATGACCTCATGCTTAGGTGGAGCAGACATGGCGTTGAGGTGGCACTGACGTGGTGCCAGATGGCGTCGACTAATGGTCAACTGAAAATAATTCAAAATGGGCTAACGCTGACAAAAAAGGAACTTTTACTGCACTTTGGGTAAAGATCAAGGGACACACGAGGTCTTTACCCTTTTAAACTAGTTGAAAACATTATTATGTTTAATTATTAAGACGACAGACTCTCAACTTTATCTATTACAAATTTTAATGACGATAAGCTCTTTAAAAGAAATTTAGTATATTAGAAAATGAGACAATTTAGAGAAAGTTCTCTTGTGGATACACAAAATTACAGATTTTGAACAAATAAATGCCAAAGTTTTTAAAAATAGCAAATAGATACCTAACTTTATATTTTTTGTCTTCCGTTAGTACCACCGTTACTTTACACGTAAACTGCCACGTGTCTCTGTTTTTTTGTAAATATGAGTTGTTTTAGGGATACTTTAGTATTTCCTCCCTATTGATTAGACAAACACGTATGTAAATTTAGGCAATTATTCGTCAAAATTTAAATAACTTGGGTACTAATGGAAGCGCTACACAATGACCATGTGGCAGTTAACGCCAAAAGTAACGGTAGATACTAACGGTAGACATAAATTAAAAACTTGGGTACTTATTTGTCACTTTTGAAACTTTAGACACTTATTTGTCAAATTTTGATACATTAGGTATCCATGAGGGTATTTTCCCGATAATTTAATAGTAAAACATATAAAAACTGATAGTAAGATTGACAAGTGATGTAATGTCTAAGACACTCTAGATTAATCAAGATATTATAAGATTAAGTTTTGAATCAAATGACTTTCCAAGGTGCTAACGAAATATAAGTTCAACTTTGATTTGAATGTGACAATAATTGAATAAAATATTTATTAAGATATTACGTGTTTTGGCGGTCTAATTGACATCACATGTGATGTCAATATCGTATACATCCTATTAATATTATTTATGTCATTACAATATAAGAAAATTTTCACGCTTTTCCGTGATGAATGCTTTTTCCATAGATAATTTGATGATGCAACATCTGAAATATCAAATATAACTGTATAAGATGCGAGAAATAAGTGATGACAACAAAACAATTTTGTCGGTTTAGTTGGCCCTTTGCCTTCAGTTTCGTCATCAATTTTATCTTTCTTCATGGAGCTTCATCTCACTTCTAAAGCATTTTTCAGTTGTAATTTTTCAGGCAATGTTAGTTTCAATACAAGTCTCCTCATCCCACTCAGAGTTAATATCACCTATATCGATTTTTCTTTATATTATTTTTGTCATGCTTGTTATGGTAAAAGTTAGTCGAAGATGGTGGAAACATTGGTGACAAGAAAGATTTACAACACTTACTTCATAATTGTGGGTCTTTCATATACAAGACAACTAGTGGTCTGGGATAAGTTAAACCCAAAATTAATGAATGGGCGTGGCTTGTCGAATTTGTGGTTGTTTTAGGTACAATGAGACCAAATCCGAGGTCATTTGTGTATGATTTATTTGGTCGTTGTTATGGTTTGTGGTACTTTTTTGGTATTATTTACGGTTTAAATAATTATCCATTTCTTGTATTTTCCAATGTAAAAACCTCTTGCTTCATGAGTATATTAGTAGAATTACGATGTTTTACATGATTACACATCATTAATGTCACTCATCTAATTTTTTGTATGATTGGGAGCATATTCGCTTGGAGTCTAACCATTTAATTCCGTAGTTATTAGGTATAACATTAAAACTTTTTCTTTTGAAGTAAGTCGTTGTCTAAATAAATCTTTTTCTTGATATAAATACGTAATTGATAGGTTTTTTTTATATAAGAGAAATCACATGCTTGGAACTTGTCTATTTAATTCTCCTTTACTATATATTCTCAATACTAATTGATGTTGGGTACATATATGAACTTAAGGTGTTGAAATCTTAATATAAAAGATAAGATTATATATAAGAAAATGTATAAAAGATAAGGATCTATTGAATTAATTTATTATTTAATGAATAATAATGGATATTACTTTATATTATATTACTTTTTACGTGATTCATAAATAAAAAGTAATAAAAAAAATAATCATGGTAATATTCATCAAATATCTAATTATGAGATTTTATTCAATGACATTTCTTAAATCCCAAGAATATACTAGTATTTTTCAAGCCTCAAAAGTTCTTTTTTTTTTTGGGTCATAAACCTCAAAAGTTTCAACTATGACGAAAATACCCTCAACATCTAACCTTCAAAGGCATTAATTAAATTTGGTAAAGGACCTTAAAGTCATTAGCAAAACAACATAAAAAGTAAAACATTAAAACTTATCTAACTCATGGACCCTTTTCCACGTCAGTCAAGAAAGGAAACCAAAGGAAACAAAAGGAAACCCAATTGCTCTACTTTCTCTCTCCTCTATTCTCTATATATAGCAGCCTTTTTCCTACTAACTCTTCTTTCTTTTCTCCTCTCTTTCGAACAACACTCATTCAACAAGGTAACTCTTCTTTCCTTTCCTTCTTTTTTATTTATTATTTAGTCCTTTTTGATTTAGTCTCTTCTTGTTTACATATTACTTAATTAATTCTGTGTTTTCAAACTTCATTGAAGTGAATGCATTGCTAAATTAAGTAAAAAAGACTTAAATTTTGTGGGTTTTCGTTGATTATTGATGTAAATTCGTGGTTTTCATCTTTGTAATGCATTTTATTTGAAGGGTTTATATCAGGATTCTAAATTTTATGCATAATTAGGAGTAATTGTTAACCTGTTTATCTGTTTTCAAGCTTTATTACTTAATTGGGAGCAATTGTTGATTAATTATGTCCTTTTTTGATTTTATTCGGTTTTGTTTACTCTGATTTAGAGAACAGAGTTAATAGATAAGTTACAGAAAAAGTGAATTAAAGGTTAGATCTTTACGGAATTCAGATTATTTGATCAATGATTCCTATTTTACCTTCTTTTTTCCGTGAAGAGTTATTAATCTTTATGTTATTTCGAGCTTTATTGGTTTTATTTTATCTAAATTAGATAGGGGAATAATAGAGGAAGTGAATGGAAGTTTAGATCTGTATGATATTTGAATTAATTGCACTATAAGTCCCTATATTATATTATGAAAGTTAAGATCTTTCTGTCTCTGATTATTTTTCCTAGGTAATTGCACATAGGTACTTATATTATGCAAAAACTGCACTATAGTTCCCTTTATTATGAAAGTTTAAATCTCTACGGCTCGGATTTTTCCGAGTTAATTGCAATATAGGTCCTTATATTTTGCGAAAATTGCACTACAAGTCCCTATAATATACATTTTGTAGTTGCGTGAACGAAAGCTTCAAACTTTATGAATTTTGTCTTTTTATTATGTAAGATTTTGTCCTTTTCTCATCTGTATAATTAAATGAATTTATCATTTTGTGCAGATCGTGTTTGAACCAATTTTCGTAATTATCATCAACTTCGAGGGGCATTTCTGAACCAGGAATGATTAATTTTCCATGGAAAACAATAATAAAATAATTAATTCACATGAAAAAATAGCTTCAGAAGTATCTTCTACACCTGCTTGTGAAGTAAAAAAACCGGTCGAAAATAACCCTGACCCTAACCCTAACCCTCCTGCTTTTGTTAATCAAGGTGAGTTTTTTTTACAGTTTTACGGAAAGGGTAATATTGTAATTTTGTAATAAAATTGGGGGTAATATTTTGCAGGTGCAATTGAGTGGCACGAGAATAGGAGAAAATGGACCGGTGATATATCTCAAAGATCACAAAGGCTACCAAAAGATCCTATTTTAAGGTACATGTTTTATTGCACTCTAGGTCCTTATATTATGCAAAATAATCTGTATTTTACAAAGACTAAGATTTTAAATCCAATAAACTAGGGGTATTTTTAAGTAAAATGCAAAAAAGAACTTGACTTTTAAAGTTATTAAGAAGTTTAGGAGGGCCATTAGCAATTTTTTGTGTAATTTTTTTGGGAGTTAATTGCACTCTAGGTCCCTATAATTTGCAAAAATGCACTAAAGGTGCGTATATTATGCAAAACAATATATATTTTTGAATCAATTGCACTATGGGTCCCTATATTTTTGAATTAATTGCACTCTAGGTCCCTATAATTTGCAAAAACGCACTAAAGGTGTGTATAATATGCAAAACAAGTTATATATATGAATTAGTTGCACTATAGGTCCCTATATTATGCACAAAATGATCTGTATCTAGACTTCAAATTTAAAAAACTAGTTTTTTGTCTTGAAAATTAAAAAGAACTCAATTTTTAGAGTTTTTGAGAAGTTTGGGGTCCAAGTGAATTTCTCAATAATTTAGAGGGGCCATAAGCAATTAATTATAGGGGTAAAGTCAGCATTTCTAAAAAACCAGAGGGGGGTGGGGGAATAAAGTTAACTTTCTTTTTCGGAAATTTCGCAAAAAGACCCCTAAATCATTTATGACTTTTGCATAAAATGACTAATATACCCCCAATTAACAAACGATTTTTTCTTACAGCTGGTCAATGACTTACGAGGATTTGCTTTCAACTAACGAGCCTTTCTCGGAACAAATCCCTTTAACCGTGAGTATAAAAAGACAAAATTACCCTTCCTTTTTCTTTTCATGCGCCTCTATTGATATTTTGGAATGATTTCTTTTATTTCACAGGAGATGGTAGACTTCTTAGTTGATATTTGGTATGATGAAGGACTTTTCGACTAGGGGTGTTATTGGAAAGCTATTTAATTCTCCATATTAAAATTATGTATTTAGTAAGCATATCATATTTTTTTAGCGTGTTCATCACTTTTAAATTATATAAACGCTAATTAGTTTATTATTATATGTTGTGTAGTAAGATCTCAAAGTATAACTTCTTTTTATTTTCATTTTATGCAAACTATAATGTACTGATATTTATATCTTTCTTATGCTATACTAATATTATTTGAGTACAATTCTCACTTGCAATCTTCTTACCAATAAATTTTGTTTTTATCCTTTAAAGATTGATTTTGTATTTTTTTTTTTATAATAGCAACTCATCGAATTTAATTAAACGATCGGTACATCACCTCAAGTCTAAATTAGACACAAATAAAAAGATATTGCCAAAATTGATGAAAAATATAAGTATTTAACGAGACTTATATATAAAACACACAACCATATCCAAGATTCGAATCTATTAATAATTTAGTTACTTTTGCAAGTTTAAAACATGGAGTATATGTATTAATATGATTGGTGTAGAATCATCCAATATTGGATGGAAGAATTTTCTTTTTTATTAATAATAAAATTGTTATATTTGGTAAAATAGAGAAAAACCCACATCTAAGTTAGTTTTAAGACATGTGTCACTCACCAACACACGTACGCAACTTCTTTTATATAACAACACCACACCACACCAATATCTCTTGACGTGAAAATGAAGTTTCCAATGAATTTATCGTATCTTCTCCTTTGTCTCATATTCTCGTCTCACATTTCCGATGCTTTACTCCGACTACCTACTACCTTCAATGCTAATTTTCCGTCTCGTCAAGCCGAGAAACTCATTAGAGAACTCAACTTGTTTCCTAAATCACCGGTTAATATCGTTGACTCCGACCGGGTCGGTTCTTCCAACGGTCCAAAACTCGTCGAGAAGCGGTTTAAGTTTCCAAATTTGGTCGGCGATGAGCTTACCGGCTCTGACTCAGACCTCGGTCATCATGCTGGTTATTATAAGATTGAACATTCTCATGCTGCTAAGTAAACTCTCCTAAACCTAGAATAATTATTTTTTACTTTTTGTTAAATTAATTGTTATTTCTGATTCGTAAAGCACTAATTAGTATCTATGGATTAAAAGCTCTGAATCTATTTTTTGTAGGATGTTTTACTTTTTCTTCGAATCACGAAACAACAAAAAAGACGATCCAGTAGTTATCTGGTTAACCGGAGGTCCAGGTTGCAGTAGTGAATTAGCACTATTTTACGAAAATGGACCTTTCACCATTGCTAATAACCTTTCACTTGTATGGAATGAGTATGGGTGGGACCAGGCTTCAAATCTTTTATACGTTGATCAACCTATCGGAACTGGATTTAGTTACAGTACAGATAAACGTGATGTTGTTCATGATGAAGAAGGTGTTAGTAATCACTTATACGACTTCTTACAGGTTTGCTCTACAGTTAATTGCTTCATAAGTCCCTATATTATCCAAAAACTACACTATATAAGTCCCTATATTATAGGCATTCTTCACCGAGCATCCTGAATTAGCCGAGAATGACTTTTACATAACTGGAGAATCTTACGCTGGACATTACATCCCTGCTTTTGCTGCTCGTGTTAATAAAGGAAACAAAGCTAAAGAAGGGATTCAAATAAATCTAAAGGTATTATTAATTATAAATAATTTATTTTTAATTTTTTTAACTTGACACGTGTTTATGAAACAGGGCTTTGCTATTGGTAATGGACTAACAGATCCAGGGATTCAATACGCAGCTTATACAGATTTTGCTCAAGATATGGGTATAATAACACAATCTGAGCATGATCGTATAAACAAAGTACTTCCTGTTTGTGAAACAGCTATTAAATTATGCGGTAAGGTTTTTTCAACGGGGTAATTTTGTACTTTATTGAAACATATTTGATGTTTTTAGGTACTGATGGGACTATAGCTTGTATGGCTGCGTATTTAGTTTGTAATACGATATTCAGTTCTATTATATCACATGCTGGTGATATTAATGTAAGTGAGTTATATGTTTATTAGTGTAAATATAAGGATGATGTGGGTAATTTTGAATTTTGTTTTTGTAGTATTATGATGTAAGGAAGAAGTGTATAGGAAGTTTATGTTATGATTTTTCAAATTTGGATAAGTATTTGAATCAAGAATCAGTGAGAAAAGCTTTAGGTGTTGGAGATATAGAATTTGTGTCGTGTAGTACAAGTGTATATCAAGCTATGCTTATGGATTGGATGAGAAATTTAGAAGTTGGAATACCTGCTCTTTTACAAGATGGGATTAAAATGCTTGTTTATGCTGGAGAATATGATCTTATTTGCAATTGGCTCGGTAATTTTTTGTTTTTTTATGGATTTTGTGATGTCTTTTTTTGTTTTTCTTATGAAATTTAGGTTAATTTGTGTAGTATAGGGACTTATAGTGCAATTAGTGTGAATGATATAGGGACCTATAGTGCAAATTAATATGAAATGATATAGGAACGTATAGTGTAATTAATCTGAAATGATATAGGGACCTATAGTGCAATTAATCTGAAATGATATAGGGACCTATAGTGGAATTAATCTGAAATGGTATAGGGACCTATTGTGGAATTAATCTGAAATGGTTTAGGGACCTATAGTGCAATTAATCTGACATGATATAGGGACTTATAGTGCAAGTAAGGTCTTGATCTTTGTTGAGTATAGGTTATTTTGCATAAAATATATCGACCTATTGTGCAGTATTTTAAAAATATAGGTGATTTTGCATAATATAGGGACCTACAGTGCAGTTTTTCCAAAATACAGGGGTCTATAGTGCAATGAACTCTAAAAAAATTAAAAAAATACTAATTTGTTGAACTTAAGGTTGTGGTCTTTGATGAATGTAGGTTATTTTGCATAATATATATACCTATAATGCATTTAATAAAATAATATGACTTGTTTTGCATAATATAGGAACTCACAGTGCATTTCTTTCTGCAAAATATAAGGACATATATTGCAATTAACTCTAATTTTTTTTTCCAATTAATCCTAATTTGTTGAATTTTAAGGTCTTGATTTTTGTTTTATATATGTTATTTTGCTTAATATATGGACATATAGTGCATTTAATGAAAAAGTTAACTTAGTTTATATAATATAGGGACTTACTGCAAAAATATAGTCTAGGGCCCTACAGTGCATCTTTGCAATATATAGGGACCTATATTGCAATTAACTCTTTTTTCTAGAAAGAAACCTAATTTGTTGAATTTTAAGGTCTTGATCTTAGTCGAATATAGGTTAGTTGGTATAATATATGGGATTATTTTGCATAATATAGGGACCTGACCCTAAAGTGCATAGGGACCTATAATGCAATTAATGTGAAGTATAATTTATGTACACAGGTAACTCAAGATGGGTCCAGGCTATGGAATGGTCGGGTCGTAAAGAATTTATAGAGACACCTGAAGTTTCTTTTGAAGTTGACGGTTCTGTAGCTGGAGTCTTAAGAACCCATGGACCTCTCAGTTTCCTCAAGGTTGACCGTGTTTAAATTAAAAAAATAATTATATTAATACCAAGGACTATAAAGTAATATTTGCATAATACAAAGACTTATATACAGTGCAATTAATTGGTGTAAATAGGTACATGATGCTGGACACATGGTACCAATGGATCAACCAAAAGCAGCTCTTGAAATGTTAAAGAAGTGGATGGATGGTTCATTAGGTGACAAGGATGAACAAGTCATCAAGTTGGTTTCTTCTATGTGAATTAACGTGACATGTAAACTTTTTAACTTCAATTTCAGGTTTCCCTTTTAACAAACAATATGTACAATACAATCTTATCTTACTTTTTAAACACGTGTATGAGATACGATCAAACCAGTCAACTTCCTTCTTATGATAACATAAACTTTTTTAATATTATATTAGTTTTATGTGATTTCTATTTTTTTTTTAAATTTGATTTTTATATAAAGTAAAAATGAGATGTCGTGTTAAGGAGTGTTTCAATTTGTTTTATTACTCTATAAATGAAAATTCAATATTAAAGACATTTTTAATGAACCTTCGTAGATATCATGCTTCTTAACTGAATTATCTTACGTCGGTCATTGAGCCTCTTAATTTTCATAATTTATTTAACTAAACAAAATGTCTTTTCACAATTGTTATGTATTGCTATTTAGTATTATTTATATTATGGGGTTAATTTAAAATTTTTGTTCACGACTTTCAAATTCTTTGGACTAGCTTGGTATATAACCACTTCAGAAAAATTGGACGGACTACACATCCAGTCCATCCATGACTCTCTCCGTACATTAATGTCCGTGGTGTCTCTTGGTTAATTCTGTATATATAAACTTTAAATGTATATATAAACTTTAGGCTTACGATGACAAGATGAATAAAGCTTTTTTTTAATTAAGTTATGTTTACCATTATTTATTTCATGGTTAGATTTGTTTTGGGCAAAAGTCAAAACTAGAGTAGTATTTTTTATGATCATAAATAAGGTCTCAAAATTAAGACTTATTTTATATAGTACTTTAATAATTTTATAGTTACATAAATTTGTAGAAATGTTGAATGTTAAATTCGAATATTAAGGGATTAGTTGGGTTATAATTGTATCTTAAAATTTTTTGCACTATTTTGTAACCATAACTGACTGTATAACCATGACTGAGTACTTGAATATGTTGAACAATATATGTAGTGTTGGTTTCTTTTTATTTGGAAGACAACTTACAACTTGGTAATTGAAAATTGAAAGTTCATTCATTAGAAAGAATTAAAGTTAAGTTTTGGAATTGAGAAAGAGACTATCAAAATAAACAAGCGTGTGTTTCGGTATTCTCACATCATTAACTTAAGTGTGAAATTGCCTCTCGTCTTATATTTTGAATTCTATATAAAAAGGACAATTAGATATCATTTTCAACAAACAATACACTTAATGCGTGAATTAAAGAACACAAAAAAGGGTGAAATCCGTATAGAAGTATCCGAAAAATCCCTATGCGATAAAATATTGAGAGCCTCGGTTGGATGGTCAAATCAAACCCTCGCGACGAAATTTTGACACAGTGTTCTTAACACATCGAAGTTCAAACTCAACAAATGGGATTGTCGTTCTAACAATTGGAACCAAAGTTATAGCCTCGTTTTAGATCTGGTGAGTTCATTCTAGTTTTGTGTATTTCATTAGTTGATGTATTCAGTAATCCTCTAGTGTTATCTAGAAAGAATCTCTTGTAATCTCATATTATAGTGGATTACTTTGAACCCTTATTCCACCCGTGATTTTTACCTTCGCTTAGAGGGGTTTCCATATAAATTGTTGTGTCATTTACTTTCTTTTTCTTACCAATTCATATCACACAAGTAGGAGATAACAAGATCATTCTATTTCCGCTGCGTTTATTAGTACCTTTCCCAATAAAGTGGGTATTAGAACTTTGGTATTTGAGTATCTTTGTGATATTATGGATGAATCTTTTCGTACTTCATTCTATTTCCGCTGCGTTTATTAGTACCTTTCCCAATAAAGTGGGTATTAGAACTTTGGTATTTGAGTGTCTTTGTGATATTATGGATGAATCTTTTCGTACTTCATGCATGATCAAGTTGACGTGTTTGAATTATTCCTTATGGAAAATGAAGATGGATGATATCTTGTATTGCAAATATTCGTACGAGCCTGATTCTCAATGACAAGTATTACATCAAAAATCCATTGACATGATCCAAAAATATATTTACCATAGCGTCATCCAATATGTGACTGATAAGTGGAACACATTAAAGTTATGGAACAAGCTCGATGCGACATTTTTTTGGCAAACTGGTGTGAGCAAAACCTTGCTTATGATAAGAATAGTGAAGTTTTGGAAATAAAATAAAATAAGAATAGTGAACTTGCAATCCATAGATAGCTAAAGTGTGGTCGAGCATCTTAATAACTTTCAAGGTCTCATGAATCAGCTCAAGGCCGTTGGAATTACCTTGAACAATGAGGTATTAACCTTACTTATGCTTAGTTCTTTTCCTGATAGTTGGGAGACATTGTTCATGTCTTTGAGTAACTTTACACCGAACTTTTCCATGAAAATTGTTAAGAATAGTATTCTGAACGAAGAAACACGATGAAAGGATCTTAACTCGTCGTCTCATTCATATGCTAATTTTGTTGAGAGATGAGGAAGAAACAAATCCCGAGACTCATTGAAATTAAGACAAGTCAATGTTTCGACGTAGGGTTAAATCCAAGACAAGAAAAACTCTTACGTATTTCTATTGTAAGAAATATGGACATAAGATAATCAAGTGTAGGAAGTTTAAGTGCGAAAGGAAGTGGTAACCTCGACAAGGTCGTCAACAAAACATAATAGGAAGAAGAAGGCAGTACATAAGCTAATGCAACTACTACGGAAGAAGATTTTCTCATTAGTGATGATAGTGACTTAAATATTGCTTGTGAAGAATGTTCGAGGGTTCTTGAGTATGGTGCTTCATTTCATCTTACCTCATATCAAAAAAAATTCTCTTCTTACACTTCCGGTGACTTCGGTCACATGAGAATGGAAAATGACGATTTTTCTAAAATAATTGGTATTGGTAATGTTTGTTTGGAGACTAATGCTTGTTGCAGGGTGACATTACGAGATGTGAGACATGTCTCAGATATTCGACTAAATCCAATATATGTTAGGAAACTAGACGATGAAGGTTATTCAAGCTACTTCGGTGGAGGAAAATGGAATCTCACCAAATGGATACTTGATCGTAGCTCGAGGTACTAAAAAGGACCATATATATGATTCAAGCAAATCTCGAGAATTGAGAAGTCAATACCACTGAGGATGATACCGAGCTATGGCATAAGCGGCTCGGGCATATTCGTGAAAAAGGTTTTCAAATTCTCTCAAGGAAGAACCTTATCCCAGGCATGAAGACCTTATGTTGATTGTTTGGCAGGTAAGCAACATCGTATAGTGTTCCACCGAGCCCTTTGGCATGTACCTGATGTTTGCTCCATGACAGAGAGAGTACTTGGTGGTGCACAATATTTTATGACATTTATCGATGATCATTCTAGGAAGGTGTGAGCCTTTCCCTGAAAACCAAAAATCAAGTCCTCGAGACGTTCAATAATTTCCATGCCAAGGTCTAACGAGAAACTGGTAAGAAGTTAAAGTTTGTTTGAGCATACAATGGTGGTGAATATCGAGGACCTTTGGAAGGGTATTGTCGAGGATACAGTATAAGGCTTGAAAAGACTGTTCAGAAGATGCAACAACAAAATGGTATATATGAAAGAATGAAATGAACCATCTCCGAGTGTATCTGAAGTATGATTTCTCATGCAAAACTGTTAAAGTCATTATGGGGAGAGGCTATGTACAATGTCGTGTATCTTATCAATATTTCTCTTTCAGTTCCTTTGGATGGAGATATCCCGGAGAGAGTTTGGATAAGAAGGGATATTTTTTACAAACATTTGAAGGTGTTCAGGTGTAAAGCCTTCGACATATTTTGAGGGAAAAAAGATCGAACCTCGAGAGTAAGACGAAGCAATGTATACTCTTGGGTTATCCTCAACAAGAGTTCAACTAAAGATTATGGGATCATGTTGCTAAGAAAATTCTCTGAAGTAGATATGTGGTATTCTTTGAATAACAAACAAGATAAGACATTGGGAAATAAATAAAAAAAGAGTTCTGGTATAGATTATGGGGTCATGTTGCTAAGAAAATTGTTCGAAGTAGAGATGTGGTATTCTTTGAAGAAGAAACAAGATAAGACTTTGAGAAACAAGAAAAGCCAGAGTCTCATGCTCCTACTATTCCTATGAACCTTGGACCCAGTTCAATCTCCAGTGTCCGATAAAGACGTCGAATTAAATAATGAAATTATTCAAAACGATCCATATCAACTTGTTGAGTAACCATTAAGACGTGGAAATAGAATCCATAGGTATACTACAAGGTATCCAGAATACGAGTATGTGACGTTGATAAATTAGGGGGAGCCCTAGTGCTTCGAGGAAGCTATGTCAGATCCATAACATCAAGAGTGTTCATAAGACGTGCAAAAAGAGAACAGTTCCTTGCACGAGAACCATAAATTCGAGTTAGTCCCTCTACTAGAAAAGAAGCGTTCTTTGAAGAACGGATGAGTTTATAAGTTGAAGACTGGAGAAGTTAATCCAAAACCGAGGTACAAGGAGAGACTAGTTGTGAAGGGTTTCAGTCAGAAGAAGGGAATATATTTTGATGAGATCTTTTCTCCAGTGGTAAAATTGTCTTTCATCTGAGTTATACTTGCTTTTACAGCTAACATGGACTTATAGATCGAACAACTCGATGTCAAAACGACTTTCTTACATGGTGACCTCGAGGAAGATATTTATATGGATCAAACTAAGGGATTTCAGGTTAAGGGTAAGGATGACGTGGTATGTCGACTAAAGAAGAGTCTATATGGATTGAAGCAAGCACCTCGACAGTGGTATAAGAAGTTTAAGTGTTTTATGATAGATCACGGGCTCAACAATATTTTGACAGATCACTACCGATTCGTAAGAGGCAATAATCCTAATTTGTTGAATATAGGTTACTTGTTATAATATATGGACTTATTTTGTATAATATAGGGGTCGAACCCTAAAGTGCATTTTCTGCAAAATATAGGGACCTATAATGCAATTAACGGAAAGTGTACTTTATGGACACAAGTTACTCAAGGTGGATCCTGACTATGGAATGGTCGGGCCGTAAAGATTTTATAGAGACAACTGAAGTTTCTTTTGAAGTTGATGGTTCTGCAGCTGGAGTCTTAAGAACCCATGGACCTCTCAGCTTCCTTAAGGTTGATCTTATTTAAATTTTAAAAAAATTATATTAATACCGAGGGCTATAAAGCAATATTTTCATAATACAAGGACCTATATATAGTGTAGTTTATGTAAAGAAAAAAATGTGGTGAAAATAGGTACATGATGCGGGAACATGGTACCTATGGATCAACCGAATGCAGCTCTTAAAATGTTGAAAAATTGGATGGATGGTTCATTAGGCGATAAGACGAGGGTTTCTTGTATGTGAATAATGTGAGATGTAAACTTTTAACTCCAATTCCAGGTTTCCCTTTTGACAGACAATATGTACAATCCAATCTTATCGTTCGTTTTAAACACATATGTATAAGATCTGATCAAACGAGTCAACTTTCTTCTTATGATAGATAATAAGATGGGTTTCTAATATATATATATTTATATTTTTCACCTAATATATAGGTATAGTGATTTAAGAGAAGACGTATAATCAAAATATACTATAATCTTTCCTAATATTATATTAGTTGTATGTAAATTCTAAATTTTTAAAAAAAAATTCTATTACAAAATGAGATGTCATGCTAATAAGTAATTTAATTTATTTTCATCACCTTATAAATAAAAATTCAAACTTTCATAAACATTATACTTTTTAGCTGAATTTTTGTAGTCATAATACACTTAATTATATATTTTTATTAATTTTTAATATCTCTTTATTATTTTTTAGTATTATTGTTATCATGGGCTAATTTAAAATTTTGTT
Organism: Nemophila menziesii; assembly: GCA_029959085.1. Lineage (NCBI taxonomy): Eukaryota > Viridiplantae > Streptophyta > Magnoliopsida > Boraginales > Hydrophyllaceae > Nemophila > Nemophila menziesii. The sequence goes on along the minus strand of JARWIR010000004.1, from coordinate 42,364,642 downwards.
CATAGTTTTCAAATTCTTTGAACTGGCCTTGTATATATCCACGTTAGAATAATCAACTTCTGACTCTTACTACTTCCGGAGATGATCCCTTTATTTCTATTACTCTTGTTACATCATTTTCATATGTCACTAAACATTATCTCGATTCATATACTGATGTCTTTCTATATCTCTGTCCATCCACAAATATCTATTTTATATAACATGAAACTTTTCAATCATACTCAACTTTAAAAGTAAGGTGTCATAAATGATGTAAAATAAAAAAAAGTTAAAAATAGAATTTGGTTTTTCTATGCAAGACATTGATGTGAATACGTGAACTTTTAACTCAAATTTAGAGGTTTCCTTTTAACAAACAGGTCGTGTGCAATCATATCATATCACAGGTGTCTCTTGATTAATCCTGTGGATGTGATACGAATAAACAAGTGAACTTCATGCTTATTATCATAAATGGACGAAGTTGAGAACTTTTACCATTTTTTATGGTTAGATTTGTTCTTGGCAAAAGTCGAAAAATGGAGCATTTTTTATGATCATTAGATTTTGAGATTAAAACTTATTTCATAGTACTTTAATAAAATAATTTGTATATAAAAGTGTAGAAATGTTTAACATTAAAACTTCAGGGATTAGTGCGGTTATAACCATACCTTAAAAATTTCATAGTAAGTTATCAGAGAGTGTTGTCTTATTTATTTTGGGGAAATTTTCACATTTTTCAGTTGCTTTTAAGATCGCTAAAGTTTTACCTACCAAGATTGTCACACAAAACAATTTCCTTGTAATAGACTTTACTTCCTGTGTTCGTGTGATATTATATAATTCTAATCCACGTTTCTTCATATGATTTATTAAAAGACGCATCGCAAAAAAAGGTAATGAAGATCCATAACTTGGGATGTCCTCCTCTTAGGGCTGTAAACAAGCCGAGTCGAATACTAAATGTACAGGCTTGTTTGTTTAGTTTCTCGAGTCGAGCCGAGTTTAGATTTAAACGAGCCGGGCCGAGCTAAAATTTAAACGAGCCGGGCCGAGCCGAGCTCATATTTAAACGAGCTGAGCCCGAGCTTCCAATGATCCAAATCAGAAATGTTAGAACTTGTTTGTTTAACTTATCTAACAATCTTTTTTAGTTGTTTTTTATGGTTGAAATGAGACTTTCATGAACGCTTGGTATTTGATGGAGTGCGTAGTATGAAAATATGAAACATAACATTAATGAAAAAATAAATGTCTAAGGAAATAAAAAATATCCAATTTGATATTGAAGTTTTATTAATATATTATAAGTAGATAATATATTAATTTATAATTTATAGTTTAAAACGAACCCACGAGTCGAGCTCGAGCAGGCTCATTTACTTATCGAGCTTATAATTGAACATGGGCTTGAGCTTGTTTATATTCGAACTGATCTCAAACGAGCTTTTCTTTGAGTCGAGCTCGAACTGCTCGCGAGCTGGTTGAATCATTTACAACCCTACTTTCTCTTGATTATGTGCTTCTTGAAAAAAGCCAGTTGGAAGGTTATTTTCTCTTCAATCTGTATCATGTAGCTCTTTCATTAAGTTGTTAGTAGAAAGAATTATTTTATCACCATCAATATGACATTCCTCGTTGGAAGTTCATGTATGATAGATTTAGTGCACTATTTTGTAACTATGATTGCGTATATAACCATGACTAAATACTTGAATATGCCAAATGTTTCTAAATTGATTTCATTTTTTTATGCCAAATTTAATCACTAACCACATATACTAAGTCAACCAATTTTATTCACAATTTGTTTTTTGCATATATGAGAGGCATAAAGCCGTTAAGAAAAAAGAATTACAGAAAGAACAAGAGTTCTTATTGAGGTTCTAGTACAACTCTAGCAGTTGCACATTCACTCCCATCTCTCGTAATTAAATTCCATAGGTATTCCAGGGGATCATCAAAGTTCATAGGCTGTGTATACATAGTTGCACCCTCTTTTGCTAATTTATCTGCACAAAGATTTGCTTCACGAAAATGTGATTTAACTTAAAATTCGGATTGTTTCGCAACATTGTCCAACATTCTTGTGCAACTGAAACAGAGTGACTACTTGAGTAAAAAACATGATTTAATAAAAACATGATTTAATAAACTCCCACCGCCCTTCACTAGCGCATGGAGTTCCTCCAAATCTGTTTCAATACAAAACACTTTGTGTCCTTTATTAATAGCCCATCGTAAGGCACAATGAAGAGCAAACATCTCTGAAACAAAAGGAGAATCAACCAAACAAGAGCCTACAAAGCCCGCTATACATGAACCACATTACAATCTCTCAAAATGGCCCCAATACCCGAGGTTCTTTTTGATTCGCTAAATCTTCCATCTACATTTAACTTAAAGCCATATGTTGGCTTGACCCACTTTACCATTACATTGTTTGCTAATTTAATTATTCCACCGTCTAAACTCTTTCCCCAAGCTAGGATAAATGAGCTAGCTGGTGAAAGTATTTCCTTTTTAATTTCAACCTCATGTGGGAACGTGGAGCCTTCATTAAACATCATATGATTCTGTTTATTCCAAATTGTCCACTTACCCGCTATAAATATTTAGGGCCACTCGAAACCTTCTATTTGTGTTTTGGATCGAAGGTGATCTTCTAACCCTTTTTTAACATCAAAAGGAGCATTTCGGTAGTTAGAAGCTGCATCATCAGTCCCTCAGCTAGTCACATCAACTCGATCAGCTGTTTCAAAAGCAGAAGAAGTTGCAGAAATAATTTTATTGCAGCGGTCCAGATTCCTTGTCGCATTGAGTTGAATCAGGTCCTCCAAGTCAGATTTCCACGGCCATTACATCCTCTGAGCACCATCACTCCTCACGACAGGCAGCTGCTGTCCATCTTCCAGGTCAGCATCCGATATCAACAGCACTCCAAGAGAAGGTCATTGCCGTGCACCTGAAACAAAACCAAAAGTTTTCCAAAAAATAACAACAATTCGACATGTTACCAAAGCATGGTGCAGGTCCTCCTTAGCGGCTCCACAAATTGCACATTCCTTTGACTCAATCACGTTTCTTTTATAGAGATTCTCCGTGGTTGGGATTCGATTAAGCGCTACTCTTCATAGGAATACTCAGATCTTTTGAGAGCATTTCAGTTTCCAAATAATATCCCAGTTAAAAGTTTGGTCCACCACAAGTTCTTCCATGTTATCAAATGCCGATTTAACCGTGAATGAGCCCGAGCATTTGAACCTCCATACCACATCCACCCCTGAGTCTCCACTTTGCTCAAATACACCACTTTAAAAGATATTAGCACCAACTAAGATGGCCTTACACGCACTTGAGTCATTCAGATTCTTTTGACGAGTTAACAAACCATTCTTGAAGTATATCTTCCTAAACACCTCCACCCAAGCTACGGATCGATCATTTTGTAAAATTCTCGACCCAAGTTTCCCTAGAAGGGCTAGATTATATTTTTCCGCGCTCCTAAGTCCAAGACCACCATTACTTTTTGGTTTGCAAAGTTGTTCCCACGCAACCCAATGATTTTTTCTCTCCGTTGGCGAGGACCCCCAGATGAAATCTCAAGCTATCATATCAATTTCATTACAGACATATTTTGGAAGTTTCATGACTTGCATTTGATATTACCGGAATTGCGCTCAACACGGATTGGGTTAAGGTGATACGACCAGCAAGGGAGAGGGTCTTTGACTTCCACGTTGCTAACTTCTCTCTCATTTTCTCCAGAATGCCTTTATAAAAGCCTTTAGGTAATCTTCCGGATAAAATAGGCATCCCTAAGTAAGTTCCGAACGAAGTGCTAAGACAATAACCACTCGCTATAGCTAACTCCTTTTGTAAATGCTCCGGGACATTCTTCGAGAATTAGATAAGTGATTTTTCAGCGCTAACATTTTGTCCCGTTCATTACAAAACAATACCATTGCCTCCTGAATGACATGTACTTGCAATAAATAAGCCTCGCCAAATAATATTAGATCATCAGCAAAAAATAAGTGTGATAACCTGGGACCTTGACGACCAATCTGTATCTCACTCCACTTTCCGGATAAGCATAGATTCTGGATTAATATAGATTGCCTTTCCATACACATAACGAAAATATAAGGTGACAATGGGTCCCCTTGAAGAATACCCCATAAGACGCAAACGGAGGTAGTGGTTCCCCATTCCATAGCACCCTCATCTCGTTATTCCTCCCCTTCTACCCAAACATCCAAATCATGAATAATATTGTGCAATAGGCCATTTTTTTCCTCGTAGCAAATGAAAGTTGATAGAATCTTGTATTTCGGTCTCTTGACTCTACCCATTTCTCCTTAGATTTCTGAAAATACATGTACTCTTCTTGTTCCAGAACACTTTCAAATTCCTTTGCAAAACGAATCTCCATCCGACGAAGTGAAGAATTATATGAAATTTGCAACGACTTTTGTATACCTCTAATTCTTGCACCTAACTCCCTTTTTCTACGATTCAAATCACCAAATACATCGACCTTCCACTTATTTAAACAATTATGAATTTCCGTAATGCCATTCCCAATACCAATGTTATCCCCTTCCCAATTATTCTTAATAAAATCCTGGAATTCCTTATGTAGACACCATGTTGCTTCAAATCTAAAACGACGAGGGTTTACCTTTGATCTCTCTCTCGAGGGCATATTTGAACTAGAATTGGCATATGGTCTGAATGAACCCTCGCTAGATGAAGTTCTCGAGCATTCGGAAACATGAACTGCCACTCTACATTACCATATGCTCTATCCAAGCGCTCCATGATTTGTTGTCCAGAGTTCCATGAGTCACACCAAGTATAACGTGGTCCCACAAAACCCAAGTCAACTAAACCGCAAATGTTTCTCTATTCCTCAAACTTTTCCATTCTTCTTGAGACGCTAGGGACTCCTCCTTTTTTGTTAATCTCTATCCCCACTTGATTAAAATCACCTGCCACTAGCCAAGGGGTCCGAATATTATAAAAAGCACGATGAAGAGCCTCCCAAAGTACCTTTCTTTGTTTATAGTCAGGGCTCGCATACATTTCCGAGAATATCCACGTTTCGCAACCTATTTGACTCAATTCTGTATTTACAACTTGGCGACCCGCCGATAAAACTTTAATATTAATATTTGAGTCATTCCATAAGAGCCAAATACCACCTCTATAACACTTTGAATCTACTATAATTGAATTATCCTTTTGTAATGAGTTGATAATTTTACTAGCGTTTATGCCGCTAACACGAGGTTCAACTATTACTGTGAGCCAAACTCTAGTACTATTCATCATTTCACGAACTACCCGTCGAGAACGCGGTTTAGCCGCTCCATAGCAATTCCAAATTAGTATGTTTAGGGGTTGCTTTGAATCAACCCAAGACGTACCTGCGAAATTTGTACTATTCATTAGATAAAAAAAAGGGAAACAAGGAATACCTCATGGCGCATTAGGCGCGAGTCTCCTTAACCGCATCCTCTTCCACACACCCATCGTCTTGGTCTATTTGCAGCTGCAATTTCGTAACCGTCTTGGCAATTTGACTGTCCATATACATATCACTCGCGACTCCGTCTTCCCCGCCATCTTCCCAACACGGATCAAGAGGCATCCCTCCTAAGCCATCTGTCGCAAGACGATACAGGAGCAGGAGCAGGAGCAGGCTGCAGATTCTGCAATGCTGCTACTGGTGTCCTTCGGTCAGCAGATTCCAGGTTCTCCAATGTTGCAGCACAGTCCCTATTAATGTTATTATTTAACTCCACCTCCAGTTCAATTAATTCCTTCTCCTCAGCACTCTCATTAGTCCCAACAACCCCATTATTAAGCCCAATCTGATCACCTTTATTTTTATCATTTCTCAACACATTCTTGGGCCCCCTTTTTCCATTTGATGTCCTTCTCCTAAAAACCATAGTTTCAGAATTATTGGTGTCCACTTCACAATCAAGTGCCACTACCTCGTCGTCTAATTTTTTTCTTTGTTCGAAATTTGGCGAAATAATTATGTTGTGACTTTTCGCACCCCCACATATTTGCTACTCGAGGCAGCCCCAACAATACCCTTCCCTTTACTATTATTAGTCTTAGCACCCGAATTTTGTCCCCTACTTTGAATACCATGCGATGTCCTCCCAGGTTCAAAATTATTTTCTTCCATACGAAGAGCCTCAAACCGAGTTCCCAAGTTGGCTTGAAACTGAGTTCTCAAATTGTTGTTTGTGATCCCTTTCCCATTACCCCTATTCCTACGCCTAACCGTCATCCACTCATATTTCTCTTTGTTAACTGGAGCTTCTTCTCTATTTTTAGTGACTTTTCCGGAATCTCCATTATATTCACATCTTCATCCATTCTTGCGAATATATTTGGAGGGCAATTTCCCTTTCTATGTCCGAATTTACCACGTCCAAAACATATTAAATGAAGCACCTCATATTTGACTTTGCAAATTTCAGACCCTATCCTAACTTCCGGTTCTAGAGGTTTCTTAAGATCAAGTTCACTTGCTAGCCTTGCATAGTTTCCCCTTAACCTCCCCTTTGTCATAGGGTCGATTTTCACCGTTCGCCCAAGCTTATCACCTATTTTTCCCAAAATACGAGCCGTGTAATTTTGCATCCCAACATTTGATATACGTACCCAAGTCGTGGTTGTCGTTATAGAATTAGTTATTGCGTTGAAGCTCGGGGTCCATTCTCTCACTATAAGATAGTGGTCTAACACCATTCACGGACCACCAGATAAAGCAAAGTTGAAATCGTCTGTTTCTTTGAATTTAACCATATAATAACCGTATCCGACATCTACTAAATCAAGACTACCAACCGGGTTCCGAATTTGTCTCAATTTTGAAGAAAAATAATTGAAACCTACCTCTCTTCCCAATAGTCTGATCACAACAGTGTTTCGCCAAAGGCGGATTCCCTCATGTATTTTATCTCTTGTTCGGATAACCGTTGTGATAGAATCGTTAATTACATCATCATCCTCAATCAAGTCTTCTAACTCTAAGAATTCATCTTCACCCAATACGTTTTTGGTCCTAAGTTCGTCTAAATCCTCAATCACTGGAATAACACGATTGTTACCTGTAACCGTCCCTTTCCACCTATTTAATTGCGATCGAATGAAAGGTTTAGCACCATGATGTCTCCTCATTTGTAATGATTTAATATATTTCCGAGACATCATTTTAGGCGTATTTATTAGAGTATAGGTCGATTTTCACATGATTTAGTACACTTTCCTATTTTGGGTCTTGAATTGATTAATTATTATTTTTAGAGCATATTGGGTTTAATTATTTATTTAGTGTGAAGATTTAGAGATATATGGTAATTAATTAGAATCCAAGTTGGTTCAAAGAGCTAAAGGAAAGAAGATAAACATGGGAATTGAAGATAAGGAAGTAAAAGCTAAAAATATGAAAAAGGAAAAGCTGCCTTAAATCTGAATTTCTGCACATACGACCACAAATCAGCTTATATCTTAAAATCGGTGAGGAATCTGGAGAAATGGTCAAGAGAAAAGTTAAAGACCTTTCCGAGACGCTGAATTTCGACTACTCATACGCGTCAATCGGATGAGTATTGAAGCTGCTAGGACCAAAACAAAAACATGGCTGATTCCATGTTTTTGGGCTACGAATTTGAGTTGGGCTAGGAGCCCAATATTTACCTTTTACTTCAAGAAAACGATTAGGTCAACCTATACACTATAAATACAACCACTTAACACTAGAAAATCATCCTTGGCAAAACCTTAAGCCAAGAGGAAGCTTACAACACAAGAAAAGAAGTCTGGAAGGAGCTGTTCATCAACAATGTTATCTTCAACCTTTGAATTTGTAATTTCTTTCTTTTCTTCCATTAATATGAACTAAATTTCTATTAGCTTGAGTTTTAGCATATATGTATGAACCCTATTTTTGGTTGACATCTATCTAATTTGGGAATTCTATGTTTTAAATGGAATTTGTTTTTATTCTCTGTTTATGTGTTTGGATTTATATTCTGTGTTCTTGTGGATCGCGACCATATAAATTTACCATCTAGTAGTTAGGTCACCATTGACGACGGTGTTTAATTACAAGCTTAGCACATAACGTCTAGTGTAAGGTTTAGATCTGACAAATCAACCTAATTAGATAATCACCATGGTTTAGTGTAATGCTATTTTACCAATTGCAGGAACAGTTTGCTTAGGACTCCTTATTTACACAGGTAAATCCTATTTAAAACTACCTAGCGCAATTGGAACCGATTATTGAAATACTACATAATTCACCCTTACATGTTTAGAACGGCAAAACTAATGGGGATTACATGCTATTTACTCAAGCTAAACTCTCATACTAACTTCTTCTCTTGCATTTAATTTTCTGTCTTTACTTTATTACTTTAATTTAGTTAATTGAAAATCAAATAAAAATCTATTTGTCTTTTACTTTTCTGCGTTTTATTTGTTCTAGCTTTTAATATTTGCACTCGATTTTTGCATAAGATTCCCCTAACCTTCGTAGTCTCTGCGGAATGAATCTTACTTATTTATTAAAACTTGCATACGATCTGTATACTTGCAGAACCGTGCTCAGCTTAGGGTGTTTATTTGCATCTAATTTATACATCTTTTTATCACACCCTAGGCCACACCACACTAATACCTGTATTATTCGGTGAAGTCAGATTAGACACTGTTCTATTGCCAACGTTCTGCACCTGTGGAGTTTCTAGGGCTGTGTTCATCGGTTCAGTGGCTGAAGAGAAGCCTTCCGCCGCTGCTGCACGTTGTCTCTTCCCACCTCTTGGATCAAGGTTAGCAGTGTTCTAAGCAGGAAAATCCTCCATAACGTGATCGGAGCCATTATTCCCATTGACAACACTATTTGCATTGAGTGAAGAATCTGGTGCTGAGATGATTACGTGTTGTTCCGTTCGGAGATCAGGAGGTTGTTCCGGAGGCCGACTGTCGTCGACCAGGGGCGGCGACGAGGTTTGGGCCATGTTACAGTTAAGGAGTTGTTGATTAGTTTCCTACTTTTGTGGAACGTAAACTGACTCAAATAGAACTATTTTTAATGTTATTTACAACCTTTTTTCATTCTATCGTCTTCAATATAGATTATAAATACAATTGCTAAGACGTTACTATACTTTCATATATGTAATTTTAAATTTTAAATTTTAAAAAGAATTTCAAAAATTTATACTTTTATATTCATATCACCTTTAATCACAAAATTAAAAAAATTAGAATTGATGGAAATAGTTTTAAACTCAGACTTTATCATTTTTTTTTAAATTGGAGAGCCATTTTAGATTTGGAGTCATTGACTCAGTGCGAACCTGCACCACTGGGAGGAGGCCAAGTAGGCCACCGCCTTGAGTCCTTCTCAATCCTTATAATTTTTGGGGCCCTTAAATTTTTATATATAAGCATATTTTTTTTAATAACCTAGTTATGACCCAACCCATTACAAAACAATGTTAGACAATTTTTTCTTTTTAAAATATATCTCCTATTTTTTTTATATTTGTCTTAAATATCACAGTTTCCCAAGATATGTTATTTTTTTAAAATTATTTTTTAATTAATGATAGTATTGTTTTATTAAATTATATATTTAATCAATAATTTATTATATTTTTTAAATAATTATATTTATGATTGAAAAAATTGGTAAATATTTAGATTTCTTTTATGTAAATTGTAATTTTTTTGAAAGGCTTATTTTTTAAAGTCTCCTTAAATCTCAAAAATATTAGGACCAACCCTGACCAAGACAATAGTCAATAAATTAATCCCAACTACTTTATAAATTTTTTGTAGTAACCAATATCTAAAATATATGTTAAAAAAACAAATTATTTTAAACCTTAACCTCTCTCCACCCTTCACCCACCACTTCAACCCCCAAGTTCACCATTCTAGATAATGAAAGAGTAAAGACACATGCCTATTATAAAATGTATTCTCCAATCACAAAATATAATTATTATATTATTTACTTCAAAATAAGAAATTTATCATAAATTTACTAGTAACTTGACATTTATTCTCTCATAAAGTATCCCCCTAATTTATCATAATAGCAAAAATTGTACTAGAAACAGAAAAACTGGCTCCAAGCACAGTAATTATCAAATTCAAAAATGAAAAGGATCAACTTACTGTATGGAATCAAAGGCCTTGGACGATTATGGGTAAACATTTCGCTATAAACCGCTATGAAAAATCCACTTCTGAAGTTTCAAATACAACGCTTTGGATCCAACTTACTGGTACCCCAATAAGTTTGCTTACTGAAAAATGTATTGAAAAGATTATGAATTTTTTTGAGGATGTTCATCATATCACTCTACCTGAATCTCAAATTATCGATGAAAACTCGATAACTAGAGTACAAGTGGATTGGAATCTCGAGTCTACAATAATTGCTGGAATTAACTACTTTGAAGATGAACTCACCAAATTCTGGATTGATTTCAAATACGAGAACATCAGACAAGTATGTTACGGCTGCAGATGGTTTGATCATGAAGAATCTAACTGTGGAAATCCCACAATCAAACCTCGTATTGGGAGCTGGTTCAAAATCTCCACAAGAGGTCCTTCGAAATCTACAACCACACATAAAGAAAGATCCTCCTCAGTCACCGGAAAACTAATGAATGAAGGTAAGAAAAGCATTAAATCGAGTTGGAATCGAAAACTCAGAAAACCCAACTCATCGATTAAGAAAAAGGGTATTATTGGTAATACTTCAAAAACTGGAAAAATGGTACAAATCAACACTACGGTACACACTAGTGACAAAAACTCCACGGATTTATTTGTCTTTGAAAGTGGTAAGGATGAAGGTACGGTAGTGGTAAGAATAAAAACAAAATTGGTACGAAGCTAATGGAAGAAGATAAGCTGAAGGATAAATCCAAAATTAACTCGTCTTTTATAGAAAAAAAATCCCTAAATGAGTTGGCCCAACAAATGGTTACTAAAATTAAAAGCTCTCCAGCCGGTATTGAAGATATAGTCTTTGGGTCTTTTCCAAGCCCAAGTCAAGGAGGCCCATCCTCAATTATTAAAAATACACCAAGCTCGGGGCCAGCCCACATTAACACCAACCCAAAACCCACTTAAACCAAACAAAACATTATCCCATACTCACCAACAACTCTTTCACGTATTATCCAAACCCCTTCATCCAACATTATCCAAAATCACTTCTCTCCTCTCTCCCCACTGACTCAAAACCCTACCCGTCCATCTCCTCCCTAAAATCAAATCTCAGACCAATCACCACCCTGATTATCCTTCAAAATCCACAAGCCACTGATATAACCACCTCTATACCTCAACCCAATCCTTTACCAAATACCAACCACAATAACCCTAGAGTACGAATTTTTACAGAATATGAAAAATCAATCTCATCGGAGCTTAACAACAATGATGAAGAGATGGCTCAACAAGAACTTCTATTCGAATAATGGTTTAGCACAAAAAGGTTAAGAGCACTATTAAGAATGAGAGGAGAAATAATAAAACTTGGAAGTTCAGATCTCAAATTAATGAACCTTTTCGGAGAATTGATATGGAGGGTCATGCTGACTTAAACTTACAAGATGAAGAGGAGCTCCAACCTCTAATGATTCAACTCAATGGTGATAATGGCTCAAGTAACAACTCTGGCTCGGAACAACAAATTGAAGAAGGTGAGGTTTGCGGGATTGACCGGAATCAGTCCCACTTTGATCAATGATACACCTTGCCTGGAACGTTCAGGGGATTGACACTCCTCTGACGGTCCAGAATCTTCTCGATATCTGTGCAAGATATCACCCGGAGGTAATCTTTCTTTCGGAAACTAAAAATCATTACTCTGTACTGAAAAAACTTGAAAACCCCTTAGGATGTCTTTAATTACTACAGTTGAATCTGTGGGGATTAGTGGGGGGTTAGCTATTTTTGCGATTAATAAAGCGAATATTAAAATCCTTAACCAGGATGAAAATTTCATTAATTGTGAGCTTACTAAATCTGATGGCACCATATATAATTCCACTTTTGTTTATGGAGCCCCTACGAAAAAACACAAAGACTTGAGCCTTGAAAAACTTAATTCTTGTGATCCTAATAATAAAATCGCGTGGAATCTTATAGGGGATTTTAACCTTATCCGCTTTTCTCATGAAAAATTTGGTGGTAATACGAACTATAAGAAGAGTATGAAAAAATTCAATAGTTTTATTAAAAAACATGACCTTATACAACTTTCTAATAAAGGTTGTGCCTTTACCTGGTCAAATAGAAGAAATAAAGAACAACTTATTAAAATGGTTTTAGATAGAAATTTGTGTAATGAAACCTGGACTAATATGTATCCTAATGTTTGGGTAAATGCACTACCAGCCTTAGGTTTCGACCATAGCCCACTTGTCCTTCATCTTGATGATAACTATGATAAAACCTATAAAAGATTTTATTTTGAAAATTTCTAGACTGAACAGAAGGAATGCCTTGAAATTATTGAAAATGTTTGGAAATCTAGAAATAGTATTAAAAATATTACTAAAGGTAACTTAATTACAAAACTTAATGTTTGTAAGAGAATTCTTACTGTCTGGAGTAAAAGAAAATTTAAGAACTCTAGAAAAAAATAGACCTATACCTGGAAAAACTTAAAAATATTACAACTAATAATAATATTTTGGATTCAGATAAAGATGATTATAACTGTATTGTTAAAGAAATTGAAATTCTTTGGAAAAGAGAAGAAGATTTCTAGGTCTAGAATTAACTGGTTAAAAAAATGGGTTAAAAATACGGCTTATTTTCATGCTGCTACTAAAGAAAGGAGATATTTTAATAAAATCTCCTCTATTATGAATGATCAAGGAGTTTGGTTAAATACTGAACATGAGGTTAACCAAAATATCCTTAATTACTTTAATAATATCTTCAACTCAGTGGGCCCAAGAGATTTTACTTTAATTCTGAATATTATTCAACCCAAAATTACTAAATCTATGAATAACACCTAATTAAAACCAATTCTTATTAAATAAATCGAGCAGGCAGTCTCAGAACTTGGAGCTAACAAAGCTCCAGGCCCTGATGGCTACCCCAAATTCTTCTCTAAGAAATATTGGAATATAATCAAACTTGATGTTATTCAAATTATTAATAAATTCTGGTATAATAATGAAAGCCTGGAGGATTTAAACCATACATATATCTCGCTTATTCCCAAAATTGACCTATTAACCAGGCACTATTAAACACTATAGACCTATTAGTGTGTCTAATTTTATTTATAAAATTATAGCGAGGCTATTGGTTAATAGATTACAACCTTTTATGAGTTATATTATAGATGAAACCCAGATTGCCTTTGTGCCTGGTAGGAGCATTCAGGAAAATACCTATATAACGCATGAGGTTTGTAATTACTTGAAGGAAAAAAGAAATACAAAAAATTATAGTATGATCATAAAAGTTGCTATACAAAAAGCCTACAAATTTGTAGAATGGGATTTCTTATCTCAACTTATGAAAAAATTGGGTTTTGACCCAAAATGGTGTGAAAAGATAATGAATTGTATCACTACTGTCTCATACTCTATTTTAATTAATGGCCAACCTAATAAACTTAATAAACCCCAAAGGGGTTTAAGGCAAGGGGACCCCCTCTCTCCCCTTATCTTCTGCCTTATAACTCAGACATTAACTTATTTGATTAAACATAAAGTGGATAATGGTCTTTTAGATTGTATTAAAATCTCAAGAAATGGCCCTTCCTTGACCCATCTATTATTCGCCGATGACAGTGTTTTCTAACTGAAAGCTAATCATAAAGATACCAACAACTTCAATGATATTATTTATAAATTTGGTTATTTTATAGGCCTTACTTTAAATTTGAATAAATGTGGTGTGAAATTTAGCGCCAATATTCCCCATCATAATCAACATATATTTGCCTCTAGAATAAACATGAATATAACAAATAATTTAGGCTCATATCTAGGACTCTCCACTGAGTGGGGTAGGTCTAAAGTTAAAGAATTAAATTTTCTAGTAGAAAGAGCTATAAAAAAACCCTTAACTGGAAGAATCTCTATCTTTCAGATGCGGGGAAGGAAATATTAATTAAATCAGTCTTTCAAAGTATTCCTAACTACTTTATGTTCTCTTTTTCACTTCAAAAAAAAATTGCGAGACTATATCAATGAAAATTGCGAAATTTTGGTGGGGTAAAAACTCTAATAAAGGTATACATTGGACCAATTGGTCAAAATTAACACATAGTAAGTTTACAGGGGGGTTAGGATTTAGAGATCTTAATATTATGAACATAGCACTACTTTCTAAACAAGCCAGGAATATCCTTAATAATAAAAACTCTTTACTTTATAACTTATTATAAGGGAACTATTTCCCTAATGACACCTTTTTACATGCTAAATTGGGAAACAAACCTTCTTAGGGCTGGAAAAGCCTAATTACAGGTAGAGATGCTATTAAAAATCATCTAAGTTGGAAAATTGGTAATGAGGAGGACATTAATCCCCAAAAGGATTACTGGTTCTCTCAAGACATGGAAATTAAAAAACCTATTGATATTAATATCAATAAAGTGTCTAACCTTTTCCACAAAGGTGAAAGAAGATGGATTTTGGGGAAAATTAAAGCTAACTATAAAGATCTGATTACCAAAACATTATTAAAACTTTCATACCTCTCATTCCAGTCCAGGATAATCTGACCTGGAACCTAAGTCCTAATGGACTTTATTCAGTTAAAAGAGGTTATCACTTTATAAAATCAGAAAAAATCAAAATGGAAACAAGTACAAAAAAAGCTAAACCATCTTCCTCACATGTTACTGACCCTATTATTTGGAAAACTGTTTGGAATATGAAAATTGCCCCTAAGATTAAGAATTCTATTTGGAAAGCTATAAAGAACTTGATTCCTACTTGTGATAATCTATTTTTGAAAAAATGCAAGGATACAAATATTTGACCTATTTGTAATGTGAAAACCGAAACTGTTGAACACATGCTATTTGATTGCGAATGGGCTCGTGCCAAATGGCTTGCTTCTCCACTTACTTTAAGAATCAGCAACCACTCCACTAGATTGGATGTTTGGATGGCAGATTTACTTAAATTAATGGAAAATCAACCTAATAAAATGCATTATACTTCTGAAAAAATATGTATAATAGCTTGGCAGATATGGAAGGATAGAAACTCCTTTGTTTTCAATAATATGAAACTGGACCCTATTTATACTTTGAAAAAATGTGAAAATGTATGGAATGAATATCTACCTCACATTGAAAGTAATACTACTACACAAAGTAATTGTGTAGACAGGGATACAACTATTACAAAGGTTAATAATGTTAGCGAGAAAGGAAATCTATACAATCTCCCTAATGATGTAACTAATAAACTGAAGGGAAAGAATTACCCCACTTCAGTAGGTAATTCTATTCTTGAAAGAAAGAACCATCAGGTGAATAGTAATAAAGAAAAAGTAAAGGATAGTAAGTGGAAACCTCCTCCTTTAAACTCTATTAAGATAAATTGCGATGCCTCCGTTACTAAAAACAGGTCTACCATTGCTTGTGTTGCCAGGGACTACAAAGGAAAACTAATCAGATGTGAAGCTTGGAGAATTAAAGCTGACAAAGCTCTTGAAGCTGAAGGTTTAGGATTTCTTAAGGCTTGTCTATGGGCGAGAGAACTCAAGAATTTTCATTGTATTGTGGAGAATGACTGCCTTCAACTTATGGAACCATTAGTTAGCAATTTTGTTTTTAATTCTCCTTGATTGCGAATGTAGTTAGAAGTATTTATTCTGTTTTTGAAGTTTGTAATCCATCTTTTTCGTATATTAGAAGAAGTGGAAATGTGATAGCGGATAGGGTTTGCAAAAATTTGCCACTTGGCGAGTCTTATGACTTTTGCGCAAATCCAATCCCTACTAAACTATTTGACTTGTTAAGCCTTGATTCATCCCCCGAGAGGATAGGCTAACACTACTATGTAATTTTTGGGTTATTTAATATAAGCGTTTAGAAAGAAAAAAAACTCTAATGTTTAAAAACTCCTTACAATTCGAATTACAAACCTTGTAACCTTTTCTATTATCTATATATTATTATGCATTTGAAAAAAAAAAAAAAAAAACTATTTGGGTAGAAATAAGAAATTACAATATTGAAAAGGGTAATTCTTCCATCCAATATTGGATGATCCTACACCAATCATATAAATACACATACCCCATGTTTTAAACTTGCAAAGGTAACTAAATTATTAATCTAATGACACGTGTCTTGTTATAATAATCAATGGTAGTGATATGAATATTGGAACATCCAATATTGGATGGAAGTCTTACCCTATTGAAAAGGGCCAAAGCACAATTATCCCATAAATCAAATCAAATACTTGTATATGTATATAAATATGTCGGAAATGCATATAAAAAATAAAAATTTACAAAATGCGAAAGCGAAAACACATCCGGGACGATGACGAAGAAGACGAAACCTTCTACTACCGCTACGCCTCCGCTCCACAACCCTCCACTGCCACCACCACCACCTCCTCCTCCTCCACTAAATCTTCCCGAAACGGTAGTGGCGGTTTAGCTCCATCAAAATCAACAGTCTACGCAAGCAACTTAGACTACACTCTCACAAACTGTGACATCTACACAATCTTCTCCACCTTTGGTAAAATCGCAAAAGTCACCGTCCTTAAAGACCGCCATACACGTCTCAGTCGTGGCGTCGCATTTATACTCTTCGTATCACGTGACGACGCCGTTAAAGCCGTGAAAGGAATCAACGGAAAAATCCTAAATGGAAGAACCCTAACGGCGTCAATTGCTTCAGATAATGGACGCGCTACTGAATTCATTAGAAGAAAGGATTATAAAGACAAGAGTAGATGTTATGAGTGTGGTGAAACTGGACATTTATCGTACGATTGCCCCAAAAATCAGCTCGGGCCTAGGGAAAAGCCCGAACCTTCGAAGAAAGCGAGGGGTAAAGGAAATGATAATTGGGTGGCAAAGGCAGTGGAGGACGAGGAAGAGGAGGAGCAGGTGGTTTTCGAGGAGGAGACTTGGGGATCGGTGGTGGATCGTGGTGCTGAGGAGAGGCTATTGGAGAGGGAAAGGGGGGCGAGAGCCATTAACAAGGGGAAGAAGGAGAAACGAAAAGGCTATTTCAGTGATGAGAGTGATGAAGATGATTAATATGGTTCATATTTCTTTTTCCTTTTCCCGAGCTAGCTGAAACAAGAATTCTTAGTATTCGAACAAAACTGAAGGTTTTCTTAATCTTTATCCTATATTGAGTATCAAAGAGTGTGATCATATTTAGTGTATAAATCATAAAATTTGGATT
Source organism: Nemophila menziesii (assembly GCA_029959085.1). Lineage (NCBI taxonomy): Eukaryota > Viridiplantae > Streptophyta > Magnoliopsida > Boraginales > Hydrophyllaceae > Nemophila > Nemophila menziesii. The sequence goes on along the minus strand of JARWIR010000004.1, from coordinate 42,347,178 downwards.
TAGTATCCTTTATATATGGTTTTATGTTATAATGGATCATCTACTGATTTTTATTGCGTATTCTGCTACATTTGCCTCTGTAGTACAAATTACTGCAATAATAGTGTTAATTGCTTTGTTAATCCCTGAATTATGCATATTAGTCAAATAAACACTAATTTTGTAAATATGGACTATAGTTAGAATGCTTTGAAATAGCATAGAAGTATATTTGACATTTAATGAAATTAGTACTCATAAATGGGTATCTCTAAAGACTAAATACTAGTGACCACAAGTGGTCACTAAAAGTGTAAATGCGACCACTTTATAGACCTCTAGCGAACACATTTGCGGTCGCTAAAGGTCATTACTATAGCAGTGAACTGAGACTATCTGTACACCGCCATCACTAAAGCTCTCAACTCATGACATCGCAGAGCATCTCGATTGCACTACCACCATTGCTCAAATAGGCGCACAGTATGTTATTGACCAAGGATATAATAGTCTTATCATTATTAACAAAAAAGAATACCGAAAGTCATAAAAACCCATATAAAGAAAAAAGACCATGTGCTGTGCGCTGCTCAAGCAGTCCAGGAGTATTTTAGTGATTTTACGTCATTTTATTGGTAAAACAATCGTAGTTAATGCAAGAGGATAGTCATATTTTTAGATCATAACGGCTCCTAACGGTATTTGTAGAACATAGAGATTAATAGATTCCTATATAATAGAGACCACAAGAGTATAACACATGCATTCTGAATTTATTCAACATTATAAAAACACTTCAAGTAAACGAGTTACACAATACTTGTATAAAAGTAAAACCTAGGAACCTAGATGCCAATTCCTGAACTTATTTATAGCATGACATACAAAATTAATAACGATAATCTGGTTAATCAACACCAAGAGATAATATATTCTTCAAGAATTTCCGCAATTTTAGAAGTAAGGTCCTCCTTTTGGTATTCTTGGGGGTACAAACGAGCTGTTACTAGTGAAATACTGATTCAGGAACGCATTCACAGTTTCATATTTCACCTCTGGATAAAGTGTAGTTCCCTCGATACCAAAAGAAGGGTTAATCGCATAACTAGCATAGTTATCCTTTATAGCAACTGAAAAACATACAGCTAGTAGGATATTCTGGCCAAATGGAGCCTCTGCAAGACAAAAATAATTGGATTAATGACTAAAACAGTCCTTTATCTTTACAATTAATGTCATTTTGGTACCGTACCTTGGATCCTGGTAAGTAGTTGTGCCTCAGGAACATATGTCTTGTTTAGGATCTTGCCACTTTTCTTTTCCCACAAGGTAAACAAATCATTGAAGGAGATTATATTGGCTCGTGGTCGTAAATAAAGATTTTTGTTTAATGTTTTTGGATCATCAACTGTTTTAATTACGTATGTAGCTACATCTGCCTCCGATGTTGAAGTTACTTCAATTTCAAAAACCAAAATTTAACAATTAGTCCTCAAGAAAATTGTGTTAATTGCATTGATAGTCCCCGAAAGTTGTCATATAATCATATCTATTCTTGTTTCGAAAGTAGTCAAAATAATCATATCTATTCTTGTTTCATACACAGAATGTTTCGAATTAACATAAGTGTGTATATGGGCAATTTTCTGATAAACCTAAGCATATTTAAGGTGGTGTTTATTTACACTTAATGAATTTTAATCGGGTTCATTAAAACACTAGATCAAGAAAACAATTTGTTTTTCTGGCCAATTTAGATGTGAATAACTCTTAATTGGTTTGTTGCATTAAGATTTCAAACTGAGTTTCGATCATTTACACAGTCTTTTAACAAAATAAGTTTTATTCAGCTGGTCATTCAGCCTTGAGTAGTTATCACTGTTTAAAAAACAATCGACACCTTAGCTTTTTTTTCACATAACACAAGGACCAATGATGCAATTAAGATTAAAAATATTCTTACTTTTCGCGTTTCCATTTCCGAAAGCCTCCACATCCGTTAAATTAGGAAGTAAACCACCACCCAATTGTGCCAAGTTAGGCCAAAACCGCCTCGAAAAGCCATTAGCAACCACAAATGTATGTGGGACCCGTGCTGCTTCAACCGCTCTACGAATTGTAGCTTTATTCGCAAACAAAGTCTTAGCGGGCTCCACCGGATTATCGAGTCGGTCAACATCTATTGCATATTCCGAAGGAAAAAATCTCTGCATTCGATATTTTTTCAAAATACAGGGGTGTCTTTAGCTATTTTACGTAACACAAGGATCAAGATGCAATATATACTTTACCTTTATATTTCCAGCTTCAGTTATAGCTGAAATTATGTTGGTTTGATCAAGTATGTTTAATCCTCCAATACAAGAAATGACCACATCAACTTGTTTCATCGTGGTCACCAATGTACTACGATTAACATTGATATCTCCCTAAAATATAAATTAACAAATTAATGTCTACACAGTATCAAATTATTTATGTGGAACAACATTTTTAATGTGGGGTTGCAACTTTTATCTGCCTTATAGTTGATCTTTCATGTCACGTCTTAGCTTTTCAATAGCCCAAAGATTATTATGATTATGATTTAACTTAGCAAAATTGCAATATTTCTCATTACTCATATAGTTTTCGAGTAACTTACAAGAACTATTTGAACACCGAGAGTTCTGAAATTTTCCACAAGGGCTGCTTTTTCAGTATCTGTGGCTATAGTGTTTGGCCTAACAAGTGCCACTGTGGGATGTTTTGCTTTTACACTAGCTTCCACTACAAACCTTCCAAATCTACCTGTTGATCCAATTATAAAGATCCTGCTCTTGCTTGCTTCGGCTTTCATAACTGTAATATAAGAGAATAGAAAAATGATTTATTTTTTATGAGCTTTTCTTATACCATGTATGGAGTAAGACTAATCATTGTTCGACATATGAAGATCCGGATCATAAATTATGTACTATGATAGCCCCACTTTGTACTATTGTTGTCAAATATTAGGTATAGTTTTTTTTTTCTTTTTGTTCCAGATATAGTTTATTTGAAGTTGGAAAATTCGGAAATCAGAAAACTAGATGAAGGATATTTTGATTTTCAGTTATATATGAGCACGTGTCTTGCTAAATCAACGGATAAATTTTTAGGTGGGTAACGTAGTAATGGACTATTTGTTTAACTATTACATCTAACAAACCAGATGGGATTAGCTAACTGGTCAGGGCTTTGGTCTACCAATCTAGTGGTGCAGGTTCGAACCGAGTCAATGACTCCGAGTCTAAAGTGGCTCTCCTATGTAACACAAAACTATTACATCTAACAATTACTAATAAGTTATTATCTTCCAAACAAATGTATAAATGATTTAAGAGCCCTTTATTAAAAGAGTTAAAGAGTAATGATATATACCACCTAAATTCATACCACCCAAATACTACCTATACCTATTAACGTGGCGTAAATTTTTTAATCTCTAAACAAATATAATCTATAAATTTAGAACCAGCAATCGTCAACGGTAGATATTGTTATTTGACCTTTAACTACCGTTAGATGGTCGTCAAAGGTTTATAACACTTAGCGATTACTGATGGCCGCTAATCAATGTACCCATTGACAACCATCTTAGATTGGTCGTTGAAGAGTCGTGGTCGGTGAAGATAACAGTCGGTCGTTAAAGTAGACTTCTAACAGCACAACTGTAACGACTAACATTTGGCGTTTACAAACCATCGCTAAAACTTCTAACAATTAATTTAGGTAACTCTAGCATCTAAATGTACGATCTTTAAAGATGATAAGCCGTAGCCGCGTCTCCTTATAAAAGCCACTAAAAGAGGATTAAAAGTATACTTGTGATTTAATTTACTACTTATTTAAAGACTCGGTCCTAACAGCGTTTATTTCTGAAATCAAAATTATAAATAGTCAACCCTAAACAATCATAAACCGACCAATATGATATTGTTTGTATCAAGACATAGTAACTTATAAGTCATCAAATCTCATATGTCAACTCTTACAAGTCAACTCTTCGCTTCTCATAAGTCATTTATAATGAGTACTTTGTATACCATTATATATATTCTTGAATACATATAGTTTAAAGGGTTAGAAATTTTATATAATGATTTTATATATTCTTGATAGTTTAAAGGGTACACCAATAAAGTGCACCTATTGTGAACTAAATTTATTCGTCCAAAAAAAAAAAAAAAAGAACTAAATTTAATAATATTTATATTTGAAATACAATTTTTTTTGTTCGAAACTAAATACAATTCAAGTCTTAATAAATAGTAAGCAATCCTGTAAAAATATAGCTATAGTGATACTAAGTTCAAAACTATAAAAGTAATGATATTTATGATATTTTTTTGTCATTCATGTATATTTTTATATGGCATTAAATCAAAAAGAAAGAAAAAAGATAATTTAAAAAACAACACTTTAATTAGTGTTTAAAAAATATATAAAGGTAAACAAAGAAAAAGGCGATAAATATAATTACTCAAACTAATTACTTTAAAATTCTAATATGTACTTACAAATCATGTATTTAAACGTTTTCCCCTTTGTAGAATGTCTCTATAGACTATAGGACTCAATTATATTGGAAGTGAAAAAAGAAAAAAGAAAAAAGAAAAAAGAAAAATATTCACCTGCATGAAACCGAGCTTGAGCAACTTCAAATTGGAGGTTCAAAATAGCACAGAAGTAGAAGGCAATTGTCAAACCACACAACATTCTAAGTTTTGAGGACCTCATAATAAATTGAATATAATCACTTCAACAAATTTCTAATAATTAGCTTCTATTTGAAAATTTAGAGAGAAGATGATAGATGTGGTGCATGGAAAAATAACGAAGAAGCCATCACTATTTATAGGGATCAATTAGATGAATTCAAAACATATAAATAAATATTTTCTCAAGCATGTTGGACAATTGTTTATAGATGACGTCCTATTTAATAATTTATTCGTTATATATTTGTCTCTAAGTAAAGTTTTCGAGAATAAATTTGTTTCTGAAGCAATGTATTTTTCAACCCCTTCTAGATTAAAGGTAATTTTTCTTAATAATGAGGTCATATTTATTTATTTTTCATCTAGATAAATTGTCTACAAGTGAATTTTCAACTAACTCTAGCTAGTTCATTAAAAGTTCAACATATATATATATATTCAAAGTATTCTAGTGACAACCTTACCAACACATATAGTTCACTATAAAAAATTCCCATATAATTGATGTTGATAGTAATTCATTACAATACGAAAAGCTAGGGTTTAATTTCGCCATTAATCCCTGTCTAAAACAAAATGCAAATATATATATATTCTATAAACCAAGTAAAAAAACTTGTAGAGATTATTAAGAAATGAGTATATATTTATATGGAAAGCGTTTAACGTGCATGTAAATTGAAAAGATGGATTATGTGATCGAATTATATTATAATGGATAGTTGATACTTGATACCTTAATATGATCCAAAGTTGTCTACCTTTCCTCGCCTCTATTAATTAATAAAGGCAACTCAACTATGGCCTTTTCTCACGTTTCTTCGGCCGACGGTAAAATACATTTATGCATGTGTCAAGAACTTCATTTTCTATAACAAGAAACCTCTATATATTCTAAGTATTTAGTGACAGCTTTAATTATTCAAAATATTAAACATTATATTTTACTTTCCGTCCTAGAGGAGGCTTTTTCTTTAACCTTGTATAACTCCACCAGCAATTGTATGTTAAAGAGTTGGTGGACTTACACTAACGTTAGGATTATCTCAAAAATTAATTGTGATACTTTGATAAAAATGCTAAGATACGAGATATATTATAAATTTATAACTTTATTATAAATACTGATAGCGTCAAAATTACCAATATTCGTGGTAAAACCTCTCACGATCCATCAAACCATAATACCCAAAGAACCAACACAACAAAGACCCTCATCAGAATTAAAGTCCCAACCATCCAGTGGCGGCTTTAGAAGGTATAAAACGAAAAAGCTTAAGATAAAAGATAGATATTTTTATGTTTTAATTTTAAATAAATTTATAGTTAAATTAAGTAAAGTATATATATATATTTCTTTTCATTTTTAGGTAGGATTAAGATACCTTTTGAAGGCCTTAAGTACTCCACTAGGACCACAAGTATCTAGCTATTATGTTTGAAGAGAATATTACCTAGGACTTGAATACACCACCAAAAGTCAAATATATGAGTCATCTATAATGATTATCAACAAAGTCGCCTCAAAAAACTAAAATAGGATTGACTAGGATTTAAAGATTTAAAAAAAAAATGAACACAGTACTGTTGGCAGCACAAGCGTGTAAACTAATGAACAACCCCGAAAATCTGGCCACGAAACTACTGAAAGGTATTTATTTCAATAAATCTGATATTATGACATGTAAAATTAAACAAAGCAGGACATGGAGTTGGGCTAGCATTATAGAAGGAAGAGATTTTCTGAAAAAACATGGAATAAAAATAATAGGAAATGGGAAAGATACGGATATTTGGAATGAAAGATGGATTGATACAAATTGAAAAATTAATAAACCAGAAGGGGCAAAGATTACTAAGGTTTGCGAACTAATGAAAAAGGGCACAACGGAATGGGATCATGAAATTTTGGATAACATGTTCCCAGAATCGGTGATTCCATTAATTAAAAGGATTAGAGAAACGGATCTGGAAACAATAGACAAAATTATATGACCTTTCTCGAAAGATGGAACTTTCGATACAAAAACAGGGTACAAACTCATAACAGATGAGCATACCATTAATAAATCGACTACAACAAAACAAATTTCAAATCACGATTCACCGATATGGAACATAATCTGGAAATTGAATATCCCCAAAAAAATAAAACTCTTTACGTGGCGTTTAACTAACAATGCAATTCCGACCAGGAAAAACCTATACAAAAGGAAATGTGCCGATTCAAAGAACTGCTTATGGTGTAACCATCCAGAAGAAGATATAGAACATTTATTATTGAAATGTCATATGTGCAAGGACATATGGGCAGGATCGTCTCTCCAAATAAAAATCCAAGAAAATTTTGAAGATAGTTTCGAATAGTGGTTTATGGGATGAGAACATGGTGAGAGACTTAACAATGATTAATCTCTGGAATATATGGAAAGGGAAAATGAAAGCAGTACATGAAGGAAAAGCAATTAGTTGAACATGAATCAATATAGCAACAACAAAGCTTATGCAAGAAATATACGGCATCGATTGGAAAAAGAATGCATCTCAAAGTGTTCAAATACAAAAGGACTACGTGGGAGAAGGAACATTAGGAACAACTTCACCAGAGGTCGAAATGTACTGCGATGCATCCTTTTCAAACAAATGGGATCCTTCAGGAATAGTGGTAGTGGGACTCAAAAAAATACCAAGACAACTTTCACAAACAGTGGCGACCTGGATTGCAACTCAATAGTAAAAGGAGAAGCATATGGTGTACTAAAAGCTATAGAAATGGGAGCGGAATTCAAAGGAGAAAGGAAAGTAATTTTCTCGGATAACCTTGAGATTATTCAAGGTATTAAGCAGGTGTCAGTTGCGCGTTGGAATATCCAACCTATTCTTCTTAAAATTATCCACAAAGCTGGTGAGATTGGGCAGGTTTCGTTTTTCCATATCAATTGAAGACTCAACAGCAAAGCGGATAAAGTTGCACAGGAGGCTAGACACGGGGCAATCTCTAAACGTCTATCGATGTTTAGTCTTTTTGACGCTTCGGCTAGATTATGTAAAATAGGAATAGGTTAATCATTTCTTCTTCTTGGTGCCATTTGGCACCTCCCATTGTCCAAAAAAAAAGATTGATTACTTAGAGCGGATTTTTTTTTGAGATATTATAATTATACACGGTCCTGCATATCAAGATCTCGAGGAAAATACATCTTCAAAGACCTTAATAGACTAGACATTTAAAGGTTGACAGACGAGAATCCTTGTTAAGACTTCGGTCATTGAGGTATGATCTGACTATCGGGTTTGAATGAAAAAACTGCCTCGAGCATAAGTCTACACTATGAGAGTTAAATATAAGACTCGTCAATAATGATCATCTAGACTATAAGGAAAGCACGTCCTCAAATATGCAAAGACTCATAAGTGTTGCCTTATTAGGACATGTTGCTTTTGTGTTTAAGTTAATAAGTATAATGGTGGGATGTTGTGCTTTCGTACTACCCTCCACCATATACCTTCCAAACCTACATGTTCATTTAATGGATTATGGTCCCCTTCCTTTTCACCCGAGTTTGAAAAATATGAATTGTTACCCATTTTAAAAAATATATATATTAGCACTCTTTGTATTCCCTTAAAAAAGTATGCAGTCCTTGGGCAATCAAGTCACATGGCCTGATGGTTGCTCTGATTACTTCTATAAAAAAGACTTACATACTATAAAAATATATCTGATGAGAGTAATAACTGACTTACTCTAGAATAATAACATTTTAGCTCCTATAAATAGCACTTACATTACTTTTATTCCTAAAACTAAAGGATCAGCTACTATTGGTTATTACAGACCTATTAGCTGTCCAAATTTAATATACAAGGTTATTATTGATATCTTTGTTGAAAGATTAAACTCTTATATGAAACATATAGTTCCCGAGAAGCAAATTGTTTTTGTCCCTAGAAGATTAATGCATAGAAACCTTATAATAGCTCATCAAGTTGTTACGTATCTTAAGAAATCTAGAAACTCAAAAAAAAAATACTATTTCTATTTAAGTAGATATCTCAAAAGATCTTGAGCAATTAGAATGGGATTTCTTAATAGACATGATAAAGAAATAGGTTTCTTACAAATTTGGTTATATTGGATATGTGAATGTATTACTTTCGTATCTTATGTTTTTCTTCTTACTGGTAATCACATACGGTAATTGCTTGTAGTGATGAATCGACTAAGGCTTGCGGGTTTGACCTTCAACAAACCCTTGGAGGTATATGACACATCTATATTGGAACCTTCAAGGGATTGGTACCCCCTTAACGGTTTCAACACTTAAGGATGTGATCCGGCTTCATCATTCTAAGGTCATTTTTCTCGCTGAAACTATGAGTAAAATTGCTATAACTGATGCACTTGCTTTATCTCTTAATAAGAAAATTCTTACTATTATTGAACCTTTATGTAAAGTAGGAGGTATTTTACTCCTTTCTGAACCTAGTTATAACATTACCATTGGAAAAAACCCATTATTATATTCATTGTAAAATCACTGATGAAAATTTGCTTACCTTCTAAACTACTTATGTATACAATCATCCTAATGATGATTTAAAAGATAAAATCATCATATAACTTATTGATATTGGTCATGGCCTTAAATCCACCCCCTGAATCATTTTTAGGCGACTCCAATATGATAAGATCTCCTGATGAAAAATCAGGTGGACTTTATACCCCTTCTGATAACATTTTTAAGCAAACTTCATGATATTGACTCTACAGGTTGTTACTTCACTTAGATTAACAAAATATATGGCAATGCTCTTATTAAACAAAAAATTAATAGAGGGATTGCTATCCAAAATTAGGATAATCTTTTCCCTAATGCTTGGATCACTGTTCTCCTAACCCTAAGGTCTGATCACATCCCTTTTATTGAAAACTTTAAGTTAACAAACTAAAAAAAATCCCAAAGATTTTATTATTGAAAAGACTGGAACACTGAAGTTACTGATATTATAAAAACTCAATGGAAACTTCACTTAAACAATAATAGCAGAGGAATCTTAAAATTTGGGAAAAACTACATGTTATTACTGGTGCCATTACTCTAAGGGCTAGGAAAAAAGAATTAACAATAGAGCTCAAATAAACTATTTTATGAAACAATTAGAATTAAACACCAAAGTTATTAAAAATTATGATGAGATTAATTCTATTAGCTCTAAAATTGAAAATCTTTGGATTAAGAAGGAGGAATACTGAAAACAAAGAAGTAGAATTCAATGAATTAGGCAAACAGTTGGTATTACCATGCCTCTGCTAAAACTAGAAGGAAAAGAAACAAAATTACTTTTTAATGAATAATGATGTGATTTGGAACACTGGTCCCTTTGACATTGAAAACATTATTACTACACACTTCAACTCAATATATACTACTATTAGGTCAAAGGAATTATGATAATGTCTTACAAAAAATTGAACTTGTAATTACTCATGAAATGAGCACTCACCTTGAAACACATGTTACCCTTAAGGAAATCAAAAAAGTTGTTTGGTTTGGAAGCAAAAAGACTCCTGACACTGATGGTTATTCTGATTTTTTCTTTAAGAAACACTGGTATATAATTAAAGTTGATCTAATGAGAGTCATTAATGTCTTCTTATATAACAATATCTATCTATCTCCCATCAATGGGACCTACATCACTCTTATTCCCAAACTTGATGGTCCAGCTGTTGTAGGTCACTATAGGCCAATTAGTTGCCCAATTTTTTTTATATAAAATTGTTATTGGCATTCTTGTGGCTAGATTAAAACCTCTTATGCATACTATTATCTCGGAGGAACAAAATGCATTTGTCCCTAGCTAGAAGTTTTATACATGAAATATCATGATAGCTCATGAAGATGTCACTTATATGGAAAAAAAAAACTAGAAATTCTAAAAATTACACACCTGCTATTAAAGTTGTCATTTCCAAAGCATTTGAGAATATTGAGTGGGATTTTCTTATTGATATGGTGCATAATATGGGGTTTTATGAATTTATGAGTGCATTTCTTCTGCAACCTACTCTATTTTACTTAATGGTAGTCCCACTAGCCTTAATAATTCTACTAGGGTCTTGGAACACGTGGATCCTCTCTCCCCCTTTCTCTTTTGTTTTTTTTACTCAATCCATAAGTGCCCCTATAAAGGATAAAGTTGATCAAAAGGCACTAAACTTGCTAGATTTTTTCCAAAGATCTCTCATATCTTATTTGCCGATGACAGTTTATTTTTCTCAAAGAAAATGTTGATCAATTTGAACATTCTTGGTGTTATAAATCAATACTCTTATGCCTCTGGCCAAACTATAAACCTTAACAAAAGTGGTATTGTTTATATTTAAAACACTCTTGCCTATGATATTTCTTACTTACAAATATTATAAGAATGAATCATTTGGCTGACCTTGGGAAATACCTAGGTCTCCACTCTAATTGGGGGAGATCAAAGGTAAAATCCTTGGAATGGATGGTTGAAAGAGTTATAAAAATAATGAATCACTAGACCACTAAACTACTCCTGTTAGGGGTAAAGAAACAATTATCAATGTTGTTATTTGATCAATACATGTGCACACTGTGTCCTTATTCCTTATTCCTACTATTACTTGTAATATTATTAGTAGTCTGGGTGTATCTTTTTGGTGGGGTAACAAGGGTGATAAAAAAATTCACTAGAAAAGTTATAAATATCTAGAACTACCAAAATTAAAGGGAGGTGGTGTCGCCTAGGGTGTGATAAAAATATGATAAATAAACGCTGAAAACAATGCACTAAAGCACCCTAGACAATCACAGTACTGCAAGTATTACAGGACGTATGCAAGTTTTATTGATAAGAAGATTCATTCTCAGGGACTTAGTGAAAGTCCTAGAGGGGGGGTGAATAGGATTACTAATAAGATTAATGCCTAATTAAAAAATCTTTTGGACAAGTATAAGTTTAAGAGAAAACTTCTAAGTCAACTAGTTAAATCAAACTCTTATAGGATCATGCAAAGGTAAGATAGAGTTTTGATATAAAAGTATAACAAGTAAATCGTCAAACCAATATCTTAAAAACTACTCTAGGAGACTATATGTTACATATCCTAGATAAACAATATCATATAACTCATGCTAGCATATTATCAAACATATAGAGTGCGGAAAGTAAATAGAGTAGGGATAGAAAGATACACACGATTTATAGTGGTTCGGTTTCCCTACATCCACTACCTAAGGAAGCCTCCTTAGGATTTCAAGCTTTTCACTAAGCTTCCGTGTCTCTCTTAACCGGGTCGAGAACACAATAACCTTTACAAACTCTTCGATAACACGAAGGACAAACCACTTGTGTAATCACAACACAAGGACACCAAGTATACTCCCTATACTTGAATTCTCTCTTAATCTATCTATTACAAGACCTAGACTTAAGAGGATAGCAACAAAGTGTTTAAAGGTTTGCTAATAAAAGCTTGTAACTAAAACTCCTAAAAGAGTGGATATGACTATAAGCTTGTTTACTCCTCTTAAGTGGATAGAACCTTGTGGCTTAATTGATTAACTCCTTGAAAGGATTTATAAGCTCACTAAGATTGAATTTGACTATGTATAGCACTTGACACCTTCTTGAATGATAGCAATTAAGCCCCTTAATGTTTGTAATTAGTTGGTGTAGTTGTAGCCTTCAAAGAGCTTCAATTTATAGTAGAAAATGGCTTCCAACGGTCATAAGACTTGGGTCCAACGGATCTATTAATCTCCCAACGGATATATTCCTTATGACTTGTCTTTTGTGCATAAAACCCTTTTGTGCGGTGTACCGAGGATATGGTCCGGTGCACCGCAGAGCTATTCGACTTAACTTTGAGCTTACTGGTCGGACTAACCAATGTACCGCAACCCTGGTCCGTAAGCTTGGTCCGGTATACCGCAGCGGTGTACCGCGCCAAGTAACTTTGAAGGATAATGACTTGGATCAATAAATCTTCTTCACGAAAGTTGTTGGAAACATTATTCTGAGAATCTTTGAAGTTGAACACTGAAGCTAATTCTCAATATACATAAAGATAAGGTTAATAGCATTTGTATGAGAATTAGTTTCTTAAGATAAAACAATAAAGATGATCAACATGATAAAGAAAGAGTTTTTTGATGAATAATGAGTGCACTATAGAATGTTAAGAACAATAGAAATAAGCACACTAATCATAAGAGGATTTGTCACATTAAAACAACCTATTAAGGGAGGCTATATGCCAACAATCTCCCCCTTTTTGATGATGACAAATCCTTCACTAAAACACCTTAGGAATGATATGAAAGTTTAAGCACTAAAGAAATAAAGCTCCCCCTCACAAAAAGCATAAGATTTTAGATGCATTTGTGAGTGTTTAAAACGTGCAAGTTTTGAAGGTTTTAGTGCACATAATATTTCTCCCCCTTTGTCTTCATCAAAAAGACGGGGTAAAAACAACTAAGAATAGAAGAGCAAGATCTCGAGTGAATAGATTTTAAACAATGATTTAGAGAGTGTGCAAGAGTTTTAGTAAAAAATGATTTTTTTTTTTTTAGAAAAAGATGCACAAAGATAGATATGAGTAAAGCAAGAGCTAAGGATAGAGATTTGTACCAACTCCTTGATCGATAGAATTTGATTTCATATGCTTTCTAATGACACAAACGATTAGTTGCAAAATATGAAATAAATGATTTGTCTAAGCATTTGAGTCTTAAAATATGATTTAGCAAAGACTCCCCCTTACAAAATGCATAAAGTTTGTTTCAATTTTGTAAACGTTTGATTGACAATTTTCCCTAATAAGAACACTTGAAATCATTTTGAAGAAATTTAGGGGTAAAACTGTAATTTGTTGAAAAGCAAGGGGTCAAGATGTATTTTTCAAAATTTTTGGGGACTAAACGCAATTTTGAAAAATCTTTTGGGGACCGAAATGCAAATTTCAAACTTTTTAGGAACAAGGCTAAAAAGAACAAACTATAGGGACTAAGGAGCAATATCAAGAATTAGATGAAGAAGTACCTATAACATCAAAGAACATGTTAGCAACATAAAAACCAAATCAAAGATGATAAGCAACTAACAATCACGATAAGAACATAACTAGTTTAACCAATAATCCAAATAAAACATTTAGCATCCTAACATAAAAACCAAATAAACCAAAGTAGCAATATCCTAGATGTCCAAAACACGGACCCACAAATACTTAAAAAACATAAACACACCACAAACTAAAAAACAACCACATAAGCATAAAGACCCATAAACCACCAAGAAAGATAAAAAGAAGATTTAACGAGTATCACGAGGAGAGCGGCTCCTAGACCTTCTTCCATTTCCAATATCATCACGAATACAAGAGACATCATTTTTCATACAAGAAAGCTCATTCGCAAGATGCCCTATTTTATCTTCCAAAACCCCAAATTTCCTTTCAATTTTGTCTTCCAAAGCCACAAATTTACTACCTATATAATCCATGAAACGAGACATAGCGCTTTCAAAACCGGATGGATTAGGAGGGTTTACAATGGTGGGTTGGCTTGGAGTGGGCTCATTTGGAATAGGGTTTTGTTGGGTCGGGTTATCTAATAATTGAAGAGTTTCAAGCTCCGGACCATCGGTTCTACTTTTAGCTTCAAGGATGTGATTACGAATAGTAGCATCCGAAATACGATTAATAAAGGAGACCGAAACATAGGTGTTGTTATAAATGACAAATTTCATTCTAAGAATCGTGAGATAATCGAAACTCCATGACTTATTGATTGGTTTCACATTTGTTCCTCCAAAAGAAATATCATTAGCTTCAAAGACTTTGGAAAGAAAAATACCGTAAGGGACTTTATCCCGAGAGGCTCTAGCATGATTCATCCATTTGAACATTATTGCAATAATGTTAATCGGTTGTTTGGTGAAGATCAAATATAAAAGATAAGCTTCATAGGGGATAAGTTTTGCATCATGCTTATCTTTCGGAATCACGGCCGAGATAAGAAACTTGTGAGCCACAATGAATTCCGGATCAAAGTTACGAATGTTCCAATTTCCATCGGGAACAACCATTCTTCCATTAACAAAGTCATTAACCTCATTTTGAGCAATTATATCAATATTAGAGTTATCCCAACCACTAGACCAAAACCCGCTAAAACCATCCGAAGGAATGTGAAATTGAGTACACAAAGTAGTAGACTTTAAACGTAAAACGGTACCCGAAACAGTTGACTTAATTGAAGAAGTAGCATGATTATATTCAAAATTAGTATAGAATTCTTCGATTAACCCGATTGCCAAATGACTACCCGAAAAAGCAAATATTTTATGACATTTTTGAAATGAAAGAAGATCAAATAGAGAGTTTTCACCGGAGGGAAAGGCCGAAGCACTCATTGTTCTACCCGGAAGAGCATCGAATGGCCGGAGTGGAGGTGGTGTTGGTGACCTCGCCGGAGATGGTTCACGGTGGCGGCTGGAGGAGGCTCCGGTGGGGGCTTTCTTCTTGTTAGCAGCGGTTTTGGTTCGAACCATGGTGGAAAATGAGATGGGTAATGAAGGATAGAGAAGGAGGAGTGATTTAAAGGGGTGAAGAAGGGAGTTTTGGTGGTGGAGACGGAGTGAGGGTGGCCGGAAATCGCCAAGGAGGAGGAGAGGAGGTGTTCTAATGAAGGAATGAAGAGAATGGAATGAAAAACGGACTATAAAATCTGTCAAAACCCTTACCTGCGGTGTACCGCGGGAACCGTCCGGTGCACCGCAAGAGTGTTCGGTTTTGACACAAAAAATGAGATTTTTGATTCTTTTAAAAACACCCGAAACACATTCGAAACTTCCCCAAATGATTCGGAATGGTATAAAATAATTTTGAGCATCTTAGTTTTGAAAAGAGAAGCCAAGGAGAACCAAAAAAACTCATACAACAGTTAATATCACAAAAGTCCCTAAGTTTTCTAAAAGTGCAAAAAGACCCAATGCAAGAACAAAGCAACATTTAAACATGTAAAAAGTTAAGAACCAAAAGATAGTAGCACAAGTTGAAAAATCACATAAAACACACTCTAAAACATAAACATAAAAACAAGAGAGGAAGAATTTCACCGTATTTTCCTTTTATGAGGTTTGAACGTCCTTTTGCATAGAGTTCCATTTTCTTGACGCTCAACACCTTCAATACATGTTACTATGGTAACCGAGGTGGAATGGATCCGGAAATGTTGTTAGCATTTGTCACGATCCATATAGGTTTTTCCCATGAAGGTATCAAAGATCCACTATTAAGTTGTTCATGGTAATGACACGTAGAAGCATGATGACCGGGTTTACCACAATAGTTGCAAGAACTTCTTTTTCGAATAGGGTTACCAAGTAGAGGTTTTGAACAAGAAGTTTCGATATTCTTTTCAATATCCAAATAATCACTTAAATATAATTTTTCTTTAAAAAAGCCATTTGGATCAAAAGGAGTGACATTTGAGAAAGGATGATTTTTTAAAGTATCAAGAGCGAGGGAAAAAGCTTCATCCAATTTTTTAAAACCTTCTATGCTTTTCTTCATAGGATGTTTCCATTTATTTAAAGAAAAAATGTTTTCAAAACACGGGTTTTTAGTATTCCCAAGAATATCATCCAAAGTGATACAACATTTAAAACAATTCTTTAGCTCAATTTTACCCTTTTTTAACATAAGATTATTCAAATGGATTTGAGAATCAAGAATTTTGAGAAGGGATGAAATTTGCCTAATATCACAATAATTATAAGGAAGAGATAAAGAGTTAGGATAAAGAGCTACCTCATGATTTGGTTTAAACTCGTTGTGAGATTCATCATGGATTGAGACTTCTTCTTCTTCGTCATTTTCGACAATTCCATATAAAAACTCCAAACGATTCCAAAGCTCTTTTGCGGATTTACAATCTAACATTTGTGAGAAAATTTCTTCGGAAATTCCACGAATGAGAGTGTACATTGGTTTTGCATTTTGAGTGAGCTTTGCTTTTTCCTCAATGGTAAGTTCATCAAAATCTTTTTCTTCTTGATTTAGCTTAAGAACTCCCTCTTCATTTAACTCCTCTTTATAAGGGACAAATGGACCTTCCTTTACGATTCTCCATTGATCGGGATCTTCGACTTTTATAAATTCCTCCATTTTTGTTCTCCAAGCAAAATAGTAAGTTCCTACAAAAAGTGGAGGTCGAGTAGAAGACGAACTTTCCAAAAGATTAAATTCCATATCGTTTACTCTACTAACGATTAAGCTATTCACGTAGAGTTAGGCTCTGATACCAATTGAAAGTCCTAGAGGGGGGGTGAATAGGATTACTAATAAGATTAATGCCTAATTAAAAAATCTTTTGGACAAGTATAAGTTTAAGAGAAAACTTCTAAGTCAACTAGTTAAATCAAACTCTTATAGGATCATGCAAAGGTAAGATAGAGTTTTGATATAAAAGTATAACAAGTAAATCGTCAAACCAATATCTTAAAAACTACTCTAGGAGACTATATGTTAGATATCCTAGATAAACAATATCATATAACTCATGCTAGCATATTATCAAACATATAGAGTGCGGAAAGTAAATAGAGTAGGGATAGAAAGATACACACGATTTATAGTGGTTCGGTTTCCCTACATCCACTACCTAAGGAATCCTCCTTAGGATTTCAAGATTTTCACTAAGCTTCCGTGTCTCTCTTAACCGGGTCGAGAACACAATAACCTTTACAAACTCTTCGATAACACGAAGGACAAACCACTTGTGTAATCACAACACAAGGACACCAAGTATACTCCCTATACTTGAATTCTCTCTTAATCTATCTATTACAAGACCTAGACTTAAGAGGATAGCAACAAAGTGTTTAAAGGTTTGCTAATAAAAGCTTGTAACTAAAACTCCTAAAAGAGTGGATATGACTATAAGCTTGTTTACTCCTCTTGAGTGGATAGAACCTTGTGGCTTAATTGATTAACTCCTTGAAAGGATTTATAAGCTCACTAAGATTGAATTTGACTATGTATAGCACTTGACACCTTCTTGAATGATAGCAATTAAGCCCCTTAATGTTTGTAATTAGTTGGTGTAGTTGTAGCCTTCAAAGAGCTTCAATTTATAGTAGAAAATGGCTTCCAACGGTCATAAGACTTGGGTCCAACGGATCTATTAATCTCCCAACGGATATATTCCTTATGACTTGTCTTTTGTGCATAAAACCCTTTTGTGCGGTGTACCGAGGATATGATCCGGTGCACCGCAGAGCTATTCGACTTAACTTTGAGCTTACTGGTCGGACTAACCAATGTACCGCAACCCTGGTCCGTAAGCTTGGTCCGGTATACCGCAGCGGTGTACCGCGCCAAGTAACTTTGAAGGATAATGACTTGGATCAATAAATCTTCTTCACGAAAGTTGTTGGAAACATTATTCTGAGAATCTTTGAAGTTGAACACTGAAGCTAATTCTCAATATACATAAAGATAAGGTTAATAGCATTTGTATGAGAATTAGTTTCTTAAGATAAAACAATAAAGATGATCAACATGATAAAGAAAGAGCTTTTTGATGAATAATGAGTGCACTATAGAATGTTAAGAACAATAGAAATAAGCACACTAATCATAAGAGGATTTGTCACATTAAAACAACCTATTAAGGGAGGCTATATGCCAACACTTAGTGTGTTACACGAATGAGCAAATAATACAAGTAGGAAGTAATTAATTAAAAGACAGAAAATAAATACGATTGATTGAGAGGATATTAATTAAAATAATGAAAATTAAAAGACGATAAATTAAATACGAAGAAATATGAGATGAGAAATATAGCTTTGGTTTTGCTGGTATGCACTAATCCTTCTAATTCTTTCTATTAAATTCCAGTTAATAAGGGAGATAATTAGCTCTTAAATACTTAGTCAGGATTCTAAATTCCCTCTCCTAGACCTTGAGAGCGACTAGGGGGGCTACAGACACACCACGAGGCAGCCTAAACTTAGGGTTATCCTTCGCCACTAGGTTCCTAAGCAATTCAATTCCAAACATGGTGATAGTGATGAAAACAAACCCTAATGACAATCTAGTTAGAATTAGTGTTGTCAAGACCAATATCGGACCTTAGACGTTATGTGGTGTTTCAATAATTAGACACCCAGTTAAGTTGATCATCTAACTACTATTAAGAAAGCCTAAAGTGATTAGGTTTAGGACAGACAATAATTCAAAACACATAAACAAATATATGAGTAAGCAGCTAATATCATATTAAAACATATAATTCCCAAAGAAACTTAGATAGAAAGAAAATAGAATTCATAGATTATACGTGATGCAAAACCCAAGCTATGGGAAAATTAGTTCATACCTGAAGGAAATAAACTAAAAGATTGAATAAAAGACTTCATCTTGCTCTCTACAATAACTCTAATGATATAAACCCTAAGGACTAATTTATGTGAGGCAAGGATGATTTATAAGTGATATAAGGGTGTATTTATAGGTGTAGAGAAGCCCTAATATGTTTTCTTGGAGTAGAAGACAAGTAATGGACTCCAAGCCCAACTCAAATTCGTAACCCTAAAATATAGAATCAGCCCCGTTTTTGTTTTGGTCATAACAGCTTCAATACTTGTCCGTTTGACGCGTATAAATAGTCAAAATTCATTGTATCGGAAATATATTTACTTTGCTCTTGACCATTCTTCCAAATTCCTCACCGATTTTGAGATATAAGCCCATTTGTGGTCGTGGATGCTGAAATTCAGATTTATTTGGCAACTTTGTCTTTTCCATATTTTAGCTTTTGTTTCTTTATCTCCAATTTACATGCATATATTCTTTCCTTTATCTCTTAGTATTGCCTTGGCATCTAATTAATCTCTATATATATCTTTAAAACTTCACACTAAATAAATAATTAAACCCAATATGCTCTAAACATAATAATTCAATAAATCAAGACTAGAAATAGGAAAGTGCAGTATTTAATGGGAAAATAGACTAGAAAGACTTCTAAAACACTAAAAATGATTTATCTAACTAATATTAATTCATGACAAATGAGGAGACATCCAGGAGGTGTGAGTTTTAAAAACTTTGCTCCTTAGACTTGGCTCTTGTTGCTTCTACTACATGGAAACTTAATCTTAAGAAACATTCACTTGCCTATAGAATTCTCAAAGGAATTTACTTTCATAATAGTGACTTTCTTAATGTCACTGCAAATACTAATGCCTCTTGGTGCTTTAAATCTCTTATTAAAGGCAGAGGTTTCTTACAAAAGGATTTAAAATGGGCATCAGGAAATGATACTGATATAAACATTTAGAACAGACATTGTCTGAACTCCAAAAAGTATATCCCAAACCTTAATAACTCTGACTTGGTAAAAGTCTCTAATCTCATGATGGTTATCAATAATAATTACTTGAAACTTTTGATACCCAAGAAGCTACTGATATTCTAGCTCTCAACAAACCTGAAAGAGTTGTAATGATACTTTATGCTAGAATAAAAATACACATGGTAGCTTCTCAACCAAAGAATGTTATAGTCATATTATTTATGATGATATAAATGCTTCTAAAGCAAATACTGCCTTATGTCCATCCATTTTTTACTTAAATGATGAAATTTTTTGGAAAAATCTTTGGCATCTTAAGTTTCCTCCAAAGGTTCTCATTTTTCTTTAAAACGCGGCTACAAAAACCCTCCCTACACAACAATCACTATTTGATAGAAAATGTGCCTTAAATAATCTTTGTAAACACTGTAATGATACACCTAAATTTATAGAACATATCTTCTTAGACTGTTCTAGTTCTAGAGATACATGGCTTGCATCTCCTATGACTTTCGTATCAAACTCTATTATTACCTCTAGATTTGATGATTGGCTATAATATTTTATGAACATTAAAAATTTCACTGATGAGTTTTATCGAATTCTAGTTGAGTTGGCAGCCTTGATTGCCTGGTTTATCTGGAAATTAGAAATTGTAAATACTTTGAAAATCGAGAGATCTTTCCCTTTTATGACATCAAGAAAGCATACACAGCCTATGATGAATACAATAAGTATAAAAATGAGGTTTTTGAGGCTGAAAGTGAAAACCACACTGAGCTTGATTTTACCTCTACTAATATTAATATAAATCCGAGTAAAACTTCTACTTATACCGATGTTAATGGTAATTATGATAGCACTACTTATACTTATAATACTATACATCAAAATCTTATTCAGATTCATGTTGATGTTTCTTATAAAAAAACTAACAATGGCATTGTTGTTTGTGTGTTTAGTAATCACCAGGGCCGCTTTTTGGATGGACAAACAGGGACTTTTGTAGCTCACTCACTAGTAGAAGTAGAACTAGTTGGGATAAGAAATGCAGTCATCAAGGCAACAACCTATCTACACCATCAATTCTACCTGAAAAGTTATTATTTTACCATCATCAAACCTCTTCAATTAGGAACAAAATACAACAAAAACTTCCTTCAACCACTTTCAAAGATATTTTACTACTTTCCAAAGATCACTAAATCTCCTTCTCACATACTAATAGGAGACTAAATACTACAGCTAATTGGCTTGTGAGACAAGAGATGCTCAATCTTTAATCTTGTAATTGGGCTTCCCACCCCCTTTCCTAATTAGTTCCCCTACTTAAAAATGATTTATTGGCTACTGGTGTTAGTTAAAATATTCTAAACTTATTGTATTTGTCCATTTTTATTCTAACCTATGTCTCATTTTTTACTAAAAAAAATAGATGATTGTATTAGTTTAATCTTGTATATTGTGTAACAACTATTAATATAAAAGGGTAAAGCCCTTGTATGACCCCTTAACTTTGCCCAAAGTGCAAGGACCGCCCCTGATCTTCGTTTTTACCCATTTACTCCCTTGATGAACCCTTTTTGTGACACCGTTAACCCTTTTTCCATTTTTCTGTTAGTTGACCGTTAGTCAACGCCACACATCGCCATGTCACCACCACGTCAGCGCCGTCCGTCTTCGTCATCATCGTCCCTAACTAAAAAAAAAAGCTAAAATAGAAATTGAATCATCATCATCGGAAGTTCAATACTTGAGTTATGAAGGCGAACATCACTAACCCCTTATTATGAATCTTGTAGATCAAGAACTTAGCGAGCCTTACTCCAGCTTCACTTATCGTTACTTCGTTTACCTCTGGCCACAACTCTTCTTTCTTGTACCTACTTTCAATCTCTTCTTTTTCTTCTAATCTCCATATAATATCTAATTTTTATTCAAACCCATATTAATATTGAATACTAATCTTGGTACCCAGGCTATTCGTTATTTTATTATTCATATGAGTTTGTAGAGCATACCCATTAGGCAATCAAGAACGTTTCTAATTATCCTTATATAAACACATCTCTTCAAAATAGGCATGCCAGGTCGAAGAACTTCCAACTTTTTCAAGAAACCAATCTCTTCCGGAACTTCACCAGAGAGATAGTTCGAGAAAAGTAACAATTCGCGTAAACTTTCAAGCTTTCTGACCTCCCGAGGGATTGTGCCGATAAGAGAATTCCTCGACATATCAATTGTTTCAAGGTACACAAGTTTCGAGAAATCCGGAGATAGGGACCCGCGTAGTCCTAGATTCGACAACTTGAGCTTCACGACACGAAATTCATCATGGGAAGATTAAGAACAAGTTATGCCATTCCAGGTACAAATGCTACAACTTTTGATTGGAATCAAGTTCAGACTTTATTCTTAGAAGCCAGTTGCATCAGATTTACTGTTATCTGCAATGGAAACTCGAAAAACGACACAAGCTATTGAGAAGAAAGGATCAAATGGAATTAGAATATATTCTCCATTTTCAGATCATGGGTAAGTAAGGAGTGCAAAAGAGTTGTGGTTGTGTAAGAATTTTGAAGAGAATGAACCAAATAACAATGGTGTAGGAGGTTAAGTATATAATTTAGTAGATTAGAAAGATTGGAAGATAATTAGAAATGTTTTTGATTGCCTAATTATCCTTATAGCTGGTAGTTTCAGAGGTTACATCGCAATGCTTGTGGTTCTTAAACCTTATAGAAGCAAAGGGATAGGTGAGGGTTTTTCAAACTCGTGCTATTTTACTTTGATAAATCTGTGAATTTGCAAATTATTGAACTCGAATGTTCATGTTTTAGCTACTGAACTTGTAACGAGATTGTTGGCATATAGCCTCCCTTAATAGGTTGTTTTAATGTGACAAATCCTCTTATGTTTAGTGTGCTAATTACTCTTGTTATACATATTCTATGTTGCACTCTAATTCATCAAAAAGCACTTCTTTATCATTTAGATCAAAGCTTTATTGTTATATCTTAAGAAACTAATTCTCTTACAAATACTTTTATTCATATCTTTGTGTACATTGAGAATTAGCTTTAGTGATCAACTACAAAGCTTATTAGAATGATGTTCTCTACAACTCTCGTGAAGAAGGTTTTCTGATCCGAGCATCACCGCAAAAGATATACTCACTAGAAGGTGTTTTAGACCTTTGGTGCGGTACACCGGAGGTTCTGTGCGGTACACCGCAGCCCACGGACTACACCACGGACCAGGGGGCTAGCCCGTCAGAGAGCAAGTGAATTTAGCAAGCTCAGTGCGGTACACCGCACCAACCCCGCGGTGCACCGCAGATTAGGGTTTCCTGCAGCAAAATGAAGACAAAAGGAATATATCCGTTGGGGATATTAATATATCCGTTGGAGACAAATATTATGACCGTTGAGAGCATTTTGCAGCTATAAATTGAAGGTCTTTCAAGGCTACAATAACACCTTCAACCCATATACACTTAGGGGCTTAATTGTTATCATCCAAGAAGGTGTCAAGAGCTATACAATGTCATATCTACTCAATTAAGGAGTTAATCCAATAAGCCACAAAGTTCTATCTACTCAAGAGGAGTCTTTCATGCTTAAGTGTTATATCTACTCATTAGGAGATTGTTAGCAAAGTAGTTTCACCCTTTAAACTCTTTGTATTTATCCTCTTAAGTCTAGTTCTTGTAATAGATAGATTAAGAGACAATTAGAGTATCGGGAGTATACTCGGTGTCCTTGTGTTGTGATTACACAAGAGTTTCCTTCGTGGTTTCGAAGAGGTTGTCCTTCGTGTTATCAAAGAGGTTGTAAGGGTTATTGTGTTCTCGACCCGGTTAAGAGAGACACGGGAGCTTAGTGAAAAGCTTGAAATCCTAAGGAGGCTACCTTAGGTAGTGGATGTAGGGAAACCGAACCACTATAAATCGCGTGTATCTTTCTATCCCTACTCTATTTACTTTCCGCACTTTATATGTTTGATAATATGCTAGCATGAATATTGTGATATTGATTATCTAGTTTATCTAACATATTGTCATCTAGAGTAGTAAGAGATTAGAAACTCGTTTTACTTGTATCACTTATATATCGAACCTCTTAGCTTATCCATTGTATGATCCCTTAGGAGTTTGATATATTAGTTGACTTAGAAGTTTCTTTCTTAAACTTATAATTGTCCAAAAGATTTTTAATTAGGCATTAATCTTATTAGTAATCCTATTCACCCCCCCCCTCTAGGACTTTCAATTGGTATCAGAGCCTAACTCTACGTGAATAGCTTAACCGTTAGTAGAGTAAACGATTTGGAATTTAATCTTTTGGAAGAGTTGTTTTCTACACAACCTCCATTCTCTTTGTAGGTGATCGTTACTTTGCTTGGAGGAAACAAATGAAAGAATTAATATACGAAAGAACACTCAAATCTCGAAAAAGGAAAATCCGGTGATTTCTTTTCTTTATCTCGTATATAATTTTGCGTTCCTCCTTATGGCTTGTGTTTATGTTTATGATTCGGTTTTGATTTGATTAGTTGTGTTTATCATGTTTTATCTTTGGATATTATCTTGTGTTACTAATCATTGGTTATTTGTTATAAATGATATTGCATCAAAATCTCTTGAATCATGTTATTGCACTTTATCTCTTAGAATTTTGGTAATTGCATCTTAGTCCCCAAAATTTTCAAAATTGCACTTTGACCCCTCATATTTATTAAATTCTCCAAAGTGTCATAGTTTGGACTTCATAATCTTTCACATGTAAAATTTGCCATTTTAGTTCATATTTTTGAAAAATTGCATTTTTAGTCCCTACTATGTGAAATTGCTTTTTTGTCCCTCAACTATTATAAATTGCACTTTTTATTCTTACAAGTTTTTATAGATTTTAAAAGTGCCTATTGATTGATAAAAGGGAAAAAGATCAAAGATATTAGTTTACACTTTCAAATCTCAATTTATCTTTGAACACAAATTTGCATTTTCATATGTCTTTTAGTAAGGGTGAGTTTTAAAGAAATTGCTTTTCAAAATATTTTTCCGATAATATTTTAAAATCTCATAGCATTTCAAAAATGTTTCTATGCATAGAATTATGGGAATTAATCTATTATTGGTCATTAACTCATTTGCATGAAATTGTTTAGCCTTACTATCTATATGTTGTGCTTCATTATGTGCTTATATGGTTTATTCCCTATTGTGCAAATATCTTGTATGACTTGACCTTTTCATACTTAAAATTGCTTAACTTTGATTTTGGGTCTTTTCGTATTTTTTAGAATATATAGGGGTATTTGTGAAATAAATCGTTTTATTTGTTTTCGGGATTTTCTTGTTGTATCTTTTCAAAACAAAAGCGTTTTTAGTAGTTTTAAAATATTTCTAAACTATTGGGGAGTTTTCGAATTAGTTTCGGGTGTTTATGCAAATTGCCTATTTTCTAATCTCTCTTCTTACTCCTTTTAGTCGATCATTAGTACGGTGCACCGCAGCAATGGTCCGGTACACCGCGATTCGGGGTTTACTGTTTTATTTTGCATTGTGGTCCCTATTGGTTGAAAATATTGCATTGTGATCCCTATAGGTTGAAAAATATTGATTTGAGGTCCCTATAGTTTGAACAAGTTGCATTTAGCTTTCTTTTGCTTGAAAATTAGACCTAGGTCCCTATTGTTTTGAGAAAGTTTTACTTAGGTCCTTGAAGTTTTTCAAAAGTGCATTTAGTCCCTAAACTTTTGAAAAATGCATTTTGACCCCTATACTTTTCAAAGATTAAATTTTACCCCTTGATTTCTTAAAATCGGTTCAAATATTCTTATTGGTAAAAAGGGGAGAAATTATTGGTCAAACTTTTTCAAAATTGAAACAAACACTCTATGCATTTTGTGAGGGGGAGTTTTTCTTAAAATTATCTTTGAAAACTCAAATGCTTGGTAAATCGTTTGTACTAATCGTTTATCTTATAATTGCACTAATCGTTTGTGTTGTTAGAAAGCTTATAAGATGAAAACCTATCAATCAAGAAGTTGGTAAAATGTCTCTATCCCTTATCTCATTGTTTCATATTGCTTCATGCTTTACATTGTTAATCTTTGTGCATCTCAAATTAAATTGTTTTAATTGCTCTTAACCCTTGATCTCTTTTTGTTGTTTTTCAAAATCTATTCACTTGAGTTTTTAGCTCTTCTATGATTAGTTGTTTGATCTTATTTTATTATCCCGTCTTTTTGATGAAGACAAAGGGGGAGAAATATGTGCACTAAAACTTTCAAAATTGCACTTTTTAATACTCACAAATGCATTTCATATCTTATATTCATTTTTACTTAAATGCTTATTGTGAGGGGGAGCTAAATTTCATAAGAGCTTAAACTTTCATATCATTCCTAAGGTGTTTTAGTGAAGGATTTGTCATCATCAAAAAAGGGGAGATTGTTGGCATATAGCCTCCCTTAATAGGTTGTTTTAATGTGACAAATCCTCTTATGTTTAGTGTGCTAATTACTCTTGTTATACATATTCTATGTTGCACTCTAATTCATCAAAAAGCACTTCTTTATCATTTAGATCAAAGCTTTATTGTTATATCTTAAGAAACTAATTCTCTTACAAATACATTTATTCATATCTTTGTGTACATTGAGAATTAGCTTTAGTGATCAACTACAAAGCTTATTAGAATGATGTTCTCTACAACTCTCGTGAAGAAGGTTTTCTGATCCGAGCATCACCGCAAAAGATATACTCACTAGAAGGTGTTTTAGACCTTTGGTGCGGTACACCGGAGGTTCTGTGCGGTACACCGCAGCCCACGGACTACACCACGGACCAGGGGGCTAGCCCGTCAGAGAGCAAGTGAATTTAGCAAGCTCAGTGCGGTACACCGCACCAACCCCGCGGTGCACCGCAGATTAGGGTTTCCTGCAGCAAAATGAAGACAAAAGGAATATATCCGTTGGGGATATTAATATATCCGTTGGAGACAAATATTATGACCGTTGGGAGCATTTTGCAGCTATAAATTGAAGGTCTTTCAAGGCTACAATAACACCTTCAACCCATATACACTTAGGGGCTTAATTGTTATCATCCAAGAAGGTGTCAAGAGCTATACAATGTCATATCTACTCAATTAAGGAGTTAATCCAATAAGCCACAAAGTTCTATCTACTCAAGAGGAGTCTTTCATGCTTAAGTGTTATATCTACTCATTAGGAGATTGTTAGCAAAGTAGTTTCACCCTTTAAACTCTTTGTATTTATCCTCTTAAGTCTAGTTCTTGTAATAGATAGATTAAGAGAGAATTAGAGTATCGGGAGTATACTCGGTGTCCTTGTGTTGTGATTACACAAGAGTTTCCTTCGTGGTTTCGAAGAGGTTGTCCTTCATGTTATCGAAGAGGTTGTAAGGGTTATTGTGTTCTCGACCCGGTTAAGAGAGACACGGGAGCTTAGTGAAAAGCTTGAAATCCTAAGGAGGCTTCCTTAGGTAGTGGATGTAGGGAAACCGAACCACTATAAATCGCGTGTATCTTTCTATCCCTACTCTATTTACTTTCCGCACTTTATATGTTTGATAATATGCTAGCATGAATATTGTGATATTGATTATCTAGTTTATCTAACATATTGTCATCTAGAGTAGTAAGAGATTAGAAACTCGTTTTACTTGTATCACTTATATATCGAACCTCTTAGCTTATCCATTGTATGATCCCTTAGGAGTTTGATATATTAGTTGACTTAGAAGTTTCTTTCATAAACTTATAATTGTCCAAAAGATTTTTAATTAGGCATTAATCTTATTAGTAATCCTATTCACCCCCCCTCTAGGACTTTCAGAGATCTATGAGTATGCGCCTCGGTTTAATCACATAAAGAATTTTTTTAGCTTTTTGTTTCCTCCATTGTTGAAGATTTGAAGCATTCAAACATTCAAAGTTTTTTTTAGTTAGGGACGATGATGACGAAGACCATTGGCGCTGACGTGGAGCCATGTGGCGGTGACTAACGGTCAACTGACAGAAAAATAGAAAAAGGGCTAACGGTGTCGCAAAAAGGGTTCATCAGGTGCGTAAAAGGGTAAAAACGAAGATCGGGGCGGTCCTTGCATTTTAGGCAAAGTTAAAGGGCTATACGAGGGCTTTACCCTATATAAAATTTTAAAAACTAGATAGGTTCACTTATCGAGACGTGATTGAAGAATTGTTAGAAATTATATTTGGATTTGATTTTTACTTAAGAATTGTATAAATATATACTAAGAATTAATCTGAATCTTTTAGCGAAAAAGTTATATTCGTTGAAATTTAGTGATGACATAAATCTTTTTTGAAAATAATTTCGATAAATTAATTGTTACTTCTTTTCTGTAATATCTTTTCTTATTTTGTTATTGATTTTCTGTTGAAAACAAACCATTTTTCTAATAATATATTACTATGCGACAATAGATTACGACAATATCAAATTAAAATTGTCAAAAAGTGTAAGGGTCAACTTGTGTAAGTCAGCTCACCATATCGTTCCAAGCCCTATTGACAAAGTGGAAGGTAATAAAGCCATTTAAAGTCAAAGTAAATTATAGTTAGGTTAGGAATTGGGTAAAGCCCTCCCGTGGCCCTCTAACTATACCCAAAGTGCACGGGCCGCCCCTGATCTTCGAAATTACCCTTTTACGCCCCGTATCTTCACCTTTTGTGACACCGTTAGCCCTTTTTTCATTTTTCTGTTAGTTGACCGTTAGTCAACGCCACATGGCGCCACGTCAGTGCCACATCAGCGCCAACGAAGCGCCAACTCAGCATGAGGTCTTCAGAGTATCCACGTCATTTTTTTAATTATTATTATTTTTTTTTTACTTTAATATATGCTTCCTCCTTCTTCAACCTCCTTCACACCAAGCCGTTCTCTGCGCCATCATTATCTATCGAACCCAAAATTGCTCACTCCAACCGGGTCTCACACCAAGCCGCTCTCTGCACAAGGAAACCGCCGTCCCTCATGATCCCTTCTGTGAAAAGTGAATTTTGAAACGTATTGTTCTTCGACTTTTTGAGTTATAGTATCCATTCGTTGTTTATCAGGTGTTGGTGGTATATGAACTGTGTAGTTCATAAAATCTGTGCTTCCAATTTCACTATCGAGATCATCTCTAGAACAGTTAACGTATCTTCCTGAAGATGTTCTTCTCGCGAAAGAAGCTTTTCCGTTGTCTGAATCTTGTATACCTGAGGATGTTGATATACTTGATCTGCTAGCTTTCAATGATCTCGATTCCATATTCTTGAATAGAACTACAATTCAATTAAAAAATCAAATTAAATCCCAGTTTTATCAAGCAAGAATTGATGCAATTAATAGTGAATTTAAATAGAGGCGTTAAAATCGATAGTTGGTAAAGCTTTTAAGAAACGAAGAAGAACCATTAATGGTGAGAAAGCACATACCTAACAGTGAGTGAAGAGAATTGCGGCTACCATTAACTACAAACCAACAAAAAGAATTGAGTGCGGGTGTTCACACACACAGTAGTGTTTATTGAGATCGGATTAAGTTTGATTGAATTGATGAGGTGTGTAATTGGAGTGATTTGTTTAATTGCAGATCCTTTATGTGTTTTTTGTCATAGATTGCGGTCAACTGCTCATTCACTAGGAAGATTCTTAACACTTGTCTTGACAAAACACAAAATGTGTTTGTGGATAACTTGTGGGATGATCTAATGAAATTCATCTTGAGAATTTAGTAAAATCATTAATTGGTTCACATCATATAATCATATTATATGGAGTGAGAGAAATGCAAGACTTTATGGACGTATCTTTGCAATTGAGGAGCCAATTATATCACATATTTCAACAATATATCCTCTTATTCAATAGAAATTTGAAGAAAGGTTTGAGTATAAGAGATGGCATTGTGTTTACTTCATCTAATTCTTTAATTTCAAGGCATAGTTGCTGAAGTGTAAGATCAATGGATGTTTTTGAGTGGAGAATTATTTTATCCTGCAGAATTTGAGTGATTAAGAGAAGAGATACTTTGTTTTTACAGAAGAACCTTCTAGGCGTTATTTTAAATGTATCCTGTATTTGCTTTGAGAGTTTGTGCCAACAACTCTTAATATAACAACTTGTAATTGTTAAAGGTGTTAGAGCCTACTAATTAGAAAATTTATTCAACAATCAAAAAAATAAAAGATCTGAAGAAAAGCAGTGGGGGTATATGAACTCTATGGAGAGCATGGGTTTCATGGATATTCTGAGTGTTAGTCAAAAGTATGAGACGATTATGAATCAAACAAAGACCAACAAAAATTGAAACAGTGAGTTATCAAAGACTAGATTGCATAAATAGCAACATATACAACGCCTAAACAACAAAATGACAACAAATCTATAAAACACATCTCATACACTAAGTGAAAAAACCGTTTCCTTGACACGGTAATAATACATTAATCAAACTGCATTAGCAGGAATTGAATCTGTAGCAGGTGTGTACCAACCATAATGAATTTCAATTGCTTTTTTTCTTCTAGCAAGTCTAGACTTTCTATTAGCTCCTGTGTTTTTGTGAAGTGCTCCTGCTTTTACTGCTTTATCAATGGCTAAATATGCCTCTGCTTTTTTAGGATGTTTTTCAAGATGTTCAAGATATTCGAACGTCCAATATAGTAATTTCATCATCCTATAATGAGAATTAGAAGCTTAAATAATACAGTTATTTGAAGATATAAGTGAAAAATGAGGGGCCTTTTGGGCAATTTATACCCTATTTCCAACAGTTATATGTGTTCCATCAGGCTTATATGTGATATTAATATTTTCACCACTCAGTTCAGCTAGCTGTGAGCATTTTCCACCTGTCCATACAAACCAGCCATAATATAAGGACCTATGGTGCAATTACTTCATAATATAGGGACCTATAGTGAAATTTACTTATAGAAATCAAATAAGAGCCTATAGTACAATTTTTGCATAATATAGGGACTTATAATGCAATTAAATAATAATAATAATAATATAGGAACCTATAGTTCAATTTTTGCAAAATATAGCGACCTATAATGCAACCAACTCAAAAAACTTCACACAGAGACTAATAGTGCAATTAACTCAAAAAAAGTTAATATATAAAGCTATAGTGCAACTTTCGTAGAATATAGGGGCTTATAATGCAATTAAATCAAAAAAGGGACTTATAGTGCAATTTTTGCATAATATAGGACGTATAGTTCAGTTTTTGCAAAAATATCGCGGACCTATAATGCAATAAACTCTAAAACTTAACATAGAGACTACTAATGCAATTAACTTAAAAAAGCTAATATATGAAGCTATAGTGCACTTTCTACATAATATAAGGACCTAAAGTGCAATTAATATTTACTTACTACGAGCATCCCATATCCGAACGGTTTTATCCCCTGAAGCAGTTGCAATTAAATCCGCATGTTTCGGGTCCCAACAAAGCTGATCTACACTATCTGTGTGGCCTTTTAATTTAATGTCTTTAACTTTTCCATGCAGAGTATTTTAATTAATTGCACTACAAGTCCCTATATTATACAAAATTGAGCTTACATGGCCGTGAGGTTCAATATGCCAAATTCGAGCAGTTTGATCCACAGAACCTGAAGCTAATTTCATCCCTGTACAGTTCCATGCCACTGAATGCACCTATTATAAACATACCCAATAAAAATTAAAGATCAATTGTAAAAAGATCAATCTCTTAATTAATTTGATTTTTACTTACATTTTGATCAAGGTCTGAAACATAGACAGTTCGTCTAATACTATCTTCTCTTTGAGCCCTAAAGACTCGACCATTCAATCTTTTTCTACCCTGATTATAATTATTTCTTCTCTGGAAACAACAAAATACAGAAAAATGGTAAAATCATATTAACAAACATATGGAGCTCAATAAGGAAACATTGAATTACCAACATGAATCAAATCCAATAGCGAAAATTAACGTAATAAGAATTGTGTTTAATACCCTTCGGTGATTAGTCGGGGAATCATCGTTGTTTGAAATCTTATTAGGTGAGACAATAACAAAATTGTTAAGATCCGATGGATCACGATTATGCGAAGAAGGAAAGAACTCTTTCGCCATTGGATTTAGCTTGAGTATCTTCAACATGTCAGAAACGTAATCATCATTTTCCGACACCTTAACACTACTGTCTCATCGTTCACCTCTGCAATTGCGTATCAAATGTTTCGACGCGCAATGCCGACGCGGAATCCAATTCAAACTCGGCTTGTCTTGCGGCTTTGCAGCTTCTCAAAACCTCCGCAGCTGATTTGATTCTTAATCGGCTTGGTGTGAGACCCGGTTGGAGTTAGCTATTTTGGGTTCGATAGATAATGATGGTGCAGAGAACGGATTGGTGTGAGGGAGGTTGAAGGAAGGAGGCATATAATAAAGTAAAAGAAAAAATTAAACAATAATTTTAAAAAAAAAATTTAAAAAACGACGTGGATATTCTGAAGACCTCATGCTGAGTTGGCACTGAGTTGGCGCTGATATGGCACTGACGTGGCGCCATGTGGCGTTGACTAACGGTCAACTGACAGAAAAATGAAAAAAGGGCTAACGGTGTCACAAAAGGTGAAGATATGGGGCGTAAAAGGGTAATTTTGAAGATCGGGGGCGGCCCGTGCACTTTGGGCATAGTTAAAGGGCCATACGAGGGCTTTACCCTTAGGAATTTGAATATCCAATTAGTTAAGTACTTACCTAACGAAGACACTATTATCTTCTCTTCTATCTTAATCAATCATAGAGTATGAATTCTCTTCTTTTTCTTGGGTCGGACATGAATACTCTTTATAATGAGTAGATTTTTTTTTGGACAAGTAATAACTGTAAATAAATGCCGCTGTCAGCCAATGCCAAGTTTTACAAAATGATCCTGATTTGAACCCGGTGTAGATCTTCTTATATCCTCCGCCTAACTTTACGCGCAACCTTATCAATCAAATCATTATACTTTCTAGGAAAATGTTTGAAACTCATGTCTCAATACTCTTTGGCGATCTCACCAATACGGATTACATACGGCTTAACTGTCCACCGCGCAACTGACGTTGACTTAATACCTTGGATGATCCCAAGGTTATCTGAAAAAATAATAATTTTTAGTCTCTGAGAGTCATTATTTGTTTTTGTCGCTTTCAGGACCGCCAATGCTTTTCCCTCGGCAACAGAGTTCACCCATCATTGATTTGTGACGGTCCTCTATCTCCTTGTGGCTTTATCGGAAGTAATGGTCCCGACTCCTACATGTTCGGTATGACAGATAAAAGAAACATCACAAGATATTAATACGTGTGCATCATGTGCCTCATACTCATTATCACTTTTGGAAACGGTATTGGTATTTTCGTGCTCTGATCTAGGCACATTGGTTGCCTATTCATTTCAAAATAGGTCTTTCATGCCCGCCTCAGTGGCACAAATCTTATCTTCTGGGTCGTGTGCATCATGTTTTCAGGTATTTTACACATGAAAAAACAATTATGTTTAGGTTCCAAGTAGATAATTAAAAGTTTGTACTCATTTCTTATATGCTTTTAATTGACGTAATACATTACATGTTATGTCGTTTTATACACTATCTCAGAAGATAGTTATTAGAATTGGAAAAAAAGGATATATTTTGAAGACCTAAATATCCAAAATAATATCTTTTTAAGACCTAAGTAGATTTTTAATCTGTATAAAACATAATTATCTGATTTTGGTTTGAAATAATGTGTAATTTCATATTATTACTTTTTTTTCTCCATTTTAGTGGATATAAAAGCATTTTAGTGGTTTGGCAAAATAAAGATAGCATTTTGACAAAATAAAAATTATTTTGGTGGTATTTTGCGATATAGAGTAAAAAATTATATTTATTTTAATTTTTTTACATTTCATTACATATTTTATTTTATTAAGTCATTTAATTATGAATCTATTTCATCAAATAATTTCATTTAGTATTAGAAAGTTAATTTAATCTCATCCAATTATTGTAGATTTGTAACAGAATGATTTTATAACAAATTAATTTAATCTCGTCCAATTATTGTCTTTATACATAATTTTTTTAATATTAAAATAAAATTTATTCGACTAAAATAGATTTGTAACAAAAAGTTTATGTAATATCATTCAATTATTTTCTTTATACAATCGTTTTATCTTATACCAATCGTTGGATACGACATCTTATCTTCAATATCGTCCATTCGATTTTTATCTTTATCAAAAATCTTTTATCTTAACATCAACCATTGGATAAGATCTTTTATTTTTTATATTTGACGTCTGATCTTATATCTAATCTATAAAAGAAGTCATATATTTCTTTCTTCACCACAACCTTCACACTTTCAATATATTCTACTTCACATAAACTTTTGTTTCGTTATGAATCATTATCCACCATTTAGTATTGATTATAATGATTCAAGTGAAGATGATGGCGATCGCCTTTGTATGTCTTTTGTAAGAGGAACGTCACAAGAAATAACAACTAAGGGTACGTCGTGGTTATGTACAGGGGCATGTAACTATTGACCGTGATAGATAGGAAGGGCATCTAAAATTTACCACAATTACTTTGTAGAACCTCATGTGTATCCAGAGCATATGTTCCGAAGGAGGTTCCACATGAGTACCAATTTATTCACCTATATTATGAATGTATTCCCATCATATGATGAATACTTTGTTCACACTCAAGGTGATGCTGGAGTTTGGGGTTTGACTATGTTACAGAAGTTGACTGTTGTTTCCAAAATGTTATGTTATGGAGTTGTTGTTGATGTGGTGGACAAGTATGTGCGTATTGGAGAATCTATTGCCATATTGTGTTTGAGAATGCTTCTTAAGACAATGGATGGAATATTCTCTGGAAAAGAATCGAGATCTCCAAACAAGGAGAATACCACTCGTCTCTTAGAGATCAATGAACAAAGACACTTCTCTGGCATGGTGGGAAGTATAGGCTTTATGCACTAAAAATATAAAAATTTCTCAACTGCATGGCATTGAGCATATACCAGTCATCACCCAAATGCATCTATTAATTTGGAAGTAGTGTCTTCGCAATGTATTTTTGGAATGCCAAGTTCACATAATGATATAAATGTTTTGCATGTATCATATATATTCCAAACACTTGCGGAAAATCGGGCTTCTTTGGTGAGTTTGCCATAAATGGACATAATTATACTATGGGCTATTACCTAGCAGATGGAATATACGCCAATTGGCTAGTATTTGTCAAAACTATACCAGCTGGAAACCGTCTCAGACGCGCTAACAAACTCTTTGTCACACAACACTGTTTTTGTTAATCAAGATAAAAATTACCCAATCATGTTCACTCCGTTTAGAATTTTATACATTCTATGAGCTTCCTCAATCTACATAAGAAGAAGTGCACATATATAGTCAAAGTAAAATATGCATAATTATAATATTGTTAATCAAGGTAAAAATTACCCTATTAAGTTTTGTTTTCCACTCTGAATTAATTTCACAACACTCATATAACTCTCGTTCCATCTTTTCAATGTCATTAGTAAGCGATTAACCCTATCTGAAACTGGATTTAGCTTAAACTCCTCATCGATTCATGACCAATATTGTTACCTTATTTGATCATTTCCATTGATTGAATCGTTCGAGTGTTTGATCCACGCTTTGCACAATAGATTGTCTTCTGTTGTTGAATAGTTAGAAGTACGTTAGGATACCTTTTTAATATTACCTTGGGACTTGTTTTTTTTTCCTGGATGGAGGACTAGGACTTTCTAGTACCTTCCTAAGTCTGTCCTGCATAGGTACTGGCATGCTTTCGTTACTTCTATTATCGACAGTAACTTGTTGTTGATTGTTGGTAGTCATCCACTCTATGTATTCCATACATGTAGAAAATAAACAATACATTAGAAGTTAAAAATTAAGATCATAAAAATTATACATTTCTAAATCAATCAATTAAGAAAAAATATAATTAATTAACTTAACCTATTTATTTACCAATTTACTAATACATCTAACCCACTAATCTCATTTCTCTAATTAATAGACCCATTAAATAAACCCATTAACCTAATACATCCCACTTACTTAAGCCCAATATGCTAAAAACATTATATATATCAAAAAACCTATGTACTTTATTCTTAATTCAGACAAAAAAAAAAGATCATAATCCACATAAAACTCCAAGCTATGGCTTTTCACATCCACCACAAGCGATCCTACCATATCAAAAACCTACACCATTCTCATTTCCACCATCATTCACTTCCCAAAAACACCTTATCTTCACCATTGTTCCTCTTCCACCCCGCAATAGAGCTTTATACTAACTCACCAGCACCAACAACAATATTAGAGAAATAGAAAATTACGTTTTTTTTTGCTTTTGCTTGATTTAAACAAATTATTAGAATAGTTTGATTTACTTTTGAAATAATTATGTATATTACCATGTTGACAAAGACTCGATTTCTTACCCGCGATGCTAGTGGAGCTCAAGTTTCTAAAATTTTACCCCAAACTCAATTATTTACTCACCTACACATCAGTAACACTTTATACCCTTCTAATTAACGTAATATACATCTAAAAACATGAAATACATTTACTAATAAACAATAAAAACATAAAATTAAACCATTAAAGCATTTAAAATATGGGTTGTCTCCCAAAAAGCACTTCTATTTAACGTCGTTGAAGTTCGACGTGTTACCTCAAGATTATTTCTTTTTCACGTAGCTTGCCCAGTAGTGAGTGAGGCGATTAACTTCTACCAAGAGAGGTTTGCATCCCTTCTTGGTTTCAACTTCAACTAAACCTCTCAGAAACAACTCTAGTGACCATGAATGCGACACTTTAAGAACTCTTGTGTTTGCGGGAGTTGTTTGGGGGATTAGGATCTTTCAGTGTTACCTTATCTCCTATCCCAAACTCATCTTCCTTCCACTTAATTTTAGGTTCCCTTGGAACCTTCTTAGCACACTTCTTGGCCTTCTTAAACTGGTCAAGGAATTTGTTCCCCTTAAAGGTTAGGATGAGTTTCGATGGTGGTTTCTTCCTTAGCTCTTTCTCCTCCAACCCTAAGGTTTCCACAACCTTGATTGGATCTTCATTTACACGATTAAATGTGTCCAAGCGAAAACAATCTCTCGGAGGATCAGGGAACTTCATCGCCTTGAATACACTAAACTTCTCCTCCTCGTCTTGCACTCTCATGATCAATTTTCCATTCTCTACATCAATTAAAGTATGTTACCTAACACTCTTGGGGACGACAGATTCTTAGAAGGATACCTAACACAATAAGATAACTCTAAACGAATTCTCGACACTAATAATAATTACCATATGCGATTATTCGGGTAGTCGAGCTTGTCAGGGACACTAACGCACACCGGAAGTATATAGAATTCTTTATGTTCCCAAAACTCCCAGTCAAGGCAATAGTCTTGGTCACCAAGGTCAATATATATTTGATCAGGTTATAAAAAGATAAATAATTTTAATTCATA
Source organism: Nemophila menziesii (assembly GCA_029959085.1). Lineage (NCBI taxonomy): Eukaryota > Viridiplantae > Streptophyta > Magnoliopsida > Boraginales > Hydrophyllaceae > Nemophila > Nemophila menziesii. Next base: position 42,309,456 of record JARWIR010000004.1, on the reverse strand, counting down.
GACAAAAAGAATTTATTGCCCAATTCAATTAAATATAAATAATCTCGTATAACATTAAAATCATTCAAGAATCAACTACAGGTCTTACATAAAAGCAATGCTCAAGCTAAATGAAATTAATTCATAATATAGAAGTATGAGAATCATGTTTAGGATAAGAAACTAATACTAAGTACCCTATGAATGATAATAGAATGTTGTAGAATTGGTGCAATAGGGCTCCAACTTCTTTCCTCTCTTCGTAGACATGTTCTCCTTATCTCCAACGTGTTTCTAATGTTGCGGAAAGTCATGAATTAGGCGATAGACATAAATTGTTGCGAAAAGTCAGGTATTAGGCAACAGTTTGGAAACTGTCGCGAAATGTCAAGAATTATGCGACATTTAGGCAACAGTTTGAAAACTGTCGTGGAAAATAAGGATTTAGGCGACAATTTTGTAACTGTCGTTGATAATCAGGTATTACGCGACAGTTTTTTCGACTGACACAGAAAGTCAAGTATTAGGCGATAGTTTTGTATCTGCCTTCATAGTCAGGTATAAGACTTAGGCGACAGTTTTGTATCTGTCGCAGATAGTCAGGTATAAGGCGACTGTTTGGAAACTGTCGCGAATAGTTGGTATTATGTAACAGAACTTTCGCAGACATTAAGGTATTACGCGACAGTTTCCCACTGTCGTGAAAAGTCAAGTATTAGGGGACAGTTTTGGAGCTGTCGCGGAAAAGCAGATACTTGGCAACAGTTTTGGAGCTATCACAGAATTTCAAGCATTTGGCAACAGTTTTGGAACTCTCACAAAAAGTCAGGTATTGGGCAACATTATGGCAACTATCACGAAGAAGGAGGCACTTGGCAACGGTTTTGGAGTTGTCGCAGAATGTCAGGCATTTGGAAACAATTTTAGAACTGTAATGGAAAGTGAAGTATATGGCAACAGTATTGCAGCTATCGCGAAAAATCATGTTTTGGTAACAATTTTGAAACTGACTTGAAAGTCATGCAATAAGCGATAAATTCAATTGTTGCAGAATGTCTAGTATTAGGCTAGTTTCTTTTGAATAAAGTTTTGATAAAAACACCTAGAAAAATATTTTTCCACACATTGTTAGTAAAATATAATTGAAACAAGTGTTAAGAGCATAACCATGAATTATGTAATTTGAGTAATTCTGAAGGATACTATTCATGAGAGTTCTAAGTCCTCATGTAGTGTAGACACAAGAGAAGGCTTCATAGGATCGTAAAGTGGCTTTATGTGTTAATGATTACATATGGTCCCTGTGTTTTGATTACACATGAGAAGGCTTTGTTGGATTACAGATTCACCTTGGTTAAATATACATGGAGATTAGTGAAAAATCTTGCAACACCATCACGTCGTATTCGAAGTCATACTCTATGCCGAGAGCAAGGTTGGCCCAACGGTATATCGTGCCCTACAGGCGTTATACTGGTCCAGGAATGGTATCGTCAAACGTGACACCCTGTATATCAGTAAGGGCCCAATGCCAACGGTATGTCGCGCCCAATGGGTGGTATACCACTCAATGAAAAGTATAAGGAGAGTTGAAAAAGTATGATGTGATTCAAGCACTTCTGGCGATTGGATCACATGAAGGGAGCGGCGGCACGGCACGACGCGGAAGCGGTGGAGGGTTTTGATTTTTTGTGAATGAAGAAGAAGGGGCTTGGCTAATTCTCTATTCTAAGAAAGGTGGTCATCCAATAACCGCCTTTTTAAGCACGGGAATAGAGAGAAAGGCGGTCATCGAATGGAATATACCCCAACTGGCTAGTGTTTGTCAAAACTATACCAGCAAGAAATTGTCTTGTTCGTGCTATGCCACACATTACTGGTTTTGTTAATCAAGATAGTAATTATTATATATATTCTGTGAGCGCCCTCAATCTACATAAAGAAGTGCATAAATATAGACAAAGTAAAATATACATAATTATAATTTGGTTAATTAAGATAAAAATTACCATATTATGTTTTGTTTTTCCACTCTGATTTAATCTTACAACACTCATATAACTCTCTTTCCATCTTGACAGCGTCATCTTGATAACTCCCATTTGCGTAGGTGGGGTGCAAATGATAACATCATTTGTATTTAGAAGAGTGGTGTTTTTTTTGGAGAAGTATCTCAACCTCAGTTGTCTTGATGTCTCTCTATTTGTGACAAATAAATCCATTCATAAGACATTATTTTTGGAGTTTATTGGGCCTAAGTGAGGTATTTTTCCCTATTATTTGTCATATTGCACTTTACCCCTAGTTTTGGAATTATTACTATTAATAGAGATTTTTGTGCTTTAATTGTATGTTTAGTATGTAGCTTTAGGTACATGATTGATAGATTGGTCCAAGATGGAAAGCAGAAGTCAAGTATTGAAGAGAAACCCCAAACCAAGGCGGAAGTTGAGATGAGATCTATAGTGGAGAGTCAGAGCTTTATCTGAAGATTTATTGCACTTGAGTGTTTCTGTTACCACGATCTTGAGTAAGAGATTTGGACCTGAAACCTTTTTGGTTGTATAGAGATTGAAGTCAAGGTCGCCTGGAAAGTGACGACACTCAATTCGGAGTTAAGACGAAGAAGTTGTGATATTTGCACCTGCCGTGGTTTGAACTAGAAATTTGGTTAAAGCAAAAACGGGTTGGACTCATTTTGACCTATTTACTTAATCCTAAAGAGAGCACAACGAAATTATAGTATAAAAGCTTATTTTTCAGTCCCTATTTGAGAGGAATGTATACGCAACATTATCCAGATATCTTAGAAGAAGAAGAAGAAGAAGAAGAAGAAGAAGAAGAAGAAGAAGAAGAAGAAGAAGAAGAAGAAGAAGAAGAAGAAGAAGAATTTGTCCATGAACCCATCTATTCTTCTTCAATCGAACTTCGATTCTCTTAGCCTTCAACAGTAACTCTATCTTAATCTTAGTTTTAAACATGATTTCATTCTTAGTTTTAATTATTTTTATTGTTTTTAGTATTAATTTGAATATGAGTTAAACTCTTTAAGCTTGAGGATGCTTTATTAATACATTATGATAGCTTTTTTTATAGTTGTTAATTACATTTGGGACATGTATTTCAAATTTAATTGGGTTTGCCTTTAATTCCATTAATTGTATACGTGTATTAAATACTCGTTTGCTTGTGGCCAGAGTAGCCGGAGCCATTGTAACCTAACTAACACTTGAGTGGGGAGAAGTATTATTGAACTAATATATAAATGCTTAGTGCCCTTTATCAGACGATATTGGCACGCTAGGTAGTCAAATAGGTAATATGAACGTGAATTGGCCTGAAAGCCATAAGACGAGTAAGGATAGAATCGATTTTGCCAAGATTGCCCTTGTGGAGACTTAATTGCATTCGAGTCCTGACTAGTGAGAATATTAAACCAATTCACCCTTAGTAGTAGCAAAATCAATTAGTTGCATAAGGTATTATTTAGCAACATCCTCAAGCTCCGCTCTTATCAAGTTAATATTTTCGTAATTAGTTGTTTATTTACTTTAGTCTTAGTTGATAATTGTTATTTTTAATTTGCATTTACTATTATCTAGTCTTAGTTATAAATATATAAAACCAAAAAAATATTCTCTTTTTTTAATCGAATTGCATACTTTACGCATTAAAATTATCATAAAAATCAATAATCGCCATTTCATCCCTACGAACAAATCTATACTTATCATTTCTTGTTACATGTGATCCATACTCCGTAGAGTCGATCCCCATATTTATGGTTGTTTATTTTATATAACGGGGCGACAAAGGTCAAGATAGCGCTGCCGCCGGGGATGGTGGTTTAGGATATTGTGTTTTCATAGTAGTTTAAAAGTGTCTAGTTTGTAGTTTGTAATAGTTTTATTTCGTTTTTGATTTTTTTGTCTCTTCTTAGGTTTACATGTGCTGGTGTATGCAAATCCCGAAAAGCTATTTAGAATTCAAAGAAAGAGAGAAAGAGAACAGAAAGTACTAGAGTTATTGATGGATAACATTAACCCACCGCCTGGTTATGAAGCCAATTTGAATCAATTGAACCAACATCTATAAGATAGTTTGTTTGAGGAGGTTCAGAGCAACATTCCGCAAGGAGTGAACTTGAATGGAGGCAGTCTGCCAAATGTACCGCATCATCAAATGCAAGGCATACCTGAACAAGAAGTGCCTTTCCGTGTTCAACCATTAGGGATTTTCCCTCCAATTATTCAAACCACACGTTTTAAGCCCGATATGGGTATGTTAAATCAGTTCCTAAGCTATGGGAACTACAGTTGAGCTATTCACCTGGATCTGGTTCACGTTATACAAAAGTTCATGCAGATATGTGACACATATATTACTTAAGGCGTCACAAGAGAGCAATTGTACTATTTCATCTTCCAGTTTTGCTTAACCGGCGGGGGTGCTAGTGAGTGGCTAGACAAATAACCATCCAGTACGATCCCTGATTGGGATTCACTTCAAGCCAAGTTTTTTGATAGATTCTGCCCAGATAGTATGAGAATGAAAGATCAGGTTGAACTTGCCAATTTCATAAAAGATGATGATGAGACTGTAAGGGAAACATGGATCATATTCCAATAACAGTTCACTAAATGCCCTCTACATGGGTATACTCCCCTAATGAAACCTTCGATGTTTTATAAAGGTTTAGATAGGAGTTCAAGGTTGAGAGTAGACAAGTGTTCATGTGATTGATTTCAGTTTTAAAGCAAGGGTTGCACTGGCCTGATTTGATGCATACTATGCCTAGTTCACTGAATTCTTATTACGATTGTGGACAGCCGAGGGTTTTATAAAACATTCTGATTCAAATTTTTTAGAAGAAGTGGCAGATGATTACTTGAAAGATCTAATTAGACGAAGCCTAATTACTGTTGCTCAAGAAAAATCAAACGGAGGGGTGAAGTCTTATCGTGTTCATGATCTCCTTCGTGAATTCGCCTTAACCAAAGAAAGGGAAGAAAACTTGATGTACCAAATAAAAAGGTATGATGAACAATTGGATTCCTATTCAAGAACTTTAAGATTCAATATGCATCGCCTTGGCATCTACTCCAAGAGCAATCATTTTTTCAACTTGCAAGTTGGGCCTCTGGTCCATATGTTCGTTCACTGCTCGTTTTTTGTGCTAGTGTTATGTATCCAAGTTATTCCTATGAAACCTCCTTCATTTTTCGCAACTTCAAGCATCTCCGAATATTAAAATTTGAAGATATCTACATAGGCAATTCTTTCAAAAAGATTGATGTGCTTCTTCATTTAAGATACTTAGCAGTTCAAGGCACAATGGTCTCTATCCCATCATGGATAGCCAATCTCATACCTTGAAACTTTTTGTTTCAAATCATTAAAAGATAAAGTTGTGGAGGATTCTGGATGATGTAATTGCAGAAGCACTACACCACTAACTTATATGTAATTTCAGAACCCACAATTTATGAGATTAAGGTTCTTCAAGTTTCCCCAATCCGCTGGAATGATTTTGTGGATGATGTTTGGATTAGTTTTGTTTTAATTTTGTGTATAGATAGGTTAGGTGATTATGAAATACCAATTTTACCCTTGTCAATTATTGTGTTTTGTTAATTAAATTTAAAAAATCAATTTTCAATTTAAGAAAGAAACCCGCGCACATGACCAACTAACAACGATTTTTTACGGTTTCCGTTAATAGGGGTAGCGAGTCACGTAAACTAATACTAGGGGGTAACCAGTACCATTCTGAACAGTGGGGGGTAAGTTGTCAATCGGCGTATAATACAGAGGGTATTTGATGTATTTACTACACAAGAATTGAGCTGAATAAAAACAAAAAAGAAAAAAAAAAGTTGCACAAGAATGAATACGACGACCTGTTCGACATCTGGACAGAGGTTTTCAGGCAAAGCTCTATGGTCGGACATATCACGGTTCGAGCTCCATGGATCTACACCACCACCTCGCGCCACCACCTCACGCCACCACCTCGCACCACAACCAAATCTCACAACCAAATCGCACCACCAAATCGCACCACCAAATCGCGCCACCATCTCGCACCACTAAATTGCACTGTGAAGTCTCAAACCAAGCGCCATCCGTTCGTCTTCTACCATAGCTAAGCAATACGCGAGTTTCAGGCCTCCGTTCGTCTTCTACCAGAGCTAAGCAACACGCGAGTTTCAGGCCACCAGAGTTCATCTTCAACGTCGTTCATCTTCTGCAACAATGGTGTCGTTCATCTTCTACAACAATGGCGTTGTTCAGGTCGAGACTTCACGGCGACGGTTTTCCAGACTTCAAGGCGGCTTCCCGCGAGAGGATTTTAGGGTTATGATAGGAAGATAGAGAATGAGAAAAAAGAGTTTTATATTTTTTTGAACAAATTTGTATATATATAGGGAAATAAAAACAAAAGAGGGTAAGAAAGTAATTGGATTTTTTACCTATAGTGTTAATTCTTATTTGTGCCCTTTAGTAAGAAAGAGAAGATGAGTGAGATCTTGTTGGGTCTTGGGGGTGTCTTCAAGACTCTTTGGGTAATTTTCTCTTCTTTTTTCAATAAATATGAGAGTCATTTTAGACTCGGAATCATTATAACTCCAATAAGATTAGATTCCAAAACTTTTTGGTCTATGCGGAGTAGTCTAACCGACCAATTATCGATCTTGAAAACCACATTTTATAGATTGATACACCACTTCTTCTTTTTTTCAGCGATACACCACATTTTAATCTAGTGATATGGGTAATTTTTTCTAATTTTATAGAAACATTTTCTTTTACAACAATCTACAAATTTAACTGGGTTCCACCCGTTTTATAAATTTTAAGATCTTCAACCCGAATAATCAACCACATGTCCTGCTGCTTCTTCTTTCTAGTCTCTTCTCACGACTCTTTCTCTCTCTACAACACCATTAATGTCAATGAATCACGCTGAGCTCACCACCGATCAGGTATATTCACTTACATCCATATATACACATACATATACACAAACACGCTAATTGATTAATGAATCTGGCAATAAATTATCAGTTCGTTAAGAAATCATTTCAATCTCATCCCAATTTCACATCTAATTACTTAAAAACCCTAGGTTTTACTCGTTAACTTCAATTTATGATTGTTTCGTTGACTTTACAATTGATTATCAACTCTAATAACACTAAATAAATGTTAATTAATCTAATAAGTTGATTTAAGTTGACTTAAATTGACTTATAACCTCATATTTTTTGATCATATAGGTGTTAAGTCGGGACATTCCATGGGAAACATACATGACAACGAAGCTGATCAGTGGGACCGGACTTAAGCTGTTAAGGCGTTACGATAAAAAACCTGAAATTACCAAAGCTCAATTACTAAATGATGTAATTTTTAATCTTCTTTTTAATTTTTAACTATGATAAGTATTAATTAATGGAATCAACTTTTTACAGGATGGTCCAGCTTATATTCATGTCTTTATAAGCATATTACGAGAGATATTCAAGGAAGAAACAGTTGAATATGTTTTAGCCTTAGTTGATGAAATGCTTACAGGTTAGTATGAATTATCGAAACGTTTACATGTTTGACTCAAAACTTAATTTCATTTTTTTTTTTTTGCAGAAAATCCGAAAAGAGCTGAATTATTTCATGATAACTCTATTGCAAATGAGGATTTATATGAACCTTTTCTAAGATTGTTATTGAAAGGTAACTGGTTTATACAAGAAAAGAGTTGTAAAATACTTTCAATCATAGTCAGGTAAGTCCAAACACTTTAACCATGATTAATCTCAATTCTCAAGCCTGATTTAGTAACTATAGTGCTAGGCCAAAAGCTCAAGATCGTGTTATCAGAAATGAAGAATCTTCAAATTCGAAATTAACCACCATTGATGATGTTTTTAAAGGCTTAATCGAGTGGTTAAGTTCTCAGGTAAGGTTGTAAAACATTAATTTTTGAATTTAACTGTTTTAATGATTTTTTTTTCTTATAGTTAAAGAAGCCTTCTCATCCTACACGTGCAATTCCAAGTGCTATAACTTGTCTTTCGAAATTACTAAAAGAGCCTTTTATACGATCTTCATTTGTTCAAATACATGGTGTAAAACTTCTTGTTCCATTAATTACTCCAGCTTCAACTCAACAATCTATGCAGGTATTACAAATCTTACTTTATATAATATTTAGGGGTCTAATTGTATTTTTAACTTCTTCTTAAACCAGCTTTTATACGAAACATGTCTTTGTGTTTGGCTTTTATCTTACTATGAACCTGCAATCGAGTATTTAGCTACTTCTAGGGCTTTACCACGATTAATCGAAGTAGTTAAAGGGACCACAAAAGAAAAGGTATTAAAATTAATTAATTAATTAATTTTACATTTGTGAAAAATGAAGATCCTTATTTTTGTTATTATTTACTTTTAGGTTGTTCGAGTAGTGATCTTGACTTTAAAAAACTTAATCTCGAAAGGGACTTTTGGTGCAAATATGGTGGATTTGGGTTTATTACAAATAGTTAAGAGTTTAAAAGATCAAGCATGGAGTGATGAGGATTTATTAGAAGCACTGAGTCAACTCGAGATAGGACTCAGAGAAAGCATGAGAAAACTGAGTTCATTTGAAAAGTATAAACAAGAAGTACTTCTTGGACATCTTGATTGGTCTCCTATGCATAAAGATCCTCTATTTTGGCGTGATAATATTAATAATTTCGAAGAAAATGATTTTCAGGTATTATATACAGTTTATTATCTGTTTTCTAAGTTTTAATATTAAGTGAAAATTACCCAAATAGTCCCTGTACAGTGTACTATACCGTTTTACCATGTTGGTCCTCGAACTTTGTTTTTAGTCCCCACGTCAAATTTCATCGATGTGGTATAGAAGTTCGAGGACCAAACCGGTGACAAGGGTATAATTCAGGGACCATTTAGGGAAATTTCACTATTAATAACTACAAAAAGGGATAGTTTCCCGAAATGATCCTTGAGTTGTAGACTAATTACTGATATGGTCCTTGAACTTTTAAAGTTAACCAAATAGTCCTCGAACTTTGTATTTTTACCACCATTAGTTTCTCCGTCAAATTTTTTTCCGTTAAGTCCATGTGGCAACAGATATTTTCATTACCCAAATAGTCCTCAAACTTTTGAAATTCCCCAAAATGGTCTCTGAACTATCCCTTTTTACCAGTTTGGTCCTAGAACATAAAAATCTAACAAACTTAGACACGGAGACTAACAAGGGGACAAAAATAAAGTTTGAGGACCATTTTGGTAACTTTATAAGTTCGAGGACCATTTGTGTAACTAACCTATAGTTCAGGGACCATTTAGGGAAATTAAGTCTTACGAAAATACATGCTAATGGTGAAAAAATTGGGACAAAAACTAAGTTTAAGGATCATTTGGTTAACTTTTGAAGTCCGAGGACCAACCAGTAAAAGACTTAATAGTTCAGGGACCATTTTTAAGAATAATATCTTCTACTCGTGTAATAATGGGTCTAAAGTGAAAATCCCCTGAACTATAAACGGTTGGACAAAAAACGAATCTTTTGAAATTCAAGGACTAAACTAGCAATAGGGGTAAAGTTGAGGGACCATTTTGCAATTTATTAATAATCATGTATATGTTTTATTGCAGATTGTACGAGTTTTAATTACGATTTTAGAAACATCGAGTGATCCAAGAACACTTGCAGTTGCTTCATATGATCTTTCACAGTTCACACAGTATCATTCAGCAGGAAGGATTATAGCTACTGATTTAAAAGCTAAAGAAAGAGTAATGAAATTATTAAACCATGAAAATCCTGAAGTTACCAAAAATGCCCTTCTTTGTGTTCAAAGGCTTTTCCTTGGTGCCAAGTATGCAAGTTTTTTACAAATGTAATGATGGAATTGTTTTGTGAGGGGTATTATTGTCATTTTACAGACGAATATGTGAACTGTATATGTTGAAAAGAGTTGTTTGTTTTGTTTGTTTGTTTGTATGGATATAAATCTCTTGTCCTTGGAGGAAAGATGGAATGTATAGTATGATTTTTTGCATAATATAAGGACATATAGTGCAATTTATGCATAATATAGGGACCTAATATGTAATTAACTAAAAAAAGTGGTACCCCGAAATAAAAATTTCACCCCATTAGCTTCCGCTTCAGGATAAGACAACTCAATGTACTAAAACCCCATGATGGTTTTACATTATAGGGACCTATATTGCAATTTGTGCACAATATAAGGACTTATGGTACAATTTTTTGCATAATATAAGGAGCTACATTGCAATAACTCGAAAACTCAAATAGTTTCCTTGTGAATCCGTGAGGGGTATTATTGTCATTTTACACATGGAGTACATATTCGCAAATGTTGCAAAAACTATTGAAGAGTTGTTTGTTATATGGATATAAATGTCCTTTCCATCGAGGAAATGAAAACATGATTGAATTTGATGGGACATACATATATTTTTTTTTTTTTTTGCATGATATAGGGATCTATAATGCAATTAACTAAAAAATGCGGACCCTTGAGCTGTCGTCTGAAAAACCCCATTAGCTTCCCGCTTCAGCCGGAGAACACAATTTAATCTACTAAAACCGCATGATGGTTTTACCTAAAGAGCATTTTATCCATAATATAGGGACCTATAAGTGCAATTTTTGGATAATATAACGAGCTACATTCAATAAAACTAGAAATTTCAAATCTTTTCCTCGTGAGTTCTTACTTCATTATCCGTCTCTCCTAACCACTCTTCCAATTCCGCTTCTTTAACAACCTTAAATTCTTCATAGTTTTTAGACAAAGAAACAAATTCATCACATGACTTGCTTCGCGAATGTGAATCCTCAACTATTACCGCACCTTTAGTTTCAATACTTTCAACGTGGGCCCACTTAAAACTACTCGCTCTTTCTTTCGCGGACCTAAAAACATCTGAGATGTAACCACTAGTCCCGACACTACTCTCATTTGTAGCAAGATTACGATTACGCCCCCACATTGCTGGACTCCAACTTCGACTATTAACCAATCCTCTTTTAGAATTTTTTTCCGAAATGATTAAAAGAGAATTTTGAATATCTTTAATCATTTCATCAACTATGGGTAAGCCACATTCTTTCATGGATTTAATCATGGTGATTGAATCTTCGGAATCTTCCATATGTAAAGACATATCACGAGACTTTTCTTTGACTTTTTTGTTTATACTTATAAGATTCGGGACTGCGTTTTGTGTATGTTGTTGAATGTAATAAAACCCTGCCGAGGGTTCGTTTGCTACTAATTTTATCATTTCGGATAAGCTTTCGATTATCTCTATAAACCCGTCAATTATTGAAAATTCACACATCTTGAGGTAAATGAGTCTTCATCACTATTGGTGCCAAATGAACCAAAACACAAATCAACAAAAAAGAAAATATTATTGATGCGATTTAATTCGAACTTGAAGTTTTTTAGAGATCTTACTTGAACATAGAACATTCACGAACAGATGAACATTATCTAAGACGCAATAAATCTGCAGAAAGTTTTTATAAAGGTGATTAATTAGCATAACAAGACTCCTTTCGCTATAATTGAAATATAGAGGATTGAATTGTCCAAATTTGATGTTAAGGACAAAATGGTCTCAATTGATAGATGGAGGATTAAATTATAAAAATTTCTAAAGTTTATATCTACAGTTGTATCTAACCCTCAATCACAACAAGTAAAACAATACTAAATAGCTCAATTATAGTCAATTATTAAATTTCAAAATATAAAATTACACCAGCAATTACAAAAAACTCCAATGCATAATAGTAAAGCTAATTGTGAATTATCCATTAAAAATTAAGTAAATCCGGATTCAAAGAATGCAGTTTTAATCAATTATAGCAATATATAGTTTTTTTATTTTGTTAAACTAATACTATATAAAAATGGTGGAGAAAATGAAAAAAGGGTGATCAGTCACTTACTGGGAATCTCTATAATTGTGGATCAAATGTTCAGCCAATGTCAGAGAACGAGAAAGATGATTGAATAAAAAGTAAAGAGTGGAAAGAAGGAGCTTTCTTTGTTTTAATACAAATCAAATAAAGACTTTTTTTAAGAATAATATTATTGAGAGTATATATACTTTTCAAATTTATACACACGTTATTATGTAATTTGATTAGGACTCAATTATAATTAGATTGATAAATTAAAAAAAAAATCACTTCAATTAAATTACATGGTATTTAAAAAATTTAATTATAAAAATATGTCAAAAGGGTGCTAAAAAGTGCTTTTAGGTGTTATCTACTTTTAACTTTCTTAATGATCCTCCACAACTCATTCGGTGGATCGATGTATCGCAAAAGTTCAAATCTCGACTCAACGTCTTGATTCACCTACCAATTTGAACACATATTAACCTCCCGGTAAATATAATTTACTTCACAAAACTAATTCTTCCTTACGATGTGTTGTAATCCCGGTCAATATTACAGCAATTCCTAAAACTATTGTTGTCCTTCATTAGCGCATGAAACTCTTTTATACATATGTTCGAGAACTTGTGTTTCTCAAGACTTATTATAGATCATAATGTAGGGCCAACGTCTCTTAATGTAATTGAGATTATGCTACACACAATCCTGCAAATCCAATCATGTAATCTTTCGTCATAACTATGAACAAGCCATCAATACCTGCCTCGTTTCTCACCTAGGTACTAGTATCGCCGATATTGAGTTAAAACCTGATTTAACGTTTTGTTCACTTGAAATATGTTTTGTCGCCATAATAATACTTCTATATTTCTCTATTTTCCTACTATTATAAATTCAACTACCATATTATGTACATATACTTTCTACGAGCTTTTAGTCTCAGTATGATACTTAAAACATTAAATCACTAAACTGTTGTTGCAAAAATTATTAACCAACAAATACCTTCATACATCAAATCACTACCTAGATTTTGACATAAATAATCCCATGTGACCAAAGTCTCCCTCCGGAAACACACCACGTTAGCATCACCTAACCTTTGGCGAGTAATGATTATAACACGTGGCGGTTGCGTTGGCCCCACCCCTCTAAACGTTAAGTTATTTGTGTTGTTAATACTAGAGAAAGTCAAAATCTTCTAAAAAGACTTCATCTTTTTTTTTTGCACTCCCAATATATATGACATGTATCGTCCATGGTTTAACCACACTCACAATTGACGTGGATCTAATAAGATTTATCACACATAAAATCGATTGCGCCAGAGTAAATTGCCCGACCATTGATAGATTTATGTGCTTTTCAGGTAGCTAATTTTCCCCGCATACTTTTCGCGACCTTCTTGGGAAACCCCCTTGAAAATCACCCGGGGTATGTTAGATTTTTAAATATGGTCTTATTTGGTCCTTTTAAATTTTTTATTTCTATTGTCAGACTGTTTCGAGCATTTGGGATATGTAAAACAAGGAAATAGCTAGTGTATTTGTTAGTCACATCATATTCCTTTGTCGTGTTACACTGATCAGATTTAAGTTCACGGTTTATCGAGATTTACAATATATAAAGTTTGAGAATCATATTTCAATATGAAAAATATTTGATTATAATAGTTCTCATGCTTCAACCACATTTAAGATGACTGATTCAGCCCATTACTCCCAAGATTGTGGAGATCTATTGGTTTAAGACTAATATTAGATTTGACCATATTTCAAGATTTAAGAATATTTTGGAGGATGTGATCGCTAAATATACTAGATGGTGATATCAGTATAAAGAGATGTACAATTCCATTATGCGTAAAAGAAAATCATCATATTCTAATAAATTCTAGATAGAGTATGATTTGAGTGACTTGTTTGTCTATGTTATTTTAGGGATAAAGTCATGTCAGTGATAAGACTATGTTAAGGATGATGGGAGTTGTAAGCGGAAGGAATTTCAATTACTCACGTCGAAGTTGTTAGAGATCTCAAATACTCGGTTGGGGGGATAAGGAGGGTCAGACTATTTATCATGGGATAAAGAGGCTTACGGATTTATCCGATTAACTCGGTGGTTACACGGGATACGAGTGTAGAGACCAGCGGTAGACAAATTTGTAAATATGTTTATCATTCTCCACATTGACTATGAAGTTAATTCATATTTTATTGATGTACTTAAAGCATTAGTTGAATAAAACGCAAATGAAAAAGATGTTTTGAGGGTTAGTTTTTTATAAGTAAAATAATATGAGGGGTCTAAAGTGAAAATATGTAAAAACAAGAGATACGATTTATTGAATGTCAGGGATTAAAATGAAAAATGGGAGAAATATAGCTCGATAATCGCTCGTAATCCACACGAGCTACCATTTAGACTTCTCTTGATGCATGGGAAAATTGGTAATTTACCATTAGTCGGGGTTCTATTATCCATCTCCCGAGTGGCCCTACAAAGCTTTCAGATTTTTAATAGCCTACCTTATATGACTATCCAATTACTTTAAACCTCCCGGATCAAAACAATTATCAAACATTTATATATTAATTCCACATTTCAACCCCCTCCTCGGGTGTAGTTTGAATGCTATCAGAAGCCAATACTTGATCAAATGAATTTACTAATTACCACAAATATATAAATAACAAAAAATAGTCAATTTATTTCAATAGTATTATCCCAAATTAACAACATCCGACTTAATAATAGTCTGTGCCATAGTAAAAAGGTGAATTACAAGGTTTAAAAGTGACGTACTCAATCAAAACAGAGAAAAATAGAAATAATTACAGTAAGAATAATTGAAATGGATTGCTGGAATGATAGAAAATGATGGTCCGGACTTGATGTTTATCCTTGGTTTTCCCTAGACGTTTTCCTCTTTTCAAAAACAAAAATCTAACTCCTTTAATCCTCTAAAGTTGAAGTAATAAGTTATAAACACGTTTTTGGGCATGTGGGTCCACTTAGGTGGGTCAAATGTGGTCAAAAAATGTTCTTAGGGAGTCTGGATAACTTTGGGTTACCATGAAAAAATCAACGTAACTTTGTCATCTCAACTGCGATCCACAAACCGTTTCTTTTCACGTGATTTAGACTCAAAAGGCTATCTTGGGTAGCTTGAACGTTATCAGTAACCTCACCAAAATCGTGGTTCTTCCTCAAACTAGATCTTGTTGTTTTGCCAGAAATCGCACTTGACCATCTGCGAAGGATCTTTGGTTTCTTCATGACTTGACTCGGGATTTTCTTTGACTCTTTGACTTCTTAGTCTCATCTAGGGGTCTCGTATCATCTTTATACCTAGAAGTGATACACTTACCGCACAATTATGTCAAAAAAATCCAAATGTACATATAAAATCCAATGTGAGCTATAAAAATAATGTCATATAAAGGGAATAATTCCGCTTTAAAGCTCTAAAATGTCCTAAAATGATGTCTCCTGAGTTTATAAACCTATCAAAAAAGACGAGACATCAAGATACCCAACTTAAATTTTTGTCGTCCCGACAAAACCAAAGTGGGCTTTAGATACCAAAAGCTCCTTGAGGAAGGAGCATGTGACTGTCTCAAGCAAATGATAACAACTTTTCAAGAAATCATATTCTAAGAAACAATCCATAGCAACACTTTTCATGCAAATAATCATAATTCATGATATCATGAACAGTTAGCTTAGCAATGCAAAAGGGGATATTAGAATATTTAATTTGAAATGGCGGTTATATTGTGCTCCTTGATCATTTCATGACATTTAATGGTCCACTTGATGAGTTCTTATTCGCTCATTTGTTACTCAATCACATAGCTAAGAATCTCAAGGTCTTTTTGGTTTTTAGAGTGAGCTTTTAAATCTCTTCTAACTTGCTAAATAAGTAATCACCTAAGAATTTGAGTTTACGCTCAAACTTTTCTCACTCATAGACTTTTGATGCATCATATAAGCATCCCATGTTCTCGAACCAATTTTTGTTGTTTTGATGTTCAAACACCTCATTTCCCAGTAATTTTGTATTTTACTTAATTTCTGTATTTTCTGTAAGTCAAATATGAAAATCGTTTTTGTTTGATTTTTCAAACTGTACTGCTTTGTTAAACATATTATTGTCTGACTTGTCTCTTTCCAAAGTCGGTAACTTTTGGTTTACTTTAATATATGTCACGTTATTAATAAAAAAAAATATGGCACTCGAAATCAATAATTATTTAATGAGATAATTGTTTAAAAGGTTCAAAAACATGTTTTCTTAATCTCGTCAAGTATTCTAAAACAAGGTCGCCTAGGCATTCTAAAGTGCAATCTGCCTAGAATTTCTCTCGAAGGTGGTTTAAAGGTTTGTCTATGCATAATCTAATTAATAGACTACTTAATCAGATTAATGGGTCGGCCAACCTGAATACTACCGAGCATGCTAGCCCATAAATAACCGATTCAATCTAATCCAACCGAACACATGAGCAAAATATAAATAAAAAACTACTTCTACGTTTAGAGTTTGAGCGCGCGAGAAAAAGAAGAGCATAGAATTTATCAAATTTCAAGTATAGATTTCTTGAATTGGTCATTTTTTAGGTTAATAATAATGAATTATTGTTATTTATGTTAAATTAATATACTTTAAGTATATTAGGATTATGTTTAATATAAAATAATATACAAACCACCTAGGATAAAAACCGTCTAGGTAAAAAACGCCTAAATTATGATTAATGGGCCGCCTAGCTATGCTAGGCGCTCGAAGGTGGTCGATCCCTTAGTAACGCTTTTTAGAACCATGATCTCAACAAGTCTAAATTTTAAGTTATCGATAAATTATATTTGTGTTTTTAATAGTTTATATATCTTTCAATAGGTTGTATGTTTTGATTACTAATTTATTATACAGAGATCTTATTAGCAGATTTTTTGTTTTTTTTTTTTTTTTTTTCATAAACCTTTTTCTGCTCATATACAGTATTCACAATTACTTTCATTGGGTGAGTACATGAATATAGTAATTTCCCATCAAATTGCCAAACGAGTATTCAAATTATACGAATAACATGCCAGCAAATAACAAAGACATTCAATAATTTCAATCACAATCTAAAGTTTGAACAAAAGAAAATCACAATCCAAATTTCAGTTACGAGTTTAAAACACATAATTAAAACGTTAAAACGAGTTTATATATAATTTTGAAACCGTTCCTGCAAAAAAAAAAATTAAGTAAGCAACTAATATATATTATTATTTTATATATATACTTATTATTATTATTATTATTATTATATATACCACTAGAGTGGATCAAACATCTTCTTTTTAAGTGTTTGGCCTCTTTCGAACAAGTTAGAAATCCGTGGCTTCCCCTTCTCATCTACAGGTGTATATAATTCAAAATTATAAACTAAAATTACTTTATTTTTTAACAATGCAATTTTCATTCATAGACTTAATTGAAATTGAAATTGAAATTAGGGGTTGCTTTACCTAAATAGTAGCGATAGAATACTACTTTTCCAAAGATCACTGCTGAAACCCCTACACAAACTTCGATCGCAAACATATTTGCAAATTCGGTTTTAGTTTTAGAAAAAGATTCAGGTAAAGTTAATATATAGTGATATTTGATAGCTTGGAGAAGAAGATAGAAAATTATACTTTATTTCTTTTTTTATTTTTAGGACGATTAACTAGGATCTCGAACACAATTTTCATGGCCCACAAATTTTTTGTTGTTATATTTATTTTTAAAGAGCCCACGTAAACATTAAAATGCTTTTAAATAAAAAAAATTATAAAAATGAAAAGAAAAGAGCAAAATTTATATAAATACAAAAAACAAGGGATCCACCGAATTACTATTCATCTCCTGTAAATTTCGTCGACCACCGGCACTTAACACTTAACACTAAGCACCAGGGGCGGATATAGGGGTGGGCTGAGGCGGGCTGCAGCCCACCCCAACTTACCCAACCCATTATAATTTAACCTACTTTTTTTTTAAAAAAAAATAGATAAAAATATAACTAAAAAAAATTATAGCATAAAATTAGCCCTCCCTAACTTAAAATTTAGAGATTAATTCTATCAAATAATAAAATTTATTAACGAAATTGGAACGTAAATACCATTAAATATTCAATTTCTTGATTCGTTTTAATTTTTTTTTCATAGACTTTTTTGTAATTAACTCTTAAATGTTTAAAAAATTTCATTTGGACCCTCTAAATTTTAAAATTTATTTTATTAGACTTTAAATGATTTTATTTATAGGATTTTTTGTTTTTTACAACAAAATGTATGTTATTTTGAATTAAAAAAAAAAGAAATTTTTCGAATGATTAATTTAAAAAATAATATTCAGACTTATATTGCAATATTTACACAATATAGGGATTTATAGTGCATTTTAGCATTATAAGGATCTATCTAGCAATTTTTGCATAATATGTAAACTTATCCTGCAAATACGGCAAAATAATTTTTTTCGGGGCCGTTGCCCCCGAACCCCCTTAGCCCCCCCAACAAAAAATCCTGGCTCCGCCCCTGCTAAGCACTCAACAAAAAAACATTAAGTATTTAAAAGAAATTGATGAATATACTTAAAAAGCATTAAAACAAAAAATGTATACAAAATTATTTCTATTATCTAGAAAATATTACAAAAGTTCTTTTGATTACATTAAAGGATAAAGAAAAAAAAGACAATTTGTAGTCAAATTATGAAAAGGAAAGTTACTTTCTAAATTGGGTAAAGCCGTCGTGAATTTTTTTATTTTGAATCCCTTTATCTTTATTTAAAGTGCAGTAGCCGCCTCTTATCTTTAAAATTCCCCAAAATGGCCTTTTAACTTCATTTTTTGTCACCGTTAGCTTTTTTTTCAAATTTTTGTCACTTGACCATTAATTAACGCCATCTGGCACCACGTCTGCTCCACCTAAGCATGACGTCACCATCATTTACACCTCATTTTTTTAATCCTCTTTCTTCTTCTTCTTGCCATGCTCCACAATCATCAATCGAATATTATATATTGAAGAATTTTAAAAAAAAAATCCAACTTCAACACGATTCAGGGAAGAACCCTTAACCATTACCCCTTCTCGAAATCATCAATCTTTTCCCCCTTTGATACATCACACGAAGAACATTGAAAAAAGAAGGGAAGAGATTAAAAGGAATTTCTTCAAGTATGTTTGTATCTCAGAAGCTCCACGAAGCATTCAAAGGCACCGTCGAGAGGATCACAAACCCTCGTACCATCTCCGCTTTCAAAGAAAAAGGCCTTCTCAGCATCAGCGAGTTCTTAATTGCTGGTGATAATCTCGTTTCCAAATGCCCCACCTGGTCTTGGTAATTTTACTCTTTTTCCCTTTTCAATTCTTCCCCCTTTATTCTATTTTAAGCTTCTGCCTAATCCAATCAGTAGCAAAGACTTTCTTTGATCTATTTTGAATAATTATGTTATTATCGAGTTATAGTAGAGTTGAATTCATTAAATTGATAGGGAATCTGGTGAGCGAAGCAAGAGGAAATCATATCCCCCAACAGACAAGCAATACTTAGTAACAAGAAATGGTGAGTAGCATTAATAATTTAAGTACTATTTAGGGTAAAGTCCTCCTTATGCACTTTAACTTTCGCCATAGTGCAGTATCCACCCCCCCCGATCTTCCATTTTACTCTTTATGGCCCTCTAACTACATTATTTTTGTCATCGTTAGCCCTTTTTCTATTTTTCTTTCAGTTGACCGTTAGTCAATGCCACTTGGCGCCATGTCACTGCCACCTCAGCGCCACATCACAACCAGTACTCTTCGTCATCACCGTCTCTAACTGTTAATTAAAAAAAACTTTGAAGGTTTGAATCCTTCAAATCATCAACAATGGAGGAAACAAAAAAACAAAAAAAACTCTTAAAACTTACCTTTCCACACCAAGCCGCTTTCCTGCCCAAGAATAGCCTCCATCCATTAACAATCGGAGAACCCAAATAAAAAAATATAAATCATTTTTTAAATTTGTTTTTCTTCTTCTTCAACAATTAGGGATTCAGATTTTTAGATATGGATGAAATCAGATTCTTTTTCAACAATCGAAGAACCGAAAGTGTTTCTAGTAGTTCATACATAATTATGTGCTATTGTGCTTTATTTGATTGTTGAAGAAAAATCTGATTTCATCCACATCTAAGAATCTGAAGCCCCACTTGTTGAAGATGAAGAAAAACTAATTAAAAAAAAAAGATTTAAACTTTTTTTTTTGATTTGGGTTCTTCTATTGTTAATGGATGGAGGCGGTTCTTGGGAAGGAAAGCGGCTTGGTATGGGAAGGTTGGTGTGAGAAGGTAAGTTTGAAGAGTTTTTTTATTTTTTTGTTTCCTCCATTGTTGATGATTTGAAGGATTCAAACCTTCGAAGTTTTTTTTTTAATTAGCAGTTAGAGACGGTGATGAAGAAGAGTATTGGTGAAGATGTGGCGCTGAAGTGGCAGTGACATGGCGCCAAGTGGCATTGACTAACAATCAACTGACAAAAAAATGGAGAAAGGGCTAATGGTGACAAAAATAATGTAGTTAGAGGGCCATAAAGAGTAAAATGGAAGATCGGGGGCGGATACTACACTTTGCCGAAAGTTAAAGTATATCAGAAGAGTTTTACCCTACTATTTATACAAACACCTGTGATATAAATTACTTAAATTTTAATTTTTTTACAGACCATTGTTTAAGAAGAGATGCATCAATTGAAGAAGAATACGAAGCTGCAGGTGGTAAGGTTTCGATAGATGATGAGGATAATGATGGTTGGTTAGCCACTCATGGCAAACCAAAAGGTATTGAATAATTAGTATTAATCTCCATTTTCTAGCTCAAGAATTTAATATATTTCTGTAATTAGAAAGCAAAAGTGATGATGGAGATGTACCCTTAATGGAAACATTACTAATCAGTTAAACCAACACTATTCAATTGATACCTTCGTATTTTAGAGCTGGAGATGAAGAAGAAATTTCAGATATGGCTGAATATAAAGAATCTGATAATGTTATTGAAGAATAAGGAAGATGCTGGTGGAGCGCTGCAAGAAGAAGAAAAAGGAAGATTAAAAAAAGATTTAAAAAATGAGGTGTAAATGATGACGACGTCATGTTTAGGTGGAGCCGTGGCGCTGAAATGGTAATGACGTGGCGTCGGATGACGTTGACTATGGGTCAACTGACCGAAATTTGAAAAACTATCTAACGGTGACCAAAAATGAAGTTAAAGGGCCAACCTCGGGAATTTTAAAGATAAGGGACGATTACTGCACTTTGGGTAAAGATAAAAGATTTCACAAGGGTTTTATCCTATATCTTTCTGAATTATTCTTTTCATTTAAATTACTAATATTCTCATTTAAATTATAAGTTATATAATTATAGGAGATATTTTACTATCTTAACCTTCTTACTATTATTACTTAAAATTTTGGTTGATGACTTCTTAACTAACTAATTAATATTGATGCAGGTCCATTATTTCTTCACTTAATTATAAACCCACATTCTCAAATCTTAATACTTAATCAAAACCCAAACTCATTAATAGCGTTATCGATTCTTTTGTCACTTTTTGGAGTTGCTGATTTTGTTATTGGGTTATTTTATATTCTGGGTGTTTTATATCTGATTGAATTGGTAAAAAAATCAATATCAAAGTAGTTGTCTTTGTTAATGAGTCATTTGGTTGTTGGTATGTATAGTTAATTGTTCTTTGTGGGTGAGGAAGAAGGAGTCAATTGGGTTGAATTCTTGTAAGGGTATACAAATTGTTGCGGAAAAACGGTTTATTCAGCTTCGATTAATATTTTGTTTGTGTATTATTTGTTCATACAATAAGTGCAAATTGCTTAAGTGTCTTTTGGAATTGCTTTTTAAATAATCACTTAAAGTGATTTTAGATGTCAAAATATTTTTTAACATTTTTTACAAATAATTTAATTTTAATCAAAAAAAAACACTTTTAGCTCCAAAATAATCAATTTCAAACAGACTCTAAATGAACCATTCTGTTGAACAATGGGACCCACATAACTCACACATTACATAGCTATTCTCGTTAAATCTTCCAACAGTCATAGTAATAAACATTGCTGGATTTTTTATATAAACATGATACACAAGAGTGCAATCAAACCATAAACGCAAATCTATTAATTCAAAATATTGTAAAATTACCTAATCAACTAATTCTGCTCAATCAAAGATTACCCAAAGCTATGGTGTATTTTTAGTTTTAGTTTTTCAATTATATCCTCTTCATAATTATTAGTTTAATATTTTACAAAACATTCAATATTTTAATCAAAATTGGATTTCAATCACGACTTCAAATCACTCAAGATAACAATGAAACAGTATATTTCCTATCTAAAAAGTTGTCTTTCTTCCTAATTTGAAATCACTCCTGAAAAAAAAATGAAATAAATAACATATGCAATTAAATTCAAGTTTAACCTAAAATTCATGTAAATATATATTATCATCAATGACTGCAAGCACCTTCAGATCTATGATTTTGTTCTTTCTCGTGTCGCTTCGTCTGTGATTTTGTTCTTAATCGTGTAGCTTCGTCTGAAACTTTCATGCTTCGATGCCTTCTCGCACTCATCTACAATGTTATTAATTAATAAATAAAACTTATATGGCTAATATAGAGATCTATAGTTCAATTAACTTTATAAAAAAGTAAATTTGTATCCAATTTTTATTCATGAACTTTATTGAAATAGAAATTAGGGGTTGCTTTACCGAAGGAGTAGGAATATAATATATGTTCTCCAATGAATGTTCCTATAGCCATCGAACAAAACAACTGGAACAAGCTCAGTGTCATGTTTGCAGATTTGGTTTTAGTTTTTGGGAAAGATTCAAGCTAAAGTTAATATATTGATCGTTGATAACTTGGAGAAGAAGATAAGAAACCAGATTTTGATATATATAAATTTAAGATACGATAAATATATCATTTAAAAAATATATCTTTTTAGTTAAAATATATTCAAAATTATACCAAGAATAATTCTTTATTTCGATCTGAAAGGTAACCTATATATCTTCTAAATATAGTCAAGAATAAATTCTGAATACAAGCCTAAATTATAATATTTTCCTAAAATATACTATCTATCCTATTATGCATTAATTAGATTATAAATCAATTATAAAATAAGTTAAAAAACGAAATAGATACAACTAGAGAAAAAACACATTTTATTTATAATGTAATTAATGTTGGTTAAATAGACAAGTATAGTGATATTTTTAAAATATAATATAATGACATTTTTTTTATTAGTAAAAGATAAATAAAATTAATATTATATGAAAAATATCTACCAAGTGATATTTTAGCAAAATTCGTGATTTTATGGTCATGAATTTACATGATTTTGTTTTTTTTTTCATAGATAAACACGGTTATATTTTACGCCTTTAGCGACCGTTGTTATAATCATTATATATCTCAACAATGGTGGTCAGAAGGTTCTTTTGATCTTTATCGACCATAGTGATCGTTAAACTTTAGTCACTAGTGTTTGGTCGTTAAAAAGGTCTACTATCGACCATTCTGCTCATTTGACGACTGCATCCTCTACAGATCACATAGCCGTCGCTAAAGAAATGTTATGTTCAGTACCACTCTAGTAGTCATTAGTTCTCAATAATCAACAACGACCACTAGACGATCACTATAGGTGGTATCCAATTTTTTTGGAGTTTATTAGCTCTAGACCTAAAGTGGATCTGTATGGCAAGAATTTAAAAAAATGTTACTCAATTGGCTTAGCCTAATGCAATTGATAATACTCTTCATACATTTGGCATATAGGTCTACTACAGTTCTTGAGGTAATCAAATATAGGAATTTTGGACATTTCCTTGAAGTTAATTGTCGAGCCTTTAATCGAAAATATACACTCTTGGTCCATGTATTATAAAAACACTACATTTCATTATATCATAAAAAGTTGCACTACATTTCATTATATTATAAAAAATGGGATTATTAGTAGCCCTTATAATATAAAAATTGCATTATTATGCTGGCAAAAATATGGCTAGGTCCAAAAAATCCCATGAGAGATTGTCACGATCCTAGTGAAAGAGGTTTCAACTCCGAAGAAGGGTGTCGATAATGGATTTAGACTAACCCATAAAGGATTTTGGTTCGTTAAGAATAGGAAATCAACCTTCTATATGGGCTAGTTGTACGTTACTTGTGGATCATGAAACGTCTATCCAACAACCTTATAGCTTAGGATTCTAAGCAGAGTATATTAGGGTTGCTAGATAGTGACTTGGAGGACAAGTAAGACGCATCTATATATCCCTTCACATTAAAGTATACAGGATTCAGATATTTACAGAACCCTAAGCATCCTACTCTCAAAAGATCCCCTAGCCATTCAGTTAACACCCCCTTGATTCTTTACCCTTCCTATGTGAGAAAATCCCTACTCAAATAGTTGAATTCGTACCTGTAGCAAGTACTCGACCGAAAGGATTAAGGATCCCGACTCTTGGTCCATATTGTAGAATCCCACTCCTACAATTTAGCGTCCACCAAGTGGCACTAGCGACAACACATAACCCATTGATCAATCTTAATTACGCCACCTTTCAATATCTGTTATGGCAATAAGAGATAACACTACCAAGACCTCAAAAGATGGGGGTTAGAAGAATCAAGAGAAGGAATCAACGAAGCTAGAAAGGCCAAACACCGACACGGCAAACCAGGTTACAGCGATGTACGATCAAGTCGTGGCGCATAATAACCAACTTCTCTAAAAAAACACCGAGTATGGAGACCTTCGACATGCCACAGACCCGAGGGAAGGCAATCCTTTGTGACGAAATAACACATAGAAACCTCGCAAACAATCTGTCATTCAATAGTGACAAGAACTCTACGTAGGAGAAGGATGGTACGTCGTACGGATAAACCTCGAAGAAATCTACCAGGGACTCGCCTTTTAGAGCACCAGTTGCCAGAAGTTCTTTTAGGTGTTATCTACTTTTAACTTTCTTAATGATCCTCCACAACTCATTCGGTGGATCGATATATCGCAAAAGTTCAAATCTCGACTCAACGTCTTGATTCACCTACCAATTTGAACACATATTAACCTCCCGGTAAATATAATTTACTTCACAAAACTAATTCTTCCTTACGATGTGTTGTAATCCCAGTCAATATTACAGCAATTCCTAAAACTATTGTTGTCCTTCATTAGCGCATGAAACTCTTCTATACATATGTTCGAGAACTTGTGTTTCTCAAGACTTATTATAGATCATAATGTAGGGCCAACGTCTCTTAATGTAATTGAGATCATGCTACACACAATCATGCAAATCCAATCATGTAATCTTTCGTCATAACTATGAACAAGCCATCAATACCTGCCTCGTTTCTCACCTAGGTACTAGTATCGCCGATATTGAGTTAAAACCTTATTTAAAGTTTTGTTCACTTGAAATATGTTTTGTCGCCATAATAATACTTCTATATTTCTCTATTTCCCTACTATTATAAATTCAACTACCATATTATGTACATATACTTTCTACAAGCTTTTAGTCTCAGTATGATACTTAAAACATTAAATCACTAAACTGTTGTTGCAAAAATTATTAACCAACAAATACCTTCATACATCAAATCACTACCTAGATTTTGACATAAATAATCCCATGTGGCCAAAGTCTCTCTCCGGAAACACACCACGTTAGCATCACCTAACCTTTGGCGAGTAATGATTTTAACACGTGGCGGTTGCGTTGGCCCCACCCCTCTAAACGTTAAGTTATTTGTGTTGTTAATACTAGAGAAAGTCAAAATCTTCTAAAAAGACTTCATTTTTTTTTTGCACTCCCAATATATATGACATGTATCGTCCATGGTTTAACCACACTCACAATTGACGTGGATCTAATAAGATTTATCACACATAAAATCGATTGCGCCAGAGTAATTGCCCGACCATTGATAGATTTATGTGCTTTTCAGGTAGCTAATTTTCCCCGCATACTTTTCGTGACCTTCTTGGGAAACCCCCTTGAAAATCACCCGGGGTATGTTAGATTTTTAAATATGGTCTTATTTGGTCCTTTTAAATTTTTTATTTCTATTGTCAGACTGTTTCGAGCATTTAGGATATGTAAAACAAGAAAATAGCTAGTGTATTTGTTAGTCACATCATATTCCTTTGTCGTGTTACACTGATCAGAATTAAGTTCACGGTTTATCGATATTTACAATATATAAAGTTTGAGAATCATATTTCAATATGAAAAATATTTGATTATAATAGTTCTCATGCTTCAACCACATTTAAGATGACCGGTTCAGCCCATTACTCCCAAGATTGTGGAGATCTATGTTTAAGACTAATATTAGATTTGACCATATTTCAAGATTTAATAATATTTTGGAGGATGTGATCGCTAAATATACTAGATGGTGAGATCATCATAAAGAGATGTACAATTCCATTATGCGTAAGAGAAAATCATCCTATTCTAATAAATTCTAGATAGAGTAGGATTTAAGTGACTTTTTTGTCTATGTTATTTTAGGGATAAAGTCATGTCAGTGATATGACTATGTTAAGGATGATGGGAGTTGTAAGCGGAAGGAATTTCAATTACTCACGTCAAAGTTGTTAGAGATCTCAAATACTCGGTTGGGGGGATAAGGAGGGTCAGACTATTTATCATGGGATAAAGAGGCTTACGGATTTATCCGATTAACTCGGTGGTTACACGGGATACGAGTGTAGAGACCAGCGATAAACAAATTTGTAAATAATTTTATCATTCTCCACATTGACTATGAAGTTAATTCGTATTTTATTAATGTACTTAAAGCATTAGTTGAATAAAACGCAAATGAAAAAGATGTTTTGAGGGTTAATTTTTTATAAGTAAAATAATATGAGGGGTCTAAAGTGAAAATATGTAAAAACAAGAGATAAAATTTATTGAATGTCAGGGATTAAAATGAAAAATGGGAGAAATATAGCTCGATAATCGCTCGTAATCCACACGAGCTACCATTTAGACTTCTCTTGATGCATGGGAAAATTGGTAATTTACCATTAGTCAGGGTTCCATTATCCATCTCCCGAATGGCCCTACAAAGCCTTCAGATTTTTAATAGCCTACCTTATATGACTATCCAATTACTTTAAACCTCCCGGATCAAAACAATTATCAAACATTTATATTTATTAATTCCACATTTCAACCCCCTCTTCGGGTGTAGTTTGAATGCTATCAGGAGCCAATATTTGATCAAGGTAATTGAATTTACTAATTACCACAAATATATAAATAACAAAAAATAGTCAATTTATTTCAATAGTATTATCCCAAATTAACAACATTCGACTTAATAATAGTCTGTGGCATAGTAAAAAGGTGAATTACAAGGTTTAAAAGTGACGTACTCAATCAAAACAGAGAAAAATAGAAATAATTACAGTAAGAATAATTGAAATGGATTGCTGGAATGATAGAAAATGATGGTCCAGACTTGATGTTTATCCTTGGTTTTCCCTAGACGTTTTCCTCTTTTCAAAAACAAAAATCTAACTCCTTTAATCCTCTAAAGTTGAAGTAATAAGTTATAAACACGTTTTTGGGCATGTGGGTCCACTTAGGTGGGTCAAATGTGGTCAAAAAATGTTCTTAGGGAGTCTGGATAACTTTGGGTTACCATGAAAAAATCAACGTAACTTTGTCATCTCAACTGCGATCCACAAACCGTTTCTTTTCACGTGATTTAGAATCAAAAGGCTATCTTGGGTAGCTTGAACATTATCAGTAACCTCACCAAAATCGTGGTTCTTCCTCAAACTAGATCTTGTTGTTTTGCCAGAAATTGCACTTGACCATCTGCGAAGGATCTTTGGTTTCTTCATGACTTGACTCGGGATTTTCTTTGACTCTTTGACTTCTTAGTCTCATCTAGGGGTCTAATATCATCTTTATACCTAGAAGTGATACACTTACCGTACAATTATGTCAAAAAAATCCAAATGTACATATAAATCCAATATGAACTATAAAAATAATGTCATATAAAGGGAATAATTCCGCTTTAAAGCTCTAAAATGTCCTAAAATGATGTCTCCTGAGTTTATAAATCTATCAAAAAAGACGAGACGTCAAGATACCCACCTCAAATTTTTGTCGTCTTGACAAAATAAATATTGTCTCAAGCAAATGATAACAACTTCTCAAGAAATCATTTTCTAAGAAAAGGGGATAATCATAATTCATGATATCATGAACAGTTAGCTTAGCAATGCAAAAGGGGATATTAGAATTAGGGCTGCTCACAAAATACCCAAACCTGCGCTACCCGTCAACCCGACCCAAAAAGGGCGGGAAAAAACCCAACCCATTCCCCACCCGAGCCCATTGGGTTAACTTATTAAATTGTTTGGGTATTGGGTCGGTTGATGGGTTTGGCATTGCCAAACCCGCGGGTAACCGAACCCGACCCGTGCCCTAAGTTTTGTGGATATATTATATTTCCAATACACACAGCGTATTACATACGCTTCATTTTTTACCTTTTGTCTTTTGGTTTTGGCCTTTCATTACACGAAACGCCACACTCTCTCTTACTCTCTGGTTTCTCTCTACGTCATATCAAAAACCCTATCCGCCGTAGCCCTGCATCTCTCCTTCCCCGTCTAATCTCGCTGGCGTTTTGAGCGATAATATACACCGCATTAAGTATGGCGCGGTGGTGGGTTATTATGGGTTATAATCTCTCCTTCTCTGATAAAGCTCGTCCTTTAGGGTTCTGGGTTTAATCATCTAACCATGGTTAGAGGTGTAGATCGAGGGTTGGATTATAAAGAAGCCTATGTATGGCACGGTGGTGGTTAGAGGTGTAGATCGAGGGTTGGGTTCGAGATGTTTTGGATCTTCGAAACCTTAAGGTTCGTGTTTTGATTTTCTGTAATTCCGATTGTGTTATAAGATATTGCATGTGTAAATCTTTTGATTTAGAAACAAATAATTGTTTTATTGAAGGATTTTAATTCGATAATAGATATTGGCTAATAGACTGTTTATTTTGTGTTTTCATGGTCTCGCTAATGTTCAATACTTCAATTGGTGTTGGTGTTTGTCGTGTACTTGCTTTGTTAATAAAATTAAAGGTAACTTCTTGGTTACATGTTGATGTTGTGTACTTAGTTTTCATTTGAGTTATGAATATTGAATATTGGCTAATACATTGTTCCCTTGATTTAATTGCATGATTCGCAAATGTTGTTAACATTAATGGACCTTTTTTGGATTTGATTGTTCAAAGCTTGATTTGTTTCTCCATTTCAAATTTACAGGTATTAATTTACATTTCTGTAACTTCCAAAACAAGGTTACATGGATGACTTTGTCACCATTCTAAATAACAGTCAATAAGTTATTGTTACTAAGAATGGTGGCAAGGTTGTCTATGTAACCTTATTGTAAAATTAAGTTATTTACAATATTTGGTTGAAAACATCTCTTCCTGTTAATCTTAGATACTGAGTTAGGTAACAACTTTATGAATACTTGGTTTGTGACTTTTGTTGACTAGTTAATTTTACATACTAATTGATCTTTTGTTGTTTTGTGACATTTGGCAGGTTATTTTGGCTTAGACGAGTTAAGTGAGTCCTCGCAAGACTCATCTTTGACAAGTTAGAAACCAATAACCTAAGTCCTAAGGTATAAAGCTGAATTCTTATAACTTACAAGTTAACATTGTTAATCATCACACTTTTGTATGCATCTCCCAATTAATTTGACCTAACTACAATGATTAAGTTAAGGTTAATGAATGAGTAAATATGAGTTGAATAATTGGTTGAGTTGGCAACAAGTGACTTGATTGTTGTTTCTTGTAAGTTATTTGATAAGTCCCTTGTCCCTAAACATGTCCCTAAGGTTTTAATGCCAATGAAGATTACAAAATCTGAGGCAATAATTGTAGCCAATGATGAGACTCCTTTTGAGGCTCAAGCAATCTGACTTCATTCTTCTATCCAGTTTTGGAAATTTGCAGGTTATTTTAAAGTTGGAAGGTGGTTTTTGGAGTGTTTTTGGACAGAATTTGGATTCACAACAACATTTGCACCCAAGGTTGTACAAATTGTTGATTTTGCACAAGTTATGGTTACAAAATGTCAATCTGTGATGATTTTTGATTTACTTATTTGGTTTATAATTCTGTAGTTCAGTTCAATGAGATGTAATTTTGTAATTCAGTTCAATGTGATGTAATTCAAATCAATGAGATGTAAATCATGTAATAGTTGAATTATGTATGGGAAATTAAAAAAAAACAATCTATTTTGGTTAACTTAATATATTTAAGTTAATGAATTTTTTTTAAACAATATCAGATGTTTTACCTAAGTCCCTCTATTACCCGAAACCGACCCTAACCCAACCCAACCCGTTACCACCCAACCCGAGGATTTTAATTTAAAAAAATGGATATTGGGTTTAATATATTAAAAACCGAAAATTAAGTTTGGGTATTGGGTTTACCCCTACGGGTCGGTTAACCGACCCGTGTGCTGCCCTAATTAGAATATTTAATTTGAAATGGCGGCTATATTGTGCTCCTTGATCATTTCATGACATTTAATGGTCCACTTGATCAGTTTTTATTCGCTCATTTGTTACTCAATCACATTGCTAAGAATCTCAAGGTCTTTTTGGTTTTTAGAGTGAGCTTTTGAATCTCTTCTAACTGGCTAAATAAGTGATCACCTAAGAATTTGAGTTTACGCTCAAACTTTTCTCACTCATAGCCTTTTGATGCATCATATAAGCATCCCATGTTCTCGAACCAATTTTTGTTTTTTTGATGTTCAAACACCTCATTTCCCAGTAATTTTGTATTTTACTCATTTTCTCAATTTTTTGTAAGTCAAATATGAAAATCGTTTTTGTTTGATTTTTCAAGTTGTACTGCTTTGTTAAACAAATTATTGTCTGACTTGTCTCTTTCCAAAGTCGGTAACTTTTGGTTTACTTTAATATATGTCACGTTATTAAAAAAAATATGGCACTCGAAATCAATAATTATTTAATGAGATAATTGTTTAAAAGGTTCAAAAACATGTTTTCTTAATCTCGTCAAGTATTTTAAAACAAGGTCGCCTAGGCGTTCTAAAGTGCAAGCTGCCTAGAATTGACATGGCGCCAAGTGGCATTGACTAACAATCAACTGACAAAAAATGGAGAAAGGGCTAATGGTGACAAAAATAATGTAGTTAGAGGGCCATAAAGAGTAAAATGGAAGATCGGGGGCGGATACTACACTTTGGCGAAAGTTAAAGTATATCAGAAGAGTTTTACCCTACTATTTATACAAACACCTGTGATATAAATTACTTAAATTTTAATTTTTTTACAGACCATTGTTTAAGAAGAGCTGCATCAATTGAAGAAGAATACGAAGCTGCAGGTGGTAAGGTTTTGATAGATGATGAGGATAATGATGGTTAGTTAGCCACTCATGGCAAACCAAAAGGTATTGAATAATTAGTATTAATCTCCATTTTCTAGCTCAAGAATTTAATATATTTCTGTAATTAGAAAGCAAAAGTGATGATGGAGATGTACCCTTAATGGAAACATTACTAATTAGTTAAACCAACACTATTCAATTGATACCTTCGTATTTTAGAGCTGAAGATGAAGAAGAAATTTCAGATATGGCTGAATATAAAGAATCTGATAATGTTATTGAAGAAGAAGATGCTGGTGGAGTGCTGCAAGAATAAGAAAAAGGAAGATTAAAAAATGATTTAAAAAATGAGGTGTAAATGATGGCGACGTCATGTTTAGGTGGAGCCGTGGCGCTGAAATGGTAATGACGTGGCGTCGGATGACGTTGACTATGGGTCAACTGACCGAAATTTGAAAAACTATCTAACGGTGACAAAAAATGAAGTTAAAGGGCCAACCTGGGGAATTTTAAAGATAAGGGACAACTACTGCACTTTGGGTAAAGATAAAAGATTTCACAAGGGCTTTATCCTATATCTTTCTGAATTATTCTTTCCATTTAAATTACTAATATTCTCATTTAAATTATAAGTTATATAATTATAGGAGATATTTTACTATCTTAACCTTCTTACTATTATTACTTAAAATTTTGGTTGATGACTTCTTAACTAACTAATTAATATCGATGCAGGTCCATTATTTCTTCACTTAATTATAAACCCACATTCTCAAATCTTAATACTTGATCAAAACCCAAACTCATTAATAGCGTTATCGATTCTTTTGTCACTTTTTGGAGTTGCTGATTTTGTTATTGAGTTATTTTATATTCGGGGTGTTTTATATCTGATTGAATTGGTAAAAGATCTTTTGTGAATGCTTTAAGCTGAAGTATGAGCATTTGTATAATGAGAGAACGAGTGTATCAAAGTAGTTGTCTTTGTTAATGAGTCATTTGGTTGTTGGTATGTATAGTTAATTGTTCTTTGTGGGTGAGGAAGAAGGAGACAATTGGGTTGAATTCTTGAAAGGGTATACAAATTGTTGCGGAAAAACGGTTTATTCAGCTTCGATTAATATTTTGTTTGTGTATTATTTGTTCATACAATAAGAGCAAATTGCTTAAGTGTCCATTTGAGATTGTTTTTCGAAATAATCACTTAAAGTGGTTTTATATCTATAGCAATATTTTAGACCCTGAAAATTACTTTTAGAAAAAACACTAGAACCGTTCGGTTCCACATAACTCACACAATACATAGCTATTTGGTGGGTCCTGGTGTGTTATAAAATTAAGTACAGAAAATAATGGAACCACAATGCCGCAAGTGTACGGTTGTCCAAGTAATACTCCGACAAGTCGGATTCGTTCTCAGGGATTGGACTGGTATAACCCAAGTGTTCAACAGATAAATAGTAATAATTGCAAATACAGAAAATAAAAGATAAAAGATATTTATTTGGTTTTATATTAATCCTAAGAATGCAAGAAAATAAGAGACTGAAAATAAATACTAAAGGACTAAGATGCAGATATGAGCTATACTTGAGTCTCGCTAGGGAATCACCTAAACTTACCTAATTAATGCTTTCTTTAAGGGCAGAACTGATATTTCTATATTAGTCGGGACTCTATAATCTCCTAGCCCCCGTCAGGGTGGACCTAGGAGCTATTCTCAGATGTTACAAACCCCGTCAGGGCGATCATAATCCACCTTCGAATGAATACTATTTTACCCAATTGGCTATAAGGTTAACTAAGTCCGCCAGGATCAATAATTTCTACCTTACGTTTATTATCTAGTTCAGTAATTAAACCCCCCGTCAAGGCGATCACTTCCCCACCAAAGTGAATAGCTTAATTACTATGACCTATCTCCGATTAGCTAATTCATTGATAGTGAAATTAATATAAAATAAGAAACAATATGAAATACCTAATTCAAATTAAACTAGAAACTAATCCCAAATTGAAATACATGAATTAAACAAATTAGGGTTCATCCCATTACGATTCTCAAGTAATTAAGGTTTAGCTCATATTAAAAGTAAAAACAATAAAGAAATTAATAATATACATGTTCCTAATAACAGAAATAAATTAAGAACCTAGATAGAGGAATTGGCTTGAACTGTTGTTGGAGATATAGACAGTCTCCAGCTTCTGCTCTTGCTTCTGCCTCTTGACGCTCTCTCTAAGGATGTATATATTGAATGAATTATGAGAGGTGCTGAATAATGAGGTCTAAGGGGTGTATTTATAGGTGTTAGCAAGCCCTAGGTCGAATTACTTGGAGTGGAAGACAAGGCAAAGACTCTTAAATTCGTAGCTCTAAAAGATAAGATTCTGCTGATTTGATTTGGTCATATCTTTTTGAATACTTATCCGTTTGAGAAGTTCCAATATATGAAACTGCTTGTCTTGGAAAGCTCTTTCTATTGGTGCAGACCATTCGTCCAGAATCCTAGCCAATCTTTTATTATAATTTAATTCCTAAAACGTGGCTGGATTTCAGATTTCAAAAGGCAGCTTTATCTTTTCCTCCTTTGAACAAATCTTTACCAAATCTTCTTATTTCCTTGTAAATCTTCTTTCCTTTCATCTATCTTGACTTGGTCTCTAAGTAATTACCATTTATCTTTTAAAGCTTCACATTAAATAAATAATTAAACCGCATATGCTTAAAGAGAATAAATCAATAAATCAAGAAATCGAAATAGGAAAGTGTACTCTAAAAATAGAAACTCGACTAGAAATCATTTCCTAACACTCTAAAATACACTAAGACTTTATTCTAACTTTTCCTCCTTGGATTGGTCTTTCATGAAATTCAAGAACCAGTTAACTTTGCATTAAAAATAGTCAAATTTACGCACAAAAGCTCAGATTCTGCAAATAGTTAATTTCCAAGGGGAGAAAGTGCAATATGATCAAATAAGCCTAAAAGTCTATCAAATTACTCATTTATTCACCTAAAAGGATGTCTCCAAAGGGCTAAGAATTAGAACAAATAGGGAGACATCACTATTCTCGTTAAATCTTCCAACAGTCATAGTAATAAACATTGCTGGATTTTTTATATAAACATGATACGAGTGCAATCAAACCATAAACATTGCGTGTATTGCCAGGGATTATAAAGGAAGAGTGCTAAGATGTCAAGGATGGAGAATTAATGCTGATAATAGCTTGGAGGCGGAAGGATTGGGAGTTTTGAAGGCCTGTCTTTTGGCTAAAGAGCTCGACAAATTCCATTGCATTGTGGAAAACGACAATCTTTCCCTTATGGAGCCGTTAGTTAGCAATTTTCAATTTAATTCTCCATGTTTAGCGAATGTAATTAGGAGTATTTATTTTATTGCCGAATTTTGTAATCCATCCTTTTCTTTTACGAAAAGAGATGGAAATTTGATAGCGGATTGGACTTGCAAAAATTTGCCTATTGGTGAGTCGTATGACTTTTGCGCAAGTCCCTTCCCCTCCAAACTAGCTTTATTGTTAAGCCTTGATTTGCCCCTCGTGGAGGTAGGCTAACAAATCTTTTTATTTTGTTTTTAATATATAAGCGTTTAGAAAAAAGAAAAATAAACCATAAATTCAAATCTATAAATTCAAAATATTGTAGAATTACCTAATCAACTAATTCTGCTCAATTAAAGATTACCCAAAGCTATGGTGAATTTTTAGTTTTAGTTTTTCAATTATATCCTCTTCATAATTATTAGTTTAATTTTTTTTTTTTAAGAGTACATGAGAGAGCCACTTTGGGCTCGGAGTCCTTTCGACTCCGATGAGATTCGATCACAGACCTCTTGGTCTCTGCGGAGTAGCCTATCTCTTAATATTTTACAAAACATTCAATATTTTAATCAAAATTGGATTTCAATCACGACTTCAAATCACTCAAGATAAACAATGAAACAGTATATTTCTTATCTAAAAAGATGTCTTTCTCCCGCAGAGACCGAGAGGTCCTGGGATCGAATCTTATCGGAGTCAAAATGATTCCCGAGTCCAAAGTGGCTCTCATATGTATTCAAAAAAAAAAAAAGATGTCTTTCTTCCTAATTTGAAATCACTTCTGAAAAAAAAAATGAAATAACTAACATATGCAATTAAATTCAAGTTTAACCAAAAATTCATATATATATTATCATCAATGACTGCAAGCACCTTCAGATCTATGATTTTGTTCTTTCTCGTGTCGCTTCGTCTGTGATTTTGTTCTTAATCGTGTTGCTTCGTCTGTAACTTTCATGCTTCGATGCCTTCTTGTACTCATCTACAATGTTATTAATTAATAAATATAACTTATATGGCTAATATAGAGATCTATAGTTCAATTAACTTTATAAAAAAGTAAATTTGTATGCAATTTTTATTCATGAAATTAATTGAAATTGAAATTAGGGGTTGCTTTACCAAAGAAGTAGGAATATAATATATGTTCTCCAATGAATGTTCCTATAGCCATCGAATAAAACAACTCGAACAAGCACAGTTTCATGTTTGCAGATTTGATTTTAGTTTTTGGGAAAGATTCAATCTAAAGTTAATATTATTGATCGTTGATAACTTGGAGAAGAAGATAAGAAACCAGATTTTGATATATATAAATTTAAGATACGATAAATATATCATTTAAAAAATATTTTTTTTTAGTTAAAACATCATTCAAAATTATACCAAGAATAATTCTTTATTTCGATCTAAAAGGTAACCTATATATCTTCTAAATATAGTTTAGAATAAATTATCAATACAAGCCTAAATTATAATATTTTCCTAAAATATATATACTACCTAACCTATTATGCATTAATTAGATTAGAAATCAATTATAAAATAAATTAAAAAACGAAATAAATACAACAAGAGAAAAAACACATTTTATTTATAATATAATTAAAAAATTGTTGGTTAAATAGATAAGTATAGCAATATTTTTAAAATATAAATATAATAAGATTTTTTTATTAGTAAAAGATAAATAAAATTAATATTATATAAAAAATATCTACTGATATTTAGCAAAATTCGTGAATTTATGGTCATGAATTTACATGATTTTGTTTTTGTTCATCGATAAACCCTGCTATATTTGACGTCTTTAGCGACCGCTGTTATAATCATTATATATCTCAACAATGGTGGCCAGAAGGTTCTTTTGATCTTTATCGACCATAGTGATCGCTAAACTTAAGTTACTAGTGTTTGGTCGTTAAAGAAGTCTATTATCGACCACTCTGCTCATCTGGCGACTGCATCCTTTAAAAATCATATAGCCGTCGCTAAAGAAATGTTATGTTCAGTGACCACTCTAGTAGTCATTAGTTCTCAATAATCAACAACGACCACTAGACGATCACTATAGGTGGTATCCAAATTTTTTGGATTTTATTAGCTCTAGACCTAAAGTGGATCTGTATGGCAAGAATTTAAAAAAATGTTACTCAATTGGCTTAGCCTGATACAATTGATAATATTCTTCATACATTTGGCATATAGGTCCATTACAGTTCTTGAGGTAATCAAATATAGGAATTTTGGACGTTTCCTTGAAGTTAATTGTCGAGCCTATAATCGAAAATATACACTCTTGGTCCATGTATTATAAAAACACTACATTTCATTATATCATAAAAAGTTGCACTATATTTCATTATATTATAAAAATTGGGATTATAAGTAGCCCCTATAATATAAAAATTGCATTATTATGCTGGCAAAATATGGCTAGGTCCAAACAATCCCATGAGAGATTGTCGCGATCCTAGTGAAAGAGGTTTCAACTCCGAAGAAGGGTGTCGATAATGGATTTAGACTAACCCATAAAGGATTTTGGTTCGTTAAGAATAGGAAATCATCCTTCTATATGGGCTAGTTGTACGTTACTTGTGAATCATGAAACGTCTATCCAACAACCTTATAGCTTAGGATTCTAAGCAGAGTCCATTAGGGTTGCTAGATAGTGACTTGGAGGACAAGTAAGACACATCTATATATCCCTTCACATTAAAGTATACGGGATTCAAATATTTACGAAACCCTAAGCATCCTACTCTCAAAAGATCCCCTAGCCATTCAGTTAACACGCCCTCGATTCTTTACCCTTCCTATATGAGAAAATCCTTACTCAAATAATTGAATTCGTACCTGTAGCAAGTACTCGATCGAAAGGATTAAGGATCCCAACTCTTGGTCCATATTGTAGAATCCTACTCCTACAATTTAGCGTCCACCGAGTGGCACTAGCAACAACACATAACCCATTGATCAATCTTAATTACGCCACCTTCCAATATCCGTTATGGCAATAATAGATAACACAACCAAGACCTCAAAAGATGGGGGTTAGAAGAGTCAAGAGAAGGAATCAACGAAGCTAGAAAGGCAAAACACCGACACGGCAAACCAGATTACAGCGATGTACGATCAAGTCGTGGCGCATAATAACCAACTTGTCTAAAAAAACACCGAGTATGGAGACCTTTGACATGCCACAAACCCGAGGGAAGGCAATCCTTTGTGACGAAATAACACATAGAAACCTCGCAAACAATCTGTCATTCAATAGTGACAAGAACTCTACGTAGGAGAAGGATGGTACGTCGTACGGATAAACCTCGAAGAAATCTACCAGGGACTCGCCTTTTAGAGCACCAGTCCTCAACAGACTACCAAATAGGGAGCCACCTACCAAGGACTCTCCTCCCAGGGTACCATCCCTCTATAGACTACCCAACAGGGAGCCACCTACTAGGGACTCGCCTTTTAGAACACTAGTCCTCAACCAACTACTGTAGGAGCCACCTACCAGGGACTCGCCTGGTGGGTCCTAGGGTGTTAGAAAATAAAGTGATAAATAAGAGGAACCACAGAACTGCAAGTGTACAGTTGTCTCAAGTAATATATGATAATCAAGTTCGTTCTCAGGGACGGATTAGGTTCAACCCAAATATTAATCATAGATATTCCACTGTTTATTTTCAAACAACTCTTTCATTCTTACTTTCCAAATGTTCCAGAGAGTACACAAGATTGTTGCTGCTACTAATTTTTTGTCCCATCCATTATTTGTGTAACTTACGATAGTATCAAATATCTATTCCACGATTTTGCCATTAATTCACGGTCAATTTTACACTGAAGCTGAGAACTAGACCAAACACCCATGCTAAGCGCGCATATACTAAGAATATATTCAATTGATTCCGTTTCTCTCTCACACCATTCACATATATAAAAACTAATACATTTCCTCTTTTTCTAGTTCTCCTTGGATGGGATGGCATTGTTATGGAGCTCCCATGTGAAATTCCTAATATTGGATGTAAACTTAGAATGCCAGACTAATTTTCCAAATTTTACAGTTATTGTTCTCTCCATCCCTAGATGATTGGCTCTCCTTCTCTACCTCTTTTTGTACTAAGCGGTGATATCCAAATTTAGTTGGATATTTTCTATCTTTTGTATTCGGCCAAATAATGCATGAATGTTCCCAAATATTAATTTTAAGGCCATTTCCAATTTGTCAGATACATTCCTCTTTTAAGAATTAAAGACCTTAGAAAATACTAGCCCAACTGCATGAGTGTTTTGTTTTAAGCTTAGAATCTCACATGTCACAGTTAGGAAAGTAAATACCTTTAAGAATGTTTGCAACCAATGAATTTGGATTATTAAGAGCTAAATTCAATTCTGATAGTCTCTAAAATCAATTCCACCCATCGCTTTCGCTTTCACTATTTTCCTTCATGCAACCTAATGAATTCTTTTCTTACCACCCGAATTCTACCAAAAATTAGTTAGGAGACTACTCAATTACATGCATAGAGTTTTGGGAAATTCAAAATTAGACATTGCATAGTTTGGTATAGTTTGCACAACTGCTTTAGTTATAACTTCTTTCCCACCATTGGATAATAATTTTGCAAACCAGCTAGCCAATTTAGTAATTAATCTATCTTTAATATAAGATCCGTTCACTCCCTTTCTCTCACGTAAGCTCTCATTTATACATATGATTATCATATTCGATACCTTGATTTTTTGTAAATCGTCTTTTTATGCAATTTTCTCAGTCATCGGGGAGCTAAAGTTGAGCTGATTGATAATTTAAGATGGGTTCATTCGATGGATTACCAATTCCAAAAGAAAAAGATGTGAGTTTAATTTCAATTTTTCCATTTTCAGTAATTTTGACTTTGTTAACTGTAATTTTCCATTTTACCTTCAGTGATTTTGATTAGTAAACTATAATGTTCCAGTAAATTGCTACATTAGACTAGTTATTTGTGAAATGAGGCTCTAAGTAGGCTTAACGGAGAAAGTTAAGCTGAATATGGACGGAATATTCTCCATGTGGATTGAATTTTGCTTCCTTTTTTCTAATTGTGTGGTTTATGTAAATTGCAGTACTTGAGGGATGAACTTGCAAATATAGAAGAAAGCTGGTCTGTTTCAAGATTTGATTCATTACCTCATGCTGTGCATATTTTAACATCAAAAGATCGTGAAGCTGAAATTCAAATTTTAAAGGAACAAAGTGATGTTGTAGATGAAGTTATTCATGCTTATCATGGTGGATTTAATAAAGCTATTCAAAATTATTCTCAGGTGTGTGTATAAGTATATGTGTGTCTATTTCCTAGATTTTGATTGTTTTTTCCCCACTCCAGATTTTACAATTGTCAATTGCAATATGGGTCCCGCAATAAGCAACTACATCAATTATGGTATCGATCGATTTCTTTGCGACATATTATAAAAGATCAAATTGAAGGAATTGCAAAGGTGTGTTTATTAATTTTTTTAACTATTTTTACCCCCACTATTTTCATATATGAATAATAAACGTTCTTAGGTTAATTGCATGTTAGTCCCTGAAGGACCTGTGGTGCTCTATGGACCTTTCATGGTTACTTTTAGAGCAAAGAGATTATAAGACTCCTATTTCGGAGACCACAGGGACTAAAGGTGCAATTAATTTAAAGTTCTTTTACTTATCGAAAAGTAGGAAATGATCTTTAAAAAAACCCAGTTTTTCTCCTTGCTTGATAATGCCTTTTCAGATATGATATAATTTTTTTTGGTTAATTGCACTGTTAGTCCCTGTGGTGTCCGAAATAGGAGTCCTCTAGTCACTGTGCTCTAAAGATGCCATAGAAGGTCCCTAAATTATGCAAAAATTGCAGTATAGGTCCCTATATCATGCAAAAAATGCACTATAGGTCTCTGTATTATGTAAAATTGTGTTATATGTCCCTATATTAGTTTTTTTCTTAACTACACTATAAATCCCAATATTGAAATATAAAACCGAGTTAATTGCACTATAGTTCCCTATATTATGCAAAACTTGTACTATAGGTTCCTATATTTTACAAAAATGCACCATAGGTTCATATATTATGCAAATAATGCACTATAGGTTCATGTATTATGCAAAAAACGCAATATAGGTTCATATATTATGTGAAAAAATGCACTATGTGTCCCTATATTATGCGAAAAATACAGGTCCCTATATTATGCAAAAAATGCACTATGGGTCTTTATAAAAAATGCATCACATGCCCAATAAAATGAACTATTAAAGTTGGGGGACAAGGACAAGGACTAGAGGACTCCTATTTCGGATACCACAGGGACTAACCATGCAATTAACCCAAATTTCTTTTACTTATCTGAGATATAGGAAAACATCTTTAATAAAGTCCAAAACTACCCCTTGTTTGATAATATGCTTTTTTCTGGATTTTAACTTGTTTTTTTCTCTTATGCATTAAATCTTCCATATCGTATTGAAAAGCTCATAGCAGACAAACAATTCTATGCTGCAGTACAATTGAAGTTACACATGACAATAAAAGTTACCCATGAAGTTCTTTATCTTTATTTTTGTTCGAAGACAAGACAATGAAGTTTCAAATACAACTTTTAACTAAGTATATCCTTGAAAACAAACCTCTGGCCCGTACAAAATCTACGGGTTTATTTTTATGTTTTTTTTTGGTCGAAAGTTCTGCTCCATCAATGATAGACGTCCCATTCCATAAAAGTAATTCTAACCTGAAAAAACAAATAAAGCAGATTGAAAATGAATGATATTTATTTACGTAATATAAAAATAAATAATATATATATATATTTAAACCTACAATTTCAAAGAATACTTCATAGGGACTCCAACTGTATACTTTCTTCCCAGTTTGGTTAAACAACTCTTACAGTAGATTTGTCTGCATATTTCAGACTCGGGTATTTCAACCTCGGAATCAGTAACATTAAACCTAAAATATAATTAAAAAACAGGTAAGTAAAATAAAGAAAAAAAACTAAAATCATCCTTTTAATACTTACACTTCTTGAAAGTTACCCTCATTTCCGCCGCACCCCTAAAAGAAAAAAATGAAAAATGAAGAAAAAAAATTGTATATATTAATTAATTAGTTAAGCATATTATCAAATATAAGATAACTCTTACAATTGACATTGGAGGGTGACGAGTAAGGTGCGTTTTGCAGTGTCTGCACATGAAAAACTGCGCATCAGGTGTTACATCTAGCTTGATAAGAGGAGGTGGTGTTACATGTAGCTTGATAAGAGAAGGGAACACTTCCATATCTACAGGCAGGACAGATCAGCAAATGAAACTACAAAGAAACCATACAGCTACAGTTTTATAAAACTTTAAAAACATCACTAATCTCCCAACTAGCTACAATTCTTTCCCTATCATTTCTAACCTTGAAATTCCCATGTATTTAAAAGCTCTGGATTTAAAAAGAACGAACGAGTTTACCTTTCTCTTGGGAAATTGAACAACGAAAGGGATCAGAGATGGCGGACACGTGGCAGTTAAGAGTAGAAATTAATCACGCAAAAGTTGTTTTTATAGGGGAGTTTCTAAAACCTAGAACCTGCCCCATGTTCTTTACAGGCCGGCCCAGGCCTAGGTCCAAGCAATCACACCAACAAAATTATCTAAACTTTTATTTAGATTAAAACATTACGCAAAAACAATGATAGTCTTAACCGAAATGACTCGGTCAATTTACCTTAAATATATCTTTTTTTCTAAACTTTCCTCGATCAATATGTATGGTAAACCTTTATTTTGAATTTAGCTTATATTTTTATTTTTTTTCAAACGGAAAGGTAAAGGTTGGGTATCCAATTAGCCGATACCCAGTTTCCGAAAATCCTGTGTCAGAGAGACGTTGAGATACCTCACGACAAGTCGTTGCCTAGCAATACGCGCGGCTTTATCAGCCAATCCATTCTGACTTCGGGGAACGTGCCGAAAAGACAGATGTCTGTGTCTTTCGGCGAGCCGCTGCACCAGCTGAAGTGATGGTCTGATTTTCCACCAGACTGCTGACAACTTGGAGATACCTTGAATGACTTCAAGGTTGTCTGAGCAGATAGTAATCTTTTGAGACGTCTCTCTGGATGCTATTTTTGTGGTCTAAAAAACCGCGGACATCTCCGCTTCCATAGCCGAGTCTGTCCAAATAGGTGCCGAAAAACCTGTCTAGAGCAAGTGTTAATGTCCCTACGGACGATGTCAATCCTGCTTTGAGCCGCTTTATCTTTGAATGAAGCATCACAAGTGTAAAGAATCTGCGTATCTTGTGGAATGTCACGAGATGTATTGTCTTGTGGGGGAGGAGTCGTGGGTGATGGAGGAGTATTCTGCCTCAGCGTCCAATCCTGCCCAAAAAGGTCAAACATAGAAACATGTGTAAGATGTAAAACCGTTCGTATACTAGGAGACCCTGTATCATAAAGACATTTCGTCTTTTGTTTCCATATGTTCCACAAAAGGAGAAAAATATAGGATGTTAGAATGTTATTGTCCCAGGTCCATTGTGAATTTCTGTCGGAAATAGTAAATATCCAAGTACCCATATTCGTGATTTCGTCTTCCGGTATACGTATTTGCATTGCTGATCCTGCCCAAAATTTACCTACTATATGAGCCTCTTTATTTTATTATTAAAAAAAATAACAAGAAAAAAATTAATTAGTCATAATTATTTTCTTTTTTGTGTTTAAATTAAATTCTATTATTTTTATAGATTTATTTCAAATTTAATTTAATTTACCTTGAATTACGAATAAATTTTAAAAAATAGATCTCAAAACGAGAAATTCCCAAAAAAACTTCATCGACTGAAATTTGAAATTAAAACCTTAAAAAAAACTTCCACTGAAATTCTACTATTTATCAGGTATGATGACATAACATCCTTCTTCCATTGTTTTTCCAGTTGCATGTATTGTGTGGTTCATATAATGTTTAATGATCATCCATTGTGAATTACAAACAATCCCATATTATTGATTCATCCCTGTAGAACTCATATTTAGACTTTATACACCATTGTTATGGAGGCTAGTGTAATACGTACTATCATCATCATAAACCTTAACATGTTGATCTTACTCCCTCCATTCCTTTTTAATTGACGTTTTAGAGGGATGCACATATATTAAGGACTCTAAAAACTAGGAGAAAGTTAATACAAAATGGCCAATATAACCTTATTTATGGCTAGTAATAATTATTTGGTTGTTGAGAGAGTTAAGGAGCAAGAAAGGGTATAAAAGGAAAAAAACATTTAATTTGCATTGGAAAATGTAGTACGACATATATTATGAAATATAATTTTTTGGCTAAAGAGTCAAATAAAAGGGAATGGAGGGAGTAGTTGTGATCTGGTATGTACCTACACATTCATAATGTTATAACAAGTATCAATAAACTCTATGTAAATACTAGATTACAACAGTTTAGGCACGGGCACGGTAATTAGGGTTGTATGCAAATTACCTTACATTGTTTAGTATAATTATGCACTCTAATTAGAATATGTATACGCAACAATGTTCATGTAACTAAATCGTTTCAGTCATTGTCATACTGGGTGTGTGTGCTTGGATGTTCTACTTTTGTGTTTGTATTCTTCTTTGTTTTGCTAGCACATTATGTA
Organism: Nemophila menziesii; assembly: GCA_029959085.1. Lineage (NCBI taxonomy): Eukaryota > Viridiplantae > Streptophyta > Magnoliopsida > Boraginales > Hydrophyllaceae > Nemophila > Nemophila menziesii. Next base: position 42,264,892 of record JARWIR010000004.1, on the reverse strand, counting down.
ACTTTTCAGTAATAACTTTTCAGAAGTCTTAATTGTTTCATGATGTAGGTGTAAGATGCGTCAAGTAATTGGAATTTTCAAGCATGGTGAAGAGAAATATATTTCACCAATGGAAAACTTCCCCTCATTTGTTAAGTTTCAAGAATATGTCCAAACAAAACGGAGTTTTCTAAACGATGTTGAGTTGATTTTCCAATATTCAATAACTGGACATGAGAATTGCCGATTATGCTACGTTATTATGGTTGGTATCACGTGATAGCCTAAAACAAGTTGATTTCAAATGTACGTTTGAAACAACTGTCATGTAGTCGTAGTATGTTAGACACAATACCCCTGTTCCTCTGAACATTATATCAAATAAAAGTCTTGTTGAAGTTACCGGTCAACAATTTTTTTCTGGTTTTATTGGGTAATTGACATCTAATTACTTTAACCTTAATACTTTACAAACCTTTTTCTTTAGTTTTATACTTCTTATCATTCAAGAAGACATACTTTATTTTATTAAACACACAAAGAGTCTGGATATCAATGAGACTTCTAAACACCCACAAACACCATTTAAAAGTACGTTTTTTTACACTAATATGGAGCATCCAAGAGCGCCAAATTTAGAGGTATATGCGGATCGATTTGGGATAAAAAAATACTCGACCAACAAACCGATTGTTCTTGTGCAGATCATTTTTAATGAGACACGCACACGCCAAATACAATAAAAACCATTGTGTTTTTGGTGTAGCGGGTGTTAGGTGGTGTCTTGAGTTGATAAACATGTTGGATTTGCATCCGAGTTCATTAGACATGTCGATATTAGTTTACAAATAAAGTTAGAGTAAATACAATCAATACCCCTTAAACTTTGGATGTATTGATTGCTTACCCCCTACTATACTTTTTGGTACTGGATGCCCCTTGAGTATCATTTTCGTGACTCGTTGTTCTTTTTTAACGGAAACCGTTAAATATCTCCGTTAAGTGGTCATGTGATCTATTTATTTAATTTTAATTAAAAAATTATTTTTCTGATGTAACAAATAAAACCAATTTTTTGACAAGGGCAAAATGGTATTTTACAGCAAGGTTCTTCTCCAAAAGTTCTTTCCAATTCGAAGGCATGAAATCAAAATTTATTTTAAAAACCCAATCCATGAAAATTGTAACCCACAATCTCGCTAAATAATCACTCGCCACAATTTTCTTCTTTATTTTTCATTACTTTATTTCTTCACAGCAAATAACAAGGTTCTTCTCCAGAGGTTCTTTCCAATTCGAAGGCATGAAATCAAAATTTATTTTAAAAACCCAATCCATGAAAATTTTGACCACAATCTGGCTAAATTATCACTCGCCGCAATTTTCTTCTCTATTTTTTTATTACTTTCTTTTTTCACAACAAACAACAATGTTCTTTTCCAAAGGTTCTTTCCAGTACGGCGTGCTTTTATTCCCAAAAAAAAAACCCCTCATCAATAATATATTACAGTGTTCTTCTATGTGTATATTGGGTATGGATTTGTTACCCAATTTTTAAGAACTCAATCCATGAAAATTTTGACCCATATCTGGCTCGTCAAAAATTTCTTCTCTATTTTTTTTATTACTTTCTTTTTCACAGCAGACAACAAGGTTCTTCTGTAACAGTTCTTTCCAATTCGACGTGTTTTTATCACCCAAAAAAACTTCTCATCAGTAATATTTTACAGAGTTCTTCTTTGTGTAATATTTTTCAGTGTCTGGAACCCTGGTAGTAATAAGGCGCCAGGCCCAGATGGTTTTTCTGACTTCTTTTATAAAAAGCATTGGCATCTTATAAAATTTGATCTTATGAAAGTCATTACTGACTTTTTTTACAATAATATCTCTCTTGCCCCTTTAAATGGAACTTATATTACTCTTATCCCAAAAATAGATGGGCCTGCTACTATTGGTCATTACAGACATATTAGCTGTCCAAACTTCATTTATAAAATAATTGCAGCTATCTTCGTTCAGAGACTTCAACCTCTCATGAGTACTATAATTTCTGAAGAACAAACAACCTTTGTTCCTGGAAGATATATCCAGGAAAATATTATTATAGCACATGAAGCTATAACTTATCTAAAAAAAACCAGATATTCAAAAACTATACTGCTGCTATTAAAGCAAACATTTCTAAAGCCTTTGAAAATGTGGAATGGGATTTCCTCATTAACTTAATGAGAAAGATGGCTTTTCTGAAAAATAGATTAAATTGATTTATGAATGTATTTCAACTGTTTCTTGTTCTATACTTATAAATGGTACTCCTTTTACTTTAAATAACCCCACTAGAGGCTTAAGGCAGGGGGATCCTTTATCTCCCTTATTCTTTTGTATTGTTACTCAAGCCCTAAGTGCCCTTATGAAAGATAAAGTAAATAAAAATTTGATTCATGGTATTAAATTAGCCAGAAACTGTCCTAGTATATCACATATACTTTTTGTTGTTGATAGTTTGATTTTCCTAAAGGCAAATACTGATGAATTTGAACAATTTTTAGATGTTATAAATCAATACTCATTTGCTTCTGGACAAGCTATAAATCTTAATAAAAGTGGTGTTATCTTCGGCAAAAATACACCTATAAATGTTGCTTATCAATTAATTAATCTTATTATAATGAATCACCTAACTGATCTTGGAAAATACCTTGGTCTTCCTTCTGATTGGGTAAGATCTAAGGTAAGATCCCTTGAATGGTTAGTTAATAGAATTATTAGCAAGCTTAATCACTGGAATACAAAACTCTTATCTACTAGAGGTAAAGAAACACTAATAAAGGCCATCATTGAATAAATACCTATGTATACCATGTCCCTCTTTCTAATTCCTATTACCATCTGTAACACTTTAAGTAGTATTGTTGCTGACTTTTGGTGGGGTAATAAAGGTGATAAAAAAATTCATTGGAAAAATTTAAAACACCTTGAGTTACCAAAAATAGAAGGTGGGAAGGGTTTTAAATTTTTTTGCTCTTTAAACCTTGCGCTTTTAGCTTCCACTGCTTGGAAAATATATCAAAAGAAAGAATCTCTTACCTATAAAATACTCAAAGGTATATACTTTCACAATACTGATTTTCTTAATGCAAAAATCAATTCTAATGCTTCTTGGTGTTTTAAGTCCCTCATTCATGGAAGAGATATTTTCGTCAATGATATTAAATGGTCTATTGGAGATGGATCTTCCATAAATATTTGTCAAAATCATTGGCTTTCATCTATAAAAACCATTGAAAACTCTTGTAATTCAGATTTACAAATGGTTTCTGATCTTTTTAATACTGATACAAAAAACTGGAACACTGGCCTTGTAAAAAGGATTTTTAATTCGCAAATTGCTACTGAAATAACTACTATTAACACTATTGTTCTTTATAATAAGGATATTCCTTGTTGGAATATAACTCCTAATGGTGAACTTACCACTAAAGATTGCTATAAATTCATCATTTATAAAACCTATAAACTATGATAAAGTTATAGCTGCTATAGAACCTTCTACTTCTTATAGCAATAATGAAACTTTATGGAAAAGAAAATTGGCAACTCAAGCTACCTCCAAAGATCCATATCTTTGGTCTAAATGGATCTTTGGAGGTAGCTTGAGTTGAAACATTGTGATGAAATTGTTGAAACAACTGAACATATTTTCTTTAATTGTCCCAGTTCTAGGGCAACTTGGCATGGATCTCCCATAAATTTCTTATCAAATTCTTCTGTTACATCTAGATTTGATTCTTGGTTGAATTATTTCATGAGTATTGATGCTTTTAAAGATAAATTTGACAGAAATGTGGTTGAGTTGGCAACCTGGATATCATGGTCTATTTGGAAAAGTAGAAACAATTATTACTTTGAAAACCATGAAATCCCGCCTTTACAAACAACACAAAAAGATTACTTAGCCTATGATGAATACAATATTTATAATAAACAAAATTCTGAGGCTAATTTACAAATCAATCTACAGTCCAATTATGAAACTGCTGTTACTGGTAATGCTAAAAACTATGGTAACTCTAATACCTTAAATCTTACTTATAATCAACATAAAAATCTTATTACTATACATACAGATGCTTCTTATGATAGTCATACTAACATAGCTACTGCTGCGTGTATTTTTAGTAGCTCACAGGGCCGGTTTTTGAATGGATACACTTGGACTTTTACAGCTCATACACCAGAAGAAGCCGAGTTAATAGGTATAAGATATGTGCTAATCAAGTCTTCAAATTTTGCTCAACAACCATTTCTTCTAAAGAATGATTGTGAAAACTTGATGAAGCCTCTCCAATCAGGAAACAACTACAACAACAAATTCTTTAGACCACTTTTGAATACACTATTTTACTCACTTCACATCAACAAAACTCCTTCTCTTATTTTAGTAGGACACTAAAATTGATAGCTGATTGGCTTGCGTGACAAGAGATGCTTAATCTCTTGCCTTGTAATTGGGCTTCCCATCCCCCTTCCCTGTTAGCTTCTTTACTTAGGTCAGGTTTCACATCTACTGGTGTAGGCTGATAAACCACTAAACTTGTTGTAATTTATCAATTTGCTTTAATTTAAATTTTCATTTCGACTAAAAAAAATGTTGGGTATGGATTTGTTACCCATTTTAACGAACCCAATCCATGAAATTTTTGACCCACATCTGGCTAAAAAACCTGGCTCGCCACAAATTTCTTCTCTATTATTTACTACTTTCTTTCTTCACACCAAACAACAAGATTCTTCTCCAACAGTTCTTTCCAATTCGAAGTGCTTTTATTGCTTAAAAAAACTTCTCATCAGTAATATTTTTACAGTGTTTTTCTTTGTGTATATTGGGTATGGATATTTGTCTGTGTATATCTGTTTTTTTATCAACAGTAACTTCCATCATCGGTTAGATTTGTTAAAGTTCTCTATGTATATTTGTTAATTGTTTTTGCTTTAGAAGAAGGCTACTAATGAAAACAGTGATATTTTTTTTTTTTTTGCTTTTTTCTTAAAGAGGTGATTAAATTTTTTTTTTGTAGATTACTGTTGTTTAAATGGGAATACACCCTGAGCAGTTACGAGTAATTGCAAATCAAAATTGTCTGATTATCATGAAAAAACAAAACAAATGGTGGAGATAAATCTGTGCAATTTGTTTAATCTTGTACCACATTTTGCTAAAATTGTGATAAACATGCTTCTAGGTTCAATTTTTATTTTAAGATATAAAGATATGAAGATGTGAAGATATGAAAACGAAATGCAAGTACTATGGAATGGTGAGCCTCTCCCATCTTTCAAGCCTTATAGGGGCATTCGTCAAGGTGACCCCCTCTCCCCATACATCTTTGTTTTGTGTATGGAGCGGTTGTCTATTCTCATTCAAGAGCTGTGTAATAATGGAAGTTGGAAACCAATCAGTCTAGGAAGAGGTGGGCCTACTCTATCTCACCTTTTCTTTGCAGATGATCTAATGTTATTTGGAGAAGCCTCTTTATCACAGGTTAACCTAATTCAAGAAACTCTGAATATATTTTGTAATGAAGCGGGTCAAACTATAAGTGCCGATAAATCATTAATCTACTTCTCGAAGAACGTTACACAAGAAACACAAATCGAACTTTCTGGAGTAAGTGGTTTTTGCTTAAGTGATTCATTTGGTAAATATTTGGGTGCTCCAATTCAGTCTGGAAGACTACCCAAAGGTTTCTATAAGAAGATTGTTGAAAAAATGAGAAACAAGTTAGCGGATTGGAAGACAAAAAGCTTATCCTTGGCGGGTCGAATTACTCTTGCTCAATCAGTACTAAGTGCGATCCCAACCTATCAAATGCAAATTATGAAATTGCCTTTGTATGTGTGCGAGGAAATTGATTGTATAACGCGTAATTTTATACGGGGGTCGAATGAGGAGCAACGGAAAATACATTGGGTTGCTTGGGAACATGTTTGCAAACCAAAAATAAGTGGCGGATTGAGGTTACGTAGCGCTAAAAGCTTTAATATAGCTCTACTTGCGAAACTCGGTTGGAAACTTCTTCAAAACCAAGGTGTTGCGTGGGTAGAGGTCTTTAATTATAAATATTTCAAGAACGGGTTGTTGAATCGTGAGATAAAAATAACGGATTCTAATATGTGTAAAGCGATAATAGCTGGAGCGAGCATCCTCAAAACGGGAATACTAGAAGAAAGTAATTCCAATGGAGTGAAGTACAGGTGGCTATATGAAATTGCTGGCACTTATTCTGTAAAGTCTGGCTATGAACATCTTACTGGAATAGCCCCTGATGCTCAGTTTAAATGGAAGCTTATTTGGGAATTAAAGTGCTCCCAGAAACTGCGGGTGCTATTATGGAGAATGGTAAAGGACAGACTTCCAACTGCAATAAACTTACAAAGACGGAAAGTTATTGAGTCGGGTGAGTGTAGCATCTGTGGCGCGAATGAAGAGGATATAAGTCACATATTCATGAAATGCAAAGCAGCAAAAATTTTGTGGCGTGAACTTGGGTTATCGAGCACAAATCTGAGGAGTCCTGAAGCTGAAATCGAGACCACAGTATCTGCAGGTGTAGCGCGCTGCAATTCTGCAGCAATAAACACTAAACCGTGCCAATGTGTATGTCCTGAGATTCAACCTGTATCGAAGAATAATTTAGAGCTACTCACCTGGAATCTGCAGCGTTTTCAGGGTTTGATTTCCTGGCGAAATACAGCACCATCGAACAGCATCACAGAACCGCAGAGAAAGCTGTATCGAGCCCAGCAACAATGCAATATCAGAAGATGGTTAGAAGCGAACTTAAAAGTGAAAAATAGAATATATGGGCTGGAGTGGATGACTGTTTTTGCAGCAGAAGTCAGTGTTCTTTGGACGAGGAGAAGTGAGGCTCTTTTCGACTCAGTCACGGGTACTCCTCGATTGGATGGTCTTAAAAGAGATACTATTAAATTGGCAAGCGATTGTGTGGCGGCATGGGGAGTGGAATGCGATGGGGGGGGATCATTCAATCGTCAAAAAGTGAGTTAATTAAATGGTTCAAACCTCATGATAAAATTAAGTTGAATGTCGATGGGAGTTGCGACTTAATGCGGCGTAAAGCGGGTATTGGTGGGCTATTGAGGGGCATGGACGGAGAATATAATGCGGGATTTTTGGGGGCTTGTGTGGTGGAATCGCCACTTTATTCGGAAACGTTGGCTTTACATTATGGCTTAAAGTGGGTACTAAGTAGGGGAATAAGCGAGCTACATGTTGAAACCGACTCGAGAGAGCTTCACGCGCTAGTGAAGGGCGGTGGTAGCTCTAAAGGTTGGAATTGCCATGTAAGCCGCGATTGTAATGAAATACTCAACAGATATCCTGGTATTGAGTTACGATCTGTGTATCGAGAAGCTAACGTCTGTGCGGGTTTACTTGCAAAGAATGGAGCGGATATGAGCGAAGGCCCGAGCATTTTCGATGATCCACCAGATTTCTTGTGGGATTCAATAACTAGTGATAAGAGCGGTATTGCGTTTCCTAGACTAGTTTTAGACTTTCAATGAGAATTATTAGTTGAGTAAATCAACTTCGGCGTGTTTCTTTATCGCCTCATATGTATGCAAAAAAAAAGATTCAAACTTTGAAGAGAAGAAGCTTTGAAATTTCAATTTTGCCCTTGTTAAAAAATGGGTTTAATTTAGCAATTCAGAAAAATGATTTTTTAATTTAAAAAAGTTGAGCACATGACCTGCACATGACCACTTTACGACCAGAATTAACAGAATCCAGGGACAACGAGTCACGAAAAATGATACTCAAGGGGCATTGGATACCAAAAAATATAGTAGGGGTAAGCAGTCAAAAAAACCAAAGTTTAGGGAGGGATATTGCTTGTATTTACTCTAAAAATTATAATAAACAATATAATTTTGCATCTTCATTTACACTCAAATTATATTCAATTTCAAAAATATAATTTGAGATTTCATGAAATTAAAAATATTTTTACAAAAATAAATATAAAAATATAGTAGTTTATGCAATTAAATTTATTAGATGAAATATTGTTGAAAGTTTTGAATTTTTTTAAATAAAAAATGAAAAAAATAAATAAAAGAAGAACATGATTTCTATGATTGTTTTTAGTAAAATATGTCATATGAGTTTGTCTATTTTTCTATTCTAATAGGACAATGGGCTCATATGCACCCGCAGGTTTCACTTTCAAAACACACAATCCGCAATAAAATGTTTTTAAAAAAAAAATTCAAACCGCAACTCGTCCAATAAAACCCCGTTCATTAAACGAGTTGATCGATTTAGTCGGTAACTTTAGCGCCCACACATTAATTACCACTTTTATAAACCTTTGGTTTTTTTTGGGAAAATCTTTTTTTTTTGCATACATCAAAGGCTTTCTTAAAGAAAAGCCGTTAGTTAACTAATCAACTAACAAAACCCTCGAGGGGAATCTATTATTGTCCTAAGATAAGTACAACCACTCTTATCTTTCGTTATTAAGTTCCATAAATAATTCGGTTGATCCTGCAGCACGCATATATCTCCTTCCAATTCCGCTCCTTTCTTTGCTAAAATATCTGCACAAGAATTTGCCTCTCGGTAAGTACAAAGTAGAAAGATTCTTGGATGTACACGTAGTATTTCTACACATTCCCATCCCATATGACAATTCCATCTCTTCGAACTATTACCCCCTTCACTAGCGCATAGAGTTCCTTCGAATCAGTTTCAACATCTACCTCTTTAATACCTTTACGTATAATCCATCTTAAACCAAAATGTAACGCAAGTACCTCCGAAAAACCAGCCGACTCCCCCGTACATGGACCCGTAAATCCCGATATATACGTACCTTCATCGTCCCTCAATATTCCACCTATCCCGGCTTTTCGATTAGTCGCAATAAAACATCGAAAAATCTTTAAAGTGTGAGTATGAAAATTTAGAGAAAATGACTAATATAAAAAGTAAATATGCATCGTCCAAAAAAAAAAAAAGTAAATATGGCATTAAATGAATTAAACATACAACTTAAATAATCAATTTTCAAACATCTTTCCACATTTTCCATTTTCTGGTAAGAGGACACACGTCTAACGAGAACTCACCACCGATATTACCAAAATATCCCCCGATCCAAAATCATCATCCCCAAACACGATTTTCACAGATCCGATTCTGTTCACTCCCTTTCTCTCCCGTAAGCTCCCATTTATACATACGATTATCATAATTCAATAGCTTGATTTTCTATAAATCGATTTTTTATGCAATTTTATCAGTCATCGGGGAGCTAAAGTTGAGCTGTTTGGTAATTTAAGATGGGTTCATTCGATGGATTGCCAATTCCAAAGGAAAAAGCTGTGAGTTTAATTTCAATTTTCCCATTTTCAGTAATTTTGACTTTGTTAACTGTAATTTTCCATTTTACCTTCAGTAATTTTGATTTGTAAACTGTAATGTTCCAGCATCGGTAATTTGCTACATTAGACTAGTTATAAGCTTAACGGAGAAAGTATTGGTTAACCTTAAGCTAAAAATTAAGCTGAATATGGACGGAATATTCTCCATGTGGATTGAATTTTGCTTCCTTTTTTCTAATTGTGCAGTACTTGAGGGATGAACTTGCAAATATAGAAGAAAGCTGGTCTGTTTCAAGATTTGATTCATTACCTCATGTTGTGCATATTTTAACATCAAAAGATCGTGAAGCTGAAATTCAAATTTTAAAGGAACAAAGTGATGTTGTTGAAGATGTTGTAGATGAAGTAGTTCATGCTTATCATGGTGGATTCAATAAAGCTATTCAAAATTATTCTCAGGTGTGTGTTTATATATATGTGTATATGTGTGTCTATTTCCCAGATTTTGATTATTTTTTCCTCACTCCAGATTGTATACGATTGTCAATTGCAATATGGGTCCCTATATTATGAAAAAGTGCACCATAGGTCCGTATAGTATGCCAAAATTGCACCATAGGTCCCTATATTATGCAAAAAATGCACCATAGGTCCCTATATCTTTGTGTGTGTGTGCAATTCACCAATATCTTAAAGTATTGATGTACTTCTGACTTTTACTAATGAATCTAATGTCTTTCCACGAAAGGAAATCAAGAAAATACTGTTAATATCTGAACTATCACCAGAATGGAGATGATAAAACTAGGATTAATTGCACAGATAGTCCCCGAGCTCTAAAAATGTCATGAAAGGTCCCTATGGTTGATATTTATTAGCACCACAGGTCCTTCTGCTGACTTGTTAAAAGGATCTGTTGTGCTCATAAGAATCAACCATAGGGACCTTTAATGACATTTTTAGATATAAAACTAATATTTCAGAGACCACAAGGACTAACAGTGCAATTAATCCAAAGAATGTGATCAAATTTGTGCAATTTGTATGTTTTCTTTGTTATCGTATCTTAAATTTCACAGATTTTGATATATTTTTTTTCCTCACTCCAGATTTTGCGATTATTTAGTGAGTCAACTCAAAGTATTGGTGTTTTAAAAGTTGACTTAGCTGATGCAAAGAAAGCCCTTGGGTCCCGCAATAAACAATTACATCAATTATGGTATCGATCAGTTACTTTGCGACATATTATAGCCCTTTTAGATCAAATTGAAGGCATTGCAAAGGTGTGTTTATTAATTTTTTTACTCATATATGAGTAAATGTTCCTGTTATAAGAATGCAATTAACCTAAAGTTGTTTTACTTATCGATATCTTTAATAAAGTCCAAAACTACCCCTTGTTTGATAATGTTTTTCCTCTTATGCATTAAAGCTTCCATCTCGTATTGAAAAGCTTATAGCGGACAAACAATTCTATGCTGCAGTACAATTACACGCCCAATCAACTTTAATGCTCGAGCGAGAAGGCCTTCAAACGGTTCGTTATATTACCAAATTACCCCTATAGTTTCACAAAAGGTCAAAAACCCCCCCTATGCTTTTAAAACTGACATATACTTCCAGGGTTTTTTTGTCCTTTTGTGATACTATAAGGGGGTATTTTAGTCTTTTCAACTAATTACTTATAACTTCATAGGTTGGTGCACTTCAAGATGTTAGATCCGAATTAACAAAATTACGAGGAGTCCTTTTCTATAAAGTTCTAGAAGATCTACACGCTCATCTCTACAATAAGGGTGAATTTAGGTATTTTCTTTTTTCCTTTCTCATGAGTTTTTAAGGGTATTTTCGTCATTTTATTTGAGATAATTTATAACTTTTATTTGCAGCTCATCTGTATTGGGTGTAGATGAAATTCATGATTCATTACCAACTATGGTAGCTATTACAGTTTCAATGAATAATTCACAACCTCTTTCGCGAAGAACTAGATCTATGAAAGGAGATAATCATGGAGGGTAAAATCGTCCTTTCAAAATATTGATTACGAAACAAATGTTGACTTTTTTTTTTTTTTAAAATTTCAGTTCATCTTTAGATGGTCATGATGAGGATAATGATGTACATGGTGATGATGGGCATGCTATAGCAAAAGTTAATGGGGGTGAAAATGCAAATAAAGAAGGAAAAATTGTTTATATTCATATTCCTACATGGCTTTCCGAGTCTACACCAGATGAATTTGTTGTATGTATTCTGTATATATGATGAATTTTGAGGGTAAAATACCAAATATACCCCCTGTAGTTTGACAAAAGGGAAAAAAAACCCCTATGGCTTTCAAACTTGTGACAACTCACCCCTTCTGTTACATATATGTCACGAGTTAGAAAACCACAAGGGGGTATTTGTCTCTTTTAAAACTATAGGGGGTCTTTTGACCTTTTGTCAAACTACGAGGGTGATTTGAACTTATAATAAACATTTTTGCGTATAATAGGTCCCTATATATATAGCGACCTACACTGCAATTTTTGCGTAATAGATGGACATACAGTGCAATTTTTGCATAATAGATGGACCTATATTGCAATTTTTGTTTAATATCTGGATCTATATTGCAATTTTTGTTTAATATAGGGACCTATAGTAAAATTAAGTAAAATATTGCACATAGGTCCATATATTATGCAAAAATTGCACTATAGATAATAGATGGACCTACAGTGCAGTTTTTGCATAATAGATGGACCTATAGTGCAATTTTTGTTTAAAATATGGACCTACATTGCAATTTTGTATTATACAGGGACCTATAGTGCAATTAAGTCAAAAAGTAGCACTATAGGTACATATAGTATGCAAAAATTGCACTGTAGGCAAAAATGAAGTGAAAAAATTGCACTATATTGACCTTTTGTCAAACGAGGGGTGTATTTAGTATTTTACCATAAATGTGAAGTTATAATAAACATATAATTTATTTATTTTTAGGAAGCAATGAGAAAGAGTGATGCTCCTTTACATGTAAAGTACCTACAAACCATGGTTGAATGTCTTTGTATGCTAGGGAAAGTTGCTGCTGCTGGTGCTATAATATGGTATGTCTATTTTACCCCGCTAATTAAAAATACTTTTGTCTTTTAACCAGTGTGTTTTTTTTCAACACAGTCAAAGATTGAGACCAACAATACACGAAATAATCACAAACAAAATAAAAACACACGCAGAACGTATGAATAATAGTCGGTCAGGGGGGATCGGGCAGGCTACCCGAACAGATATAATGAAAGGAGGGCAGTTACCAAAGAGGAAACGTGATAATGGAATCTCTTTAGCTGTTGTATTAGCAGTTAGTCCCGTTTCACCAGTTATGGCTCCTGCTGGAACAGCTCAGACTGCTGCTAAAGAACTTCTTGACTCTATTCTTGATATAATTGTTCGAATATTCGGTCTGTTTTTTTATTTCTTTTTTTTTTTGCTAAATTATTTAAATGTAATTAATTAATTTATATTATTTCCAGAAAACCATGTTATTGTGGGGGAGCTTCTTGAATCAAAAGCTGCACAACAAGTTGACCTAAACACACCAAAGTCAATGGTTCAAGATATTAATTGGAATGCTGATTCCGATGCTTCAAATAGTACAGGAGGCTATAGTATTGGATTTTCCTTAACTGTTTTACAGGTATGCCCCCTTTCATATTTCTCTAAATTGCAATTATACCCCCCTGAGCTATCCCTAAAAACTCTGCTCCCCCAAACAAAAGGCAAGTAGTTGAAGAAGGTAGTAATTAATTGAAGGGGTGTTTCATGTATATTGGGATAATTCAAGGGGTGTAAATGTAATTACATATAACTAAATTGGAAGTGAAATATAAAGTTATATATATTATTTACTTGATACATACATACAGAGTGAATGTCAACAACTCATATGTGAGATATTACGAGCAACTCCTGAAGCTGCATCAGCTGATGCTGCTGTTCAAACAGCTAGACTTGCAAACAAGACCACATCTAAAGATAAGAGGCAAGTATTTTTTTTTTTTAATAAAAACTAATTACAATAATGTAAGGGCAAAATCGACATTTAACAATTATCCATTAACAGAAACGGAACAGAAGATGGTCTCACTTTCGCATTTCGCTTCACAGATGCAACTGTTTCAGCTTCTAACCAAGGTATGTATTTTTGTTTAAAATATACCCCCTGTAGTTTGATTAAAATGTCAAAAACACACACCCCTATAAATAATTATGTCAAAAAATCAGGGGCTGATCTGATTCGCCAAGGATGGAGTAGGCGGGGCCCAAATGTACAACAAGAAGGTTATGGTACATCAGCTGTTTTACTCGAACAAGGCATATATTTAACAGCTTCTGTATATAGACCTGTTCTTCAGGTTCGTATTAAATCATTGCTAAATAATTTTAAATAAAATATATGTTTTATTCATAATATTCTCTTTTTCATATACAGTTTACAGATAAAGTTACCTCAATGCTACCTCAGAAATATTCCCAACTTGGGTGAGTTTTGATTATATCAATGTATATTGTAAGGGTAAAATTACCAAATAGCCCCCCAAATTTTACAGGAATGATGGATTATTAGCATTTGTGGAAAATTTCGTGAAGGATCGATTTTTACCAACTATGTTTGTTGATTATCGAAAAGGTGTACAACAAGCTATATCAAGTAAGTTCTACAAACCATGTAATAATAATATAAGATTTATTGTTAGATTATTATCAAGTTTCTTTTTTATTTGTTTTTAAGGTGCTACTGTAAATTGTGTCATGAAAAATTGAATATGAGCACTCATATATTTTCTTGAGAAAATTCCTCAAAGGGTCCCTGAACTATAGGCCATTCCCTCGTTTGGTCCTCGAACTTTTCTTTTATCCCCATTAGTCCATGTGTCTAACTTTATCAGATTTTGACCGTGACAAAGGTGTTTGTAGACCAAAATGGTAAAAGGGGTATAGTTCAGGGACCATTTGGGGAATTTTCGATTTATAGTGTGACTAATTTAAAAAAAAAAAACTGATATAGGGACAATTAGTGCAATTTTTGTATAATATAGGACCCAAAGTGCACTTTTTTTGCATAACATAGTGACATATAGTGCAATTTCTGCATAATATAGTGACATATAGTGCAATGTTTGGCATAATATAGGGACCTATTGAGCAATTTCTGCATAATTAGTGACCTATAGTGCAGTTGTTGCATAATATAGGGACCTACAGTGCAATTTCTGCATGATATAAGGCCCGTAGATTGAAAAGGGAGGGGAAAAAGTTGGGAGGACTATTCGGGTAGCTTATAAAGTTCAAGGACCAACCTTGTGAATGGGCTATAGTTCAGGGACTATTTGGGAAAATAGAATTCTAATCTCTTACACTTTTTACAGGTCCAGCTGCGTTTAGACCAAGAGCACATGCAACTGCTTCGTATACTCAGTCAATTGAAAAGGGTCGACCCGTATTACAAGGACTTTTAGCAATAGATTTCTTAGCTAAAGAGGTAATTCTTTTTTTTTTTTAATTTTTTTTTTTGTATTATTAGAAACAGATTTTGATATGGAGAATCACATATATTTACAACAGGTACTTGGGTGGGCCCAAGCAATGCCTAAATTCTCCAGTGATCTTGTAAACTATGTTCAGACTTTCCTTGAGAGAACTTATGAAAGATGCAGAACTGCTTATATGGAGGTACTGATTCATTATACAATGAGTAGCTTCTTTTACCTTTTTACCCTCATGTGTATATGAGAGAATTAGGCAGTACTGGAGAAGCAAAGTTATATGCTTGTTAATAGAAAAGGAAGAAAACGATTATAAGTTCAACTTTAGGACAAAATACCAAATTATCCCTGTGGTTTGACAAAATGTCAAAAACCCCCTATGGTTTTTAAAGGGACAAATACCCCCTTGTGGTTTTCCAACTCGTGACTTTTGAATTTTTTTTAACCTTCAAAACAAGTTACATGTTATCTTTATACCCCCCTCAAGTTTTCAGAATTTTCATTTCGTCCCCCCAACTTTTGAATTTATGTTATTAATATTTAGTTTTTTTTTTCAATTTATATGAACATTTTGTTATTAGTATTTAATTTTGGGATTTATAGTGTAACTAATTACAAAAAACTAATATAGGGACAGATAGTGCAATTTTTTGTATATATAGGGACCTATAGTGCAATTTCTGCATAATATAGTGACATATTGTGTAATTTTTTGCATAATATATGGACACCTATATATCAATTTCTGCATAATTTAGGGACATATAGTGAAGTTTTTGCATAATATAAGGACCTATAGTACAGCTTTTGCATAATATAGGGACCTATAGTGTAGTTTTTGCATGAGATAGGGACATATAGTACAACTTTTGCATAATATAGGGAACTATGGTGCAATTTCTGCATAATATAGGACCTGTAGTTCAATTTTGCATAATATAGGGCCATATAGTGCAACTTTGCATAATATAGGGTCCTACACTGCAATTTTTTTAATATACATATGTAATTGTTTGTGAAAAGATTAGGCCGTTCTAGAAAAGCAAAACTATATGCTTAATAAGCTTTAATTAATTTAATTTGCATGAATATCTTGGTTTTTTGTATGTAATATAGGGAGTTATAGTATAATCGAAACATATTATGCAATTTTTATATAATATAACGACCTATAGCGCAATTTCGGCATAACACAGGGACTTATGGTGCAATTTTTGAATAAATGTATTTGTGTGTTTGTAAAACAGGCAGTTTTAGAAAAGCAAAGCTATATGCTAATTGGAAGACACGACATAGAGAATCTAATGAGACTTGATCCAGCTAGTTCATGTCTTCCTAATTCACTCTCACTCTCTGATATCGATAATAATAATCCTTCTGATTCTGATGAGAATCAAATCATTCAAGTTGAAATCGAAATTAGTGATTCTTTATTAAATTTACGCCCTATTAAACAGGTAATACTTTATTTACTTATTATTTATTATTATCTCTTGGATATTCATTTTTTATTCTTTTTTCAGGAGAATTTGATTCGTGATGATAATAAGCTTATTTTATTAGCTTCGTTAAGTGATTCATTGGAATATGTTGCTGACTCAATTGAAAGGTACGTTATTTGTTCCCAAATTCTGACTTAATTGCTCTATAGGTCCCTATATTATACACTACTAATTGCTTTATTTATTTATTATTATTTTTTTAACCAGGCTTGGGATGACATGTACTAAAGTATATAGTCAAGTTGAAGAAAAAGCGCCACATCATAGTAGAACAAGTAGTGGGCCCCCACCTAAAGATCTTGTTTCATTTGCTGAAGATTACAGAAAATTAGCAATTGATTGTTTAAAAGTTCTTCGTATTGAGATGCAGCTCGAAACTGTTTTTCATATGCAGGTTTTTTCAATATATTTTATTTTTATTTATATAATACTTGTGTGTTTTTTTAAATAATAAAAAGAATATTTGAAATGATATATAGGAAATGACAAGTAAAGATTATTTGGAGGATCAAGATGCTGAGGAGCCTGATGATAATATTCTTTCATTAACTTCTCAGGTAAATTACAACTATGAGCCCCTTTAGTATGATTATTTTGTTATTTGTATATAATATAGGGACTTATAATGTAATTAGTTCAAAAAAAAGTTATCGAGACTTGATAGTGCATTTTTTGTATGATATAGGGACCTATACTGCATTTTTTGCATAATTTAGGACCTTACTGCAATTTTTGCATAATATATGTACATATACTGCAATTTTTGCATAATATAGGGACCTATAGTTCAATTAAGATTGTATGTATATCGAAAGAATTTTTTAATATATATTGTGTTTTTGTGCAACAGATAACCCGTAGGGATGAGGAAATGTCTCCTTTTATTGCGGGGTCAAAACGTAAATATATATTTGGTGGAATTTGTAGTGTAGCTGCAAATGCATTTGTCACGGTTCGTAAATTCAGGGACTATTTTGTGAAATATTATTTATTTGTAATTTTTATTGATAATTTATATTTTGTTTCTTGATATTACTAGGCTTTGACTGATATAAAAGCTATCAATCTTTTTGGGGTTCAACAGATATGTCGTAATTCAATTGCTCTTGAACAGGTTATGCATTGATCAACTCTCTTTCAATTATTGCAATTACACCCCTGAACTTTCTCAAAATACCTTAAATACCCCCGCTGATTATTTTAACTACTTGACTGCTCCCTTTATTTGATGCTAAAATATATATTTATTTTGTATGTATAAATATTTTGTTGTTTATAATACAGGGTCATATACTGCTATTAACTAAAAAAAAAAGCAGTCTAGGGACCTATAGTGCAATTTTCTCACAATATAGGGACCTACAGTGTAACTTTTGTATAGTATAGGCCTATAGTGCTATTAATTATAATAAAAATGTAGGGATATATAATGCAATTTTCTCACAATATAGGGACCTATAGGGAATTTTTTTTTAAGATTCCAGCAGGAGTAAAGCTACCTTTGCCTCATGGTCCCCAAGTTTTGAAAAAATTGATTTTGTCCCCTAAATTTTTTATGTAAAAAATACCTTATGGTCTCCTAGGTTTTCACAACATTTATTTTGTTCATATGAATACTTTGATATTAATATTATGATGAAATATATGTTATTATGTATAATATAGGGACCTATAGTGCAATTAATTCATATCAGAATAGGGTCCTAAATTGCAATTTTCGTACAGTATAGGGGTGTAGCATCAAAGCAATAGTTGAAATAATTGAGGGGGTGTTTAAGGTTTTTTGGATAGCTCAGGGGTAATTATGTCATACTGAATATTTCCACTATTGATACAGGCTTTAGCTGCAATCCCGTCCATTGATAGTGAAGCTGTGCAATTGAGATTAGATCGTGTCCGTACATATTATGAACTCCTTAACATGCCATTTGAGGTATATCTAACATTTTTTTAAAAGTTTTTTGCATTTTACCCCCTTAAGTTTTATGAAATTTGCTTTCTATACCCCTATGGTTTAAAACTCACATCATGCACCCCCTAATGCACATAAAAATTAAACCTTAGGGGGTAAAATGCATGTTTCAAATCACATGGGGTAGAACGCAAATTTTGTAAACCTTTTATCTCATCCTGTGTTTTTTCCAGGCCTTGCTTGCATTCATATCGGAGCATGCACACCAATTCACATCTGCAGAGTGAGTTATTATATTACATCAGTATACAAATTAATATGAAAATATAGGGACTATATTGCAATTTTCTTATGTGCAGGTATGCTAATCTTCTCAAGGTTCAAGTCCCGGGTAGAGAAATTCCTATTGATGCACATGATCGTGTAACTGATATTTTGTCTTCATTATAAGCTTTGAATTATTATCGTGTTTTTTTTGGGGTTTGATTTTATAGTATTAGATATTTCAGGGGCCTTTGTATAAATATGTTTGATTCAAATCATCATGTTTGTAAATGTTTTGTGACTGTACTACTCTTTACAATTATTCTTTACTTGTATTATTAATTTTTTATATTATTGAAATCATTGTTGTGTGTGTCGAGGGTTTTTTGTATTTTACTTTTTTAATATATTTGACTCGGGTTCAAGGTCGTGTATTTCTATTGGATTTTTGGATATTTGAATCTTAAATTAACTTAGATACCCTTTAACTCTAAATCTAAGCATTTTTGGATATGCTAAATGTAAATCTTGTTAAAACTAAATGTTGTAATATTTGTTCTTCAATAAAGAATCAAGCCAAAAATAAATTATTTCTCATCAACGAAAAACGGGAATTTTTGTCACTTTTACTAGTGTTTTTCTTTTAACGGTAAGACTTTCATCCAATATTGGATGGTCCAATATATAAATCGTAATCATTGATACAGTGTTGTCACCAGGTGCGTCTAGTCGCGACTAGGCGATAGGCCAAGGCGAGGCGACCATAAAGCGCCTAGTATTAAGGCCAGGCGCGAAAGGTTATTAGTCGTAGCCTAGTCGGCCGCCTGGCCCATTTCGATAGGCGACGCCTAGGCCAAAGATCGATGGCTTTTTACCAACAACCCATTTTCTTTTCTTTTTTTCCAGTTTTTTACCCTTTATTATTCAGCCCTAGGCCAAAGATCGATGGCCTTTTACCAATAGTCCATTTTCTTTTCTTTTTTCCAGTTTTTTACTCTTTATTATTCAGCCCTAGGCTAAAGATCGATGGCTTTTACCAACAACCCATTTTTTATTTTATTTTTACAGTTTTTCACTCTTTATTATTCACCCCAATAGCAAATATTTTAAATAGCCCCCATAACATTAACCCAATATTTTAAGAGTTTAAAACAAAAATAACACGTTTAAAAAATAAAAAGTCAGACTCCTTCTTTGTCATTTTTAGACAAAAAAAAAAGACAAGAAGCAACCCTTCCTTTTCTTCTGACATTTCACGTCTTTCTTTTGAGTTTTTTAGTATCTAATGTGTTTTTATGACATTTTTAGCTTAAAATTAATTAATATGTCTATTATTTTCTTATTTAAGTAGGATATCTATATATATACATAATATATCGATATTTATCGCCTCACGTCGCTCGGGCTAACGCCTAGGCTATCTCCTAGCGCCTCGGGCTATTTGGGGGTCCGTCGACTTTTGTCGACTTCGTCTCGTGACAACCTTGATTGGATATAATAACAAGATAAATGTCTAAAGATTAGTTTATGTGATTCTAAAAATATAGGTAATGTGTCATAATATTAATGGCTAATACTAATATTGGTCTATCCAATATTGGATTGAAGAATTTTCCTTCTTTTAATAAACAAAATAATGCAAATGAGTGAGTGAAAATGATGATGATGATCCATTAAGGTTATAAAAAAATTGCTTGTCAAATATCTAATTAAATCCGTCCAAAAAAAAAAAAAAATCTAATTAAATGGTGTTTTTATAAAGTATTTCTAAACTTTTATAAAAGAATACGAAATAAAATATATGTGCCAACTTCGCTTGTGGGTTGGGCCAGTATATTGTGGGCTGGGCCGGTTCAATCTAATACAATATACACAACTCTCAAAACCCTATATATATAAAGCAATGAAAAGAAACCCTAAACTTGTAGCAGCTTCACTTTAATGGAGGAAGGAGTCCAGAAAAAAGTTTGTATCTCAACAGCCGGGAATGAGTGGGATCGGAAATGAACATAAGTAAGTGAAAAAAAGCATGGATGATAATAATATTATTTCTTTTAGCTTGTATATTGAGTACTATTTGAGCTTTAAAATGCTAGAAAGAGGGATTTCTTTTTGTTTTAGTGTTCATTTGGTTCCTTGACTAAGTCTAGAGTTCAACATTATCTTGCAAACAATCAATTTACATGAGTCCAAACAAAAGGAATTTCATAGTAATGATTGATTACCTTTTTAACATTGAAGGATTAGTTATTTGTACAAATTATTTTATTAGTTTAATGTATGTTTAGGAAAGGACAAAATGGGTTCAACATTCATTAGCTGGTTCTTTGTTAAGAAGGAGATGCGAATTTTAATGATAATAGCTTATAGTTAGCTCTAAAATTTAATATTAATATGAATCCGGGGGAAAATAAGGGGTTGTTTTTTGTTTAATTTCGATTCTGTTTTCACTTGCAATCGTTTTAAAGCTTTCAGTTTGTTTTTTCTTATCATAAGAGCTTAAAAAACTTAGATGTTTTGAGAAGTATACTTTCTGGCTGGCTATATATATGTTTCCATTTTGTTTACTACAACAATGGTTTTTGTTTGTGAAAGGGTTTGTCTTTTGACTCCATTATGAAAAGATGATTTAAGCATGCACTTTATATTTGGATATGCATGGACAGTAAAAATAGCTCACTAAGAAACTTTAATCTATTTTCTGCTCACCGAAATAATAATACCTTAGATCTGAATTCTCGTACATTTACCTTAGATATGAATTCTTGTACATTTTCTATCTTTGTTTTTCTTCCCATTATTGGATTTCAGTTTGAAATCGTACTTAAATCATAGTCCTACATAATTACACAAAAATTATCCTTGCCATCCTTTACAATTATTTAATTATTTATTTTTTATGTGCAGGATATTTTTTCTTTATCTTTGTTAAAGATGGTGTATAGATCATGACTGGGGGTGTTTGTTTGGTTTATTTGCCTCTTTAATTATAATGATATGTACAAAAAACTTATAGCTTTTGTACTTAGTTTGAAATCTGGTCAAGTCAAAAAAATGCCTAAATTGTTTATGATAGTATCAGATTTTATATAAATTTATATAAACCATGATTGGATGCATGCTTAATCGGGTGCTTGATCCGATAAACAGTGTCATATCGGAGAATGTCTATACATTTAAACCCTCTTTCAATGTCTATTCGAAGAGATCTTTGTGTGTCTATTATTGACTCTCGCCACTAGATCTACCTTGAAGAAGTATCAGATTTAAACCCTCTTTCAATGTCTATTCGAAGAGATCTTTGTGTGTCTATTATTGACTCTCGCCACTAGATCTACCTTGAAGAAGTATCAGATTTAAACCCTCTTTCAATGTCTATTCGAAGAGATCTTTGTGTGTCTATTATTGACTCTCGCCACTAGATCTACCTTGAAGAAGTATCAGGAGTAAACTCCATTTGTAATGAAGAAAATTGTCTTATATAATTCTATCCTAGGAGTCACATGTATGTTAGATTGGTTTTATTTATATTATGTATGTTTTACTTTGATTTAATATCATTAACTTTATAATTGTGTACATGTATGTTAGTTTATTTATATTATTAATCTTATAAATAAATAAGGATTATAATTGTGTACTTTGTTATCTTTTGGAATTGAATGTACTAAATTTGAGATTATTGTTAAAAAATCTTTTATTTTTTTAAGTGTTAATTTGCTTATGGTGTGATTTTTAGTTTTTATTTTTTGGTACCCTAGGACAGGCCTTTACCTAATATATATACATGACCATACATCTCTACAAAGAATCCTATAAATCATAGGGAGCAGTGAATAGGAATGTGGGGGGTCCGAAAATATACAAAGGTAGTCAAAGACGTGGATCATAACTTTCTTTTTTGTTCAAATGTGGATCATAACTTAAATTGTTAACTAATTGGCAATAGTGAGTGAAAATGCACAAAGCGGATAACTCATTTAATTAATTGCATATTTGTATTTGTATTAACTTTTGAATAGAGTGTATTTATTTATTTTATTATCACTATTTGAAATATTTTATTGTGAACATGAATAAAGTAATTTACTCTGTACTTTCCGTAGTGTTGAGTAGATTGGTTTGTTGTTGTTGATTCCCATTGCGATATATTTTTATTTTGTTACTGGGAGGTCTAGATAAACAAGTACGAGCCACGACCCAGCCATATGTATCTCTAGTTAGCAACCACACCCCTTGCTTACCCCTTTAAGGGCTCAAGAAATAACACGGCTGAGAGGATTCGAACCCTGTACCTCCTAGTTGAGAGACAGGGTTTTGGCCACTGAGCTAGTCCCAGTGGTTATGTGGTGTGAGCTCTTGTTTCTACAACTAGGGCAAAACTCCCAACCAATATCATTATAGGTTTGACAGGTAGGTTGAACAGTTACTTTACAAAAATTATGGCGTACACCCTAAAATTAGGTGGGCCAAAGAAGAGGGCTGACCCGGGACAAGGGCAACCAGGGGCGACCGTTCAGGACCCCTAACTATTTGAAGATACAAAAATTTTATGGGTAGCGAATTAGATTAACAGTATAAGATTTGTTGTGTCATTACTCATATGTATGGGCAGTAAATTAGAGTTAGTTGTATAAAATTTACTGTGCTTTTGGTACACCTCCAGAATGGATTACTTTTCAAGAAGTAAATATTTGTCACTCCCTTCACTCTTATAGAATGGCATGGAATGTTAATTTACTTTTAATTGTATCCCTATGTTGGAGGAACAATATAATTTTGATGTTTGGAGTTGTACATTCGATACTATCATTTTATAAATCATTCAATACTATCATTCTATAAATCACAAGTAAATTTAGTCATTACTATGAGTCGTTTCTAAATCATTTTACAATATATATAGGAAACCAAAACCAAAAGTTTATCTCACTAAGGTTAATGGTATAAAATAAAAAGGTGAGGATTTATTCCATGTTAAAAGTCATTGTTCTCGCATTTGGGCCTGATATGTTGGGCTTAACTTAATTGTTTTCTTAGCCAAGTTACGAATGTCTTCTCTACTAGACTCCATTGATATTCTTACAAGCTCTTGTAATCCTCCCAAAGATGCAAATTCCTTAGCATTGTCCTCTGTAACAAACAATTATTTCACAATAAAACATTGATATTATTATAAAATTATTATTGAGGGACTATAAGGTAATTTTATAAATTCTTTTTCTCTTAGGAGTTGATTATTTTTTCCCCAAAATTCAGTAGGGGCCACCTCAGGGAAAGGTAACTCCGTCCCTGAAACTCTTAAGAAAATTTTACATGATCTGTCTTGAGTTAATTGCATTCTAGGTCCCTATTTTATGCAAAAATTGCACTATAGATCTTATATTGATTTTATCTAAAATTAATTGCACTATAAGTCTTATATTATACAAAACAACCTATATTTCATCATATAAACAACTAAATTTTCATAACGACTATAAATCAACCCCTAAAAAGATAAATAATTATAAGAAAGGGTGGAAGTGAAAGTTTTGAAAACTTGAGGGACCATAATGTAATTTCCAATAATAAAAACTTACCATTTTGTGCTATATGACAAAAAGCAAGTTCAATATGACGACGAGTAGTAGAAGAAGAATTATCACAATTTGAAATTAACCATTCCAAAGTATTATCTTCCATTAAATGCGATTTACCCCTTTTATTTCCTTGAATAACCCCTCGACTTTCACATTTTGCAAAATTAGCTATTCCTCGAGCTACTTGAGCTATAACATCAATATTACCAACTCTAGTCATTCCTAGTAATGCTTTTATTGCTCCATCTTCTTTTAACTTTGAATGTAACTTCTCTGTTTCATTGATAATGAAATATATTATTTATTTTATATTATATGGGAATTGCATGTTAGGTCCCTATATTTTTATATAATTACCGTTTCCACATAGATTAGCGATTGCTCCTGCGACCATTCTAAGTGTTTGAGGATCATCTGTTTTTGAAGCTGTAGTTGATAGTAGTTTACATCCTCCTCTACTTGTTATTAAACCTTGATTCATCTCTGAACAAGAATAAAACAACTTTCACTTAATTGCACTACAGGTCCCTATATTTTGTATTTAATTGCACTACAGGTTCCTATATTGTGTAAAAAATGCACCAAAGGTCCCTATAATATGCAAAATAAGTTTTTTTGAATTGAATGCACTATAGGACCCTATTATATGCAAGAGAATCTATATTCAACAAAGACTACTAGGGGTATTTATAATTAAAAAAAGAAAAACAAAATTGACTTTTGGAATTTTTGAGAAGTTTGGGGGCCAAGTGAATTTTTTCAAAATATTAGGGGCCAAGTTGAAATACCACTTATAGAAAGCACAAAGGTAGATAATAAAAACTGTATAAATTGCAGTATAAGTGACTATATTATGCAAAAATTGCAATATAGGTCCCTATATTATGTAATAAATGCACTATAGGGCCGTTTAACTATGCTGAATAAATTACACTACATAATCACCTATACTTTTATAGATAACAACATATTCATTCAAATAAAATATAATTTAAAAAATTGGGGGGCCAAAAAAAAGATTCTTAAAATTTGGGTGGGGGTGGGTAATAATAAGATGATAAAATAAATTTTTTATACGGATCAATTTGTTTTCATAATATAGGGAGTGACCTATATTTAAGTTTTGCAAATAGGAACATATAATGCACATTTAATCACTTAAAAAGATACCATTGGTCCCTATATAATGCAAAAGTTGCACCATAGGTCCCTATACTATGCAAAAATTAAATCCACAAGTCTCTATATTATGCAAAATTGCACCACAAGTCCCTATATTATGCAAAAAATTGCACTATAGGTCCCTATATTATGCAATAATTGCACCACAGGTCCCTATATTATGCAAAATTGCACTATAGGTCCCTATGTTTTGCAAAATTGAAAGAAGGAAGGAAAATATATATACCATTCATGGCCAAATTAGCTACAGCTCCAGAAGCAACTCGAAGAATAGTTATATTTTGTGATAATTGAAGCATCATTAAAAGTGCATCTAAACCACCTTCATGCACTATCTTTTCCTGATTACTCTCTAAATTCAAAAACAAAAAATTCCATGAATTATCAAAAATATAGGGACCATATGTGTAATTAATTAATTACTAATTAGTACCTTCAGCAGCAAGATTCGCCACTACTTTGACTGCATGTATTTGTACATCAAGATCTTCTGATCTTAACAATGTTAATATCTTTTGTAACCCAACTGCATAAAAAGTTTGTCATTTAACTTAATTGCACTATAGGTCCCTATATCATGTTAAAATTGCAGTATAGGTCCCTTATACCTTCTTCACATATTTTTGCAATAGTGCTCCGATGGTTAAACGAAGAAGATCCTCTAGCCATGTTTTCCTTCGAATATGATCGTTTTTCCTGTACAAAAACAAGTATTTATTCTTTCACGCTTATACCCCTAAGGTTTTTATATTATATATAAGCCTAATAAATTTTATTTTTAAAAAATTGGGGGGGCCAAGGGAAGATTCTAAAAAATTTTGGGGGACCATAAACTTATTAATTTTTTTTTTGTAAGGGTCAAAAAATGTTTTCAAAAAAATTGGGGGTGCCCTGGCCCCAAATTCAGAACGGAAATTTGGTAAACTTCAGGGGGGTAATTTGCAAAAAAGTGAAAAAATACATATTTATTTACTTACCTCGAAGCTATCTTCATTAACAGGGACCACTTTTTTCATATTTATAAGCTCATTTTCAGCGTTTTTACGATGCTTTTCTTCGAGTAAAAGTGACTGTTTTACCCCTTGAAGGTCGTTAATTATTTCCGCATGCTCGATTTTTAATGAATAAAGTTCATCTGTAGTTGTTTCTTGAAGCTGTATCAGTTCTTTTAATCTTAATCTTAGCTCTTCGTTTTCTTTTTCAGCTTGAGTCTATAGGTAAAAATAAAAATGATTTAAATAATTATTTGGTCCTTTATCTTTGACTTTATTGACAATTTAGTCCCTTATCTTGTAAACGTAACATTTTAGTCCAGTGTTATTGATTTTGTGACAATGATAGTCATTTACAAAAATTGCAATGTGTTAAAAGACTAAAATACCCTTATAAGTGTTGTATTCCTAGGGAAAAAGGACTGAAGTTGTCACAAAATCGAAAGATATGGGATTAAAAAGTTCCGTTTGCAAGATAAAGGACTAAAATTGTAATGAAACTGCGAAAATAAAGGACTAAAACGTTACTTTTGCAAGATAAGGGACTAAACTGTCAAAATATGCAAAGATATAGGACCAAATGAGTAAAGGATATCTTTGACTTTGACTTTGTTTACAATTTAATCCCTTATCTTTTGATTGTGTGACAATACTAGTTATTTATTTGTTTTCAATACGATGTGAAAAAAGACTAAAATACCCTTAAAAGAGTGATTTTGCTATTATCACAAAATCAAAAGAAATGTGATTGAAATGTTGCATTTACAAGATAAGGGACTAAATTTGCAAATATTAAAGGACCCAATGAGTAATTTATGTAAATTTTTTACCTGTACTGAGTTTTGATGATCATTTGCATGCTTTTTAGTTAAATTTAATTGTTCTTTAACATGATTAAATCGAGCACACTCATCATCTAATGACTGAGTTAACTCAGCTATCACCTTCTGATTTCTAGAATTTTCTGCCTATTATTCCACAACTAAATTAGAAGGAGAGATAATTAATTAATTAAATAAAAATTTACTAATAAAGTATTAATAATTAACCTGCATTGACTTTCGAAGATCGCTTAGTTGACTTTTAGCGGACCCACGCTCTTCTTCGAGTTGTTTCATTAAGTCAACTATTTTCTTCTCATACATTTGAGTTGTTTCTTCGAGTATTTTTTGTTGTGAAGAATTTTCTAGTTGGTGTTGCTACTAACACCCAAAAATTAAATCATTAGGGACCTATAGTGCAATTTTTGTATGATATAGGGACCTAGATTGCAAATTTACGTAATATACAGAC
This sequence comes from Nemophila menziesii, assembly GCA_029959085.1. NCBI lineage: Eukaryota > Viridiplantae > Streptophyta > Magnoliopsida > Boraginales > Hydrophyllaceae > Nemophila > Nemophila menziesii. Next base: position 42,237,241 of record JARWIR010000004.1, on the reverse strand, counting down.
CTATAGTGCAATTTTTGCATTTTATAGGGACCTATAGTGTTTTTTTTTGCATATCATAGGGACCTATAGTATAATAAAAAAAATTAAATTATTAGGGACCTATAGTGCAATTTTTGTATAATAAAGGGTCCGACATTGCAATCTTTTGTAACATAGGGACTTATAGTACAATTTTCACATAATATAGGGACCTATAGTAAAATAAAAAATTAAATTATTAGGAACTTATAGTGCAATTTTTGTATAATATAGGGACCTACATTGCAAATTCTTATAATATAGGGACATAAGTGAAATTTTAGCAGAAGATAGGGACCAATAGTGCATTTTTTGCATGATATACGGACTTATGGTGCATTTTTGGCATAATATAGGGACCTATATAGTGACATATTTGCATAATAAAGGAACCTATATAGTGCAATTTCTGCATAATATAAGGACCTATAGTGTAATTATTTAATTTCAAGACATAGGTGATATAATTAGGAAAAAAGTACCTTAGTACGCTTTAAACTTATATCAAGAAGCTCCATTTCATCGCGTAATAATTTGTTTTGATTTTTCTCGAGATTCAAATCTTTTAATACGTTTTCAAGTTCTACTTCCAATCGGCTATTCTCTTTTTCCAAAATCTGCAATTAAAATTAGATATTAATATAGGGACCTATAGTGCAATTTTTGTATAATATAGAGACCTATAGTGCAATCAACTTAAAAAAATCAATTTTTTATTTGATATAGGAACTCATAGTGAGTAAATAATTAAAAAATCAGTTTAGGACCCTATAGTTCAATTATTGCATAGTATAGGGACCTATGGTGCTATTTTGTACAGTGTAGGGACCTATAGTGCAATTAACTCGGAAAAATTCAGTAATATAGGAACTGCTAGTGAAATGACTTATAAAAATTAATATTGGGACCTATAGTCGAAATTTTTGCACAGTATAGGGACCTATGGTGCAATTCAATACAGTATAGGGACCTAAAGTGCAATTAACTCAAAAGAAAATCAGGTGAAAAGTTTCTTAAGAGTTCCGGCCATGGTCCCCTGAGTTTTGGGGAAAAACAATTTGACCCCTAAATTTTTTTCTTAGGAAAATACCTTACGGTCCCTCAGGTTTTTAGAACTTTCACTTCCCCCCTCCAGTTTTTAAAAATTATCTTGTTAGCTTTAATTTTTTTTGTTGTTTATGTGATTAAATATAGGCTATTTTGTATACTATAGGGACATATACTAAAATTAAATAAATAAAAAACAATATAGGGACCTATAGTACAATTAACTTGAAGAAAATCAAACACCTTGGCTCCTAACTATCATTGTGTGGAATGTGAATAAAATGGAAAGAAATTGCATATTGCATAATTGGTCCCTCAGTTATGCAAAATAACCAAAAGTACCCCTATATCTTCAAAAATAGCAAATATACCCCTCAGTATTTGTTTAAACCTCACCTTGCTATTTTGTAAAGATACTTCAAAACGTGCGATTTGATCATTCATCGATTTATTATGTTCTTTCAAACGATTCAATTCCTTTATTAACTCTTTCATCTGTAATTCATAATGAGCATTTTCCTTCTCCAAACTCTGTTCATAAATTGCGCATAAGTCCTTTTTATAAATTGCGTAAAGGTCCTTTAAACAAAAGTATATTACCTCGGACTTAGTAACTGAACTTCTTTCGGATTCAATATATTTATTTTGAAAGTCCTTGAGTTTTTTTTCCATTTCTTTTTTTTCGTTATCTCGTAATTTTTGTTGTCTATCTATAGCTGTAGTTAAATGATCAACTTGAGTCTCGAGCTTTCTGCATAAGCTTTCGTAATCAAATTCTTCTTTTAGCTTCACTGAATTTACTATTTTCATCGCCTGTAAATTGATTAAAGGTATTTTAGTCTTTTTAGAAATAGCAAACTGATATGGACAAAAGGGTATTTTAGTCTTTTATCACTTATTGATTGACACGTGGATTTAACGCTTATAATGGAAGGAAATCAAAAGTTAAGAGACTGAATTGTTATGTTTACAAGTAATGGACTAAATTGTCTAAGGACTAAATAGGTTATTTGCATATTTTGACGGTTTAGTCCTTTATCTTGCAAACATAACATTTTAGTCCCTTATCTTTTGATTTTTATGACAAAGTTAGCCCTTTATCTTGCAAGCATAATATTTTAATCCCTTTATAAACGTATTTCAATTATCTTATAAGCGTTGTGATCTTTCGGCAAATCACATGACAATAACAAAATGATTACTTTTGTTTTTGAGGGTATTTTAGTCATTTATCACTTATTAATCGACATGTAAATTTAACACCTATAATGTAAGGAACTCAAAAGATAAGGGACTGAAATATTACCTTTACAAGATAAGGGACTAAATTGTAAAAAAATGGACTAAATAGATTATTTACTCACCCGTTGTCCAAACATTATAGTGCTTGTAGTTTCACCATGATGTCGAGAAGACGGCCCAATTGTTATAATAAGTGAAGTTCGCGCAGAGCCTGTCAAATCAAAATTACCATTTTACCCCTACAAATATATTTTATACCCCCCCCCCCCCCCCTAAAATCTTAAGAAATTTCACTCCCCCCCCCCCTCCCTAAACTTCTCAAAAACTCTAAAGTCAACTAGTCAATTTCCTTTTGCTTTTAAACAAAAAAATAACCCTATTTTGTTTATTTTGCATAATATAGGGACCTGTAGTGCAATTAATTGAAAAATAAGGTTTACCTCCAAAAGAATCACGCAATAATCTTGTTAGTTTCGAATCTCGAGTTGGTATATGAGCACTATTCTCTGCTAATGCATTTATACATTTTCCCAAGGATGTAAGTGAAAGATTAATAAACTTTGTTTCCTCAACTAAATGACCTTCACTAGCTGCAAAAAATAAATATAATTAATACACGGGGGTATTTACTAGCAAGAATAAAAAGGGTTAATTGCGCAGTTAGTCCCTATGATTTTCAAAATTGTAGATCTTATAGTACTTGTGCTTTAAAAATGTCACCAAAGGTCCATATGGTCGATATTTGTGAGGACCATTTTTACTAGCGGAATGACGCAAAATGACTAAAATACCCCTAGCATGTTTGAGCATTACAGGTCCAATGACACTAACTTCGTTAGTATTTTACTCACAAAATTGACACGAAATGACTAAAACACCCCTAACTAGCATGTTTGATCACCACGTGTCTGCTTACACTAACTCCGTTAGTTTTATCTAAACAGTGTTACACAAAATGACTAAAATACCCTTCGCCTATTTGAGCACCAGATTACTTAGTAGAAAAAATAAAATAAATATTACCAGATTTATTTAATCGCTCTGATCCAGCAAGATCAACTATTAACAGCTTGCTTTTACGAATAATCGGTACACGATTGCTCAATCTTTCACTTTGTATAGGATTTTCACTTTCTTCTGCATCATTGATTGGTCTACGAACATAAACCTGTCAAATTATAAATTAATACAAAAAACGTGCAAATTGATGATTCGGTAAAATGCAAAAACTGTAAAAACCGAGGGATAATTTTTTTTTACGTACCATAAGAATAGCATGACTACGAGATGATTCAGTATTCATTTTTGTATTAGCTGCATGCCTATTTGCTTCACCTATTTGTAATTGTTGTAAAAAATGATCCAGACTTTGTATTTTAACTAATGTAGCACCTGAAGCTAATACTTCGCCGGTTTTTGCATCTTCCACCACCGGTATATTTGTTTTCTCCGGCGAAAGTAAATCTTGTATCGATTCTAAATATAACTGCGGAAGGGTAAAATGTAAAATAATTACAATTTAGTCCTTATAAAATAATCTTTAGTTATTACCATATATTCTACCTAAAGATGACAACTCTTATAGAACAATAAAAATCAGAAAATCAAAAGATAACAAACTAATCATTATTTTCACAAAATAAAAGGACTAAACCGTCAAAAACATATAAAAACAAAGGACCATATAAGTTATAAAGTACCTGTAAATAAGAGATTTCAACACTAGAAGAAGAAGAAGAAGTAGTGTTAATAATATCTTCTAAAGCTCGAACCATAATACCACGTTCCGATACTTCATCCCGACCCATATTACCAAGAGTGTAAGTCTTGCCTGTACCCGTTTGCCCATAAGCCATTACTGTCCCGTTATAGCCATTCAGTACACTCTGCATAAATAATTACATTTTTTTAAGTTAATTGCACTACATGTCCTTATATTGATTTTTTTTAAAGTTAATTGCACTCTAGGTCCTTGAATTTTGGAAAATTTTCACTATCGGTTCCTAGATTACATTTTTTTCTCAATTAATTGCACTATAGGTCCTTATATTACATTTTTTAGTTGATTGCACCATAGTTCCATGTATTACATTTTTAAGTTAATTGCACTACAAGTCCCTATATTACATTTTTTTAAAATAATTGCACTATAGGTCCCTATATTACATTTTTTTGAGTTAATTGCACTACAGATCCATATATAAGTATTTTTTGTTAATTAGGTCCTCATATTATGCAAAAATTGTACTATAGGTCCCTATACTACAATTTAGTTAATTCCCCTATCGATCCTTATATTGATTTTTTTTTTAGTTAATTGCACTATAAGTCTATATATTAAAATAAAATTGGGTTAATTGCACTATACGTCCTTATATAACCTTTTTTTTTTGAGTTTATGATTCTTCATTCATAAAAGTGTAGAACAACACTAATCGGAAACAAATCAACAATGCATATAATAGCAAAATCACATTAAACATACTTATCTCAACACAATTTCACAAACTACTAAATTTAATATTGAAAAGCTAAAGTGGCCCAATGAAGATTCTAAAAATTTGAGGGACCATAAGGTAATTATTATATATATTTTTCGGGGTCACATACCTCAACAACAGGCTTTGCTACAACTTCATATATACGCTTTTGAGACGCACTTTCCGTAAATATATCATCAAATCTATATGACTCGGAACTCCAATTATTTTTTCGCAATTTTAATCTCTTTAACTGCACAAAATTATAGACTCTGTTAATAGTAAAAGAAAAAATGTACACGAGCGATAAGTTATAAAAAATTGCATTATAGGTCCTTATATTACCTCGGGTTGTAACTCGACAAAATCAGCATAATCAGGATCTGAAAGCTCTTCTGAGTTTTTTGGTCTTATTCTAATAGCAACTCTTACTCTTCCAGGTTCTGTCACAAAGATTGAGTTAATTGCACTATAGGTCCCTATATTAAGTAACCTATATTTTATCAAGGTATTAATATAAATTCTAAAAAAAATTTGAGGATGGCAAATGAAAACTCTAAAAAGTTGAGGGGAATAAGATATTATTATTATAATTAATTTATTAAGATTTATATCAAAATCTATATTGTAATATTAATTTCATAATATAAGGACATATAGTGCAATTTTTGTATAATATAGGGACTTGTAGTGCAATTTTTGCATAATATAGGATCTACAATGCAATTAACTCGAAAAAAAGTGATCCTTACGTGAATCTAGTACATTCCAAACCCACCTCTTTTATTACTTTTTAGAAATAAATTAAATCATGCATTTAAATTTTTTTAAGAATTCCTTTTAAGTCAACCAAATAAAATGGTTTTTAATGCTCTATTAATTGTTATACAAAATTGGTAACATGAGAATCCAATATGTCGGCGAATTATTACTTTATCACGTGTACTTATTGTCCCTGTTCTAAGGACTAAATTGCAATATTTGACATCATAGTGGGTATATTCGCAATTATGTAAATATAATTGAATGAATTGTTAGAGAGAGAAAGAAACCTGGATCGTTTTCCTGATGTTGAGTCAATGACTGAGAATTTGTACGAGATACCGGCGTGACAGGGCGTTTAGTAGACGGAGATGACGGTTTTGAGCGAGAAACACCTCCGTGATGGTGGTGTTGCTGTTGTGTTCCTCCACTTCCGCCGCCATTATACCGTGAACTTCCATTTCTAGCCGGAGACTGTAAACGAGCCGCGACGGAGGAGGTGGTGGTGGTAGCGGCGGCGGTGGTGGTGGCGCTAGTCGCAGTCATGTTCCTTGAATGAACATTTGTTGTTCTCATCGGAGATGGATGACGTGGAAGCCTATTATGAGACATTGATGACCTCGCAGTACGTTCATTACTACTCGTAGATGACATCACGAAAAGAAGGAAAATCAAATATGTGTGCTTGAGAGATTAATGAGATACAGACATGGTTTCGAACAGATCAAAGGTTTGTTTGGAAATGGAGATTTGTGTTTATGAGTTAAGAGAGGTGAGGGAAGCACGTTTGTTTATTGTTTTGGTTTGAAAAGAGATTTTATAGTATTGTATTCCCACTACTTATTCCCGCGTTTTTTAATTCCTTTTTCAGGTTCTTTTTATTCTTCCATTCTATTTTATTTCCTTTTTTTAATATTAGCACAAAAAACAAAAAAAAAAAGGTTACACTTTAGAGATTTTTCGTTAAAAAATGAATAAATTCCTCTTTTATTGGTCCCAAATCTACGTTATGTAGATAAAATTGTTTAAATTCTAATTAATGATTTACATAATTTCTTAGACATTTGAAGGTGTATGGACATTTCATCATCACCTGACATAATTCTACAGTATAATCTTATTTATTCATAAATTTTAAATCTTACAAATTTAGGAATAGGGTCAACTTTGGTGGGGACCTCATCTCAAAAGTTTATTCATAAAGATTCAAGATTTTAGTACATGAGGACATCTTTCATCAAATTACATTGTACTTGGCGAAATTTCACACTTTTACAAAAAAGTGTTTGGTGGAAAGTAGAGGAAGATCTCGTGCACACTTCTCTCGAAAAACTAAAATAACTTTATGAAGATTATGATATAAAAGTCAGGGACTTTATAACTTCTAGAACATTGATCAAAAAAATAACTTACCCCTACAAAGTTTGAACAGGTTAATAGTGGTCGGAAATCGATCGGTTTGGTACTGTTATAATTTAGGGTGAATGAGATATAGGGGGTTAGAGACTAAATTTTCGTTCTATAACAAATAGTGGAAATCTTATTTCTTTCAAGTCTCAAAGATGACAAAATATTAAAATACTCTTATATAATACAAAAATACTAAAAGACAAAAAAATGTTGTTAAGTACTGGCACTGTTCATCTTCAGCTTCCTGACACAATCCACCACCCACCGACCTCCGGCCATCACCCACTGCCGCAAAAAAGTATAGAGTATCGGAAAAGTGTTTTGAGTATCGAAAAAATATAGAGTATCGGAATTAAAACAATGCGTATCGGAAACAAAAGTATAGAGTATCGGAAAGAAAAGTATAGAGTATCGAAAATTTTGATCAGTACTCCGTAAAAAATAGTGAGTACTCTTTAAAAAAATGTTAGTACTCTATAAAGAAACACTGAGTAAAAATTTATAACAGTAAGTATTCTGAAAATTTTATTTTATTCCATTATGTTAACAAATATATACATTATTTGTAACCATTGACAAAGTATTACTATTACATTTCGAAAAATAAAACAAAAAGCAACTAAACTAATTCAGCTTTTTCGTAAAAAAGAAAAGAAAAAAAATCTGTAAAAGTAAACTAATGCTAAACCTACACAACTTGGATTTCAACACTCATTATAATGGTTGCATTTGACCTGGACAATCTTCACCAAGAAAAAACGCCAATCCTCACAAAGAAAACTGCTCCATCGGAGATCCAACTGAGGCTATCCTTCACCGCTGAGAAGAGATGAATGCCACTGTGAACCGCCAAATCAAACAGAGAAGAATGAGGCCTTCGAATGCCACTGTGAACCGCCACATCAACTGGAGAAAACCGCCTGGAGCAGCTGAGAAGATGACGGAGGCTATCCTTCGTCGCTGGATCTCACCTGAGCTTCACGAGCGGAGACTATCTCGGAGATCTTCTTGGTAGACTTCGTGACCGGAGAGTTAGGCTGCTTCACCAAGGCTTCGTAGAAGCCGCAACTCGTGAAGGACAGCAGTTGTGCGAAGGTATACTCATGGCTGGAGATGAGCAAAAATGAACGGAGGTGAGCTCGCGAACAGCGGCACTGAAATGTCGTGAGAGTGTGAGAAGGAGAGGAAGAGAGAGAATGCAAACCTGAAAAATGAAAACAGTGGGGTTCATAATTTAGTATATATAGGAATAAAAAACAAAAAAAAAGGTATTTGGATTAGTGTGAAATATTTTTTGAGGTTGTCCACTTAGAATATCAAAAAAAAAATTGTAATTTTTTTTTTACTACTATTTTTATAAAACTATTAGAATTTATGTTTGCAATTCAAGACACTTTATAAAAGATATTTTAGTAATAGAGAAGGTAATAGATACATTTCTTAAACTTTATGGAGAATATAGCCAAATATATCTTGTTCCCAGAGATAGATTGTACCATTTGAGTACTCCACGTCCATGACATGTGTGATTGAAAACGTAAAACCTATAAGAGATCTAAGAAATACTTAATTTTTTAAAACCTATAAGAGTTTCAAGAATTACGAGAAATCTCAAAACTTAACTCAGAAATAAAGAAAGTAAATCATCTTAAGATCTGAGTGGTCAAAACCCTAAAAGATTAAAAAATACTCCAAACTTGTAAGAGACTTAACATGCTTTGGTACCACTGTTGTAAAAACTTTAAGATTTAGTTTTGAGTTTAGACGTTTTTCAAAAAATAGTTTAAACAACAGATACAAAACAAAAAGTAAAAAACACAAACGAATTATCGTGGTGACTAAATTCCACATCCACGATTGGCTTTAGTGAGAGAAACTCATCAACTATAGAATGTCTTTGATTACATATTACACGTGTTCCTCAAAGTATTCAAAAGCATATATCAAAAATTTCAAACTATACCGATAAACTAAGAACCTTAACCAACTACACTGGCTATCTAATAAGATTAAATATGATTCTCATAATGTTTAGATTTATCTAACTATTACAACAAATTTCAATGATCTAATTTAATCAGAAGAGAAAACCCCTAGGTGTCTATTTTGAAGCAGGGAAAGAATAACAAGAAAATAAGAGAATAAGAGAATGAGCCAAAAGCTTGTGAATTGTGCATTATATATGGGGTGAATAGGGTTTTAATTTGAGTCATCCAAATAGATCAAGATCGATGGCTGAAAATCCTTCCGCGTTTACTAAACAAGATGTTGTCGTTTTGGACTTAAGTCCAATAACAAATCATCCAAGCAGCTCATTAAGCATAACAAGAGTTGGACCGACCCAAATCTACAACCCCACACATTTCACATAAATAAATACCAACATAGACAAATCTAGAGGAATTGCATGTGCAAGCATACATATTATATTAATCAGAAGTTTTTGATATTGATATATAAGAGTATTTTACTTTTCAATTATTTATTTATTTAGGGTTCGATTTAGTGTCAAGTAAAAATTAAATTTAAGATTTCATTAGAGATAAAAAATTACTTGTCTCTCTTATTTGACATAGTCCTTTTGAATATTTCAACCACATTTATCGCGAATAAAGGATATATCTATCAATTTTATGTTATTTTTCCCCGCTAGCAATTATGAATGCGACTATCTTGCTAGTACTTGAAGTGAAATATCGTGGCTCGACAAATGCTAATATTTATTAGGTTGTTAGGTTGGATACTTGATGAATTAAAGTATATCTTACATTTCACTGACTGATTGAAGTATATCCTATAATTTATATCATGAATTAGTCTTTAAAGATATGAGATAGAGGCTCTTATGGTAAATGTTTCATTGTCTCTTCTTAAGGACATAGCCCGGGATGAGGCTCCTATGGTGGGGGTACAACTGTTTCTTATGTCACCTTAATTGAGAAAAAAATTATATCGGGTTTTATGTCTCATTTCTCTTTTTCTTTTCAATTATCTTTTGTAAGAGTGTAGAATTTTTTCTATACATTTATGATTTATGCTGGAAACTGGTACATAATTCTTACTAAAAATTTGTGTGGGGTTTATTATTGTCCGAGGTATAGTTTTATGATTTACTCCCTTCGTCTCTAAAAGGTTGACACACTTGTTTTTCCACATAAACTAAGAGATGTTGTTTATTATCCATATGAGTATTGAAATACCTTCTATAAAGATATCTTTATCCAACGGGTCTTGAAGACTCCCCTCTTATGTCCATTCCCAACCTCATCTACCTTCTCTTCTTACTAAAGACCTCAAATAAGATTTTTACATTATAATCCAAAATTTTAATAACCTTTTACCCCTTCTTGTTTTTTATTTCCTATGTATAATAGTTATTTTATCAAGCCTAAATAATTGCACTCTCTCTCCTCTCTTACTCTCTCCCGTAAACCTACCTCACTTTCCTCTCTCTTCTCACTCTCTTACTCTTTCTTTATTCCTCGCTCAAGAAAACCTCCATGAGAGCTCCCATGAGATCTGTTAATGGAGCTTGGATCTGCATTCTCAAAAGTTCGAAGCCCTTCACGAAGCTCCATGACCTAAACGACGGTTGTCTCGTGGTGGTGGTGCTCGAAGATGCTTCATGAATAAGATCCATGCCATCATTTTTGAAACTTGAAGTATAGATCTGGATCCGTTGGAGTTCTATTTTGAGGTGGTAAAGGGGTGGCAGATCTGTTCTTCTTCTCCAAAGAGCTCCAGGCAGTTTTCGAGGTGGTGAAGGGGTGGCAGATCCATACTGCAACAACTTTTTATATACATGAAAGCCAACGGCCATAGCTCGTGCTCAGCCATCGAACTCAGAAACTCAGAGTTGGCCTCGCGTTTTCCTTCGTGCCAACCATCAAACTCAGAAACTCAGAGCTTCAGGCGGTGGTGGAGCTTCACGCGGCGGTTTTCTTGTGCAGAAGAGAGGAGCTTCGAGCCATGGTTGGAGTTTGAAGCTTCTGCTGAGAGAAGGCTTCGTGTTAGCAGCTTCGTCTCACTCCGGCAAGAGAGAGATCTAGTTTTTTATTTTTTGCGTACTTGTGAATTAGGTAAAGTAATTAGTTTATCTTTATTATATTTTATTTTCCACATATGGGCAATGGCCTTTTTTTTTTCAAAGTACTTAATTGATTGTTGTAATATTGTAGGTTGATTTGAAATTTAAATAAATACAAAATTTTAGCTAATATTTTGTGCTTTTTTAATAATATTTCGTATTTTTATTGGGTATTTCGTATTTTTGAATATTACTCAGTATTTTTACTGAGTACTCAGTGTTCCAATTCCGACACTCAGTGTTTCAATTCTGATACTCCGTATTTTTTTCGTTACTCTGTATTTTTTTCGATACTATGTGTTTTTTTATTCTCTAAGTACTCTACAAAATCATTGAGTGCGTTGGTGCCCGGAGTTGGTGGTCGGCGGGTGGTGGCCGAAGTTGAACAATGACAACACTCAACATATTTGTTTGTCGTTTAGTATTTTTTTGTATTATATAAGGATAGTTTAATATTTAATAATTCAAGAGATCTTTAAAGAAGAATCTTTTATCATAAGAAACAATCTCTCTCTTCAAGACCCTATATATCATTCATTATTCTTCTATAAAGTGTGTTGATATCTTGAATATTTATTAGAAATATAAATTATAATATTTAACTAGAGGTAAAAATTATATAGAAATAAAAAAGTGTTGATTTTTTAAAATGATAATTTTTTTTATAAATATCTATTTTTAATATAATTGACAACTTTTTTTTTAAGATACTTGAATCATGAGCAAGAACTTATATGAGTGTTACCTTTCACAAGAACTAGAGAATGTTATCTTGCGAAACAAACATTTCAAAACTACTTTATAGTAGTCTTTAGAAAGAGTATAAGGTATCACTTTAGTTTCTAAGGATTAAGTAATACTTGGAGGAGCATGTAATTTTTCCTTCTTTAGGGAGTATCCAATCTTTGTTTTTGTGGGTATCTCGCTTAGCAAAAGAGCGTCACCAATTCTGTGCTCTTGATGGTATCCAGTAGGGCTGCACAAACCAAACCCACAACCCGCAAACCCGACCAATCCGACCCCACCCGACCCTAAAAAACCCGAACCCTACCACCCGACCACCCGTTAGGGTTTAAAAACAATTTTTTTTTGGGTTTGGGCCGGTTCTCGGATTTGGACCAGCCCAATCCGCGGGTTTGGCACCCGATCCGAAATGTAAGCTTAATTCTTTTCTATATATATTTGTCTATAATAAAGCCTATTACTCAGCCCATTTTTTGTTCAAATTACTCAGCCCATTAGTTAGCCCATATATTACCCTATTTTCTTCACCATTCTTTCATTCTGCCGATTTCAGCATTCTCTCTCAACATTATTTTCTCTCTCTATCTTCATCTATCTCTCTCCATTGTTCTTGTCTTCTTCACCAGAAATGAAAACTTTGGCATTCATTATTTTATTTTACCAAACTTGTTCTATTTTTCTTTTTTCTTCTATATAATTATTAGATCAATTATATTTATATATAATAAGTTTTATATATATATATATATATATATATATATATATATATATATATATATATATATATATTACAATAAATCAGTAGTTTTCACGGTTTATTCATAGCTCTAATTTTTTAAATATTATTATATTTACGAATTATAATTATATATATATAGATCTATAATATTTAAGGTTGTAAAGATGATTAGATGTATATTTTTTCTTATTTATCGCAGATTTATATTAATAAGGGTATATGGTATATACTTTCGAATATAAATCAAGGATTTCATGAGTCAGATCTAATGTTATTTCGAAATTATACATAGATCTGGTTGTTTTGTTAACAATTTATTGTCTAACTAGTAAGTATTTTGTTTTGTTTATTATTTTAACTCATATTAATAATTTTTTGCAGGTAAAATTGAGAGGAAATGTGAATAGGCAGAAGAGACTTTTCATTCGGGAAGTTGTAAACAAGAATTAATCTTTTATTTATTTTCTTGTATTGAAGATTTTCAGAATAAGTCTGATTTAATGTGATACTAAATGTGTAATTATATGGATTGTAAATAAGTTGAGACTGGTTTTAGTTTGTTTTAAGATTTTTAATGCTAATTATTTCTTTTAGTTAACATTTAGTATTGTTTTTCCAATTTTTTGTATGTACTGATAATACGTTGACCAAATATTGACCCAACCCGCACCCGACATGAATCCGACCCAACCCGCACTAACCCAACCCGCTCAGTTTACAAAAAATAAAATAGGGTTAGGGTTTTAATAATTCAAACCCGACATATGCGGGTTGGGTGGAGGGTTTGGCACTTCGGGTCGGTTAACCGACCCGTGTGCAGCCCTAGTATCCAGAATCCAGATGAAGCACCACCAATACATTTGGCAAGATTTTCCCTTATTATTATTTTATTGACCAAAAAAAAAAATTCATTTCGGCAAAGAAAGACAAGAGAATAGAAGTGTCAGATGCTTGATACTAATATTATTTGTTTATAATTGTATGAATTATTATTGTGTGAGTCCTGAATTGTCGGTAACATGGACGTATGTTTCTTATCATTCCTTTTGTCATCCTAGTAAAGAGAGGCGATAGTTCATAATCTAATAGAATACCATCAAATTTTTATTTAACCACCTAATAAATTATTAGTTATTAAATAACTAACACACAAACTTTGAAGGATACAATTATGTCATCTAAATCATATGAAAGAGACAACTAAAAGAGTTGTGTTTCGACATGACAACCTGTTGTCAAGCCGGCACCCCATGTTGAGCCTCACATGTTCTCTCTAAAACATTCACAAGTACAAAAGAGACAAAGAAAGCTATATCATTTGGGTCCAATATAATTCTCATTAGTTTATGTCAAATAATTAGCTTAAACAATTTACACTTAATTACTCATTACATTAGTAGTATATAAGTCACTAAAAGGTTCCCCGTTTGTGGGCCAATGTCACGCCTTATAATCATTTATAGAAAACTAGTTTATAACATATATAGACAAAAATTATTATTAGTTTATTAAGATATACACCACATGCTTGCAATTAGTGGTGAATATTCTGAGTAAAAGTGTTTATTTACATTTAATGAAATGTTTATCTAGTTTATTAAAATAATAAAATAATAAGATAGTTCTAGTATGTTTTATTAAGATTTCAAATTAAATTTGATTCATTCAAACTCAACGATTTATTCACCATTTAATACTTATCACTTACAAAAATAAGCGACACTTAAAACTTGACGCACTACACTAACAGATTTGATAGTTGGATCATTAACATGAATAAACCCTTTGGGGAAAGTACAATAACAATGATACTATGCTTGAATATACTACTTGGACCATTTGGGAGCAAAGATACTATGCTTGAATATACTACTTGGACCATTTGGGAGCAAATAAATAAGTTTATTGTCAATAACACCAAAATAAATTGTAATGAAGCTGAACCCTCTCACGTAGGCTAAACTTTGTAACTGCCTTTTCTACTATCTATATTATTATGGATTTGAAAAAAAAATCCACAAAAATTCATTGAAAAGGCTATTGTCCGCTCATTGCGTTGTTCATTTTGCTCATGGAATTAGGAAAAGAATTAATTTAAATAAAATCCGTATGACAAGTTGGTTAGGATATAGACATATATTTCTTAATCTGATTAATGATTTATTGCTAACCAATTCACGCCACATCATGGATAGTAATTGAATGGTAATGATTTTGGATGATATATATCATTACTCGGTAGATAAATACACTCATCAAAAGATACCAAAAACTTGATATAGTATGTCACACATGAAATTTGTCTACACTTATCTAACCCGAATCATATACTATCTTGTTTCACAAAATTTACACTTGAACAATAAGATGAGGAAAAATGGAGAACTCTACCCAAAAAACAGGATAAATTAATGAGCCCATAGTGATTCAATTTTATATCTATACAAGACTCATAAAATGGTTACATGAATGTATTTTAAATTAATTTTTCCAACCAAGTGCCCTAAGACTTGCTTGTGTGAGTTCAAGATGCTTCCCAATCCTGTCCAAAAGGAGATTAATTTAGTTTGGTCATTTAATACTGAATTTAAATATATATGATGAAAATTGCACTATAAGTCCCTATATTATGCGAAAATTGCATTATAGGAATGATGAGAATGAAGATAATACCCAAGATCTGATGGAAGCCTGAAACCCCCTATTCGTACACGCTTTAATGAATGCATCTACAACAAGTAAAACCAAACAAAAATAAATCAAAAATAAATGAAAAGCTAAAAAAGAATAATTAAAAAAAATTGAGTGGGCCCAAAGGTGAAAAAGGAAAGATTACCTGAAGTCCAGCATTTTTCACAAGTTCCCTCACTTCATGGTGTCTTCCCTCATGAACCTTCACATTTAACAATAATTTAAATATAAATACATAAAACAATTCTAATTTAATAGGAGCTTATTAAATGTGGATAATTAATTCTAGAAAATATATTAAGAAATAAATACCACAATTCGAAGGCGAGGTCTCAATATATCAGGCTGACGTGGCAATAATTCGACAGTATCAGGGGTGCATTGTACACCATCAATAACTGTTCCTTCACTTATAGTAATTAAGTGTCTTTTATGTACTTCCCCACTTATAGTTGCTATGTATCTACAAAAAATATTGTATAATTTGTTAGGAGTATATTTATACTTTAGGGAAAATTACACTAATGGTCCCTGAACTATAGACTATTTCCCTGTTGAGAGGACCTGTAGTTTGAAAGTTTCCGCACATTTTTACTGTTAAGTATGTGTGGCAATGGGTCTTTTTGTTACCCAAATAGTCCTCAAAGTTTTGAAATTCCCCAAAATGGTCCCTGACTATCCCCCTTTTAAGATTTGGCCCTCGAACGTTTTTGCCATGTGGCACTTAACGGTATAAATCTGACGGAGTTAAGCGTGGGACTAACGAGCAACAAAAATTGCACTATAGGTCACTATATTATGCGAAAGTTGCTCTATAGGTCCCTATGCTAATACCTTTTTGAGTTAATTGCGGTATGACCCCTTTATTATACGATAATTGCATTATAGGTCCCCAAACGTTTTTTACGTAATTGTACTATAGGTCACTGTATTATGCAAAAAATTATACTATATGTCCCTATGTTAATACTTTTTTGAGTTAATTGCGCTATGGGCCCCTATATTATACAAAAATTGCATTATAGGCCCCCAAATGTTTTATTTAGGTAACAGTACTATAGGTCCCTATTATGTGAAAAAATTGTACTATAGGTCCCTATGTTAATACTTTTTTGAGTTAATTGCTCAATGGGCCCCTATATTATACAAAAATTGCATTATAGGTACCCAAATGTTTATTATGTAATAGTACTAGGTCCCTATATTGTGCAATAATTGTACTATAAATCCCTATATTATGCAAAAGTTGTACTATAGGTCCCTATATTGTGCAAAAGTTGTACTATAGACCCCCATATTATGCGAAAATTGTACTATAGATCCCCATATTATGCAAAAATTGTACTATAGGTCCCTATATTATGAAAAATTGCACTATAGGTTCCTATGTTACAATTTTTTTTTACTATAAGTCCCTTAATTATTATTTTTGAATTAATTGCACTATAAGTCCCTATAGTAGATTCATCCAAAACAACAAGGATTGACCAAAAAATACAAGGAGATATAACATAAAGAAACTCACTCTTTTGACATATTTGATGAAGGATGTGAAAGCTTATGTGCAAACTCCCCTAAAAATAATAATACAAAACCCACATTATTGCATAATTATTAAATTTTAAAAAAAATAAAAAAAAATTATTTACCATCATTTGTTACTATAATTAATCCAGTTGTGTTAACATCAAGGCGCCCAACAGTAAATAAACGAGGCTTTGGCTGTGCTTGAAATTTCTTATCCTTCAGTGACCAAAATTAAATTCACAGAATAGTTTAGGGACTAAACAGCAAAATATGCAAATTAAATTACACATACCCAACTCTTCATGTAATCATCAAATAAAGTCATCACAGATTTTGTCTCTTTCTCACCAGACGAACAAATATATCTGCAATATTATATGAATTTCAAAACTTCAAGATTTTACAAATGAGCGTAAAAAGACGAAAATACCCTTTTGGCTTGTTAAGCGCTAAATACACTTTTGGTGGCAGTTTCTTTGGTAGCCTGCTTCCATTTACGTAAATTATATCCTTTACTGGATCAACTTTGGTCTATTTCATTAACAAAGAAATTAAACTTGATAATTAGATATACATACATACATAAATAGATACATATTTGGGTTTTTGCATGATATAGGGACTTTTAGTACAATTAATTTAAAGATATAACTTATAATGCATAATAGAGGGACCTATAGTGCAATTTTTGCATAATATAGGGACCTATAGTGCAATTAATTAACTACATATAACTTATATTGCATAACATAGGGACATGTAGTGCAATTAATAAAAAATACAACTTATTTTGAATTATATAGTGACCTATAGTGCAATTAATTAAATACATATAACTTAATTTGCATAATATAGGACCTATAGTGCATTGGATTCAAAAAATATGACATATGATAGGGACTTATAGTGTAAATAATTCAAAAACACAACTTATTTTGCATTATATAGGGACCTGTAGTGCAATTAATTAAAAATATAACTTATTTTGCACATAAGTTAGGGACCTTTAGTGCAATTAACTCAAAAAAACTCCTTAAGGAATTAGAAATGAATCCTTACCTGTGGAGTATCACAAACAGAACCATTTACAGTAACTTTCCCTTGAAATATCAACTCTTCACTGCTTCGTCTTGATGCAACTATTTAAACAATTTAATTTTAAAATTAAATTCTTCTTAAAAATGAAAAAAAAAAAAATTAAGAAAAATGAAAAAAATGAAAAAAAAATGGGAAAAAATGTTGAAATTACCTCCAGCTGCAGCTAAAACTTTAGCAAGACGCTGAGGTGGATCTCTGAAATTCTCGTTATAAAATCTCCGAGCAGCTTTTGAAAGCTTCGGTTTCACCTCAGGTAAAGAAGAAGGTTTATGAGCTTTTGTTTCCTTATCCTTTTTCTTCTTCGTCTTCCCAGTCTTTGCATCCGCCATAGCGTGGAGGAGCTGTGGCGGAGGACTGTGTCGAAGAGTGAGGTTGCCTTTTTCGTCTCGAACGATCCATGGAATGTAGAGTTGGTCACCGAGTTCATTCACTGAGTCGGATTCCGAGTTAGAAGATGAATTAGGATGTATTTCGGGTTCGGGCTTGAGTTTGGGCTTTGGTGGTGCGAATGTGATGTTGAATTCTGTTGAGGAAGAGACAGCGGAAGTGATTATGGTGCGGAGGTGGCGGTGGGCGGTGCGGGTGAATGGAATTGGTTTGTAGAGGTGGAGAGAAGTGAAAGCTGTGGAGGCTGCGGCTACAGCTGCTGCTATCGCCGCCATTGACGGTGGTCGGGAAGTAGAGTTGATGTAGTGGGGGTGAAGATAGTGGTGTAGGATAAAACTGTTATGAAAGAGATTGTCTTATATATTGTTCAATAGGCCCTTATAGTTTACTAAAATTGGAAAAAAGACCACACTAGTTTGAAAACGTTCAAAATTTTACCCATTATTTTGCCAACTCACTAAAAAACCGTCCAATTGTTCCAATCTTTAGTAAGGTGTCGTTTCTTTTTTTAAGAGGCAATGTCTGAATAGATTAGACTTAGGGGGTGTTTGTTTGCACTTAATGAACACTTAATCTGGTTTATTAAGATACTGTTTCAATAAGATTGTTTGTTTTTTCTTACCAATTCAGATCTGAATACCTCTCTTAATTGGTCTGTTTCATTAAGATTTGAAACCAAGTCTGATTCATTCAGACACTGTCTCTTTACAGAATAAATTCTATTCAGCTGTTATTCAGCATTAAGTATTTATCACTTAAAAAAATCAAACGACACCTTAGTTTGAAGTCTTAATGAATTAGATTACTTAAGAGATATTCATATTTGAATTAGTCAGAAAAATAATCTATTTTATTGATCTTGTATCTTAATAAACTAGATCAAAATCATATTACATGCAAACAAACACCCCTTAAATCATCGCCATAATTATTTTAGAGAATCTCCAACACTTTTTTATTAAATGAGCAAAGGTTTTTATTATAAAATAACATAACAAACCTATATAAATTTATAAGTACATAAAGGTAGCTTAAAAAAAGATACATAAAAAATTTAAAGGGAAAAAATCTTAACTAACTATCAATTAGCTAGGAAGAAGATATTAGATAATTGAAAATTTTAGTATCTAATTATTAATCAGAGTATACTTGTAAAATTGATTCGAGTAAAGATATATATCACGCTTTTCTTCCTATGTGGAAGTTTAACATCATTAGAATAGTTTTTCTCTCTTAATATTTTTTTTTAATGAACGTAAAGTGATACATGGGAGGTGATATAAGGGTTAAGTGAAAAGGAATGAGATATATTAGTGCTCAACTGATTCTTATGTTTGGATTCTATTCTTTTTTATATAAACTTTACTTCTAACAAAAGTTATCAAATCATGTTTTGTTTTAGTGTTTCTTTTGGATTTTCATTTTTAAAATATCACTAGATTCTAAATTTTTAAATTTACTTTAAAAAATTTTTTGATATGATTTATAGAAAAACCATTTAAAATATTTCTAGCTATTAAAAATAATTTTTACAAATATTTCAATTTTTTAGAAAAAAACGCTTTAAACTTTAATAAAATCAATCTTTAATGAACACTTAGTAGATACGAGAAATTTCTCCCTTTAATATAGATTAACAAATTAAAATTCTAAAATAATAAATAAATAATGGTTGTTCTGGTATCATTATTAACTACAGATTTCAAAATAAAAACAGTGATTGCTATTTGTATATTTGTCAAAAGTTATAACAAAGCAACAAGACAATTGTTTTTCAATTTCATTTCCAAGTAAATTGTCTTGGGCTATATTTATACTAGAATTTTGAAAATTCCGAACAAATTCTTAAATTGAACCTTTTAAGTGAGATGGTTTATACTAGAGAAATAACGTTAAAATAAAACTTAATTAGTTGAAAGGTAGAATGCTAAAAAAAGTGACAGATTGTAGAAAGTTAATAACTTTTTTAATATTATTTTTAGTGTTTGGATATTCTTTACTTATAAGTAAATTTTTAGATAAACATTTCATTTGTATTTAAAATAAAAAATTGATGTGTCTCAATTCTAAATTTATTTATAAAATTATATTAAATTAATACAATATTATATAATTTCAAGGTATCTTAACATTCCCTTGAATTAATATAATCTATACTTACGCTAAAAGGTACGATTTATCATCAATATATATATATATGAAATTATTACTCAAGAGGTCTTGAAGACACCACCTCGTGACCTAAGAAGACCGGCTATATAGCCTCTTCTTACTAAAGGCCACAAACTAATTTTAACACTATAAGCCAAAAAACCAATTACTATCTTGCCCCTTTTTGTATTTTATTTTCCTATATATACTATATTTATCAGAATTATTTTAAAACCCTAAACACTCATTTCTCTCTCCTCTCTCCTAAATATCACGTAGCTTTCTCCTAAAGCTTGGAAATGGAGCATCTATCTCCGAAATAGATCCAGCAACATCACCGAGCAGAAGATCCAGCAACATCACCGAGCAGAAGAAGACCAGTCGCTTGGGTTCACGAGATCTGAGTTTAGGCGAGACGCATCCTCCATTCGAAGACCTCTCGACGCCGCCTCGATCTTTCCTTTCATGATTGTGCTCAAGAGGTGCTGTCGAAGACGCCGCCTTTGCCCATTCGTTTATGGCTTCTCCGGCGAATGATTTTTGCTCAGACCACTGTGGCCGTGGCTGCAGGCTGTTCTTTAAGACCACAGTAGCTCTTTGTAATGGTGGTTCAGAGTGGTTCTTAAGGTGTTAGTTCGGAGTGGGTCTTCTCTTTACTGATATGAAGGATCCATTTCATTTGCTGAGCATTCAGACCTTGGAGAATGGTGGTCTTCTGAGCATTTTTCTTCGCTGCTGTACATCCGGCGAGGAGAAGGAAAACAGTTGGCTGCACAGATCCGGTAAGGCATATCCGGTTCGAGTTGTTGGCGGTTCGAGTTGTTTCAGCATTGTTTTTTCTTTTTTCTTTTTCTTTTTTGCTGAGTTTAACAGATTTTTTCAGATTTGACCGTGATAAGAACAAATCTGTAATAATATCTTTTTTCTTCAATTAGTTGAATGTGTTTTTTAGGTGCTCCAATAAATGAGTGAACTTACAGATATTATTAGTAAACTTACAATTAATATGCAGATGAACAATACTCCATAAAAATCCCAAAAATTCATTGATTTTTTTTTGAATATTCAGTAATTTTACTGAGCACGCTCAGCAAGTTATTGAGCACGCTCAACTAGTTATTAAACACGCCCATCAAGTTACTGAGCAAACGAGCATGCTCAGTAAAGTCACACAACAAAAGAATTCGAATACTCAACACCTTTTTTCGACACTCAGAACTTTTTCCGATACTCAGCAACTTTTTTCATGCTCCATACCCCAGGCTCAGAACTTTTTTTCACGCTCAGAACTTTTACCGGCGGTGGCCGGCGGTGATCGATGGTTGTGGTCGGAGCTGGAAAATATTTGATAATTAATGAAGGAGGAGAGAGAAAAAATGATAAAAGAGGAGAGAGATTAATGGTAATGGAGGAGAGAGATTAATGGTAGTGGAAGAGAAAGAAGAATCTATTTTTTTTGTTTTATATGCACTAGAAGGATAGTTATGACATTTGACATCTTATTGGCCTCTAAGAAGGAGGAGAAATTGACTAGCTCCTATGTGTCACTACAATAATCTTTAAGACCCGATGGGTAATTGACCCTATAATGTTACTTAATTTGCTATATGAAAATTAGTATATTCTGGGAAGCAAATCATTGTGCAGATAAATTAGCAAAATAAGGGGCTTTGATGAATACACAGTCTGTGACTTTTACTGACCCTCCGGAGTACCTTTGGAACTTCATTACAAGAGACAGAAGCGAATGTGCAACTGTTAGAATTGTACTATATAGTTAATGTTAATAAGAACATTTTTTTTATCTGTAATGCCTTATTCTTAACATCTTTTAATGCCTCTTATGTATGAAAAAAAATTAGTATATTCTGGATATTAATTTAAAAAAATTATTATCATATAAATCATATATTCAACTTTAATTACTATTTTCATCCTTTCATATTCATATTGTCTAGAAAGTCATTAAAAATATTGTTATACCAAATCTACCCTTTTATTTTAATTTAATATAACTAACCATTTTCTTTTTTTAATTTTTCACCAAAAAAATTTCCGACATTTTTTTTCCACCAAATTTTCACCAAAATTTTTTTTGCTTCAAAATATTTTCTCACCAGACAAATTTTCTCTTCAAATTTTTCTGTTATTATTCGGTGGAAAAAAAAATCCCATCAAAATTATATTTGGGGGTTTATTATTTTGTTTGGTAAATCGAATCCAACCAAATTATATTTAGAAGTTTATGTTTTTGTTTGAAAATTTTATTTGGTGGAAAAAAAATTTGACGTGAAACTTTTTGGTAGGAAATATTTTGACGGCAAAAATTTGAGGAAAAAAATTTGACCAAAAAATTTTTGGCCAGAAAATTTAATTAAGAACTTTTTGATAGAAAAATTTAATAAGATGGATGAAATTCAAGAATATTATTATATGTTATATTTTTTATATTAGTCATGATTTTTAAAGGTAATATTTTTTTTTTGTGATTATTGAATCTTGTTTGATAATATTTCAAAATTAAGTTTTTTATATTGAAAAGAGTATACAGTCACAAGATAATATTTTGAATAGCATACATCATTAAAAATTTAGTTTTTATACAACTAACTAGTTAATAAAATCTACAAAATAATCTAAATTTATTAATTTATATATGTGAAGTTCAAATTTTACAAGACTAATAGTTATTCTAGTGCACTATATAATGACAGATTTTAGAATAGAATGCTCGGAACGACAAAATTCCGTTAATCTTACCCCCCAAAAACACATATGCATAAAGAAGAGAAAAACAAGGGTAAATATACTGAACAATTGTTTAGAATTATTACTTCTGCAAAATAAACGACAAAAAATTCCACCTTATGAAGATCAAATGTAAAACCATGTATCTTTCTATACCAATTACCAATAACACAGAATGTATAACCAACCCAGAACATTATCTATATCACCACTACTTCTGAAAATGGGTGATAAAATCCACCCTTATGAACATTAAAACTAAACAATATATCTTCTAGTTAATGTTTACCATCGTGGAAATGAGCATTCTCTGAAGCCTTAAAGGTTTGAAGAAACTTATTAGAAGTCTCAACTTCTTTATTAATCCTTGCTTTATCCCATTTGTGTTCAGCAGATAAGAGTTCTATTACTCGTGGTAATGCTTTCCCTGCAGCATCTGTGTCTAGGAAAGCAAGACGTGACCTTCTAGCAATGTAATCTACAGCTGATTCACAATACTCATATCGTGCACAGTATGCTACTTCTGCTTCTAGGAATGGGTATCCGTGTGCCAAGCGTTTTCCTAGATTCTCATTCTGCAATTTAATAATTAAATTTTCAGGGGTATAAATAGTAATTATCACTCTGCTCTTATTTTACATTCATATGGAAAAAGGAAAATAAATTGATGAACAAGAACGTGCCAACAGATCAGGGGCATATCCAGCAATGTTGCCCGAAATTTTTATAAGTTAATTGCACTATAGGTCCCTATATTACTATTATTTTAAATTAATTGCACTATAAGTTCCTATATTATACAAAATAACCAATATTTTATCATATGAAAAAGGAAAATAAATTGATGAACAAGAACCTGCCAACTGGTCAGGGGCATATCCAGGAATGTTTCCACCAGATTTTTTTTGAGTTTATTGCACTATAGGTCCCTATATTATTATTGTTTTAAATTAATTGCACTATAAGTTCCTATACTATAAAAAACAACCAATATTTTATCATATAAACAACAATGCAAATTAAAACCTAGAAAAATAAACTAAATTTTTTTTGGGGGATTAAGTGAAAGTTCTGAATGCCTTGAGGGGTGAGGGGACCATATATAATTTTTTTGGGTGGTCAAACAAACTTTTTCCAAAACTCATGGTCCCCACGTGACTTATAGGTCCCTCCTATGTCATGCAAAATAACCTATATTGAATTAATTGCACTATAGGTCCCTAGATTTAATCTGGGTCTGGCCTTTTTCCAAAACTCATGTTCCCTGCCTGACTTATAGGTCCCACGTTATGCAAAATAACCTATTTTAATATCAGATCCTATATCAAATTAATTGCACTATAGGTCCCTATATTTAATCTGGGCCTGGGCTGGACTAATTGGCGTGAGAGATTTTCATATTTAATATGAGAGACTAGAAAGTAAACAGAAGAAACTCACTAACAAATTAAACAAACAATATCCAAACGAGTATTTGACTATTTTATCTAAAGTCATAAAAGATTAAAATTCCAAAATACCCCTCCTCGTGACAACTCATGACATCATCAATATGTAAAATAAAAATGCAGAGAGAGAAAGAAAGAAAGAAAGGTGACCTGAGCTATAGCAGCAACTTGTTCAGCTTTATTACCATAAGCATGAGACAAATGTTTAGCAGCAGCAGTGTCCATAACACCAGGAACAGCTTTACCACCGTAAGTCATTTTCATACGTTGATATTGTTGAGTAAGAATAGTAAAAGAAGCAAGATCCCATCCATCACCACCTACTAGTGTTAGTTTTTGTGTCAAACATTTGTTTGCTGGCTTTAAATTTCCTGACTTTATTGCTGCATCTACTGCATCTTCTGCCATGCTAATAAATCATTTGAATTAATTAAAAAAAGGCTTACACAGGGGCAAAGATGGTTTTGTCATATATCAGATACCTTCTATATGTAGTCCATTTTCCACCAGTTATAGTGACTAAACCAGGAACATCTTCAAACACAACGTGATCTCTTGAAATGCTCTCCGTGTTCTTAGCATTAGGATCCATTGCCAAAGGGCGGATCCCACTCCAAGCTGACAGAACATCTGTACGCCTCACCTGTATTAAACTTCCAAGTTCAGAGAGAGAAACAGAGAGGGGTATAACTGTCAACTACATATAGTGCAGCATGCACAGGGCGGATCCAGGATTGTTTTTCTTTTTCGAGTTAACGGCACTTTAGGTTCTTATAATATGTAAAGATTGCATTATATGTCCCTAATTAGTTCTTTTTTGATTCAGTACACTATAAATCCCAATATTATATAAAAACAACCTATATTTGCTCTACATGTCCCTGTATTATGCAAAAATTGCTCTATAGGTCCTTATATTATGTAAAAATTGCATTTTATGTCCCTATATAAATCTTTTTGAAATAATTACACTATAAATCCCAATATTATACAGAACTGCCTATATTTGCACTACATGTCCCTATATTATATGTCCCTATGTTAGTTTTTTAAAACTAATTACACAAATATCCCAATATTATACAAAAGAACCTATAATCTCTCTACATGTCCCTACATTATACAAAATTTGCACTATAGATACCTATATTATGTGAAAATTGCATTATATATGTCCCTATATATATTTTTTAAAATTGCATTATATATGTATATTCCTTATATTATGCAAAAATTGCCCTATAGGTCCCTATATTATGTAAAAATTGCATTATATGTTCCTATATTCAGTTTATAAAATTAATTACACTATAGATACCAATACAATACAAAAGCACCTATAATTTGCACTACAGGTCCCTATATTATGCAAGAATCGCACTATTGGTCCCTATATTCATTTTTTAAATTTAATTACACTATAAATCCCAATAGTATATTAAACAACCTATATTTGCTCTACAAGTCCCTATATTATGCAAGAATTTCCCTACAGGTCTCTATATTATGCAAGAATTGCACTTCAGGTCCCTATATTATGCAAGAACTGCACTACTGGTCACTATATTATGCAGATTTTGGACTATAAGTCCCTATATTATGCAGATTTTGCACTATAGGTCCCTAAATTATGTGAAAATTGCATATATGTCCCTATCTAGTTCTTTTGCCCCCACCCCCACCCCGCCAGGCTTTGTTTCTCCACCGCTAAGCATGCACAAAAACATTCATTAAAAACTTAAAATACCTTGACATTAAGATAATCAGAAATAGCTTCCAAGATAAACTGAATCTCCTCCTCATGAGGTTCAGGTAGCATAGTAATACTAGTGTTTGAATCAGTAGTACCAGCAACAGTTCTACCTAACCATGGTAGCATAAACACAACACGACCATCCTTAGTTTTAGGAACAATCAAACCCATTCCATCTGGTGAATAGTAATCAGGAAGGATAATGTGTACACCACTGCTAGGTATTATCATTGGTTTCACTTTTTTATCAGCCATTTGCCTTACTCCATCACAAAATGGTCCACCAGCGTTTATGACAACTTTTGCATATGTATCAAACTCATTGCCTGTACACTTTTAACAAGATAGTAAGATCTCAATGGTTATAACTCTGACTCATACATGTATAGTCACTTTACTTTAGATATAATAAGGAGAAAAAATTGAGCTAATATCCTTTTTGGTCCTCGAATTTCTAAAGTTACACAAATGGTCCTCGAATTTCTAAAGTTATACGAATGGTCCTCGAACTCCTGGGTAGTCCCCGACCGTGCCACGTGACAAAGACGGTTGAGGACCAAATGGGTAAAAAGGGGATAGTTTAGGGAACGTTTTGGGGAACTTTGAAACTTTGAGGACTATTTGGGTAGTAAAATTACTCTGTGAAAATGGATGGAATTTGTTGCGGGGACTAAAAAAAAAAGTTCAAGGATTGTTTGGGTAACTTTAGAAGTTCGATAACCATTCCGTAATGGGCCTATAGTTCGAGGACCGAAAAGGAAATATTCTTGGAAAATTATAAAATCACAATTATGCAGAGCACACATACAATATGAAAGTTGCCCATGGCTAATACAGAAGCAGATAGCTCAATTTTTGGTTGTATGTCCTTATTTTTTAAAATATAATAATCTATTTAGAATATCTCGACGTTAAATAGTTATTGCCAAAAAAAATTCAGGTAAACAATGTTATAAATAAGAAGATTTAGTGTATGCAATACAATGATGTGTGCATTTAACGTCACATAAGGTGTGAAAACAAAAACTACAAGAAGTTTATCTTCTTTTTTCCTTCATTCATTTCTCTTTTTCTTTCTTTCCTGGTTGGTTTTATTTCTATAGCTGCTTAAATCTTCCCTAATATATTCACAGTTTATATGGTTATTTGCACAGTTAGTCCCTGTGGTCTCCGAAATAGGAGTTCAATAGTCCCTGTGCCCTAAAAATGCCACAAAAGGTCCCTATGGTCAGTATTTATGAGCACCACAGGTCCTTCTGTAGGGACCATTTGTGGCACTATTAAAACATAGGGACTAAAGAACTCCCTATTTCAGGGAGGGACTAACAGTGTAATTAACCCCATTATATATCAATGTAAATCTCCAGAAAACCGCTTAAGCAGAGTTAAACTATACTAATGACCCAATAGAGAAGAAAATAAAATCAAGAATGTGTGTACCTGTAAGATTATTTCGAATTCTTGCACCAATAACACGCTCCTTTTTCTCATCTCTAATAAGATCCACAACTTCAGCGTGATTAAGCACAGCTGTACCAGCTAAAGCAGCAGAACAAGCTATAGCGACATTTACACGCGAATCATTCATTTGACCATCGTAATAAACAACTGTTCCTTTCAAGCTTCTTTTATCTTTACCCAATTTAGCAAGAGTAGGAAATAACTCAACAGATTCTTTAGCACTATAGTATCTAGACATGTGTAATAAGCCTCTAAATGCTACTAGATCGTAGAATTTTAAACCTGCCCAGTAGTACACAGCTTCAAACCATGAAAAACATGGTGTCATGCATGGTAAAGCATGGCAGAGATGTGGAGCATTGGCTATAACTTGTTTACGCTCCTCTAAAGCGTGAAAAACCAGCTTTAATTGTCCGTAATCTAAGTTGAATACAGCTTTCTCCAAATAGCGTACCCCTGGAAAATATATATCCCAAATATAAGTGCCATATGTCAATAATACAAACATCCAGTAACATTTTGCATAAAATCAGAAGAATCTATAAGCATATAGATTAAGCAAAATACAACAAATTTGATATAAACTACGCAGAGTCAAGAAACTCTGTAAAACTAGTGATTATGTAAACTTGTAAGTGGAAATATTAAGAACAATACTTCTTACACTTTATTTTATAATATACAAAAACATGAAGACTCTTTGATTCTTCACGCTTATATATGTCTATATATATTTTCACCACTGAAATTAATAGCACAATTTTGGCAGCTATATTTTGTCTTGTCATAAAAGCTACAAATACAATTATTTATTGCAGATTCTCTAATTGGATAAAGATATGCTAGTCTTGTCTGTCAGTGATGAAGTAACGTGTTTCATATTTTAGAGGATATAAGCCTGAATACGCTAGAAAACTTGCCAATCGTAATCGATTTATTGACTTTTAGGACTTTGATGAGTAAGAGATGTGTTTATTTCACTACCAAATCATCTATTATTCAACCTCTGAACCAATAAATTGAGTCCTAGTCTCGGATCTCATTGTGTTTATCTGATTGTTTGTTTTTTTTATAGTCTTCACATTATTACATTTCGCATATCTATACATGATCAAATCCGTATATATTAAGTACTAATACATACGCAAATGGATGGATATACATAATACACGTGTGTATGTATGTATAATATCATCGGTGTATGAAGTTCTCAGAGCAAATAGTGGTCAAGCGATTGTCATGCTTACGTGTAACAACTAAGGTAACGACACGTGTCATTTATCTAAAAACAACAGCTAAGATGTAACGATGTTCATATATTTTTGATATTATACTACTAACCTCCATGGATGAGCTTAGTAGACCTAGAAGAAGTGCCGGAAGCAAAATCCTCACGCTCTACAAGGCCGACGCGGAGGCCACGGGTGGTGGCATCAAGAGCGGCACCAGTACCAGTCGCGCCACCGCCAATAACGAGGACATCGAGAGGATTATTTTTGGTACAACCGGCGAGAGCAGCTTCCTGAGAGGCACGAGATGGCATAACCGACTTCGGATCAGCGATCTTCTTATAGTAGGTATCAAATGCGGTACCGCCACCACGGTCGTTCAAGGAGACTGAAGGATCGCGGAGAAGAGTGTAAGCGCCGCCTGCTGAGGCGGCGAGTACGCCGAGACTGCGGAGACGAATGGCGTTGGCCATAGTAGTTGGTGGTGGATTGTACTGTGTGTAATGAGAAATGAAATGATGGATTCGAAAAAATCGGTTACGTATTAAATAGGTTGCGTTGGGAACCGTGAGGAATTTTTGTTTATTTTTTGAAGTCAAAGCATCATAGCGAGTATTAATCCGCTGATTATTTATTACCGTAGAACTAAATGATCGTTCGATACTTTTATATCTTTTTCCGGATCACATACATTACTCATTTTTTCTTGAAAATAAAATTAAAATCAAAGACGATAATAGAAAGTATTGTAACTAGAGTAACTTTCCATTTTATTCAAATTTAGCCATATCTTTTATTTTTTTATAATTAAAATTATATCTTTTATTGTCTTTTAATTTTAATCACAAATAAGTTATTTTTAATATCTTATTATAAAAGTTATATAAAGTATACATTTACCTTCATATTCCTCATTTATTATTATTTTAATATATAGATGTCCGGGCCAACTTTCGCGTCCAATGACTAATCTTGTGGAAAATATATATGTTTTCCATGCATTTCTCTTCCTATCCTTCTAATTATGATTTTTGTTTTCTTCATACACACGAAAAATGAAAATATATCCTAAATTAGAGAATATGAAATATATAACCAAAGTTAAGAAAAGTAATACAAGATAATGTCCAAAAATAACTAGAAACTAATTATCTCAAATAAAAGTTCAAGCAAAGATAAAAACAAAATAAATAGGGAGATGTTGTTTTTTAACATTATAGTTGAAAATAACTTATATACAATTTAGTGATGGGAGAATAAATAAAATATTTTAACCATTCAAACTCTGTAATGAAGAAATGTCTCAACAATTAAACCAATTTAAATGCATTTTAGTTAAGAAGATGATGAGGTATGTAGGTTTAGTGATATTTCTTTTAATAATTTCTAGGAAATATCTTATATTAAAACAAAAACAAAGTAAAAGTCCATGCTCAAAATATGTTGGGGGAGATGATGTTTTTTAACGGTATAGCTGAAAATAACTTACATACAATTTAGTGCTGGTAGAAAGAATCATTTCAACCATTCAAACTCAATACCAATGAAAAAACATCTAAACAATTAAAGCAATTCAAATGCATTTTAGTCGAGAAAGTGATGGGGTATGTAAGTTTATCGATATTTCTTTTGCAAATTGTTGGGAAATATCTGGTATTACATCTGTAGCAGTCAACAAATCAGGAAGTATCGTACAATATGCGACATATAGCATTCATGCCAGATCTTTTGCAGAAACCGAAGCATGGGCGCTCTTAGGGTCCATTAGTTTGGTTGTTGAGACAAAACACAAGAGTAATTCATTTTACTCAGATGACTTGAAAGTTATCTGAGGTATTAAGAATTTGTCCTACACAAAATGGGATATTCGGTCTGTTTTTTGCGAGATCACTGGATGATTATCTAAATCTGGAAAAATATGCTAGACACAACATTGATCTAACTGGATGGATAGATAAGTCAATAAAAACCTGTGTTTTGTTTCTTACGACATTGTATAAATATACTAGTTTTAGTTGACAATAGGCCGGTCATGCGGATCTCTGCTGTTTGTAACCTCTTGTTTCCACCTCTTAATGAAATATTCATTAACTAAACCGAACAATTCCACGCAAGTGAATATACGTACTCGAAACTAAAAGATTTCATTAAAACCTACATTTTCTTTAAAACTTTACTCGAAACTAGAGTAAAGTTCTTTTCTATTTTTCTTAAATTTAGCCATATTTTTTGTTTTTTATATTTTAGATTAGCCGATGTGGTAGCAAACTTGACAATTTTTTTCCACAACACTACAATACCATCCGATTTACCTTTCCTTCCGATTTAAAAACAAATAATTCTTCAAACTGTTGTTGTTTAATCCGACTGACATCACTAGACGATAACTTACATTCAAATAAACATATACGACTATGATGAAGCTTAGACACAAGAGATATAAAAAGTTTGGTTGTCATAGGTGCCCTCACACCTTGACAATTTCAATCGATACAACTCATTGATAGCCCTCAAATATTGTAAGGATAGTCTGGATATCTTTCAAAATATTCACCCTTCCTAAATCCATAACCAACCACGTGTTTTTTCTCAATAAATTCTTTATACGAGACCCAAAGAGTACATATCATTTTTTTAAGTCACAAATAAATTGCATAAAAATAAAACCAGTCATTACGTCATCATATACCAGTAGGGAATTTGTCTTTATCAATCAATAAATCTAATCGGGGAGGTTAAACAATAAATCAAAGACGAAGCAAAATATCTTTTAACTTTTGTTTCACCACCCAATTAGCAACTACAAGCATCCTCTTAAGAATATAAGTTAGACTAATCTTTTTCCTGTTGCAAATATGTCAAGGATCCTTGCTCATATAATACAAAAAACTATTACTACTAGTATTAGAATTTGAAAACAAATTAACAACACCAAGACAATCACTTTCAATGTGAGTAATCCCGTGATGGTATTTTTCAGGCAACTTAATAGTCAAGCAGCTCCCTTTAGCCTTAGCTTCAAGCGTATTCCAAGTCTTGATCAATTAAGCTCTACCATATACAAAATTTCCATTATAGTTACTGACAGTAACAAAAATCTGAGCTTCACCAAACTCATATAATTTTCATTTTTTTACTTAATGTTACCAACAAAAGAAACTTGCGCATTTATTAAAGAGTTAGGATTATTATTTATATCTTTTTAAGAAAATCGATAGTTATTTTAATAATTAAGTTACTTTCACTGATAAGAGATTTTACTAGAGTCAAATTGATTGCGTTTTGAGATTTTACTTAAGTTCCATGCGCTAGTGAAGGACGGTGGGAACTTAAGTAGTCAGTATGTTTCAATTCTACGAGATTGTTGTGTGTTGTTAAAGAAATTTCCAAAGTGGGAATTTAACCATATATTTCGGGAAGCAAACTTTTGTACTGATAAACTAGCGAAAGAAGGAGCACTTATGAATACTCAACCAGTGGACTTTAATGATCCGTTAGATTTCCTTTGAAATTTTATTACGAAAGATAGAAGTGGTTGTGCTACTGCTAGGGTAGTATTAAAACTTTGCTAGGGTAGTATTAGAACTTTAATAAGAACTTTGTTCTTTCTGTAATTTACTATTCTTAACGGTTTTTTAAAACCTCTCATGTATAAAAAAAAAAAAAAAAAATCTTCATAAGCCAATAACACCAACTTTTTGTAAATAATGACCATCAATCCCTTTGGGTCGGCCCAAAAGCACTAACTTTAATTTTGCTCATCAAAACGAGATCAAAACCAGTTTAAAAAGCAGCCTAAAAAAAGCCCAAAACTCTTAATCTTTTCAAAACTTAATAAACTGGCCCAACTTTTAATAGGCTTCATCTTCATCCTTTAGCTTACAGCAACTTTCTATGCAACTGCCATGGATGATTTCTTCAACCTCCAGGCCCAAATTCTAAAATCCCTTCGATCATCGTCCCCGTAAACTCTTTCCGAAAAGCGAAAAAAGTAACACAGTATCAAAAAATGGCGCAAATTCCCAGTCTAGACAACGCTCCGATCAATTTAACATCCTTAAGGTAAATATCGTTTACTTTTATCCACAACATCATTTCATAATTTTAAAAGTTAATCACTATTTTTTTGTTTTTTTGGGAAATTTCTTAATTCTCCTTCACAGAAATCAATCTCAGAAGGAACTTTTAACGATCCTGAAGAATGTAAGTTGTTTCACCTCATCAAACTACATTTTGCTTAATTTAGTTGAATGTGAATTTTCCTGTATATATATATTATGTTTCTATCGCATTACATATTTAACTTAATTGAGTTGAAAATTTCTACCAAAAAATTAAAAAAAATCACTTGAATAAACACAGATTCGAGGAAACAAGTGTTTAGTTATCGATCCAAAACTTAGCGGTTCACTCTCTTTGATCGTGCAAAGCTCACTCCTCAAGGTAATTCTCTTCATATCATCATTTATCGGACTTCAA
Source organism: Nemophila menziesii (assembly GCA_029959085.1). Classification (NCBI taxonomy): domain Eukaryota; kingdom Viridiplantae; phylum Streptophyta; class Magnoliopsida; order Boraginales; family Hydrophyllaceae; genus Nemophila; species Nemophila menziesii. The sequence goes on along the minus strand of JARWIR010000004.1, from coordinate 42,203,740 downwards.
AAATCATTTCTATGATTAATTCATATATTAATTCTATAATAATTACAAAAATGGTGACTCATATGTTCAAATTAACAGGAACATGGAGCTGAACTAAGGCATCTTAATACAGAACCAATCGAAACAGAATCAAATAAAATTGTTTACCTGGTTAGATCCCAGTTAGATATTATGAAACTCATATGCTCACATATAAAAAACGATACATCTAAAGGGATTCAAAGGGAGTATTATCTTTATTTTGTTCCTCGTAGATCAGTTGCTTGTGAAAAGGTAAGTTTTCTTTTGATGTTCAAATGATTAATAATTGTTAATATTTACACGTAAGTAATGAATTTACAGATACTCGAAGAAGAAAAAATACACAATTTGTTCACTATAGGAGAATATTCTATGTATATTATTCCACTTGATGAAGATGTACTATCATTTGAGCTTGATCTTTCTTACAAAGTATTCTTTCTTTTTCTTTTTCTTTTTCAATTTAATTAATTAATTTTTCTTATTTAATCTAAATGTGTGTGTGTTTTAGGAATCTGTAGTTGATGGAGATACAACTTCTCTTTGGCACATAGCGAAAGCTATTCACAAGCTTGAGGTTCACTTTTTTCGCCAAAACTTCGCATTTTAATTTATAAATAAATAAATATAATTTGATGGTTAAAAATTAATTATTATTTTAGTTTTCTTTTGGAGTAATACCAAATGTGAGAGCTAAAGGAAAAGCATCAGTACGAGTTGCGGATATATTAAATCGTATGCAAGTTGAAGAACCTGTAAACATGTCTAATGTAATTTTCCATTTCTTTAAAACGTAATTAATTTTTTAAAGAGAATTTCTTATTTATTTTTATTTTTCTTGCAGGTTATGCCTGAAATAAACACTCTTATTGTTCTTGATAGAGAGGTTTTTTTCATCCTTTTTCACTTTCTATTTCATTTGTTTGCAAATTATAACAAATTTTTGTCCTTATTAGTTTGATTTTAATGAAGTAACTGGGAAATATCTTGGTACAGGTGGATATGATTACTCCAATGTGTACTCAATTAACATATGAGGGGCTTTTGGATGAGGTACACATTATTTGCATTATGGCCCCCCTTAAAATATCAGAATCTTTCACTTGCCCCCCCCCCCCCCCCCCAACTTTTAATTTTTTTTATTAGGCTTTGATTAATTTTATCTGTCTGAATGATTTGTTTTTTATTTGATAAACATAGGCTATTTGGTATAATATAGGGACGTATAGTGCAACTTTTGTTTATTATAAGGATTCATAGTACAATTATTCGTTATATAAGGACCTGTAAACTGTAATGCAATTTTCACATATTATAGGGACGTATAGTTAGCATCACTGTCTTTCAGATTTAAGAAAACCCCCAAAATTGTGGCTAAAATTGGAGCAAAATGAAAGATGTGGCCAAAATTGGGGAAACTTACTCTTATTTGTGTGAATATTTTGTTTTTTATTTAATAAGGTATAGGTTATTTGATACAATATAGGGACTTATTGTATAGAATTAATTTAGAATAATATATATAGGGATGTAAAATGCAACTTTTGTGTATACTATACGATTTATAGTACAATTTTTCATAATTTTAAGGACCTGTAATGCAATTTTTGCTTAATGCAGTTTCTTGGTGTCAATAATGGTGCTGTGGAAGTAGATTCATCCATTATGGGCCCTCAACAAGACGGAAAAAAGATTAAAGTTCCACTTAATTCAAGGTAAATCATACACACATACACGCATACATACATACATACATACATACACATACATACATAAAATTTTAACTTTAATTTTTCTTAAATCATCGTAGTGACAAACTATACAAAGAGATACGAGATCTTAACTTTGAAGTTGTTGTCCAGGTTCTATTTTTTCCTTTTTTTTCTATTAAATATTTCAATTTTAAAATTTATAAAAAAATATTAATTTTGTTTTCTTATTGTTCAAATCCTTAACTTCAATTTGCAGTAATATTGCAGGTTTTACGTCAAAAAGCTACTTCTATGAAACAAGACTACACAGATATGAATAGCACTGTAAGTAATGGGGGTAAATTTGTCATTAAAAATTCTCGTGATTTGATTCTTTATGTAAGTGTGTAAATGTACTGTGCAGACACAAACTGTGTCTGAATTGAAGGATTTTGTGAAAAAGCTTAACTCATTACCAGAAATTACTGTAAGTTTACTTTTTACCATTAGTTTCACACATTTTGTTGAAAAATATTATATATTTAAATCACATGAATTAATATTTTTTTTAACAGAGACATATAAATCTTGCTCAACATTTATCCACATTTACATCAAAACCTTCATTTCTTGCTCGGCTTGATATGGAACACACAATTATCGAGGCTGAGAGCTATGATATGTAAGCTGAATAACCATAGGGGTATTTTTGTCTTTTTTATAACCATAGGTCTTTATTTTTACCTTTGGTCAATCCACAGGGGGTATTTGGTATTTTACCTTTTTTATTGTCACGAGTCATAAACCCAAAGGGGGTGTAGGGGTGTTTTAGACCTTTTGTCAAACTATAGGGGGTATTTGGTATTTTACCTTTTGTTATTGTCACGTGAATAAAAAAACACGGGGTATTTGTACCTTTTTAAAACCGTAGGGGTGGTTTTTGACTTTTTGTCAAACTATAGGGGTTATTTGGTAATTTACCAAACTTAAAACTAACTTTTCTGTGTAATGCAGATGCTTTGAATACATTGAAGAGATGATACATAAACAAGAGCCTCTTGTTAATGTCTTGCGCCTCTTGATCTTATTTGCAGTAACAAATTCAGGACTTCCAAAGAAAAGCTTTGACTATCTAAGGTGTGTGTATTTGCATAATATAGGGACCTATAGTGCAATTAACTTGAAAAATAAATATTTCAATACTTTCTTTTTTGCATTTTTTAGGAGAGAGATGCTTCATAGTTATGGATTTGAACACATGGCTACTTTAAATAACTTGGAAAAAGCTGGGTTGTTTAAAAAACAGGTTCAAACTCACTATTTTCCTTTTCTCCCTTTAAAAGGTAAATACCAAATATACCCCTATGATTTTGAAAGTGACAAATTTCCCCATTGTGGTTTTTCAACTCGTAATAACTCACGGAGTAAACCATAGGGCTTTTTTGACATTTTGTCAAAGTACAGGGGGTATTTGGTATTTTAATCTCCTTTAAATAACCGAGAAAAAATGTTTTATTGTGTGTTATTTAATTTATTTTTATTTTTACAGGAGACTAGAAGCAATTGGCTAACAATTAAACGTGCTCTACAGCTTGTAGTTGAGGACACAGACACTGCCAAGTATGCTATTTCTTTTAATTGCAAAAAAACCCCTACCTTTTTAAAAGAGACAAATACCTCCCCTGTGGTTTTCCAACTATGTAACCACAGGGGAGTATTTGGCCCTTTTGAAAATATAGGGTCTTTTTTGACCTTTTGTCATACTAATAAGGGGCAATTTGGTATTTTTTAACAATTCACATGGATTTATTTAATCTTCTACAGTCCGAATGATATTTCATATGTATTCTCGGGATACGCGCCTTTAAGTATTCGTTTAATTCAACATGCAATTAGATCAGGGTGGTAAGTTTTGTATATCTTTTTCAATTTATTATATTAAATTGTGGGGCCCACTTGTGTTAGTTTGATTTCTTCAGGCGTCCAATTGAAGAAATACTTAAATTACTACCAGGTCCTCATTCAGAAATCAAGAGAGTAAGTCTAATCTTTTCCTTTCACATTTCATGCATCCCTCTTTTTGTAAATAATTGCAAAATGCACCCTCTTATGCTGACCTGGCATTTATATACTTACAGGGGGGGTTTTCGAGCAGTCCATCTTTTGAATCTTTGGCAGGGACTCCTCAGAGTTTGGACAAGTATATTTTCGATTATTTCTTTATGGTCCTCCTAAATTTTGATTTTTATCTTATTAGCCTTAAATTTTTTTTTTTTTATGACAAATTGTTTTTTCTGCAATAAAGTATATGTTATGTTGTAAAATATACAGACTTGCATAACGAATTAAAAAAAGTTCATATCAATGCCTATAGTGCAATATTTTCATAATATAGGGACCTAAAGTGCAATTAACTTTTAAACTGTATCTTATATAAGCCTTTAATTTATTTATTTAATTATTTTCTATAATAAATATAAGTTTTTTTGTATAATCTATCGACTTATAGTGTAACTAATTTAAAAGTTAATATCAATGCCTATAGTCAGTATAGTGCATTATTTGCATAATATAGGGACCTATAGTGTATTTTCTGCATAATATAGAGTCATACAGTGCAATTTTTGTATAATATAGGGACTTTTAGTGCATTTCTGCATATTATAGTGACCTAGTGCAATTTTTTGCACAATATAGGGACCTATACTGTATTTTCTGCATACTATAGGGACCTATAGTGCAATTTTTGCATAATATAGGGACCTATAATGCATTTTCTGTATAGTATATGGATACCTATAATGCAATGTTTTCATACTATATGGACATATAATGCAAATTGTACATAATTTAGGGACATAGTGCAATTTCTGCATAATATAGGGACATATAATGCATCTTTTGCATAATAGAGGGACTGCAAATATATAGACCTATAGTGCAATTAACTATTTAAATTAATCCAAACATGTTTCAACATATTTCAGGCTTGGTAATGGTAGACGTTCTTTAGTTCTTGTTGTTTTTATTGGTGGAGTGACATCAGCAGAAATATCCGCTCTTCGTTTTCTCAGTTCCCAGGTCAGTTTTTCAACTACAAAAATTGCACTATAGTCCTTTATATTAATTTATTCTACATTTATTACCCTTAGTCCCTATATTTTACAAATTTACCTATATTTCATTATAGAATAAATAAAAATAAAAACGCCTAATAACATAGTTTTTTTTATTTAATATAGTAAAAAGAATCTTTTATTTGACCTCTTAGGCGTTGATTTATTTTCTTTGTATTAATAAATTGTTTTTCGATAATAAATATATATTTGATAATATAGGGACTTGTAGTGTAGTTAATTCAGAAAATAATAATATCAAAGGTCTATATAGTGCACTTTGGCATATATTGGGGATGTTTTTTATAATGCAATTATGACATCAGCATATTTTAATTTTTTTTATGTATCACAGGAAGGAATGGCATATGATATAATTGTAGGAGCAACAAAAATTATCAATGGACATTCATTGACTGAAACATTTGTCGAAAAATTGGGTTGAGTTGATAAAATATCTTTTTTTATCCCTTAGCAAGTTGTGAATGTACGAGGTTTGGTTTTGTGTTTGTATTTTTTTGTGAGTTATTTATTTATGCAGTAAAACATACAATGATTGTTCAAGGATATAATACACTTGTCTTGTATTTATTTTCAATGAATCAACTTTAACTAAAATTTAGTGATTGAAAACTTGAGCAAGCTTCTATTTCTTTTCGAAATCCATTTGCACTTACTCCTCTTCCTATTGATCTTGATGAGTTCCTTCTGGACCGGACCATTTTTTAGACCGTCTCCTGAAACACCTGCTTATATATCCTGTATATGCTTTCGGCGCCCCCACTCATTCAATCACTTGCTTGTGATTGCAGCCATTCCTAGAAAAGGGAAAGGCAAGGAATCGTGGTCAGGGTTTTGGTCGTTCAATCTAGTGGTGTAAGTTCGAACTGAGTCAATGATTTCGAGTCCAAAGTGACTCTTCTATGTAACAAAAAAAAATTGACCTGGTAAGAATTCTTTTTTATTTTTTTTGAATAATTTGATAGTGAATTATCACTCAAGGGTTAAGTATTTATAGTGAAAGTTACTTTAGGTAGCATGCCAATGAAAAATTCAATAAATAGAACGGGATCTTTGAATTTGAAATTGAAATTGAAATATTAGATCACGTGAATCATTTAGTTTTGAGATTATTAATTAAAGGGTATTGGATTCTTTCTATTCTTTTTTTTTTCATCCTTTTTCTATTTTTAACTCTACTTTCCTCTTCTTTTTTATAGACCTTAAATAAAATCTTATACTATAATTTAAAAAACCAATTATATGTTTACCCTCTTTTGTTTTATTTTTTCTATATATATTTTTTCTTATCAGAAATTATTTATTAATTATCTATCTACGCACACGTAAATACTTCTCTCCCCTATTTACTCTCTCTATTGCCACCACCACCGACCTACCTAAACCACCACACCAACCATGGCTACCAAATCCGGCGATAGCAAGAGATCCCGCAGCTGTTCATGGCTTCAACGACGCCTCACTTTTCCGGCGAGAGTTTGGTTTTTCATTGCTGCATCGAGCTAGAGAAGACCATCATCACTGTGTTATCGCCAGCATCCATGCTTACAGATGCTTCGCGAACCGCCAGAGAAGACAATCGCAGCAGCTCGCTCGCCTTGTTGGGATCCGAAGCCGCCTTGTTCGCCTTGCCGAGATCTGAAGCCGTCTTGTTCCAGATTAGAGACCGCCGGAGAAGGAGACACAAGCTCCGTTCGTGCTCTTTTCGCAGAGTACTTCCTTTGTTGTCCTCAGTTCGAGCGTGAGAAGATTGCCGTTTTTTTTTATTAGCGTACGCTGTACGCAAACAAGTAGGTTTTAGTTTTTTTTGTTCAGATCTGGTTTGACCGGAACTGGTCAAACACGAATGTAGTTAGTTTTTTTTATTAGTTTGATTTGTTATTAATTTTGTAATTAATTTGAAATTGTATAAAATAGGTTGAAAAGTGAATAAATTATTATTTTGGCTAAGTACTCTTTGATTTTTTATAATACTCTATACTTTTTATGGAGTACTCATCAATTCTGATGGAGTATGGAGTACTCATCAATTTTTCTTGAAACTCATCATTTTTTTCCGGTGGTCAGAGGTCGTTGGTCGGTGGTTGGAGGTCGGAGGTTGGTGGTCGGAGGTCGGAAATCGGAGGTAGGTGGGTAGTAGAGATATATGAATAGTGACATCACTCTTTTTGACATTTAGTGTTAATAAGGGTATTTTTGTATTTGGTCATCCTTGAAATCTTTTGGAAGAATTAAGATTTATTCAATTTCCTTATAGTAAATAAACTTTGTCTGTAAGACCCTATCTCTTATTCACCCTTTAGTTTTATATTAATAAACTCAACACACAATAAAGGAAAACGGTTAATTTTGTTTTTTTGTTACAAATGAGGTCCAAAGAACCATGTGAGAAAAAATATTATGTAAGCACTTTATTCGCTAATTGTGAAAAAAATCATCCTAGGTGATTTCCACCCAACTTTATCACGCGTAAGCCTGCACCAAATCCTTTTGAGGATCCTCAAACATATTTTGTGTCCAATCATGTGACACGCCTAGATGAGTCATCCAATCCGCACACATGTTAGCCTCTCTCTATATATTTTCAAAACTATAAGCCCAGATCCTTGTCAAGATCTGTCGTATCCTCTGGATCCACACCGCCACATGTCCTCGTCCATATGCTACCTTGCAAACCGCCTCAAATGCCTTCTTTGAGTCTACCTCCACGCATAAATCCATAATTTTCACTTCTTCTACCATCTTTAAACCTTCGTATAATGCAACTAGTTCTACCTTCACAGGAGACTGGCATTGAATTTTTTTCGAGAAGCCACAAACCCATGTTCCTTCTACATCTCTTATAATGCCTTCGGCCCCGCCTAGTTTCCTCCATTCGATAAAACTCTCACATATATTAAGTTTAAAATCTGATTGGGATTACTCCAACCAATAAGCTCCACAAACTTTTTGCAAAAGACATTCGCGGGAGTATGCCCCATACTCTAACGATATTTGAAGGTTGAAACTTTGCTTTAGAGATAATTGATTTTTCATTAAAATACGAACCCTCATTGAACACGAAGACACTCCTTTCTCACCACAAATCTCAATCAAAGACCCAAAAAATACGCTCCATGGTATACCAGTAAATAAGAGATTACTAGACAAATTCTAGATCCACTAATCCACCCCACTTACCTCTAAAAACACTTGATTTTGCTGGTGTAGGTCGATGTTATTTCTTTGTTCTCCAGTGCCTTCAAATTTCAGCAAATTGAACACTAAACTTTTAATGATGTTGTTTAATTCTAGGTGATGATGTGTACCCTTTCTGGTGGATTGCTCCTTTCTCGAATCCCAAGTCTACTGCTGCCGTGAGCTGCCTAAAACAACCTCCTGCTCATGCTGCGAAAAGAACAAGATGCCAAAAATAATTGTGTTGTGATTCCTTGAAGTATGTTGTTGTCCGATTCCATCTATGACCTAGGAACTTGCTTCATCTTCTTCACCAAAAGCTTCCCAATCCCCTGCCAGGAAGCTAGACAATACATCTTTCGTATTTACACATTGAATCTCACGTAGTGCCTCTTTTTTAATAATTCCCACACAAGTCTAACCTTCCCGCAATCTTAGAATAAATGTGCAACATTCTCTATCCCCAACCCGCACTAAACGTAAAAGCTTGATACCTCTATTCCATGTCTAGCCAAATTATCCTTCGTAGCTAGCCGCTCTCTCACCGCCCTCCATATTAAACCCTAGTTCTTTGTGGGCATCTTAACTTCCAGATTTTGTTCCAATGAATATCCACAGTGTTTTCGGAACATTACTCTCCATCAAAGCCGACTTAACCGAATATACCCCATGAGTCTCCTTTAGCCAAGATAAAAAATCACTAAATGCATTACCATCAGTAATCTCAACACCCATGATCTCATCTAATTTAAAAGGTGGAAGTACTTGGTGGAGTTGTCCCCAATCCCATCCTCACTTCTAGTCACAAAATCACTAACCTTCTGTTGTGTTTCCCATCTTTCCAAAGGTCTAAGTGCCGGCTCAATAAACGGCGAATTACCCATCCACATATCTAACCAAAAGGACACATGTTTACCATTATATATGAGTCATCAGGATCCCCGTCTTAATACGACAATACCTTTCGCAATAGCTCTACTTATTCGTGAATAATTCGCTATAGATATATACTGAAGAATATTCGACTTGAAATATTTCCGAACATCACAGTCGGCCATAAGGACGAGTTATCGTATACTAACTTCCACCCAAACTTCCCTAGGAGTGCTTTATTCATATTCTCTGCCTTGCACATCCCTAGTCCTCCTAAACTCCTGAGACTACAAATATCCTCCCAAGTAATCCAATCAATTAATGTTTCTCACTCGAAGAACCCAAATGAAATCACTCCTTATATTTTCAATCTCTTGACAATGTATTTCAGGAGCTTTTCCACTTGCATAACATAGGTCGGTGTGGCACTTAACACTGCCTGAGCTAAGGTAATACGACCCGCGAGAGAAAAGGTGGATCTCTTTCATTTAATGAGCTTCCCTTGCACGTTATTGGTCACTTCACCATATAACTCACGATGTCTTTTATCAGAAAGGATGGGGACGCACAAATATCTTCTAAAACATCTCTTCTACAATATCCACTCCTGCTGGTGATCTCTTCCGCGATCTTCTCCTCCGCAGTGCATGAGAAATAGATAAGATATTTATCATTACTAATTGTTTGTCCAATATCCGAACATAAAGTCTGAAGTGTGTCCAATAAAAGATCAAGGTTATGAAAAGATGCTTCTGCAAAAGAATTAAATCATCATAAAAAAATATGTGAGAGATAGAAGTCCCCCTGAGCTAATTAGCAAAGGTTGTTAAACGCCCTAGGCCACTCGCTTCCAAATGAGAAGCAAAAATCTTTCCATACATATTACAAACATATAGGGAGACATAGGGTCCCCTTTCCTAGTCCCCCTCTTCGGTATGATCGGGTCCAAACTCGCCCTCTCCAAAGAACCTTCAGCTCATTTTCTAACATTCCAGATATGATCAAAGCCACCCACTTCTCTGGTATCCCTAAGGATTCTAAGGAGTCCCGAACAAAATCCCATCTAAACTTATCATATGCTTTCGCCTGGTCAAACTTAATTTCCATGTAACAGTTCTTCTTCCCTATCGAATGCCTCATCATATGATCAATTCCACTAACCAATACCACATTATCAATGGTCGACCTGATGGAAAAAATACTCTGAAAAAGGCTCTATATACTCAGCCAACATGGGGCGAATACGATTTACCAAGATCTTCATGCATTATTTATAACTCACGTTAGTCAGACTAATCGGGCAAAACTATGTAATAAAATACAGACTTCCCAGCTTGAGAATAAGGTATATAAGCGTTCTAAGAATCTTGTGCAGTAAATGGACCTCCCTCAATGCTTTCCTAACCATGTCACAAACATAAACCCCAAAAATATCCCAACATTTTCGACAAAAACCTACGGTCAAACCATCTGGGCCTGGTGCCTTGTGAGGCTACATCTAAAATACTGCAACCTAAACTTCTTAATCTATGATCAATGCCCTAAGAGAATCTATCGCATCCCCTGTGAGAACACTAGAAGGCGAGGTAGACTAAAATGGCCTGGATTATCCTCCTCAATGGCGAAAAGATCCTCAAAGAACCTTTTTATCTTTAATTCTCAAGGTGTCCGTCTTCGTCTTTTTGACTTGTGTCGCACGATGATAGAACTTGGTATTACGCTCTCCCGAGTTCACCCAGTCAGTTCGTGTTCGCTCAAATGAATGTATCCCCTCCTACACCGCACACTATCATACTCCTTACTTAGATTTTTTCCTAAATTTACCAAAGATGCGTTATACGATATCTGAAGCGACTTCTAGATTCTTTAAATCTTGGCCAACAAACTTCATTTATTCCTGAATATATTACCAAAAGTGTCAACCTTTCACGATTGCAATCCATTGGTTGCTTTAGGTTTGGGACGACCCTGATTATTTTAACACATGGTAATATTGGTATTATTTTTAACTTATTTTTCTTATTTTAAATTTTAAAATTATGTTTTATTTAGTTTTTCCTTTTAACACCTACCATGTGTATCGCATGAGATAAGAAGAATATTATCACAAGAGCTTGCAAAATATATACCTTCTCAATGATTTTCTTTCAAAGATTAATAATTAATGAATAAAGCAACTGAGACATTAACATATCAGTTGATGATATATTTTAATTTAGAGATATTTAATTTTCCAATGTTCAATCCAATTGAATAAAACTAATGTAAGAAATCTCCTTCTTTAATGGACACTATGGGTCTGTTTGGATTGAGAGAAGGGGGAATAATTATTTAAAGCCTACACAACCTGGGATTACCACATTAAAGCCCAACCCCAAACCATTAGTTACAACCCAACTAATACCCAACTATTATATAGCAAAAGACCCAAAAACCCCTACTAATTCTAATCCATACAGTGAGATACACAACCCAAAAACAAAAGACCCATACAGGGTTTCGATCCCCTCGATGCCCTCCTTCCCCTTCACTGTGCTGCAGAACTAACGAAGACACCACCGATGCCCTCCTCCCCCTTCGCGCCACCGCCACTCTAGCTGGCCACCACTGTTGCTGCTTCACGCCACCTTCTCCTCCGTATTCCCAGCCCCACCATCCAACTGCCTCCAGATCTGCAGAAGACGTTCTGCAGAAGAAGACGAAGAGCCACCACGCTCGCCGCACCATAGAACCAGGTGAAGACCACCTCCGTTCAGATCCAGGCGAAGCCACCACTATCTTCACTGCTCCGCTGCTCGTGGTGTTGCTGCCGCCAGACAATTCTTCCCCTCTTTCTTCACCACACCAGCCACGACGCCTGTAACAGCGCCACCACCACCACGACGCCATAACAGCACCACCACCAGACCTCTCCGTTCAATCGCTGCTGAGATCTCCGTTCAGTCCTTCTTCTTCTCCGTTCCACACTGCTCACTGCAACAGAAAACCCTCGCCGTTCTCGGCTTTTCAGTGCAGAAGAAGACCTTTGTTGCAGCGCTTATCTTTGCGCCGCCATCATTCGCCACCACCATCGCGACTGTGACGAGCTCGAACATCCCCACCATCCTCTCCTCTATCCCCCTCACACTGCCGCTTCTGTACAAGACAAACACGAGACTCCTTTCTCCTCCACACAATCGTAGCCGCTCCGTGTTGTCGATCTAACCACCGCTGATCTGTTAGGTCCAGCGAGTGTCCAGCCCCTTGTGGGCTCCAGCCCACTAGATCCAGCCATCGGTCCCATAGATCCAGATGTGTTTTTTTTTAAGCCGTGTATGAGTGTCCGTGTATGAGTGTCCAGACATAATGGGAAGGCCCATTCGTTTTTTTGCTAACTAACTTGATTTTGGTTCAACGTAGGTCCAACATAGGTCTAGCCCTAGGTCCATTCTTTGGTCCAGCCCATAATGGGCTGGCTTCTTTTGGTTTTTTTAAAACATAACTATGTAAAAGATTTTTGGGCTTGGGTACAGCCCTATAAGATTGAGTGTGTGAGAGTAGAATAAAGTCGGCTTTGGGTACAGCCCTAGTGGTACAGACATGGACAATCCTTGCCTTTATTGTATATGGATTTTAGAGAAAACGGGACTATGTACAGCCCTATGGACACATACTTGGACAGCCTTTGACAAAAATGGGTTTTTGTACAGCCCTAAGTGTATTTGGACTATGTAAAAAAGATTTAAAACCCTTTAAAAAACAAAAAACCCAATAAAAAGTCTGTACCTATGTGTACGGATCTATCCGTAGATAGAAATAATAAAAAACAAAGTGCTGGAAAAAAAAGGAAAAGGGTAGAATTGGGAAAAAAACCAACCAAATTTTGAAACTAGGCTTTATTTAGAACAAATTTCTAACTAGGCTTTAAAATGGGGTTGGGGATGGATTTGGGCTCTATTTTGAAGTTTCCTCTTGAGAGAATTGGAAAGAAAAAGAAAGTAATAGAAATGATTTTTAATTTTTTATATTGTTTGTATTAGAAAGTTTTATAAAAGAAAAGAAAGGGAATCATTCCAAAAATCATTCTTGTAACCATTTTTATAATCACTCCAAATTAGAGTCAAATAGAGAGAAAGGAATTTTATTAAAGATTAGAGGCTAAAATTAATCTTTTATTTTCTTACCTATTGTATTTGTTTCAATCCAAACAATAAATATCCAAAATCATTTATAAAATTTTCTTTTATAAAAAATTATAATCCAAACAAAAAAATTGCTTTCTTTTCTTTTCTTTTCTTTTCTTTTCTTTTCCTTTATTACTTTTTTTTTCTTCCAAATACAAACAGACCCTATGGGTCTTTTTGGATTGATGGTATTAAGAAGAAAAGAAAGGAAATGAAGTAATTTTTAATATTTTCTATCGTTTGTATTGGAAATTTTTTGAAAGGAAAGTAATTTAGGTGATTATAAGAATCACCTTTAAGTCACATTTTATAATCACTCCAAATCGGGGTCAAATGGAACAAAAAGATTTCAATAAATAACTAATAAACAAAAAATAACTTTGGCATCTTATAAACAATAATAAAAATAGAAATATATTATTATATTTATTTATTTTTCCTTATTTTTTTTACAATCAGAACAAAAAATATCCAAAATCTTTTATGAATTTTTCTGTATCAAAATTTTCTAATCTAAACAAGATTTTTCCTTTTCTTTTTCTTTTTCTTTTCCTTTTTTTATTTTATAATTTTTCTATCCCTTTCTTTTATTATTTTTTCCCCTCATGAATTCAAACATACCCTATATATAGTAAACCTTTCCATTATAATTACTATCATATTATTCACAAAAGAATATAATTTCAATATTTTTATCAATATGTCAACTTCAAAAACGAAAAATATGTTAACCTTAAAATCCTCAGACGACGTCGATTTTTGCATTGAAAAATCGTCTGCAATCCAATCCATCACCATCAAACACATGGTGGATGATGATGGCTACAATGGTGTTCTTCCAATATATAATGTGAAAAGCAAGGTTCTAGCTAAAGTCATAACATACCTTAATAAACATGCAGACTCAAGTTGCTCAAAAGATGATATGAAACAATTTGATGTTGAGTTTATAAACAAAAACAAAGAATTCAATGAGCTTTTTGAACTAACTTTGGCTGCAAATTATCTAGCGATCAACGATTTGCTTGATTTGTGCCGTAACAAGATCACAAATAAGATTAAAAATAAATCTCTCGAAAAAATTCGAGATATTTTTAGTATTGAAAATGATTTTACTCCAGAAGAAGAGGAAGTGATACGTAATAAATATGAATGGGGATTTGAAGGTGTGAATGATGATGAGGAAGAATAATTTAATTTGATCCATTTGATTTTATTTTATATATCTAAGATTGAGATTCAGTTTGTATTTTCTTTTATAATTATTCAAGATTTAATTATAATTAATATATCATCCAACCATGTTATTAGAGTATTATTATCCGGGTTTTGAGTTGCTAATATGAGTATGAAGGTGAATTTGAGAAAAAAAAGAGTTATTGTTGGATTAACATGTAGGTTTTTATGTTGAACTAATCACCCACTATAGGAGTGTCATAATTAGGGATGGCCATGGTTCGGTTTTTTGTAAATATATGAAAAACCATAACCATACCGTTTATTTTATTTTATTAAAAACCATAATCTAACGGTTTTAACCATCGGTTACACTTTTCAAAACCATAACCGCATTATATGGTTTGGTTTTTTAAATGGTCTTGCGGTTTTTAACCATAACCAAATGATAATATAATAAATATATAATTTTTCATCAAATAAAACCACACATATACGACAAATCTCCTAGGTATATAAAATATTGTGTTTGTTTTTTTATTGAATTGCATACTAATTATTTAGTTTGTTGAGTCTAAAATTTAAATTTTGGTTTTAGAATTTCAATATATCTAATTTAACCTATATTATTATATAATTTGAAAATATATATGATAATAAACGGTTTTCGGTTATTCGGTTTTATTTTTATCTAAAACCATAACCTAACGGTTTTAACCATCGGTTACACTTTTCAAAACCAAAACCTAATGGTTTTAACCACGGTTATACCATTCGGTTTTTAATTGGTTCGGTTATCATCGATTTTGGTTTTTAACCGTAACCATTGCCATCCCTAGTCATAATGATGACAATATTTCCTAAATCTTTCCTCACTAAATTTTGCAAGAAAGTACTCTCATCTTCAAGGATTTCTCCTTCTTCATGTTCATATACAATTTGAACTTCATAATCATCATATTGCACATTTATAAGTAATAGAGGGAAGCCGATATTGATTAGAGTTTAGCAAATTTTTAAAGTTAGTAAATAAATACATGTATAGGTATTAATAAGAAGGATTAACATATGTAATGATTATAACTTCAAACTTCCCTAAAGAAAGAAGTTATGAAGTTATAATAAGTTCTTTCTTTAGGGAAGTTTACTCTTTATATAATCTACGGTCGTTGAATCTTTTATGACTCACGAGACTTGGGATTGACCGACCGAATGACTTCACTTTTTGTAGTGCTACGACTGTCAAAAAAAAAAAAAGAAAAAAAAAAAAAAGAAGAACCTCTTATGCATAAAGAAATGAATCTCAAATATATTAGAAGCAGAGGCTGAGGCAGACATGTTTTAGAAGTCTATGGCCTTTTCTTATTTTTTAAATTTGGTCCAGTTAGTATTAGGACAACTAGACCAAATTTGATTGGAGGAGTGTAAAGAATTGGGTTAATACGATGGAGAAAAAAAAGTATTGGATATTAGAAATTGATTTGTTTGGGTTTTGTATTGGACAATGTATCAAAGGTCCAGGTAGAGCATTCTCCAAGCATTGGTTAATGGTGAACTTGGATTATTGGGTTGTCATGGGCTCACGATTCATTGACTACACGAGGCAAATGGTCACTTATTCTAGTTGGAATTTTATACAGTAAAATATTTCAAGATAGATTTTTGGAGTATCACTTTATGGCCTAGTTAGTTTAAGAAAATGTGTTATTCTTGAACTGGATTTTGTAATAGACGAAATAGGCTAAAAACAAATATTCTATTTTATTGTTTTTATATTTTTAATTAATTTAAATTATGTTTAAGGTAAAAAAATGAAAAAGTTTAACACAAGTTTCGTGTATTTTGGGGATTTGGTGTAATTTGGAAGTATTACACAAGACACAAAGTTGTTTTTATTATTTGATGTCTATGGATTTATTTCGTGATGAGTTTCAGAATAGAGTTTTTTTCTATGTATTACATATTATAGTTTTAAAAAATTACAGTTGAAGAACCACCATTCGTTTGTCCGATACCTAATGATCCAAACCTAACTTTGGGTTACTTGGAAGGATTTGCGATGGTTAACAATGATGCAGGTCACGGTTGCGGAGTTAACCGTAATTTGGTACCTTTCGATGGATTTGAATTTACGAGTCGGTTTTGTTGGTGGTCGTGTTCAAGAGTTCGGAATTTAGAGTCACCCACTCGAGAACCACTGCGGTTCTCGCAATAAAATCAGTTTAGAGATTCAGAGAAAGTTGTCATCTCTGATAACCTAACGTTGTTTAAGGTAAGAAAGCGTCAACGATAACATGATATTCTGAAACTCATCCCGAAATAAATCTATAGACATCAAATAAAGAGATGATGAAGAGTTGTGGACCAATAAAATTCTACCATATTTTGAGAACTCTAAACAGTACAGAGACAGTATTGCTAAATCTGCTAAATGGAAGGTCACTTATCGAGAATTAACAAGGTATACATCAAATTAGAGATTAGTTAGAATTGGTGATAGTATTTGCATGACCAAACATTTTGAACAAAAAAACCACTATGTGTAAATTAAATTATATTAAATGAAGGATAGTATAGATTTTAATTTTGATTTCAATTTTATTTTATCATCAAATAGTTAAATAAAGATTGTTTAATGATAATAAATATTAAAATAGATTATTTATGGGTGTTATACATTTTTTTTTAATTATCCATATATGAATGTCCATCTAGAAAATTTATGCAAATTTAAAATTCCATATCTGTAATAAGTATTTAACATATTATCATATTTATAAATGGTATTTTAATTATTATGTGCTGACCAAAAAAAAAAAAATTATTATGTAATTAGTAAATGATATTTATTAACTTTTGCATAAAAGTAAAATGGTCAAATTTTTATATAGATAAAGAAAACAATAAATAGCCTTTAAGATTTTATATATTATCATATTTATGAATGGTATTTTAATTATTATATAATTAGTAAATGATATTTATTAATTTTTGCATAAAAGTAAAATGGTCAACTTTTTATATAGATAAAGAAAATAATAAATAGCCTTTTAAGATTTTTATTGTTGGTAGATAAGATTTTAATTAATAAATTCTCCTTTATTAATCCAATTAAATGAATATAAATGAAATAGGTCTCTCTAAGAGTTAAATGTCACTATATATATACTACATTTTTACATTATACAATCAAGTTTTTCAACAAAAATTTTTTTCCAGTATGTCAAGTTCGGAATCAGAAAATGTCATTATTTTAAAATCTTCAGACGGGGTCGAATTTGAAATAAAAAAGACTGTTGCTATTCAATCTATTATCATTAAATACATGATGGAAGATAATCCCACCACTAATGTTGTCAACATAATTGAGGTGGATGGCATAGTTCTAGCTAAGGTCATTGAATATCTTAACAAACATGCTGATTCAAGTGTCTCAAATGATGCCATGATAAAATTTGACAATGATTTTCTAGCTAAAAATCAAGCTCTTGATAAGCTCTTTGAATTAATCTCAGCTGCAGATTATTTATCCATAAAAAGTTTGCTAGATATGTGTAATGTCGCAGTAGCTAATCACATTAAGAATTTTTCTGTTGAAAAAGTTCGAGATATCTTCGATATCGAAAGTGATTATACTCCTGAAGAAGAGGATGCAATTCGTAAGGAAAAGGAATGGGTATTCGAAGGGGTGAACGATGATGCCAATAATAATGAATAATTTAGTATTCTAGATTTGAGTTTTATATGTCTAAGTTTGCTTGTTTTTTCTGATTTTGAAAATTAAAACTATTTAGAAATCATCTCTTTGTTATTGGAGTAAAATTGGCCCTATGAAGGGTGTTAAATTGGTCATGAATTAAATAAAAAGTTGGTTGTTGAATTGACATTCAATCAAAATATCTTATATTATTAAAAAAAATTAAATCAATTGAAAAGTATTGAGTTAAAGATAGTTTTTTTGTTAACTGAATTTAAATATATCAAAAAAACATATTAGTTATTACATAATCCGGTGAAACACCATAGAAAATTTACCCTAATTTTTTTTAATCTAAACAACCATATCAACTAAGTACACAAATCCCTCGTATTAAATGAACTAAAATACGCGTATAAATGTATAAAACTCGCTGTATTGCTAAAATTACACAATTTCACTTCAAAAGATATTTCAGTAAATAACTTTAATACATCTTTAACCCTTTATATTCTCCTTAAACAATAAAATACAATGCATTAATGTACACAATAATACACATTTATTCTCGAAAGTGTTTATAATAATTCGGATCTCTGAATGTTAAGAAGAAGCAGATGAAGGACGTGGAAGTCTTTTACCAATCTCCTGTAAAAACACAGCCAGGGACTACCTAGTAAATAAGAAGAAATACGAGGATCAAACTGAAAAACTTCTATATATATACCTCAAACAAGTGATTTATATTATCCGCTGTTTTAGCTGATGTTTCAATAAAAAACATCCTATTCCTTTCTGCATATTCTGATCCATCCTTTAATCGTAAAACAAATAAAAATTAATATTGCAAATTACAGGGACCTATAGTGCAAATGTGCAATTAACTCACTTGCATTGGTACTTCCCGTTTTTCAGGTAGATCAGCTTTATTACCAACTAAAGCCATTACTATATCTGAGCTTCCATGTTTTTGTAATTCCTGTATAATAATTACTTATTAAGGGACTAAACTGTCAATATTAAAAAATTACCTTGACCCAATATTGTGCTTTGGTAAATGAGTCAGCACTAGTAATATCATATACAATAACTGCTACTGCAGCTCCACGGTAATAAAGTGGTGCTAATGCAGCATACCTGATTATATGTTTGTGTTAAATACAAATATACCCCTGAACTATGACAAAAGACGTGAAATACCCTCTCAATTACTTTAACTACCTTTCTTGACCAGCTGTATCCCATATATCAAACTTAACTGTAGAGGAATCTTGTAAAGCTATGGTTTGAGATAAAAATGATGCACCAACAGTTACCTTAAATTAAATTACGAAATTAAAGTCAGTAAAAAAATTATGTTAATGTTATTAAGTAAAAAATTACCTTAGAGGTTGGATCGAATTGACCACGGACAAAACGAAGAACAATGCAGCTTTTTCCAACACCAGAATTGCCTAACAGGACCAGCTACAAACAGTTGGGGCATAAAAAGGTAAGAAACGATAATAAAGGGACCTATAGTGCAAATAGTGCAAGTACTCGAAATATACCTTGACTTGAAGATTCTTTGAGTCTTTAGAAGCAGTATCAAGGTTAAGCCCACGTGAATTCCTCTCTGTAGCAATATAAATAATCAATTAATTCCTTTTTCAGCTAAAAAATTGGATTAATTTCCAAATTGACTTGGGGTTTGGGAAATTAATGAGTGAAAGACTTTTATGGAGTTATTACCTGGAATTGAAGATGAGCAACCCATTGATGAGCTAAATCCTTTGATATATGTATGTATATGTGAATGTAGTGTATGAAGAGGTTTTCGCTCAATAAAAGAGAGAGAGAGAGAAAGGTATCAAAGGTAAAATGTCGTTTTTCTTTCTACAAAAGAAATGAAAAAATAAGTTTTTTAATATTTGAGGAATGCAACGATTTTTAATATTTTATTTTCAGACAGAAAACATGTATTTCTATCTCTCTTTTTTTTCAAATATTTTGATCTTTTGGTGAGTTTTTCTTTTTAGTCGAAAATTTATTTATTTTTAGTCGAAAGGATCTTTTGGTGAGTTACATTCATAGATTGTCGTCAATTAAGTAATTTTTGATAGTATTCCTTAGAATTTTATACTAGATGTATAACAAAAAGAAATAAATGTTTACCCTCTTATATATTCATATTCCTTATTCTAAATCTAGTTTAAGCTCTAAAACCACCCTATTAAAAGCAACCTTGTTTAAATGCCTTGTGTCATTATTTTTCTTAAAAATCATTTAGACCTTAGAAATGCTTGTTTGTTGAAAATCGTAATTCCATAAATTGATGTGTCGAACAATGAAGATGGTTTTGAGAAATGTAACAATGTATATTATGTAAGTATAATAATAGTATTAGAACATATGTAGTCATTTAGTATGCATTGAATCGATATAGACTTTGACCTAGATAACTAATATTGTAGATAAATGTGGAGGTAAGCTAAAAGGGATGTAACTCGTGGGTGTTTTCAGCGGTGTACGCAAATCCAGATTACAAGCAACGAGAGGTACTATGGGAGGCGCTCCACCATGCTTTTCATAATATACATTTGTCGTGGCTTGTTGCTGGTGATTTTAATCAGGTAGGGTTGGAGATAGATAAAAGAGGTGGGACTACTGGTGTCTCAAGAAGAATGGAAAAATTTGAAGAATGGAGGCATAGTTGCGAGTTGATTGATCTCGGGTTTGAGGGTCCGCGCTATACCTGGAGTGACTCTTGGAATTCGGGTCAGAGAATCATGGAACGTCTGGACAGGGCCTATGGTAATGTGGAATGGCAAGATCAGTTTCCGAATACGCGTGTTATCCACTTGGCAAGGGTCCACTCAGATCATATGCCAATACTAATTCAAGTTTACCCGATCCAGATACCGAAAGTGAATCCGCGGCGGTTCAGGTTTGAAACTGCTTGGTGTCTCCATATAGGATTTCTAGATTTCGTAACTAAAAATTGGGAAGGTAGTAACGTTGGTATAGGAGAAGGAATATTAGCTATTCAAATTCAAATAAACAAATGGAAAAAAAAGGTTTTTGGAGATTTAAATCGAAAGAAAAGGGAGTTGAGTGCAAGAATTAGAAGTATCTAGAGATCGTTACAAGTTTCGTGTAATTCCTCGCTTAGACATATGGGTTCCCAATTGACAAAGGAGTATGAAAGTGTTCTCGAGCAAGAAGAAATGATGTATTTTCAAAAATAAAGAGATAAGTGGGTAGAATCAGAAGATAGGAACACACGGTTCTATCAAATTACAGCATCTATACGTAAGAAGAAGGCTATTTGTACAAGGTTGCTAAATGACTTGGATACATGGGTTGAAGAGGAGGAGGGTTTGAAGCAGTTAGTTCGCGAATATTTTGAATCTCTTTACGTAGAGCCAGAGGATCATATGGTGGGGTGCACTTTACCGGTTGTTGGACCTCTCGAAGGGGAGATTACAAGTGGTCTTGTGCAGCCTTTCTCGGATGAGGAAATTTGTATTGTAGTCTTTCAATCTAATCCGAACAAAGCCCCTGGACCGGATGGTATGTCAGCAACATTTTATCAAAAGTGTTGGACTTCAGTGGATCCCTCAGTTTACAAGATGGTTCGAGAAGCAATCTGTACAGGTTTTTTACCTTCGGGTCTGAATGGTACACTCATACACCTTATTCCTAAAGTACCAGACCAAACCGGGTACGTTTGTTTCGTCCTACTAGTCTTATAAATTCACCTATTAAGTTTATTATGAAGGAAATGGTCAATAGACTAAGGCCTATTCTATCTAACATTATTGGGCCTTGCCAAAGTAGTTTCTTACCAGGTCGCTCAAAGGTGGATAATGTGGTGCTTGTTCGTGAAGTGGACCATAGGATGCGCCATCTCCAGGGAAGAAAAGGAATCATGGATGTAAAAATTGATCTTGCAAAAGCATATGACAAGATTAGGTGGGAATTCATTGAAGAAACGGTCAGATTATTTGGTCTCCCAAAGAGTTGGATAAAGCTCATTATGTCTAGCATGAAGGAAAAATGAAATACGGGTTCTATGGAATGGGGAGCCTCTAGCTCCGTTTACTCCTCATCGTGGAATTCGACAAGGGGATCCTCTCTCGCCTTACATCTTTGTATTGTGCATGGAGAGATTATCATTGCTAATTCAATAGTTGTGTAAAGCAGGGAAATGGAAAGAGATTCAGATTGGTCGTCAAGGTCCTAAGCTATCTCATTTATTTTTTGCGGACGATCTAATTTTGTTCGGTGAGGCTTCTTTATTGCAGGTACAGATAATACAAGAAGCGATGAATGGGTTCTGTAAAGAGGCTGGACAGACAATCAGTGCCGAAAAATCGTTGATCTACTTCTCCTCAAATGTCCCCGAGCATGTACAAAATGAATTAGCCTTGGCAAGTGGGTTTTGCCATAGTAATTCTTTTGGTACCTATTTAGGAGTTCCTAATATGTCTGGAAGGCTTCCGAAAGGGGTTCTACAAAGGCATAGTGGAGAAGATGAGGAACAAGTTAGCTACATGGAAGACGAAGACTCTATCTCTTGCTGGTCGTGCCACACTAGCTCAGTCAGTGTTGAATGTGATGCCAGTATATAGGGTTGTAAACGAGCCGAGCCGAGCTGAATACTAGATGTACAGCCTTGTTTGTTTAATTTCTCGAGCCGAGCCGAGCTTAAATTTAAACGAGCCGGACCGAGTCGAGCTCAAATTTTAACAAGCCGAGCTCTCGAGCTTCCAATGATCCAAATCAGAAATGTAAGAATTTGTTTATTTAACTTACAGAATAGACTTTTTAGAGTCGAGCATGAGTTTCTCATGAACAATTAGTTTTTTATGGTGGAAATGCGACTTTCATGAACGGTTGGTATTTGATGGAGTATGTGGTATGAAAATATGAAACATAACATTAATGAAAAAATAAATGTCTGAAGAAATAATAAATATCCAATTTTATATTGAAGGTTTGATAATATATTATAAGTAGATAATATATTTATTTATAATTTTTATAATTATAAACGAGCTCACGAGCCGAGCTCGAGCAGGCTCGTTTATTTATCGAGCTTAAAATGAAGTTTGAGCTTGAGTTTGTTTATATTCGAGCCGATCTTGAACGAGCTTTTCTACGAACCGAGCTCGAGCTGCTCGCGAGCGGCTTGGTTCATTTACAGCCTTACCAGTATATCAAATGCAAGTGTTGAAATTGCCAAAATATGTATGTAAAGAGATAGATAGAGTTGTTAGGGATTTCATTTGGGGCTCATCAGTCTCGGAGAGAAAGGTGCATTGGGTTGCGTGGGATCAAGTTTTTAAAACAAAGGTGAACGATGGACTTGGGATAAGGAGTTCGGAGAGATATAATTTATCCTTGTTAGCCAAACTTGGTCGAAAAATTCTTCAAGAGGAGAAGTCTGTAGCGTGGGTGGATATATTTAAGAGTAAATACTTTATGAATGGAATATTAAATTGTATCCGAAATGGGAATGAGTCGAGTGCTTGCCAAGCTATTTTAGCCGGGATGGATGCTTTTTGAGAAGGTTTTATTGGTCAAAGTGATGAGGAAGGGGTGAAAATAAAGTGGAAGTTTGAAAGCTCTGGCTCTTTTTTCTTGAAATCAGCGTATATGAGCATGGATCAAAATGAGGGTGATGAGTCTTTTAAATAGGAATTAATATGGAAATTGAAATTCTCCCAAAAGATACGAGTTTTCTTGTGGAGAGTAGTGCTTGATCGGGTTGCCAATGCGAAGAATTTGTATAAACAGAAGGTTATCGAATCAAGAGCGTGTGGTGTATGCGGAGCCGAAAGGGAAGATCTTATCCACGTCTTTTTAAAATGTAAAATCGCTGTGTTGGCTTAGGACTTAGTTGGTTTTGTTTCAGGTAAAGGTGATGTTACTACCGAGGCTTGGCGTGGGTCAGGAGCTGGAAGATCAGCGGAAGGGGATAGGATTAGTACTGATGTGGAGCTGG
The DNA here is from genome assembly GCA_029959085.1 of Nemophila menziesii. NCBI lineage: Eukaryota > Viridiplantae > Streptophyta > Magnoliopsida > Boraginales > Hydrophyllaceae > Nemophila > Nemophila menziesii. The sequence continues at coordinate 42,179,816 of JARWIR010000004.1, read as the reverse complement.
ACAGGAGCGTGGAGCTGAGGGATGCTGGACGGATGAAGAGCTGTGATAGGAAGTCCCTGATGTTGCTGAATAGTAGGTGGATGCAGGGGCGTGGAATGCTGCAGCGGCAGGCTGCTGCAACTCGGGGAGGACTCATGCACGAAGACAAGGGAGGTGTTGTTAATCGAAGACTGCTGCAGCGTGAGGAGTCTATAGCTGCTGTTGAGCGAGGATTGATGCAGCGCGAAGAAGATGGAGCTGTTTCTGGCCGTGAACTGCTGCAGCGAAGAAGATCCGGCCCCAAAGCTGCAATTTTAACAGCAGGTCCGTAGGGAATTAAAGACTGGGTTGAAGGCCATCTTCGATCCAAGGCTAGAATTGACGGTTTAGAGTGGCCTTTGGTGTTTGTGTTTGCGTTATGGACAATTTGGACTAAAAGGAACCTTGATATATCTAATGAGAGGCCTAGTACACCTCATGTACTGGAATTAAAAAGAGAAATATTTACCTTAGCTAGTAGCTTCGTTCTAGCGTGGGGAAAATCTATTGATGGAGGCCTAATTAAGATGGCCAAGAATGTAATGGTGAAATGGGTAATGCTCGTTAAGGGTACTAAATTGAACATTGACGGAAGCTTCTTTAACGAAAAAAGATTGGCAGGTATTGGCGGTATAATAAGGGATAGATATGTTGCATGCATTTCGGGCTTTACAGGTGTATGTACGGTGGTGTCCTCATTTGTTTCTGAGTTGATTGCTTTACATTTTGGCCTTAGATGGGTTTGCAATAATGGCTATACTGAGATGATAATTGAAACTGATTCGGAGGAGCTCCACGCGCTAGTGAAGGGCGGTGGGAGCTCTACTCATTATGAGATGGGCTCGGGGAAGCTCCACGCGCTAGTGAAGGGCGGTGGGAGCTTAGGTAGCCGGTATGTTTCAATTTTTAGAGAGTGTTGTGCATCACTGAGTAAATTCCCAAAGTTAGAATTTAATCATGTATTTCGTGAAGCTAATTTTTGCGCGGATAAGCTAGCACGAGTAGGGGCAGTAATGAATACTCAACCTGTGATATTTACTGATCCATCAGAATACCTTTGGAAGCTGATTGCAAGAGATGGGAATGGTCGTGCAACTGCTAGAGTTGTACTAGATAATTAATAAGAGTTTTCGCTCTATATGTAATCACTTGTTCTTAACGGCTATTTTAGCCTCTCATGTATAAAAAAAACTACAAATATTTGTAAAGTTTGTTAGTTGTTTATATATATATATATATATATATATATATAAATCTACTAAAATCTAAATATTTTCTCAAATCAACAGGGCCTGCTCACGTAAATCATTTTCTTTTCCTTATAAGAACACAATATTCTCCAAACGATTGTATATAATGAAAGGAACCATTACAAAATTTGTCCTAATAGGTCTTTCACTTAAAAAAGCTGCTCACACAATTCATGGAACCCTAATATGCTAAACACTGCTCTACTGCCGGCAATGGACCTGTAGTCACTACCGGACCCGACGGGTGCTCACCCTCCGCCTGGAGAAGGCGACTCCGGGAACACCAATTTGATTCATGCAATAATACACGAACACGACACAAACATGGAGGATCAACAAGCAACCTAAACTTCCTAATCTGTAATCAATGCCCCAAGAGAATCTATCGCATCCCCTGTGAGAACACTAGAAGACGAGGTAGACTAAAATGTCTTGGATTATCCTCCTCAATGGCGAAAAGATCCTCAAAGAACCTTCTTACCCAAATTTTCTCTCTATCCATATCCTCAATCCACATGTGACTGTTATTTTTAATTCTCAAGGTGTCCCTCTTCGTCTTTTTGACTTGTGTCGCGTGATGATAGAACTTGGTATTACGCTCCCCCGAGTTCACCCAGTCACTTCTTGCTCGCTCGAACCAATGTATCTCCTCCTACACCGCACACTCTCATACTCCTTGCTTAGCTTTTTTCCTAAATTTACCAAAAATGCGTTATACAATATCTGAAGCAACTTCTGGATTCTTTCAATCCTGGCCAACAATCTCCATTTATTCCTGAATATATTACCAAAAGTGTCAACCTTCCACGATTACAACCCACTGGTTGCTTTAGGTTTGGGTCGACCCTGATTATTTAACATGTGGTAATATTGGTATTATTTTTAACTTCTTTTTCTTATTTTAAATTTTGAAATTATGCTTTATTTAGTTTTTCCTTTTAACACCTACCATGTGTTTAGCATGAGATAAGAAGAATATTATCACAAAAGCGTGCAAGATATATATCTTCACAATGATTTTCTTTTGACGATTAATAGTTAATGGATATAGCAATTAAGACATTAACATATCGGTTGATGAAATATTTTAATTTAGAGATTTAATTTTTGAATGTTTAATCCAACTGAATGAAACTAATGGAAGAAATCTCTTCCTCTAACTAATATATTGGGTTTGTTTGGATTAATGGTATTGAGAAGAAAAGAAAGGAAATGAAGTGATTTTTAATATTTTCTATCGTTTATATTGGAGAATTTTTTAAAGGAAAGTAATTTGGGTGATTATAAAAATCACCTATAAGTCACATTTTATAATCACTCCAAATCGGGGTCAAATGGAAGAAAAAAATTTCAATAAATAACTAATAGACAAAAAATAACTTTGGCATCTTACAAACAATGATAAAAATAGAAATATATTACTATATTTATTTATTTTTCCTTATCTTTTTTACAATCTAAACAAAAAATATCCAAAATATTTTATGAGTTTTCTTATATCAAAATTTTCTAAATTAAAAAAGATTTTTCTTTTCCTTTCTTTTTTTTATCATAATTTTTCTCTCCCTTTCTTTTACTATTTTTTCTCCTATGAATACAAACATACCCTATATATAGTAAACTTTTTCATTTTAATTACTATCATATTATTCACAAAAGAATAAACTTTCAATATTTTTATCAATATTTCAACTTCAAAATCAAAAAATATGTTAACTTTAAAATCCTCGGATGACATCGATTTCCGCATAGAAGAATCGTCTGCAATCCAATCCACCACCATCAAACACATGGTGGATGATGGCTACACTGATGTTATTCTAATACCTAAGGTGGAAAGCAAGGTTCTAGCTAAGGTCATAACATACCTTAATAAACATGCAGACTCAAGTTGTTCAAAAGATGATATGAAACAATTTGATGTTGAGTTTCTAAACAAAAACAAAGAATTCAATGAGCTTTTTGAACTAACTTTGGCTGCAAATTATCTTGCGATCAACGATTTGCTTGATTTGTGTCGTAACAAGATCACGAATAAGATAAAAAACAAATCTGTCGAAAAAATTCGAGACATTTTTAGTATTGAAAATGATTTTACTCCTGAAGAAGAGGAAGTGATACGTAATAAATATGCATGGGCATTTGAAGGTGTGAATGATGATGAGGAAGAATAATTTAATTTGATCCATTTGATTTTATTTTATATATTTAAGATTGAGATTCAGTTTGTATTTTCTTTTATAATTATTCAAGATTTAATTATTATTAATATATCATCCAACCATGTCATTAGAGTATTATTATCCCTAATAGGGTTCTGAGGTGCTAATATGAGTATGAAGGTGAATTTGAGAAAAAAAAAGTTATTGTTGTATTAAAATTGATGCATGTAGGCTATTATGTTGAACTAAAATAGTTATTATGGTTTCATATCATTTTACGACACTTGTTTCATTTGAAAATTTAAAAAAACTAAATAAAATAACTTTTTAATTAATCTAATAATATATGTTTTGTTATTATAATTTACTTATTAAATTATCTAATATTGAAGAGAATTTTTTTTGGCATACATCTGAGACATAACCCGTATTTTAAAACATTACAATCTTACTAAAAAACTATTACATATCTCGGACTTGTACATCCACTATTATCCTTTGTGATATTGCTCCATAGGTAGCCTGAGGATCTTCATACACGCTTGATCTGCCACTCAAGTTGAAGAGAAATCTTAATCATAAAGTTAATGTTTACTTCAATTATATAATGACACCGATTGGATCGGCAAACAGGAGTTTCTTAGCACATTGTTTGAAAACTAGGATACCTATATCTCTCTTCAGTTGGCCACTATCTTATTTTTTTGGGTCGGGTAAACGGTTGTATTAAAATATCAAAACTGTACACTATACATGGGTGTTACCTACCTAGGCTTGAAAGCATAAGGTAGCAACAAGGAATATAAAAAAAAAAAAACTACCTCATACTATACTAATACAAGCTAGCCTTCCACTCACATCCAAAAAAGAATGCCGAGGGAATAAGGAAAATAAGATTGAATAAACACACCATTTAATTTCCTTGGTTACTATTTCTCTAGTCTTGGAAGCACCTCTCATGGCTAGGTGATTTCTCGTCGTCCAAATACAATACACGGTAGCTCCAAAACCCACTTTCCAAGCCTTTCTTCTCCAATTCTCTCTAGCTTTTAATTTTTTAAGCCATTTCAAAGCGCTTAGAATAGTGTTCATTTCCTTGTCTAGTCCAAGCCACATTTTAATATCATCCCATATAGCCTTAGCAAAAGAGCATTCAAAAAATAAATGCCAATTCGATTCAAAATCTTCCTTACACAAATCACAAAGTGGATCAAGTTCCATATAAGTAATCATATTTTTAGTTTTGAGTCTTTCTTTTAATGTCATCCATACAATGATTGCATGTTTCGGAAATACACTCGGATCCCACACAATATTTGCCCAAGGTTTAATAAAAGCTTTACGACGAAATAAATCATAAGGGAATTTATATACATCATAAAACTCTATTGTATTTACCTCATATGTTGATCGGGGCGCCTTAACGGAAGCAAACCATAAAGCTAATATTTCTTTTTTTCCTTCTTCACCTAGGGACCCACGTATAATTTCTTTTAACTCCCAAATATTTTTCAAAAGTGGGGAATTAATTTTTTTAGGAATCCATTCCCAAAAACCACTACTATTAAAATACTCACCATGAATCCACCTAATCCAAAGTGATTCTTTATTTTTCACTATTTTCCAAATCATCTTTAGAAGTAAAGCTTTATTCCATGCTTCAAAATCTTTTAATCCAAGTCCCCCTTCATTTTTAGGCATACAAATATTTTTCCAACTAACTTGGGGTGGCTTATTATCCCAATAAAAGTTACGGCAAATACTAATAATTCTCTCTTTAACACCAACCGGAACCGGGAAAATCGTAAACCAAAAGCATGTCACCCCTTGAAGAACCGATCTAATCAATTCCAATCTACCCGCAAATGAGAGTGAAGAGGCTCTCCAACTCCTAACATAACCTTCCAATTTATCAAAAAGAGGTTTATAGATATGAGCTAATTTTTGTAACCGTTTTTTATTATATTTAAATATTTGAAAAAAAAAATCATGGCAAATAATGTAATGAGCCATCACTTATCATAATAATTGGAACATAGTACTAACAGTTATAATATCTACCCACAAAGGGGATGTGATATTTTATTAAATTTGGCCTAAAGTGTATTAAAATAAGAATCTAATAATTCGAATGACATAAACATTTATTTGTGGGGTTACTATTATTTTTTCGAAAGAGCTTGTTGATTATGTCAAAATCTCCGACCAAAAAGAGAAAAGGTATGCCACAGATCTACACGGTGGGTAGAGTACTGTGTCATGACAATTGACAAGAGCCAAGGGAGATGCAAACAAGTTTAGAAGGACTTGAACTCAGTAGTAAGCAAATAACCCTCTACTAAAAGACCCCATTTCAGGTGGGCATGTCCTTTGGAGGTTGGTTTGTCTATTCATATGTAGCAAAAATTTCATCCACAGTAGTACAATTTTTTTGTTTTATAAAACGTGAAATTCAGAAGCAAAGTTTGATCATTCAAAATTGATATAATGTTACTACATTTTGGCTAAACATTTAAATGCAACAATATATGTCAAATTTTTATTCCTGCATGAGAGGCTTAAAAATTATGCAAAGAAAAAAAAAAGAACTTTACTACTCCCTCAATGGGAGTCCAATACAATTATAGGAGTCGCCTACTCAATTCTATCTCTCGTAATAAAGCTCTATAGGTAGTCCTGAGGTTCTTCGAGTTCCAACTGATTCGATTTCTCACTTGCTCCTTCGCTAGTTAATTTGTCCGCACGTTGGTTAGTTTCACGATATGTGTGATTAACCTCAAAATTAGGATGAGCTTTTAAAATATCCAAACATTCGTGTCTTATTTGCGAAAATCGACTACTTAAGTTCTCACCTCCTTCACTAGTGCGTGGAGCTCATTCGAATCAATCTCGATATAGAGTTCTTTATATCCTTTCCTTACCGTCCACCTCAATCTATAATGAAGTGCAAGAAGTTCCGACACAAGCGGAGATTCCACTATGAGGGAATCCAAAAAACCCGCAATAAATGTATCACTCCCGTCTCTCACAATACCTCCAATTCCAGTTGTATCGTTACTTGCATCATAACTATTATCCGCATTAATTTTTTCATGACCTATAGGCTTAACCCAATTAACCATCATATTTTTTGCCGATTTTATTACACCACCATCGACTTTTTCCCTAAGCCAAGACAAAATCCCCAACTAACCTCATTAATCCTTTTTAATTCCATCCATCTAAGGCGCAATCCTTCGTTCGCTAAATACCATTTCGTTTCTTCTCGTCCATATTACCCAAATCGCAGCAGCAAATAGGATAAGCCACTCGATTCCATCCATATAAACCTTAGCTGATAGGTGCCTCTCTAACCCTTTTTAACCCCTGTAGTAGCTTCTGTTCCATCTCTCACATCCGAGTAATTGACATGTTGGACCCTAATTGGGACCTAAATGGCCCAGACATTGTAATTTTATGAGTTATGTTGATAATGTGGTACATGATCATGGTCTATAGAGTAACTTATTGTTATAAACAGACAAGTTAATCCTTAATATCCAAACAACTCACCATCTTTTTTGTTTCCATTTAAAGGTCAATTTCAAAAAAAACAAACATAAACCTTATTATTTTCACACACACAAATATATATGTGTGTGTCCCTCTTTATACCCATTTTAGACATATAACCTAAAAGAACTTAGTTTCTAAAAATCTCTCAACTTCTTCCCCTTATTTCTATTAACGATCTTCTTGGTGGTTTTTAATGGTGGAGCGTGATAAGGGTGTGATGGTGGACAGATCTGCCGCTTCATTCCTCTGTTCGAAGCATTATGGTGTAGCTCGCCAAATTTAAGGGTTCCAAATAAAAAATGATGGTGCACGACTAGGAGTGGAGCTGCGTCAATGGTTTAAGGCAGCGAGTATCGACAATGTTGGTTTACATAAAATGTCAGCGTCAACTTTTTATAAATTTGAATATGTGTAACTTTTTTATTTTCAAATATTTTAACTATTTTTTCAATGCCTTGTGTATAATTAAATAAATACCCTATTACCCTAAGATCAATCACCTTTTTTTTCAAAAGATATCATATCTTATCATATAAATATTATAGTTAATTTACACACAAGGACAAAATTGTTAAAGTTGCGAAAGTAACATATAAAAAACTATTACAAATGGTTTGGCCCTGTTATAAATTTGAGTTCCAATTGGCCAAGGGAAAGATAATTTAGTCATGAGATGCAATAATAATTATAATAATAATTCTGCAATGCAGCCAAAGAGAAATTTGAGACAAGACCACACTGGGTGATGGTTTGCAAATAGGGGAACCGAACATGGTGAAGTTAGTTTGGATTTAAAAAACGTTTTAAGTAGTTTTATTATAAATTCCTATGATGGACTGTTGTAAGAATGGTTTAAGGCCTATTCTGTAGATCTCGGTTTTGTAGCCTAGTCAGTCGATCGGGGACTAGCGCTAAGACGGGATTACACGGGGCCTAGCGGAATTATACGTTTTCGAATCTTGATGTGTAATTTTGTATATTTAGTAATATATATAATACTTATAGCAATTTTAACTATTTAAGTCATAAAATTCATCTAACAATACTATAGTAAATATAAAAATACTAAAAATTGAGTTATAATATCAACTACAGAACTCTCGAGAAAAAGAAAAATAACAAGAATATCTATATGGGCATGTTTTTCCATTAATCGGCACCTAAGTGACCATTCTTTTCCATTAATCGGCGCCTAGACGGGTTAGACGTCTATTCCACGGCGATTAAGGTGTTAGGCAAAAATGTCTAACATTTTAATTAAGCGAAACGGTTAAGGGGAAAGTTGCCGCCTAGACGGAGAGATCTACAACATAGTTTAATTATTTTTTAAGGCTTGGAGAATCATTTGGAATTGTCTATGATTCTATAATTTCTACTTACTATAATCTCTGTCTATCAAAAGAGCATTTATTGTTTCTATTAAAAATAAAATCCATCTCTAAAATTAGATTTTTATTTTTACGACGACATTTCATTGCAATTAGTTTGTCAGCAAAATTTTATGGAGAAAGAGATCATTAGAGACGAAACGTGGTCAGTTAGACAGACAATATATCAGTTGATACAATAAATGTCGTCTTTATTAATATCCTCGGTATTGATAATCTATCACTACTGACAAACTTTGGTCGTCGGTTTTGTTCGTTTTTTGTAGAGGGGTCAATTTTCATCTCAATTGATCATTGTCAAAAGTGAAGAAATATAATGCCGACAATGTCAATACCGACGACATATGTTGTCGATATTGATATTTAAATTTAAAAAAAATACAGAATTATTAAAATAATTGTGTTATTATTTAATTTATTATATATAATTATAATAGTAATGATATAAAATAAACGTTCAAAAATTAAAATAGCTATTTATATATAACATTGTTACCGTAGTAGGAATTAAAAGTCTAAAATAAGGATAAAAATATCACACAACCGAATAAAAGATATAAATCATAAAGTCATAGCAAATATAGGGGGAGTAACTAATAATCAAAGAGGATCGGGATCTTCAATATTCTTTTCCCAAATCCTTCTTCAAGTATGAAGGGAGGAGTGACATTAGTAGCATGACCGGTAGGAGGTATGTCAAAAAAGGGGCCGGTAGGAGGGACGTCAGAAGAGGGACCGGTAGGAGGGACAATGGTAGAAGGACCAGTAGATCCAAACTGTTACTAGAACCGAGAGAAAACGTGGATAGACCTTTGGCTACACGTTATTTATTAAAACAAACAATCATATTACTTACATCCTCTAGGTTAAGTACGGGAGGAGCGGAACTCGTGCATTGGAAGTTATCGATTAATTGGACGATGGAACAAAAGGTTCTCAATCCTTGGATACCAAATAACCATTCATCTCCTTTACCACCCCCTCCAAAATTTAAAGTAAATCTGGAGGAATTTGATTTTCAGCCAAACTTTGTCTCTTACCCTTAGGAGGCGGGCCCACTCCCTATATCCAACTTTGACACCTATTACCCATGACCTTAGTAGCAACATCGACCACCTACTCTACCAAATCTTTCTGGCTCACTTCTGGGCCTAAACAAGTGGTACGGCAGACCCAGACTATGAACTTTAGGTATCAGGGTGCGCATCTGGCCCCTAAACACCTATATTAATATTATTAATATTTTTTCAGTTATAACTGTTATTCTAAAATATTTTAAATATAATCAATAATGTATAAGAAACTTACATGGGTGCCCCTATATCGCTCGGTCCTCCATTCACCCCTCTTCTCGTCATAATCGACCCACTTAGAAAAAACTCATCATGGGATACAAAATCTGCTACTTTTCTCCCTCTACCAAATCCTCTTCCTCTGGTAGTTCCTCGCAACCCTTCTGTTTGAGTTTTTAGCCAACATATTAAATCTATTTCGTAATGAAAATAAATAATAAAAATATACCTCGAACAAATCAACTCGTTGTTGCGAGTAATTCTCGATTCGGACACGCTAGAATTTTTTGCTTAGCCTTGTTTGTCTCGACCTAATTTTGTATTTCTGGTAAATAATATATGTTTAAGATCCACAGTCAATAATTAAAAATAATACTAGTATTTAAAGTAAAGAAATAATACAATAGCATGATCACAGTTTCATAGCTTACTCGCCAACCCCCAATTCTTATCAAACAAGTCATCTAGTTTGAGGCCTTTCATGAAGTAATCTATCTTACAGTGGTGCTTATACTCGCTGTAACGGTTAGTATATATATTAGTCAAGTTCCCAAAATTTTGGCCCTAATATGGCCTTGATCTCCACTCATTTAACCAAAAATAAAAATCCTATAATCAAATATTAACATATCGAATCATAGAATAACAATTAAAACACATAAAGAAAAAACAATGATAATTACCCCAGAATGATCAAGCACTTGCTGCATCAACTCTGGAGGTACAACAACACATGACTTATAACATGATGGCACCTTATCGTACAATTAATCCGATAACACGTGCAATCTATTTCCTATGTTTCGTGTATGGTTCCAGGTGTTTCAAGGACGTTAAAATCGACATGAAACTTTTCGTGTAATTCAAGCATAGCTAGGTAGGCAGATTGGAGAGTCCCCTTACCTCTCGGTTTGCAAACCTTTTTCGCTGTTTCGTAACTAATAATAATTAAATAATAATACAATATATATATATATATATATATATATATATATATATATATATATATAAATTTAAAGAACATAGGAAACGAGTGCCTGGAGCATTACACCTGGCTAGCGCGGTGTTATTTGGACGTGGGGGTCGTTATTATCACCAACCCTATCGTGACCTCCCGAAGTATCGTCTTCCATTTGTGATAAATTAAATATATAATTTATTTATTTCTTACAATTCGACCCCTAACTTTATTCTAATATCAATTTAACCCCAAATTTTTTTTTATTTACAATTTGACCCTTAACTTTGTTTTATTAGTTGTTTGAACCTTAAATGTAATTGTTAACAATTTGACCCCTATTTTTTTTACTAAATATTCTACTTATTTAATTAACAATTTGATCCCTAATTTTTTTAATTAACAACTTGACTCCTAACTTTTTTTATTAACAATTTGACGCATAACTTTTTATTAACTATTTAACCCTATACCTTTTATTAACAATTTGACCCCATACTTTTTTATTAACAATTTGACCAGGATCTTTTTTATTAGCTATTTGACTCTAATATTTTTTATTAACAATTTGACCCCCAATTTTTTTATTAACTATTTGACCTCATACTTCTTTTATAAACAATTTGACCCTAAACTTTTTCTTATTAACAATTAGACCCCATATTTTTTTAATTAAAATTTTGACCCCTAACTTTTTTTAGCTATTTGACCCTGGTCTTTTTTTATTAACATTTTGACCCAAAATTTTTTAGATTAACTATTTGAACCCAAACATTTTATGAAGAATTTGAGCGCTAACATTTATTAATTAATTATTAGACCCCAACCTTTTTTTATTAACAATATGACCCTGTCTTTTTTTATCGACAATGTGTCCCCTAAATTTATTCTTTTTTAACAATATGATCCCTACACTTTTGTTTTCTACACTTTTTTCCCAAATGATTTCACACTAACAAAATTACACAAAACTAATCACATTTAATGATATATATATATATATATAAATTACAAATTATTACAATTTTACAAATTAATCGAAAATAAAAATTATTACAAATTTACAACATAAATTGAATCAACAAACGGAAAATGCAAATAAACTTCACAAATAACATAGTATCAAATTTGGAATGACTTAAAACACACAAATTGTAATGATAAATGGGAAGAAAAATTAAGAAATCACACCTTTAATTGTAGATGTAACATCTTTGTACTTGAATCATGATCAAGTGTAAGATCAAAAGTTGACAATCATCAATACCATTAAATTGTATGAAAGAAATAAATATAAAAATAAATGTAAATCTTACCATGAATTTGAAGGATTGGAGATGTTGTTGGATTGGAATGCGTTATTCCCCAGCTTGTTAATGCATTGGACATAAATTTTGGTTAAAAAATGAGAGGGATTTTAGTGATACAGAGAGAATTGTATTTTTGAGGGCTCGGCAGAATATATAGAGCCTTTTATCATTCCCAGCGACTTATGTCGTCTGTAATGACCACAAATATCGTTGGGAATGACAATAAAAAATTATTATAAATCATTTAAACTGTCAATTTTCTATCTCAAAATTTGAACTTTATCTTTAAAGAGGACATGTGACCTCTCTAAAGACATGTTGCATCGGGAGGGAAACTGACTGCCTACATTTTGGTAATATAAAATTGACTTTCTTTTAACAAGGTCAATAATTTTCGAGAATGACCATGAGTCATTGCCGATGAGTTCCATGGGAGAAATTCATCGGTAATGACTCATGGTCATTCCCGACGAATGTTTTTTCATTACAGACAATATTGTCCTCTTTAATGATATATTTAAAATTTAAAATACATTTTCCCACATACAATAAGACAAATTTTCTTACCTAATATATAAACAACACGCTAACACAATCACAAATTCCATAACAACATATCAAAATTGAAAAAACACAAATAAATGTGATTAACATAATGCATAAATAAATAATACAATCAATTACATCAACAAACAAGTAATTCCACTGAGATGCAAAATAACACATCCATCATCCATTAGCAAAATACACCTCGTTATCTTGAACTGTACAAACCTGTATTAAAAAATGAAATATTAATATTTAATATTAAAACATGCTCATATATGTGAATACAACTTACTAGTCTATCTCGTAACCATCTAGAGTTATGAATTCACTATCACTATCGATGTACATCGGTTGCTCTAATAATCATCTCATACTCATCTAATATGACATCTGGAATTTCACCATCATCTTTGATCAATGAAAAATACCCAAGTGCACTCAGATCAATCTCAATGTCTTCTCCAGTACTCAAACGAGTACATCCAACGCATTTAAACCAGACCTCCTAACTGGGTTTCTTCATAAAAGTGTATGAAAAAAGGGACCATTATGTAGAAAAAGTTAGAGGAAAGATCATTTCAAGCTTGCACATAAGCACCACCAGCTTTTCCTTTTTCCAATTCGTGTATGCTTAGATTCTTTTATATAAACAATCTTGAACACGTTGCATAACTCAATGATAGGATCATTGATAATTTATCGTCGATAAGTCTGGGAATACTAGCCACGAAAAGAAATTGCATCATGATGTGACAGTCATGAATTCCATACTGATGATATTTCCCAAATCATTCTGAACGTTATTTCTAAAACTAGATGCAAGTCCATTACGAAACTTCTACCCTTACAATGGGGGCATCACATATTTTGCGCGGAGTTGCACCATTCTACCTCGGTACTCGAACAACCACAACTCTTTCCTAATACCCATATATTTTTTTATCTTTTCTGTTTCTCACATTGTCTTTGTTAATTTTTCCATCTAGTCCAACCACAGTACTAACGTCAATTTTATGGTTCAACAAGTTTTTTGACCATTAAGGTAAATTATACAAACTATTCTTTTTCTTCTAGTTAAAATCTCAAGGATCTGTTTGCTTTCTCGCCTTGCCACCAAAGTCCTTGTGTTTACCTGGAAACACAATAGGCAATACATCTCATTGCGTCTGAATATCAGCGGGACGATTTTTCCTAGGCGTGGACCTGTGATCAGAACTAATGCAAGAGTATATCTCTTTTTTAAACCGGTGACAAATAGGTAACCACCATCTGTTATCTAAATACACACACCTTTACTCACCCGCAAGGACGACATTGAATTCATGCATTTAGGGCAAGCTTTATAACCTTGACCCGACCATCCTGAAGTGTATGACCTAGCTAGGTAATCATTAATCGTGAACAACAGGCAAACCTTCATTATGAATTCTTCCTTTGTATGGGCATCATACGTAAGGATCCCCGTACCCTACAATATTTCCAACTCCTCAATAATAGGACAGATAAGACATCCAAATATTTACGCGCTGAACGCGGACCTGGAATAAACAAAGTAAGCATAAATGTGGATTCTTTCATGTATACTCATAATGGCATATTGTAGATCGTTAGTATAACTGGCCACATGCTATGTGGGTTGTTTTGCTTATAGAAAGAACAAAACTCGTCGATACCAATCCCAATCGTACATTATGTGGTTCAGTAGAAAACTCCAGATTCGCTTGTCAAACATTTTCCAACTAGTACCATCAACTAGATGACGTAACACATCTTTGTCCGTACTCTTCCAGTATGGTGCCAAATCATATTTCTGGCGGTATGACTCAAAAGCGAACATTTTCTACAATCTTGGTGGAATGGGAAAATAACACAGTTTCTCATATGAAACTTTCTCCCCCTTCTTCGTATCCCACCTAGATTTGCCACATATATGCCACTTCTCAAATTTTTCATTCTCTTTATAATAAAAAAACACAATCATTCAAACACACATCATTTGTAATGTACCATGCCCAAACTTTGTAGCTTCTTGTTGCACTCCTCATACGAAGAAGGCAAAGTATGACCTTTAGGCAGAAGACGATAGAAATATTAAAAAAGTTCGGTAAAAGAGGTGTTTGTCCACTTGTTTGCGATACAGTTAGTGAAGGTGAAACACAAACAAAAACCATAAATTAGCTGGGAATGTCGGGTATGTGACATTTAAACATATCTCTTGGTATTTCAACACAACGGACTGATAAGTTGGCAAAACTTGCGAGGTGCAGGGATACAAAGTCGGTCAATAACTTAGAGGTAGGTTTTGATAATCTAGGAATCGGTTAATTAGTACATAGGATAGGTAGAAAAAATTATACAATTAGGAAAAAAATAATAATCAACCATAAACTCTATGAAAATATGTTTACAAGTAACTCAGTGATAAGAAGTGTGTTTGATTAAATTTAAATTCATAAAAAATTCAGTACTTTTAGTTATTGAAACTGACATTCACATGTCTAGTATTATCGTTTAATAATATAATTATAAAAAAATTATTGATTAAAAATAATTCTAAAGGTAAAGGTGAGATGAGATTAGATTTGTACAATGAAAAAATTAATTTTTTTTTTAGATAAAAAACTTATTTAAAATTAGACTATCAAGGGCGGAGCCAGGAATTAGCGTTAGGGGGGGGCCAAGGGGGTTCGGGGGCAACGCCCGCGAAAATTTTTTTTTAGCCGTATTTACACAATAAGTCTATATATTATGTAAAAATTGCAAAATAGGTCTTTATATTATGCAAAAATACACTATATGTTCCTATATTGTATAAATATTGCTATATAACTCTCAATATTAACTTTTTAATTAATTATTCTATAAATTATTTTTTTTAATACAAAATACTATATATTTTGTTGTAAAAAAATAAAAAAATCATACAAATAAAGTAATTTATATTCAAATAAAATAAATTTTAAAATTTAGGGGGGGCCAAATGAATATTTTTTAAAAGTTTGAGGGTTAATTACTAATATTTTTTTTTTTTTTTAAGAATAGTTATAGATTTTTTTTTTTTTTTAAATCGGGGGGCCATGGACCCCCCTAGGCACAACACAGCTCCGCCTCTGTAGACTATAACCCTTTTCAGTTTTCAACCAAAAAAATTTCCCCAAATTTAATTATTAGCACTACCCATATTAGAAAATACCAAAATGAAAAATGAAAAATTAAATCGAATCTCTCAAGTTGTGTAACTTTTTAACCCTTAAACGTAAATTTCTGAATCGGTACAAGGTATCGTGTTTATGAGATCAAACTTAATCTAAATCAAAATGACTTTGTAGAAAAAAAAATAATGCTTTAGTATATTATCATCACAAGAGAGAAAGATTACATACAATTATTCTACTCTTTATTATTTGATATCATCACGAAAGAGAAAGATTGCATAGGATTATACTAAGCAATTGAATGTTGAAACTACTTAATACATCACTACATATTTATGTTTCTAAGAAAACATTTTAGGTACTAATACCATCAATCTATGTATAGCAATCTAATTTAATAGTAGTAACTAAGATAATACATAAGTTACCAATTAATAAATGACATAGTTTGAATTTTAAACGCAGCCATAGATTTTTAGTTTTAGTAAAAATTAATCTCATCTCAAATTTCAAGAATCTTTTCATTCTTGCCAGCACACTAGCATGATGACACACCGCCAGAGTATGTAAAATTTTGCTCTCTGCTCCTTCACTAGCCGGTTGCATCTCCGGCCACATGACCTTAATGGATCTCCAGCGTGCCTCTTACTGAAGTTAATGTCCCCATTTTGTTGCTTCATAAGTGCTTGAGAGAAAAGAAAATTTCGAAGAGAAGGTGAGAGAGTAAGAAAGAGAAGTAAGAAATTATTATTATCTTAGTGGTACTGATACTTCTATAGTACTAGTAGTCTAATATATAAGTGAATTACTAGAGATGATTATATGGTGTTTTGAGTATCCATGGCCTACCAAATTTATGATATATAAATTTCAATGGTTAAAGTTTTGCTACTTATTTTGTATTTTTTTTTTCAATCGGTTCCACGAAGCACTAACGCTTCGGTCAGCTAATACCCAGTCGCCCAAATCGGGCAGTAATTTGCATCAAAGCTGTCTCCTAAAAAATCACGCTGTCTAGCATCCCGCGCAGCTCTGTCCGCCAAGCCATTGCTTCGTCTAGGGATATGCATAAAGAGCATGTCACCATGTTCTTCCGCGATAGCCCGAATCCTCTTAATGTAAGACTTGACTTTCCACCACGTTGCTGACAGCGATTTGATACCTTGAATTAAATCAAGGTTGTCTGAGCAGATCGTTGATCTCTTAGACGTGTCCTGTTTAGCCAAGTTTGCGGCTTCCAGCACCGCAATCCCTTCCCCTCTGCCGCTGAGTCCGTCCACACACTCCTGGAGAACACTTGTCTTGTGTTGGAAGAAAATCCCCTTCTGACAAGTCCGATCCCGCACTGCTCTGATCTCTGCTTAAAAGAAGTGTCACACGTGAATAGAACTTGTGTTCATGGAGGAGTATGAGAACTTTTCGCGTGACTGGTGCCCCCGTTTGCTGTCCAATGTCTACCTCCGGCAAAGTATCCATCCAATTCTGACCAAATAAATCCCTCATAGCAACGTTAGTAGCAAAAATAACTGTATTAACATCTAGTACCCCATGTTCATGTAAACTTTTCATTTTATGTTTCCAAATCTGCCAAAACATCAATAGGATATACGCTGTCACAACTCTTGTCTCCCATGTCGACTTATCTGCCATCTCCATGATAAGTAGGATCCATTCCCAAGATTCGTTGGTTCCGTCTCTGATATGCAGATTTCGAGAGTTGAACCCGCCCATACGTGTTTATAAAAAAAACGTAAAAAGTAAGTGAAGTGCTCTCCGTTTGTTCTTCACACCAGGTGCACCAATTGTTGTCACTACACTTTTTGTCATACGAGTTAGCCTGTGTAGGTAAAATGTTCCTGCAAGTTCCCCAGGCAAAATTCAAAACTTTGCTAGGGACATTAGATTTCCAGATTTTTGACCAAAGGGTCGTATTCTGTATCTGAGCATGTACCGAAGACTGTTGTTCATTCAACTAAAAGTCTCGTGTAAGAATTTTGTAACCTGAATTGGTAGTATACTCCCTAGAGTGGGTATGTGGCCATGTAAAGATATCCTACTCCTCCCTGGTTAAAATTGGTATCTTCACGATCTCTCCTTTGACTGGCCCCGGGATGTTCGCATTAATTATTTCCCAGTCCCACTCATCAGTGTGTTGTTTCATAAGCTGATCCAAAATATCAATTGTCGTGTTGTTGGGTTTGTCATTAATCAGTAGTGACGGTAACCACTTGTGCTCCCAGATCCTCGTAGACTCCCTGTTACCAATCTGTACCAAACACTGCTTGACCAACAAGTCACGACCTTCTAGGATACTCGCCCAGGACCATGATCCGTTCTGTCGCAGTTTAACTTCTAAGAATTCCTTATGCTGGTAGTATATCCCTTTTAGTACTCTGGCTGCTAATGTCTCCAGGTGCTGGAGGAATCTCCACGTTTGCCGTGCCAAAAGAGTCGTATTAACTTGTTTCAAGTCTCTAAATCTCATGCCTCCAATGATCTTTGTTTCTGACATCTTTTTCCATTCCAGACAGTGTATTTTCCTTCTTTCCAAAGAGTTCCACCAAAACGTGCAATTATTGAGGTTACCTTCTTACAAAATCTAATCGGGAACGAGACAATAGACATCGCGTAAGTAGGAATAGCCTGAAGGACTACCTTAATCAGCACCTCTTTGCCTCCTTCCGAGAGAATTTTTGCGATACATCCTTGTGCTTTGTTATAAACTCTTTTCGCTACACTTATTTTATATTAAAAAAGTGTAAATATGAGATATATGGTTTAAGTCTTTTTTTTAAAACATGAATGAACTAATTCTTATTTACCTGAAAATATATATAGAAAGACGTACATATTCTTTAAGAATTTAGTTGTAGTAAACGAATATGAATTTTATTTTAAATTTAATTTTTTTTTAACTTTTTTCATAATAAATCACACTCTATTCTAAATATGGGTCTCTATCCTAAATCTTCCTCTTCCTACGTAATCTTTGACAAGAATCCTAATAAGTTAACTTTCTTATTTTTCATTTTAACCGTGGTCTCATCCTAATCCCAGCAAAAGTAATTCCCGCTTCTATATCCCCTTTTTTGGCAAAACAAAATGAAGGTTTCATTCTCCTAAGAAACTTGAGTTTAAGACCTGTGGTTTTCAGTCTAAGGTGATGTCGCGCTCACTCACTTGAAAAATTATGGCAGAAGATATATTTATCTTTGCGAAGGATGTAACTGGTGGTCCTTTGTGTGTTCTAAAAATAAATGCAAATGCTAATCGAACCACAACCGCAAGTGTACGGTTGTCCCAAGTAGTATGTATGATAATACAGATTCGTTCCAAGGACGGATGGTTGATCACAATGTTTAGCAAGTAGTGATTGATGCACTTATGAAAGTAAAAGATAATAAAATGTTTGTTTGGTTTTGTTGATTAAAGCTAATGAATGAAAGACAAATTATAAATGCAAGTAAAAGCTAAGACGCAAGTAAAATAAGTGAGAACGCAATATGAGATGTAGTACTTGAGAACGCAAGGATCCTCCTAATCTTACTTCCTAACTTATGTTGTTTAAGGGCTAAATTGGTCAATTACAATGGTCGGGATTCTAAATTCCTTATACCCCCGTCAGGGTGGACTATAAGGCGATCCTAAAGTGTCACTAGTCCCGTCAGGGTAAATATGATCCACCGTTGGATGATTAAGTGTTTTACCTCATTGGCCCTAGAATTAACTAAGTTCGTCAGAATCAATAGCTTTTATCCTAGATTGAATAATTAATTCTATACCTAAACCCTCCGTCAGGATGATCCACACGCCACTTATGTGGAATAGCTTAGATACTAATACCTAATCTTTGTTCGCGACTCTAAAATCAGTAAATAATCACAAATTATCGAAAAGAGTAATAAACCCAATCTAATTTAATTTAGCATAAACCCAAATTCAACATTCGTTATTTCATAAAATTAAGATTCACCCATTGTTTGTTCTCAAGCACTATGAAAAGCTTAGCTCATATTAAAATTAAAAACTAAATTAAAAGAAATGGAATTCATATTGTTTACAAAATTAAAATATAAAAAGGAACCTAATTTCCGGAATTGGAATGACTACGAACGGAGCTATAGACCCACTCCAGCTCTTGTAGCTTCTTCTTCTTACTTCTGTTGCTTCTCTCTGGTGTTTAATCTTGTGGAATGTGAATTGTATGAAAAATAGAAGTCCAGACCTCCTTTTATAAGCATAAATTCGTTTTAGGGCTTGGACCAGAAAACAGAATATTAATTAAATGTCCAAGCCCACTTTCTAAGCCCAAAATCCCGTAACTGCTGATACACCTTCACTAAAATGGCTCCCGATGCGTTATGACTCCGATTGACCTCATTCCAGTTGCTAAAGTTCCGTAACTCGATAAGGAATGTTTTCTCTTCAAAGGTCAGCGGCTAAATCATCGCTTAAGCACCTCGAAATCAGCACTCTATGGCCTGGAAAATGGATTTTCAGCTCTAAAAATAATATCTTCGGGATTTATCTTCAAGTCTTGACTCTAATTAACGATCTTTGACTTTCTCCTCGGATTCCTCTCCTAGCTAACATCTAAAACCTGTAAACTTTACACTAAAAATACCAATATTACGCGCAAAAGTTTAATAAATTAAAAATGCTAGAAATAAAAAGGAAATTCCGGATTATTGCATATTAAGTCCAAAAGTCTATCGAATTAAGTAAATAAACACCAAAAATGATGTCTCCCAAGGGTCGAAATTAAGAACAATTAGGGAGACATCAGTAACCTACCGTAAACGATGGTTTGCTGGGATTCGACCCTTGGCCTCCTCTTGGCTCTTTTGGGTGAAAGGGGGTTTGACCTCGCTTTGTTTGGGATTCAATTGAAGGGTTATTTATGGTTTCTTGCATCTTTGCTTTGTGGTTTCTTCTCATCTGGTGCTGTCAGAATTCTTTGGGAAGACAACAGAGAAGCCTTAATATTCTATGTTGCGGAAATTAGTCTCTCTTCATCTTTTTGGAGAGATTGGTGGAATAAGGATAGGGATTGATGGATTATTGTTCGCTTTTGGGCAGATTTTGGGATAAAGATGCTCGTAGGTGGTGGCTTTGGTTTGGTAGCTACTCTTTTTGTGGGGGTGTGGGTAGGGGGTGGGCTCTCTTGCAAATTTGTTTTTTTCTACGTCACTACTGCGATTTCTTCACAAAAACTTGGGTTTTTTTGTGTGTAAGTTGGTTAGATGGGGTATTGAAGATTACCCCTCCCATTTTTCTTTCTCTTTTATCAAAGTCAATAAAGTGGTTTAGTGGCTGAGTGTTCTCTGCCTCTTCTATTCTTAGAAGTGTTGTTCTAGAGGCTTGTTAGATGGGGTTATCCGCTTTACTGTAGGCTATGAAGTAGAGATTTAATGGATGGGGATAGGTACAATATTTTTTTTGTCCATTACATCGGTTTCGAGGCTTTGGGGTTGGTTTCGGGTTTTATTTTGAGTCTATGTGGTTGTAATATGATGGTTTTGTGGATGGAGTTTTTCATTCTCATGGTTGGAGTTACTAAGTTTCTTTCTACAAATAATATTTTGTCTTATTTACTATAGGTGTTGCCCAAGGTTTTTCACAATTCATATTTATACCTAGGAAATATTTGATACTCTTTTCTTCATTCAAATTCTTTCTCTCTTCTTTTTTTCTCTTCCTCAGACTTAAGTAGATTGTCTTCTTTTTCTTCTCTTACCTAGTTATAGCCTCACGCTATAATCACGCTTTGCCATTGGCAAAAAAGCCTATTAAGAATCATGAGTTAGATGTGTTGGACATGTGTGTTAAGGTCAATGACATCTCCTTTACAGATAAAGAATGAGTAATAGTGAAAAAAGCGGTAGTTGAGCAGAAATCCAAACCTTGTGTATTCAAGTACTACATCAAAAAGAGTGGGGATTAGAGCATGATATCGATATGGAGGAGTATACCCCAATACCTTTAAGATGACGTATGAGATTAGGTTTGATTTTTCCTTGGTTTGGAGAAACCACCCATGCATCTTTATGAGGTTCCATGTCATTATCAAACTGTAGCCAGAGTACTCCTTTTTTGATAATTTGAATCTGTCTATTCTTTTACATGGGATAGAGTGGAGAGACATGCACTTATCCCAAACTATTGAAACGTTGGAAGCTTTGGAATTTTGGGTTGGAAATTTGACTGAGATGGATTATCTATCTGCTATGTCTGATAAGGATATTGAAGTTCTTCGCTAAGGCTTTCCCCTGTGGCTTAATTATTAAACAGGAAGACAAAAATGCATGTGTTAGCTTTAAATATGAGAACATTGGGATTGTGTGTTTCAGGTATGGGCTTGCGATGCATATTAGAAACAATTGTAAAACAAAGATTGTGTTCCCTCATGAGTTAGATGACCTATCTAGATATTGTAGGTTTGAGAAAGATATGTTTGTTAATGTAGTCTTTGATGTTGAGTATTTAGTGTACCCTTTGAAAGATTTGGACAGAGTGATGTTGAGGAATTGGAAGAGGAGGATAATATTAAGAAGGCGATAGTAGGTTTGGAACATCCTGGTTTACACACTAATTGTTTGGTAGCAAGAATTCTGGTCGAGAAAGCTAATAGCTACAAGGATCTTGGGTCCAAGGGTTTGAGGGTGCATGATTGTGACAAAGGTTAGCTTTTGGTTAGCACTTTAGCAACAAAATTGAATGAAATTTGTGATGATGGTTCTTTTGGAAAATTAGCTTCCATTCAATAAGGTAATTTCTCTTCAAGAAACTGCAAAAATGGGTTTCCCCCATATTTGCATCAATATCCAATAGGTGATATTGTAAGGCAGAGTAACAAGACTTATAAGAAAAAGAAGGTCACAAGAAATGAGTTTTTTCTTCATCCACTAAGTCCTTTATCAAGTAGAGTTAGATGAAGCCTCTAGAGGAAAATGATGGAGAATTTGTAAACAACCTAAAGGCATCCCAAAAACATTATCATAAGAAAGGAAATGGGAAGGAAAGTGTTGTTGAAAAATGAAGAAAAAGAAAGGAGACAAGTATTCGAATCATATGAATTTATACACTATATCCTTTTATCAAGACATGCAAAGGCTTCGGTAAGTTTAGGGTTACATTAGGCTTGCCTGTTAGATTAGAAGGTAAGTTGATGTCTCCCTATTTGTTCTAATTATTAGCCCTTAGTAGACGTTCTTTTAGTTGAATATTTGACTTATTTGATAGATTTCGATGTTTATTTCGTCATATTGCACTTTCTCCCGTTGGAATTAGACTATTTACATTTTTAGAGCTTTTGTGCGTTAATTTGGTTATTTTTAGTGCAAAGTTGATAGGTTCTTGAATTTCATGAAAAAACAATACAAGGAGGAGAAGTGAGAATTAAAGTCTTAGATTATTTTTAGTGTGTTAGGAAATATTTTGTTTGAGTTTCTAATTTTAGAGTGCAATTTCTTATTTCTAGTCTTGATTTAATGATTTATTAATTTTTAAAGAATATGCGGTTTAATTATTTATTTATTGTGAAACTTTAAAGATATATGGTAATTAATTAGAGATCAAGTGAAGTCTAAGAAGTAAATGAAAGAAGATATACATGGAAATTGGAAGATTAATGTATTGTTTGGACTCATTTTTTTAAAGGAAAGGAAAGAAAATGATAGAAATAAATTTTATTTTCCTTAGTTTGAATTCAAATTTTTAATTAAAGGAAAGTAATTCAATGTATTACAGAATCCTTTATTTTCCTTTAAAACGTCAATTATATAATCCTCCCGTTGTGGAGTCATTTCAAAGGAAATGAAATGATTTTTTTTTTAAAATGTCACAACTAACCTTACAATTTTAATATATAATATTTTTACATAACACAAAAGGGTATAAAGGTATTTTTGTGTAAAATAATCATTTCCTTTCGTTTAATAATGTGATACCAAACAAGTGATTTCTTAATCAATTACTTTCTTTTCCTTTATTAAATTTTTTATAATCCAAACACGGTTATCACTTTCCTTTCCATTCCTTTAATATTTTTATATTCCTATCATTTCCTTTACTTTGATAATCTGAAATCCAAACAATGCATAAGGAAGGAAATATGCAAAGAAGGCAAAGATAAAGTTACCAAATAAATCCGAAATTCTAGCTACGTTCAAAGACGAGCTCATAACTCAATATTGGATAGGAATTTGGGAGAGTTGTCTGGACCAATGGATAGAGCTTTCCGAGACAAGTGATTTCGATATAAAGAACGCATCAAACGGATAAGTATTGAAGAAGATATGACCAAAACAAATTATCAACAGAATCTTACCTTTCCACTCCAAGTAAAAACGAATTAGGACTTCCTAGCACCTATAAATACACCTTTAGCCTCCTCTTTTGACACACTTTAGATAATTACACAAGAGGCTTAAGGTTTTCAAGTCAGAGCAAGAAGGTAGAGGAGACGCTAGCGCTGTAGGAATTCTGTTCTTATAACAACAGCCAACCCAACCATTAGGTTATCCTACTTCTTTTTCTGTATTGAGAATTATGTATTCCTTTTATTTAATTTTAGTTTTTAATTTCGTTATGAACTAATTTCTTTGGTACTTGAGAATCGCTATATGGGTTGAACCCAAATCTATTTAATTTATGTTTTCTGAATTTGGGATTTAATGGTTTAAATTAGACTAGGTATTTTGTGTTGACTATTATTTTGTTTTAATCACTAATTTTGAAGTCATGAATCAAACATAGCTCATAGTAATTAAGCTATTTACTTTGGTGGGGAAGTGATCGCCTTGACGGGGGGAGGGGGGGGTTTAATTACAGACTTAGATAATAGACGCGTAGTATTCGTTATTGACCCTGATGGGCTTAACTAACCATGCAGCCAATGAGGTAAATTATTATTCATTTGAAAGTATCTTATAATCGCCTTGACGGGGTTTGTAATACCGTAGGATAGCTCCTAAGTCCACCCTGACGGGGGTTAGGAGATATTAGAGTCCCGACTAGCACAATAATACCAATTTAGCCCTTAAACAGAAGCATTAATTAGACAGGTTAGGTGAAACCCTTGCGAGGATCAAGTACTCTCTCTCTTCTGAAGTTTAAGTCTCTTTCTTGCTTTATTTTATTTCCGTAATTTATTTTCTTGCATCTTAAATTTAAAAACAAAATAAAAAGTTTTATTTTATTTTTCTGTTAAGCAATTACTACTACTATTCGATTAATACCTGAGTTGTGCCTAATCTGTCCCTGAGAACGAAACCCGATTTATCGGACATTACTTGGACAACCGTGCACTTACGGTATTGTGGTTCCTTATTTTCAGTTCTTAATTTTATAACACACCAGGACCCACCATAAGTTTGTTATCAGTAAGAGGAAAGCATCTTTGGCTATGACTCTACACGATCAACCTAAAGAGGGACACAAAGTTGGAGGTGGCTCCTCAAGCACCCTGGTGTCAACACAATACTAGTAGAGAAGTCTTCTTACTCTTCCAGCTCTAGCAATTTTCTTCCCCCTGAAAAAGAATCCATATCCATCCATTCTCCAGATTCAAGTGTAGCTGAGATTCCCAAGAGTTGCTTCCTTAGGAGTGTATATATGAATTGTTTTGCAGGGTCAAGTGAGTAAGAAGAAGACCCCTGGAAAAATAAGGAGGAAGAGGATAGTCAAAAGGAAGAGTAGGAAGAGGAAGACAAAGATGTTAAGGGAGACACAACCTAGACATTTTTGAGGATACTAGATAATAGCAGCTCGGGGAAGGAGAAGGTGAATGTGACGATGTAGGAGAACTCACTGTAGGGACGTGCACTTCCCCTTAATCAAGCTGTAAAACCTGTATAAGTTTCATATGTTGGAATTGCAAAGGGAACGAAAGTCCCTTGAAAAAACACCATATTCCTCCATCTTATTATCTTTTAAAGTTTATGTTGTGTGTTTGTTTGAGACTAATATGAATTCTTGTAATGTAGATTGTTTTGTTAATAATCAATGTAAGGATTTTAGCATGTCTTTTTGTTTCCACTCTTGGTGATACATGGTTATTGAGAGAGTTCATGCTTGTGTGGAAGAAGCATATCTCATTAGAAGTTTTATTTTTGTGTAATTTTCTTATTATCACCCGCGTCAAAGATCCTGCCAGTATCTTTTGGTATCTTCTTTTTATTTATGCCCCAAATGATTTTGGGGAATATCTTGAACTTTGGGAAGATATTTCTACTCTGAGTAGTTGATTTGACGAGCCTTAGATGATATTTGGGGACTTCAATGATTATTTTAAATCCTTCGAGAAGCAAGGGATAAGATACTCCAACGATAAACACAAGGATACCTTCAATGATTTCATTATTTTGAATAACCTCTTTGATCTTTCTCCTAAGTTATGCTTTTTCACTTGGTCGAATCGTGGAAAAGAGGATCAACATGTTAAATCCATACTTGACAGAGATCTTGGAGACAAAAGATGGATAGGACTCTTCCCCAATGATATCCCTACAATCCATCCGGCTATTGGATCTGACCATTCTTCAATCATTGTTGATAGCGAACGCTCTTTCAGGGATTGTCCAAAAAGAAGGTTTTAAACGTAGCACGTATGGCTTAATGGGGTTACTTGTGAGGATGTGGTCCTCCACTCTTGGGGTTATTTTGTTGTTGGTGTGGGTAGGATGGGTCAGAAAATGAAAAAAATAGATTATGATTGTTTTTTTATTGTTGGAGCAAAATTACCTTTAACAATAAATTTTGACTTATCAAAGGTCTTCAAAAATGACTTACAATCCTTCAGACCCAATATTGCAATACATAGATGCTTGGGAGATGAAATCAATTACAATTTCCTTGGACAATATTTGGAGCTAAAAAGAAGCTTTTTGGAAGGCATGCTTTAGGGAAACTAGATTGAACTCGGAGATAGGAACACTATTTTCTTTGAAGATTCATTAAATGAATAAAAGTAGGAACATGATTACAATGATTCAAGATGAGAATGTGGTTTGGATTGAAGACCAAGACACTATCAAAGGTATGTTCTTTAATTTCTATAACAACATTTATAGGGGTGAGTTCGATGAGTGCAGTATTGAGGCTACCAATTATATTCCATGTAAAGATACCCATGTTATGATACGGGAGCTGACTAATCCCTCGTCAACGGAAGAGGTCAAAGTAGTAGATTTTAGATTCGGAAGCAAGAAATCTTTGGTGCCTGATGAATACTGGGACTTTTTTACCAAAAATTCTGGCACACTGTCAAGTTTGATGTCTTTGATATGGTTTGTAGTTTCTTTGATGGAAAGCTGGATATTCAAACTCTGAACAAGATAAACATTACGTTGGTTCCTAAAGGGTAAATTCAAGAAAGGATCGAGGTCTATATGCCTATTTCTTGTGCAAAGTTTGACTATAAGATTATAGTATCGGTTCTGGCAGAGAAATTTAAAATAGTTCTTGAGGTTGTCATTTATCTGAAGCAATCAACTTCTATGAAAGGTATGGCTTAACAAGAAAATATTATCCTTGCCCACGAAGTTACCTTCTTCTTCAGGAGAAACCAAAAATCCAAAGCACTCTATCGCATCAAGTTGGATATGACAACATCATATTAAAATGTTAGATGAGATTTTTTGGAGACGGTCCTTCATAAAGGTTTTGAGGAGGTGTGGATTAGGTGGACTATGAATTGTGTTATGACGATACGTTACTAACTGACCTTTAACGGGGAATCATTGAGCACAATCACTCCTCTTAATGGTATTAGGCAGGGTGACCCCATTTTCCCCTTTCTTTTTGCCTCATTACGGGAACCCTTATGGGTCTGATTAATTTTGAAGGTAGAGAAGATAACATCTCTGAGATTTTGAGATTAAACTAGCCAGAGGTTGACCACTCCCGCTCACTTGTTTTTTGTGGATGATTTTTTCTTTCTTCTTTCCTCAAAGATGATGAGATTTTTTGCTTTTTAAAGAATTCGTGAAACTTATTGTGAAGTATCGGAAGTCAAACTTTATAAGTGTAGTATATGCTTCAATTTGGGATAATATAAGGGTTATGGTCTCATCCTTCTTAGGTATCCGACGATCATATTTTATTAGAAAATAACTTGAGATTCATCTGAATCATGAAGGGTGTAAGAAAAATACCTTCACTAAGATAGACTTACAATAAAAAAACAACGAGGTGAAATGAAAAACTTCTCTTTGATAGAGAAAAGAGATTTTAATAAATCGGTTCATTAGTCTTTACCAAACTACGCAAGATTTGTACTTAAATTTCCAAAAATTTTTTGTAAAGAGATGTTCCAGATGGTGGCTCCGTTCTGGTAGAGGTTAGGAGGAAGAAATCGGAAACACCCGAAAAACCGAGACAATATTACAAAGGCTAAAGATAAAAAAGGTTTCGGGTTTTAAAATTTTGAAACTATGAACTTTTCCTTGTTGGCGGACACAACCTAGAAATTGCTCAACAAAGCTATACCGACATATATTTAAAAAAAGAAAAAGAAAAAACATTTACAAATTTAAACAATCTAACTGCCGTGCACATTTGTGTGAAAGGTCCTTTCCCCAAACTCAGAATCGAACAATCCTCTCCTTCTTTGTCAACTTCTCTCACAAACAAAGAATCCTAACCATATCTCCACCTCCTTACAATCTTCTCAGGTTTGCCTTCTTTCTTCGTTAATTATTTATATTAATAGATAAGGTCAGCTTAGTGTTCACCTAACACTTCTTCTCCTATTAATTTTACAATTTAATCTGTATTTGATTTTTCGCGTTATTATTATGGTTAGAGTCAATTAAATTTACTCGAGATTGGAAAATTTAGCTTTTGAATATAAATTTTAGTTTCCATTTTATAGCAAATTTATTAATCGGTGGAGAAGCTATAAAAATGTCCGCATTGAGATCGGAGATGGACTGGAAATGGGAAAACGCCACCTCCGGTGCCTTAGCTGGCCTCGTCACCACCACTTTATTACATCCTCTTGATGTTGTCCGTACCAGGTTCCAAGGTAATTAATTATTTAAATATTCCCCAAATATATATATATTATATATATATATCAATTTTCTCATATATCAAAATATTACACGCTTATAATCTTTTAATTTGTTTATATAGTTAACGATGGCCGAATTACAAACCTTCCGATTTACAAAAATACCCCTCATGCTCTCTTCACTGTTGCTCGAACTGAGGTTTGTTATATATATTGTTAGTTAGTTAGTTAGTTAGTATATTGTTAGTGAGTTAGTTATGCAGATACATATAGGATTATGTGTGTAATGTATTGTAATCATTAACTAATTGTTTCAGGGTTTAAAAGGAATATACGCAGGATTTTACCCAGCAGTTCTAGGGTCAACTTTTTCGTTAGGACTATATTTTTTCTTGTAAGTCCAACTATTTTTAATAAATTGCACTATAGGTTACTAATAAATAAATATAATTTCCATTTTTTCAGCTATAGTAAAGCTAAACAAAGGTATTTAGAGACCAGAAAGGAGCTAAGTCCAGGTCTTAATCTTATTGCAGCTGCAGAAGCAGGAGGATTGGTTAGCATTTACACGATATGGTAATTGCACTTTAGTCCCTATATTATTCATAAATTGATATAACACCCCCATCAGGTTTGCTTATGCACAAATCCTCTTTGGCTTGTGAAAACAAGATTACAACTTCAAACTCAACATCATTCTCGTCCATATTCCGGATTTCATGGTTTGCATTAATTTATTATTTTCGCATTTTATTTTTATTTTTATTTAATATTTAACTCATTTCAGATGCTTTAAGAACTATACTTAAGGAAGAAGGGTGGAGAGCTTTATACAAAGGACTTGTGCCTAGTCTTTTATTGGTTAGATTTTTTGACGAAAATACCCTTTATTATATATACCTGTTATGACGAAAATGCCCTTCATAATTAGTTTTTTTTTTCTTTCCTTTAAAACTAATTGTAATGGGTAATTTTGTCTAAAAGGGTATATATTCTTAGCTGTTTCAAAAGACAGGGGCTGTTTTAAACATATTTGTATAATACAGGGACTAATAAGTAATTTTGTTAAAGCAGGTTACACATGGAGCTATTCATTTCACAGCATATGAGGAACTTCGAAAAGCTATAATTAATTTCAAATCGCATAATAATAAAAGTAATAATTCATTGGTGAGTTTCTTAATTAAACTATTCTGATTTAACTTCATAAATATCATCTCAGATGTATTAAATGTTTTATATTTTTAATATACTTGCATTAAATATTTAATTTTAACAATGAATTAGATATAAAATATTTTAATCTATCCAAAGAAAGTGCAAATCTAAAGTTATATAAGCTTATAATCTTATTTTATTAATTTACAGGATTCTTTTGATTATGCAATATTAGGAGGTTCTTCTAAAGTTGCTGCAATTCTTTTGACTTATCCATTTCAGGTACTTTTCTTTTTGGTCCCTCAAAATTTCGAAATCTTCCCTTGTCCCCCTTAATTTATTTTAAATGATTTTTTTAAGCTGTGATTTATTTTGTTGTTTCTATTGTATAGGATTTGCATAATATAGGACTTAAAATGCAATTAGCTCATATAATTTTTAATATAGGGACTTATAGTGCAATTTTCACCTTAAATGATCTTTTTAAGCTTCGATTTATTTTGTTGTTTCTATTATATACGATCAGCATAATATAGGACTTAAAAAATGCAATTAGCTCATATAATTTTTAATATAGGGACTTATAATTCAACTTTTGCATAATATAAGGACTTATAATGCAATTAACTAAGAAAACAAGGGGAGCAAACAAAAAGTCATGTTATATGTAATCGGGCTTGATAAGTTTTGGGGTTTGAGTTTGATTTTTTGAAATTATAATTTTTAATAATAAATAGATATTTACTTTTTGGTTTTTTTAAAATCAATTAATTAATTACTTAACAATGAAATTGCTAATAGAAGGTAAAAATTTAATACAGGTGGTAAACTGTAAAAACCATGATAGTATAGGGGTAAAAATGGTATTTTCTTTAATATTGACTTTTAAAGTCTATTAACTGAACTATTTTTCTGATTCTACTTTTTCCAGGTTATTCGTGCTCGATTACAGGTATAATTTTTTAAATTAAATTTATTTTCGAAACTCGTAATTATTTTAAATTTTCCTTTTTTTTTCTTCCAATTTATAGCAACGTCCAAAAATGGATGGAAGTCCAAGATATATGGACAGCTGGCATGTTGTGAAGGAAACTGCTAAGTGAGTAAATTATCATATAGGTCCCTCATCTATTAGATATAAGCATTTAAGTCAAAATGAATTTTTTGTCCAGTCTTTGTTTGAATGTTTTGTTGTTTCTATGATTTAATATAGGTTATTTTGTACAATATGAGGACTTATAGTGCAATTGATTTAAACAATAATAATATAGGGGCTTATAGTGCAAGTTTTGACTTACAGGTTTGAGGGGCCACGAGGGTTTTACAAGGGTATAACTGCAAATATGTTGAAAAACGTACCAGCAGCTTCGATTACATTCATAGTGTACGAGAATGTATTAAATATGTTAAAGTTAGCAAAGAATCGAACTTCGAAAGAGCAAAAAGGTGACTAAACTAGAAGATATGGTGAGTTTAATTGAATAGTTTTACTTATTTTTAGTCACGGATTGTTTAATTTAGAGGGTGAAAAAAGAAATTACAGTTGATAAAGATGAAAATTATTGAAAAGTGGAATAGATTTTGAAAATATATTTCAATTTTTAAGACTAGGTGGTGGTATTTTTTTTTTATTGGTTGAAACACATTATATTTT
Source organism: Nemophila menziesii (assembly GCA_029959085.1). NCBI lineage: Eukaryota > Viridiplantae > Streptophyta > Magnoliopsida > Boraginales > Hydrophyllaceae > Nemophila > Nemophila menziesii. Next base: position 42,148,352 of record JARWIR010000004.1, on the reverse strand, counting down.
TTGTTTTTTGTTTTGGTTGAAAATATCTTCAACTTTGATTCTCTATCATTTCTCAACAGATCTTACATTTTAGTTTCAAAATTTATGGAATTTATTATTGAATATGAAGTATTAGCACTGAAAATTGAAGAATCCACACATAATTGATGTTCGAATCACTCGATTTCACCATTGATTCTATATCTAGGGTTTCCAAGTATTTAAGATATGAGGAGGGAAGTTAAAAAAGTGTAATTTATTCCAAGTATTATAATATTTAAGTAGTATGTGATATTTATAGATAATATACATTTAAGATGATGTTAGAAGCTAGTAATATAGAATTAGGGGTTGTTAGTAATAACTTGTTAATATTAAATATATTTTATTTAAAATATTAAATTTAATTCTAGGTTCTTATAAATAAATTAAAATATGAGAAAATTATAAACCAAAATTATTTTTTACTTGTAATTTTAAATTTTTACTTTTTTATCGTTCAAAGGTAATTATTAGTTATTTCCAAGATGCTCTACAAATTAATAATAGAACAAAAAATAAGTGCAAATTCAGGTGCAACTTTTAGATCTTAAGTTGATCAAACAAATCACTGATTTCTTAAACTAACAAAAGAAAACATGATTCATTTTTTAAACTAATTAGACAATAAAGAACTGAAATCAAATGACTATGTAAACCTATTTGTATACTACTTTGATCACTCATAAAGAATAATTCTGCTATTATCTCCATAGTAGAACTAATGATACTTGTTGTATTGGCCATTCAATAAATCAGATTACTGTATATATTAATAAAATGTTATGAAAATCACTATTTGTCTTATTAGAGTTTTAACCATTTCTAGTTTATCAACATTTAAGAAAAATCGTGATTCAAAATAGCTGCTCAAGAATAAGATCCTAACGTGATAGTGATGCAAAAGTGTGGAACACTGAGAACATGTACTTAGGAGTAATGATTCAGTGACAAGAGAACAAAGAAGTTTAATGGGGGTCTTCTGTTATACGTAACTAAAGCAACTACATAAAGAAGTTTTCAAGTTACTAATGAGATTACGGTCGTTGTTTTCCAACTAAATATGGATGTTATGTTTGACCAAATCCATTTGAACATTACTCATTTAAGTGCAAATTTATGTGCCCTAATTAAGAGTACATTTTCAAATTTACTCCTTTAGGATTTTGTGAATGGTTTGCAATCTTTCTCTCTACTTTTTCGATCTTCTTTTGATTGCATGCATATTCCTTTTTTAGTCTTGGCTTGACTTACGTTACTACTTGTGATTATATCATTTTTTTTGTTATCTGGGTTCTGGGCTAGCTTGCGCGCACCCGACTAGTCCCACGGAGATATACATGCCTTCCTATATATATTCTCATTGTTTGATGAGCTTTCCTTTGGATTGATTAGCTTGCCAATCTGAATTGTTTCCAAAAAAGAAGAAAGGCATATTATATGGGTGAAAATATGGAAACTTCATCACTTTTAACCTCTTGCTCTTATTACTTTCCTTTTGATTTTTGCATTGCCATGTTTAGCATGTTCCAAAAAGCTAACCAAAACATATATCCATCAACCAGTTGGGTTAGCTCAACTGGCCAGAGCCTTGCTATTTTTTCAGCACTTAAAGAGGAGGTCCATTGTAAAGTAAGAGGTACAAAGCTCGAACACCTCCCTGAACATGGGCAACCTAGTTCTGATTTACCATGAGAATATATATGGGGAGGCATGTATATCTCCGTGGGATTAGTCGGGTGCGCGCAAGCTAGCCCGGAACCCATGTAACCAAAAAAAGGAAAACATATATCCATCAAAGAGCCACCTACAAAGAACACATCGATGTGATTCTTCTTAAGGAGACCTATTTTTACAATACAACATAGAATGTGTAGATAAATACACATTAAAGTCTTATCTGATCATGACATGGATAACAAAGATCACAACTATTACCTATATCATAGAAGCAAAAGGTGAATTCAAAGGTCTTTTTTTTTTTGAATACATGAGAGAGCCACTTTGGACTCGGAGTAAATGACTCCAATGAGATTTGATCCCAGGACCTCTTGGTCTCTGCGGAGTAACCTAACCACTAGGCCAACTATCGATCTCAATTCAAAGGTCTTCAAGCTTGGAAGAAACATCTTTTTGGTGAGTTTCGAAGACGGGATGGGCATGTGTTTCATTTGGATTTTGAGGCATATGTGGGTACATATTTAGGTGTTACTTTTTCAAAATTTATCTTATGACATGTCCTTTTTAGTAAGTAGCTACATGTGATTGTTCTTATACGATATGTTTAGGGTTAAGAGAAATCAGAGAAGAAAAACCGAACTAGATTCACTTTAAATATAAAGATTTGGGTATTCTTTGTGAAAGTTGTGGTATAGTTGGTCACACGGTTACCTATTACAAAATTCTCCAAATAATCTTGTTGGGTTTTATCATGAGTTTGGACCATGGGCACTTGCAACCCGATCACGAGAAGCATTGAAAAGTTTTTCTAAATGTTTCACAACTCCTCGACTTGTGGTATATCGCAAGATGGTGTGGTATACCAGAGGCTTCTTGCAGTTGCATTAAACCACAGTAAGCAATTCATTTTTTCTTCTAACCTCAAATTTTACCCTAACTTATTCTTTTTACCTACACAACAAACAAACTACAATATCCTTCTCATTACGTGTACACACTAATTTAACATAAATTATTGCAACTATTATACACTACTTTGAAAGAAATTACATAAAATGAGTAAAACGCGGGTTGTCTCCTACGAGCATTTTTGTTTAACATTGTTAAGTTTGATGTGGGTATTTCATTATAGTACTATGAAATACATCAACTCTCCGCGATTGACATTCTCACCCTCAGTAAATCTTCAACCGATTTCCGTTGGATACTCTTTCTCAATTGCTCCATGAGTTGTGACCTTAGTGACAATAAAGGTACTAACCATCTAGACCTTACTATTGAGCATGTAATACTCATATATAATATATACGATGACCCCTCCTGACAGCTTAAGCTTTTGGGAGAATCGGTTATCTAACACTTACTTACCCTAATAATTTGTGAACTTGAAGTTGTACTTTATGACTCATTATCTTACCTCGAATGTCTTTAAATAAATTCGATTGTCATGCCACTTTTTCGTTTTCACCTTGTAAAATTTCTCATTTTCATACGCATGGTACTGAAACTCATCTAACTTGTTGAGTTGCATCATTATTTGATCACCTGATAGCTTTGGTCCAAGTTTAATTATTATATTGCCCAATAAGATTCGAGTGTAATTTTGCAAATGACATTTGGATGAGGTGTAAAAGTGGCTGGACTGAGAAATAAATGAACACTATCTTAAACTCATTTAAATAACTTAAGAAACTTAAATTCCAAAAAAATAAAAATAAGCATGAAAAACTGTTGTCGGTATAATTGATCAGATTTGACAAAATAAAAAATCTTCTTATAATAGGCGGAACTCTTTCGAGGGGGAACTATGAAAAAGATAAAAACATGCATTTTTTCATATTATTCGCTTTAAATCCTTGTCACATCTTCATAAACGATAGCAAAGTCTTAATGAAATGCATTGAAAATATTATCTAGCGAGTAGGTAAATATTATTTTAAAAGTTAAGTTTAAGTAAAATTTGTAATTTATTCATTAGAAAAGGTCGATAACCATAATACAGATAACTAACTTTACAGTAAACTCCATTTCTTTTAATTTTGGTCAATTAGGCTATATGACAATAAACTACCCCATCTTGCATGTTTTTTTTTTTTTTTTTTTTTTTTACATGGGTTCCGGGCTAGCTTACGCGCACCCGACTAGTCCCACGGAGATATACATGTCTCCCCATATATATTCTCATGGTAAATCAGAACTAGGTTGCCCATGTTCAGGGAGGGGTTCGAGCCTTGTACCTCTTACTTTATACCCGTTAGGGAGGGGATTCGAACCATGGACCTCCCCCTTAAGTGCTGAAGAAATAGCAAGGCTCTGGCCAGTTGAGCTAACCCAACTGGTTCATCTTGCATGTTACACGCATATAACGGTTCCTTCCAAAAAACAAGATACAAAAGGGGTAACTAGTAGCACCAATTATATGTGTTCCAAATTTTATATTGTTAAATCATTTGGATTTTTCACTATAATCAATTATTTTGACATGTGATCGAAATCTTATCTAGTAATTATTTTTTCTTTTAGTACGATGTAAAACTATGAATATTATAATGTTATTCTATTTGGACTAGATCATATTCGTATTGTAAGCAAATTATAATATAACAATGATCAATGTTTCTCAAACATTTGGATTTGCAGTTTCACGTTCTAACGTGCATCCAAAGAATATTCTAGTACAACTTCATCGTATATATGGTATAATAATCCACCAATTTCTCATTTATATCATATATGATACTAGGTTTTAATTTTTAGTGTTTTTATTTACATAAATAAGAGACTAAAAAACCGGTAAGTATAATTTACTATATTTCTATCTAGCTACACTTAATAGTAGACCATTCCCTTTGATCTCGAATAACTAAACATCCTAATTCCTTCGCTGGCTCAACGATAAGTGCACAGTTCTAAACACGACCTCGATCCCATTTCTGTCATTCAATATGCACATTTTTGTTTCTCAGTAAATAAAATTCACCCCAAAGTTCGCATGGTTTGCTACTATCTTCTTACACGCTATAAGTGTAGTATCAAGACGAATTTCAGATCTTCCAACGTCCTTCACTAGTGCATGTAGTTTCCACGAACCTGTTTCAATACACACTGGATCAATGACTATATAAACTCCGAATATTGAAGCTTGCAATTTCGTATGAAGCGTCGATCTTCCATTACTCATTTCCGCAAAAAACGCAAGTATACTAACCATTAGCATTCCTAAATACTCCACCAGTATCCCACAAGTAACCAAAATAACCTTTTACATCCAATTTCATCCCGTTCATTGGGTCACCCACTTAACTAACACACTTGTAGACCCAATTAACCCTCCATCGTGTTCCCATCCCCAAACTCGAACACAATCTCTAACAAAGTTTTCAAATAGAGGTCTAAATAAAGCTTGAGTAAGTTGATTCTCTCTTGTTCCCATCACAAATTTGTTATGATCAAGCCACATGAGCCCTACATTGATGGACTTTATAGTGGAGAATGAGGTTTAATGATTTACATTAATTCACTGAAGATGATGTTTACAAAGATGAAGTTCGAGTTTTATGTTTACACATATGAAGTTGGAGGTTTGAGTGTTATGTTTTACATTGATGGACTTTTCATTGGGGGATGCCGAGTTTGAGGTTTTATGTTTTATATTATATTCAATATGGGTCATGAGTTTTGTGAGATTTTGAGGAGACGAGTTTGAGTTTTATGTTTTACATCATACACACAAACTTTATTAATAGTGGAGAATGAGTTTAGGTGTATGAAGAAGACGGGTCGATGGTAAAGAAAGAATCATGGGTAAATGGGTAAACACAAATTTTATAATATTTATTTAAGAAAAATTGATTTAGTCCATCCACCCATTTTTGGACGAGTGAATGTCACTCTCCATCTAATTTTGGATGGAAATGAGTTATTAGCAAAACAAAAAATTATTCAAGGGGTGGAATAGGTATTGTTTAGACGGTGGAGTGTATTTAGAATTATTGTAAAGAAAGTGTATGACATTATCCCTAAATATATATGAGATAATGAAAATGATAATCAAATTGATTATTTATTTGTTAGATAGAAATATGATATGTTCTTTTGAAATATTAGATGGAGATAAGATAAAGATAGGAGACAAAATAATTATAACAACACACGTGGCATAATCATGATTGCTCGAGGTCATACAATTTTACTTAAAAGCAATTTCAGTTGCTCTTCATTAAGGGAAGATCCGAGAATTTATCTTGGGTGGGAAATAGTTAGAATAATCAGTGGGGTTCGAGGTTAATTTCTAGTTTGGGTGGGCTAAAAATGTAATATTTAGGTCGGAAGAGATTATATTTAGGATGGGGTGGATTATTGTATTTTTTTCTTAACGGTTTCTCTGAGAAAATTCGCATTGCACCCCGGGGTCGAGGTGGGTTGCAGCCTACCCCATTCCACCCTCACATCCACCTTACTCTATGTAAATTCGTCCTCACTTATTATAAATGAAAGTTATAATCAAATAGACTCGTTTGAATGTTATATAAAGATAAGATAAGATTTTTTTTAATGATTAGTATAGATAAGATAAAGATAAAGGTAGATAATTATAACATCACATATGGCATAATTCTGAGCACTTGGGGGTTAGACAATTTTTACTTTGAGTGATCTCTATTACTCTTTATGTACTCGTCCTTACTTAACATATTATAGAAACGAACGACTCCTTTGAATGTTAGATACAAAGCTCATCAAATCAAAAACATCTCCCATGACATATAATATATACAAAACAACGTAAATAAAATTATAGCATATACACACTCAAGTTCGACATATAACATTATCTCACTTCCCTTTCCTGGAAATTGTCTCAATACAATATAGTGCATATTCATAACTCAAATTTTAACTTATAAAATTATGTCCCTTCACTTTCTAGTACTCTGTCTCAGTATAATTCAATGCACATACATAACTTAGAATTGTTGTCACACAATAATATACTCAATACCTGTAGTGGATCGATGAACCTACGTCAACATATAAATATAATTTATGGTGGATTAATCCACCTATGGTAACATATATAATAAATACCTATAGGGGACCAATTCGCATATGGTAACATACATAATCAATACCCGTAATGGAACTATCCACATATGGTAACATATGCAATTAATAACCCACAATAGACTTGTTCACCTAGGACAACGTATATAATAAATATCCATAATAAACTAATCTACTTATGGTAACATATACAATCAATACCCATAATAATTTGATCCACCTACACTATAATATAAAATCAATACACATAGTAGACTGATCGACCTCTTATATAATATAATCAATATCTATAGTAGAACGATCCACTTATGATAAACTTTGAATTTTTCCCATTAGATTTGTGTTGCAAATCTAGGAATCACAAGAAATATTATTGACATGACCTGCCATCGATGTACATTCCAAACATATCACAATATCGTACATTTCACATTTTATAATTAAGTAATAGCACAATGCAATATCGCTAAATACATAAATGTAATAGACAAATAGAAGGAGCCCGACTTACCTCTGTCCATGTTCTTATTAAGTCTGCTTGTTTCATGTTTAATCTCTAAGGAAGATGTGCAAATAGGGTAGGGGTTCACTGCTTTGTGCATTCTATTTTATTTTCATTTTTGTCATTTGTTTTGCTTGTCAAAACCAATTTTATTAAGCTACATCAAAGTACATTACATGCATGAGAGAACTCAAAACAAAGCCTCAACATTAGACAAGAAAAAATTGCAAAACATTAAATCTAATCTAATCCTTATATGCAGAACTTTGATCAAACTTTGAAGATATCATCCATCTTCTAAATATAAAATACCATTCTACTGCAACTTTTATCTTTAAGCTTCTTGCAGCTTTGTGTTTTATTATAAAGAAAACAGTATATATTATGTATAATCTCTTCTTCAGTTTCAACTTTACTCATTGTGTTTATGAGTGTTTTTATTGCTCCATATGATGTAAATGAAAGTGGGAAACCAACCACTGTAAATTGCTTCCAAGAACTTATCCTTAGCTTCATCCAAATAAAGTTGATAAAATCATTTTAGCTATGATAATTAGGCCAATTTGTTCCACTAAACTGCACATTTGATGATAATCCTTTTAGTAAAAGGACACTCAGAAAAAATATATATTACTATATTTATTAATTATGGCAGGCCTCACAAAGATTATTATTTTGGATTCCTCACTCTAACGTACAACTTTTAGTAGGTAATTTATTAAGGTAGGTTGGTGGTGTCGCCTAAGGTGTGATAAAAATATGATAAATAAATACGGATAATGATGCACTAACACCCTAGACTAAACACGTTACTCACTGCAAGTATCACATGTCGTAAGAAATTTTTAATGATAAGCCAGATTCGTTCTCAAGGACTTATTGTGTTATACAAATGGGTAAACAAAATAGAGTAGCAGATAATAGTTAAAAGACAGAAAAGTAAATAAATATGATGGATGAGATTAATGATTAAACTAAATGAAATAAAAGAAAGTAAATAAAATACGAGAGAAATAAGATGAGAAAATATAACTCAGGTTTTGCGAGTATGAACTAATCCTTCTATTTCTTCTACTAGTTAATAAGAGTGATAATAGCTCTTAGATAAGTAGTCAGGATTCTAAATTCCTCCCTACCCCCTTCCGGGTGGACTAAGGTGGCGACCTCACAATTACCAGGGGACTTAATAAAGTGCTCCTACGCCACTAGGTTCTTAAATGAGACTGTCATGCAAATAATGATCGATGATTAAATCAAACCCTAATGACTATCTAGTTAGGCAAGCCATTCCGGATCACTACCGCACACTAGACGCTTATGTGGTGTTTCAATAATTAGACACCCCTTCTGGGCGACCATCTAACTATTATTAGCACAACCCTAAATCGACCAGGTTTAAGACAAACAATAAATCAAAACACATAAAACAAATATATGGTTAAGCAACTATAATCAATTGAAAATAGTTCTCCCAAAGAAAAATAGATAGAAGAGAATATAATTCATATATTATACATATGCAAAACCCAAGTTATGGAAAAATTAGTTCATACTAGAAAAAATAAACTAAAATAAAGATACTTGCTCTATTATATGAAGAATAAAACTTAAGGATTAATGGCTGGAGGCAAATATAGGCAAGGACATGTTTACAATAGTTAAAGGGTGAATTTATATGAGTCTAGAGGAGGCAAGCAATTGGACTTCTTTTCCAAATCACATTCGTAGCCTAAAATATAGAAAAGGTAATAAACTGTTGCTCTCTTATTTTGGCCGTAACTTCTTCAATATTATTCCGATTGACGCGTTCTTTATATTGAAACTTGTCGTCTCGGAAAGTTCTACACTTTTTCTTTAGACCATTCTTACAAATTCCCAGACGATTTTGGGTTATGATCACTTTAGTGGATGTGAATGCTGAAATTCAGATTTACTTGATAATTTTTCTTTTCCTATTTTATCTTTTCCTTCCTTTATCTCTAATTTCCATCTTTATCTTCTTTCCTTTATCTCTTGGAATTGAGTTGGAATCTAATTAATTACCATATATCTTTAAAACTTCACAATTAACAAACAATTAAACCAAATATGCTCTTCAAATAATAAATCATCAAATCAAGACAAGAATTAAGAAAATACTAATATAATGATAAAAATTGACTAATTACTACCTAAATTTTCCTAAAATGATGTCTCCAACCTAGATTAAATCATCAAAAATAGGGAGATATCAGTTGGCCAAGAGCAGAAACAACATTTAGGGACATTTAATTTGTGCCAAACAATTCTTGTCCAATCAAAAAATTGACCCCTGCCATTGATTTCATTCATAGTTTTTTTGAATGAAAACTCACCTTTGATATTAGTAGTCCAAATGATTTTATCATTCCCCTAGTAAGTTGAGTAGGAACTATATTTGTTAAACCACTAATCATGGAGGAAAAATTCCATCTTCCTCAAATATAGTAGCTCTTGACAGTCCTGTACATCCACATACTGTCATAAGGAATACCTCTATTAAAAACTGAGCTAACATTGCTACCATTAATCCATTTGTCCCAACTCACATAAGTGTTTGATCAATACTTAATTGTTTGAATGATAAACGGATATGCTACATATTTGAGTTTTATTAAGTTCTTCCAAATCCATTTATCTCATATGATTAACACCCTTTTAAATATCTAGAAGTTCTGATAATTATAATGCAAACTCGACTCTTACTTCATATATTATTAAGCCCCCAAATACTTAGTTACTTATTAAATGTGTACTACAATTGGACTTTCTAATTTAGTAGGCCGCACATCTTCTCTAACTTATTAAGAGACCCCCAATAAACTCTATAACATTTTTCAATATAACATAAAAAAATTTAAAAAATGTGTTTCAGATTGATTTTTCAATTTATGGATTAAAAGAAAGATATTGTTACCCAACGGGTCTTGGAAACACCCCCTATAAACTCAAGCAACCCCACTCAATCCGTTTTTTTTACTAAAGACCACAAAAAAGATCTAACACTATATGCCAAATTTTCTCAAAATCCCCTACCCATTACATATTTGAAAGTAGTACTAACTAATATTATTAATATAGGATAGGTGTGATGATTGATCAAAATGTTGTGATAAAAGTGAGTTGTATGAGTGAGAAGGCTTACATTAGATCCTTCATTTCGATGTAGAATTCAATTGTCTTTACGTAAGTTCATTCTTATTTTTTTATGGTTCTTGTATAAGGCATTGCTCTCCTTTTTTTAGTGTAAATTTATTAATGAATTGCGATTGTTGAAATTCTCTTATAAAATGGGTTATTTTTTTTGTTCGAAATTATAAAATGGGTTTTTTATTGTAGGAACAAAATTGATTTTAGAGAGCTGGCAATTCAGTTTGGATGTGTTAGGACTTAGGACCATCCTTTTAGTGAATAAAGGCTTATCTATGTAAATTTCATTGTATCACCTTGTTCTTACTGCTTATTTATTGTATTAAAAATTGGGTTTCAAATACTATTCACTTTTAACTGAGATTTTATTTTTATACCTGCAAAAAATTGTTAAGTATAAGTATTAAATTTATTGAGTATTGATGTGGTGTTGACTCAGTAATTAGCATTTAATGTTACACTCATATATGAGTACGTTTTTTTATGTAAATGGAACATAAGGGCTTGCAATACCGTTCTAGTCTAGTTGGCTTATTTTCAATAATAAAAAAAACCTGGATTATTGCCCTGTCATTTTGCGGAGTTCCATAGAAACCCATTTCGCAGGATGTGGGTAGGACTGTATAAGAGAAAAGATAGTTATAGAAAAATGAAAAAATCGGACAGCGTGACAAGACAAATAATCAAATGTTATTCTCTGGAGTCAAAGAGGTTCATAATCAGAGACAAGAAGCTGAAAATAACTCAAAGAGAGGTTAAAATCATACATGGAGTAGAATGTGGTACAAATGATGTACTGAGTCGTTAACAAAATAGTTGAGCTACTAAGTGAAGAAATAACCATTTTTTCTTTTTCTAATATTTGAAGGCTGTAATTTATTTAAAATAGAAGAAGCACCTATGTAATCTATTTTGTTATAAAAATATAATTCATTATTTTGTTTAAAATTTATTTTTAGTATACTTAGCAATTTTCCAGCTAGTAATCAGTGTTTTCCGACCACTCAGTGAATTCACTGAGGAAACTAAGCGATTTATACCGATACTTAGTAAAAAAAAATTCAAATACTTAGTGAATTTTTTCTCAATACTCAGTGATTTGCCCCCGATACTTGATGAATTTTCCCCTATACTCAGTGAACTTTCCATATACTCAGTATAATATCAGAGCACTTAGTAAAATCTCTAAGCACTCAGTAAAATATCTGAACACTCATTAAAATATCCGAGCACTCAGTAAAATCTCCGAGCACTCTATATAATCTCTGGCGGCACCGACAACGGTTTTGGTTGGTGGTCGGAGTTGGAAAGTGCCGATACTCAGTGAGTTGATACTCGTTGACCCATTAATGGTGATACATACTTAATCTCACTTGTTTTTTGTCTTTTTGTGATGTTTGTTTTAATTAAGGGTATTTTTTTATTTGGTTACCCATAAGCTTGGGTGGTGCTGACCTCTTTGAAGAAAAACTTGGGCACATATTCCCTATATGCCACTAAGTTTGTCTCCAAAACCCTATATTTCAGTCACCAAAAAAAAATATAACAATCAAATAAAACTATGTAAATATGATACACAATAATAATCGAATTATCTTAATTATTGTCTTTAGAACAATTAAATAATTTGTTACCTTGATTATAAAATTTTGAAATTAATAAAAATTATTTGTCAATTATAATATGTACTTTATTTTTATTTTTATTTTTATTTTTCTATTGGTCTCCAAAATTTAACCCACATTACTAAAAACCCGTTTGAAAATGCTTATTTTAGAATAAAAATATACTTTTAGAATAAAAATATACTTTTAGAATAAAAATATACTTTTAGAATAAAATCAAATTATTTGAAAATTTATTAAAAACAATTTCAAAATTTAGAATCACTTTAGGTAGTTTTTAAAAAAAACACATATTTAGTACTTTTCAAAGTCTAAAATATTTTTTAAATATCTAAAAGCATTTTAAAAACTTTTCAAAAAAGCACTTTTAAACGAATAATAATAATAGTCTCTATGTCCATTTTAGAAAACCAAAACAACTTTTAATCATTTATATCTATTTTAAATTTAAAAAATCAAGATATTTTATTAAGAGAATTATAGTATCATAATATTAATAGATAATCTTTGTTAATGTAAAAAGTAATGTGATTAAAATTTAAAAATGAATAGAGCATAATAAAAAAAACATTTTTAGAAATAATTAATTAATTCTTACAACATTTTTAGATACATATCATTTAATCAATAAAATAAATGAAATTTACCCCAATATAATTTTGTTTAACTTCACCTTCTAACTTATAGATGTCTCCCTAAAATGCTTGCAAACTAATATTCTCTAGTTTCGATAAATAATTATATCCACTTATTAGAAAAAGTGTGACAAAAATATTATAGATTTAGAATTTTAATATGTTTTATTTCAATTTTTTTAATATAATTTTTATTTAAATATTTAAATTTATATTTTAAAAATATTAGATATTTTAATAAAAATAATGACTTTTTTAAATAATAATGAATGTAATGATTGTATTTTTAATAAGTGTAAAAAGTTAAATAGATATGATTTGTATTAGGTAGAAAGTATAATTGTGCCATTAGCTGTCTTCTTAATATGCTGAGTCAGCATATCAATCCTGCTAAATATACCTAATTTGCATTTTCTCTTCACAAAATACTCGTGTGTATATGAAAGGACGTTATTATAAATAGTGACCCTTATAGACCTCTTGGACAGAAACCAAAAAGGCCATACCTGAAAAAGACGTTCTCTTTTCTGAACTTCTCCAGAAAGTGTAAGAAATCCTCTCTATCTTTATCTCTATCTCTCTTTCTCTCTCATTTTCATGCATGCAATTCTGAGCGAACAAATCTATGTCTGATTTTCTATACAATCTAAGTCAAAGGTTGTTAGCAAGATTTAAGGTTGTTAAGAAAATCTTTGTCCATGTTCGTACTATATATATGTTACATTGCCAATGATTATTAAAAAAATCACTTGAGCATGGTATTTTTTGTTGTTGTGCATATAAATCTACATCAGTACATCTTAATTGTTAGTATTTTGGGATATTACGAGCAGGAGTTTTAAACTTGCCAGCTTAGTTTCACTTCATAAAGAGTGTGGCGCTCTTTGTAAATCTTGTAAGAAAAGAAAAAACCCATCCGTATTTTTAGTCTATTTAATTTATGAAAACAAGTTTCAGTTAAATTTTCATTAGTTATTTTTGTTGTTTTGCTTTTATTAATATATTAGTTTTTTTATGAGCAATGTAAACCATCCACATGGAATGAATATAGTCCATAGACACACTTATCTTCTAACTAATTAATCCGAATTCAAATAATGCCAAGATTTAGATCTACTGTTTTTTTTTTAAGTGACAAAAATTGAATGTGATTTAAATTTTGAAGGATTTCAAAGAAGAAGAAAAATGAAGAATTCAGTATCGGAACGTACTTTTTACATTGATAGTGATGAAGAAGAAAGGCAATCTGAGAATATTGGAGATGATGAAGAAGGAAATGATTCTGATTCATCGAATTATTCAAACGATGAAGATAAACCAAGTTCTCTTGCTCCGGCATGGCCTCAGAGTTATAGGTATATTTCTTTTTTCGTGTTTGTGTAAATATTTTAATCTTGGATAGAGTGATTGGAATAATACTATATATAGTAAATAATATAGTGATTATGGTGATATGGTCGGATCTATGTTCGAAATTATGCAAAAATTGCATTCACGCAAAAATTGTACTATTGGTCCCTACATAATATTTGTAATTAATTGCACTATAGGTCCCTATATCTCTTAATTTGTCTCGTCACTACACAAACAGGGTGGCCCGTTGTATGATGCGCGGATTGGGAAGGATAGGGACGGAACTTTAGGGGGGAGGGGGGGGATAAATCTTATTTTTTTGAGTTAATTGTTCTATAGATCCCTATATTATGCCAAATATTCCATTATAAGACCTTGTATTATAAAAAATATTACAATATAGACCCCTATTTTATGCAAAAATTCTACTGTATGTCGCTATATTATAATGTATAAATTACACTATAGTCCCCTACATTATGCAAATAATACAATATAGGCTCCTACGTTATGCAAAAACTGTAGTATAGGCCCATATATTATGAAAAAAGAAACATATATGCCCCTATATTATGCAAAAATGCAGTATATGCCCCTATAATATGTTGAAAATACACTATATGACACTTATATTATTAATAAAAATACACTATAAGCCCCAATATTATGCAAAAAGTTACAATATAGCCCTTTATATTATGCAAAAAATTACACTATAGGCCCTATATTATACAAAAATACACTATATAATGCCCATATTTTGCAAAAGAAATACACTTTAGGTCCCTATATCATGTAAAACTTGTACTACAAATTCCTATATATATTCATTTGAATCAACTACACTATAACTCCCTCTAAACCTTTCCAATGTTTTTCTTTCAGACAATCAATGGATCTATACACAAGTGTACAATCTCCAAGTCTCGGATTTATCGGTACACCATCATTAACAAGATTAGGCAGCTCATTTCTTTCCTCATCATTCACAAGACCATTCGCTCAACCCGAGATCTTGCCGACTCTACATAAACCTCTTTTACCACCATCTTTAGTCGACGATATCTCTCTCCCTCCGACCCCACGAAAATCCAGCTTAAGAAAAGTTGAGTCAGCCGAGCGTAAACCTTCCAAGATTTCCCATGAACTTCCATCTGGTCATCAAAGTTCATTCGGACAAGCCGTACTAAATGGTATGTTTGTGTAAATTGCGAAACACCCCCTTGTAGTATATGTTAAGTACGTAACTAGTAACTACACATTAACATTTTTTTTTATTTACAGGAATGAACGTTCTTTGTGGGGTTGGGATACTTTCGACTCCTTATGCTGTAAAAGAAGGAGGATGGTATGGGCTAATTATACTTTTCATATTTGCTGTGCTCTCGTTTTATACGGGGTTTCTTTTACGTTATTGCTTGGATAGTCAACCTGGACTCGAGACTTATCCAGATATTGGTCAAGCTGCTTTTGGTACTTCAGGGCGTTTCTTTATATCCGTAAGTATTTATACTTTAGTCCCTTATCTTATTAATATAACATTTTAGTTCCTTATCACACCGTTAGTTTTTTTTTTCGTATTGTCGTTATGTTATAATCGTTGTCACAAGATTAAAAGATAAAGGGATTAATATGTTACTTTTTCACAATGAAGGACTAAATTGTCAAAATGTACAAAGATTAGGGACCAAATGAGTTATTTACCTATTTTTAATACCGTTCATGTTTTGTTTGCTTTCATGGTAACTAATACTAACACTGTGTAATGTTGCTTTTTCTGGATGCAGATTGTTCTCTACGTGGAATTATATGTAAGTATATCCACTTTTAAGTGTGTCATTTATTTGATTGACCAAAAAAAAAAAGAAGGATGACATTTATTTGGGGAGAATCTCAGACTACCTATGGTTGCGGAATTCAAAATTATAATAATATAGCAACCTATAGTACAATTTTGGCATAATATAGGGGTCAATATTGATATTTTTGCACAATATAGGGGTCAATATTGATATTTTTGCACAATATAGGGGTATATAAAATTTAATATTGTGCATAATATAGGAGCCTATATAATTTAATTTTGTGTAATATAGGGACATATGTTGTAATTTTTGCATAGTATAGGGTTCTTTAGTGTATTTTTTGCATAATATTGGAGCCTATAGTGTATTTTTTGCATAATATAGGGGACTATAGTGTAGTTTTTGCATAATATAGGTGCTTATGGTGTAATTTTAACATAACGTAAGGGCAAATAGTTGTTTTTTGCATAATATAAGGTCCTATAGTGCAACTTTTTCATAATATTGGGACCTATAGTGCAATTAAATCTAAATTTTCTCATGCAGGCTTCTTGCGTGGAGTATATAATTTTGGAAAGCGACAATTTATCATCGTTATTTCCAACCGCGCATCTAAATTTAGGCGGATATATAATCGGGTCCCACCATTTGTTTGCGTTGTTGACTACTCTTGCAGTCCTTCCTACTGTTTTCCTTCGAGATCTTAGCATTCTAAGCTACATATCTGGTGAGTGTAACGTTTTCTTACCATGGTTTAATATATATAGGGACACACTGAAATGTTTGCATAATATCCTGGTCGCCCTAAGTTTTCGGTATTTTTGACCCCATAATATCTTATGGTCCCCCAATTTTTCAGAATCTTCACTTGGCCCCACAGCTTTTCAAATTTTTCTTCTAAGAAGTCGATTTATTTGGTTGCTTATATGAATACTTTCTTGTTTCTATGATAAAGTATATTATCTTTCATAATACAAGTAGTTATACTGCAATTAACTCAAAAAAATATAGAAACCTGTATTGCGATTTTTGCTTAATATAGGAACCGATAGTGCAATATATGGACTAATATAAACCTTTATATTTTCCAGCTGGAGGAGTAGTTGCATCAGTAGTGGTGGTTTTGTGCTTGTTTTGGGCTGGCTTGGTGGATAAAGTAGGTTTCGAGAGTAAAACAACGCCACTAAACCTCCCCACACTCCCAGTGGCTATAGGCTTATATGGGTTTTGCTACTCCGGACACGCGGTGTTCCCCAACATTTATACGTCCATGGAAAAACCGAATCAATTCCCGGCGGTCCTTTTGACAAGGTAAAGATAGTATAGGGACCTATATTTTCAATTTTTGCTTAACACAGGGACCTATATTGCGATTTTTTGCATAACATAGTGGCCTATATTGCAATTTTTTGCATAATATAGGGACCTATATTGTGATTTTTGCTTAATATAGGGATCTGCAGTGTATTTTTTTCATACTATAGGGACCTATAGTGCAATTAAATACAACTTTATTTAATGTGCAGTTTTGGAATTTGTACTATAATGTATGCTGGAGTTGGGGTGTTGGGGTATTTGATGTTTGGAAATACAGCAGAGTCGCAGTTTACGCTCAACATGCCTCACGAATTAGTCGCGTCGAAAATCGCTGTTTGGACTACGGTAAGCAAAGTCCGAGAGGCCCGGCCCGTTTGGATTGAGTAATGCCTATCAGAAAAATGATGTCGTGCAGAAGATGTGGCCACGTACCGTTTGGATCATTTGAAAGGCCCGAAACGAAAAATGAAATTTGATGTCCAAGAGGCCCGGGATAATAAAAGTTGGTAGTGCGACCCGTCCGATCGCACAACTTTTTGCCATCCCGTGCCTTCCGAGCTTCAAATTTACTTTGTTTTCTGTTTTCTGAGTCTTCAAATGATCTAAATGGGCCGGACCCACGTCTTGTGCGGGACATGAGGATAAGGCAAAGTGAATTTCGAAGCCCGAGATGGCGATAAGTTGGCCTTCCGAGTTTCGAAATTCACTTCACTAGTCGGGCCTTCACACAACGTGCCAGGCCCATGTTTTCTGCACACAACCAAAACGGGCCCACATATTCTAATCGCTTCTTGATCTTTTTTCAGGTCGTCAACCCCTTCACAAAGTACGCGTTAACTATATCGCCCGTAGCGATGAGTCTCGAGGAACTCATACCAATGGGTCACGATCGATACACCATGTATGCACTTCTCATTAGAACCGCTTTGGTTATCTCCACCTTGGTAGTAGCTCTAAGCATTCCATTTTTCGGTAAGTTCAAGGGGTATTTCTGCTAGTTAAAAAAATTCAGGGGTCAAAATAGATTTCTATGTATAACTTAGCAATTAACCCATTATACTTTCTGGTTTACTTGTATTTGCAGGTTTGGTTATGGCATTGATTGGTTCTTTACTCACAATGCTAGTCGTAAGTACCCTTATCCAAACTTTTCACTTTTTTGCAATTTACCTCCATGTAGTTTGGTGAAATGGCACTCAACCCCCCACATGGTGGTAGTGTGTACTTTCATAACCACAGGGAGGTAAAATGCAATAAAATCAAACTTGTTTATTGATTTTTGCATCGCGCTAATTAGGATTTCCGTTTGCAGACCTTGATACTTCCTTGTCTTTGTTTTTTGAGCATCATGAGAGGGAAAATAACATATATCCAGGTAAAGTCAGCTTCAGTGTTTTTTTTTTACCCCATAAATAAATAATATTAATACCTTATGGTCCCCAAATTTTCAGAATCTTCACGTAACCTTAGCTTTTTAAAATTAATCTTTTTAGCCTTTGATTTATTGTATGAATAATTTGTCGTTCTATGATTTAGTATAGGTATTATTTTGTATAATTTTAGGACTTGTAGTGATATATGGACCTATATTCCACTTCTTGAACAATATAAGGACCTATTTTGCAATTCTTGCATAATCTAAGGACCTATAGTGCAATTAACCTCCTGTCCCGTCCTCATCCCCCACGATAAGAGCCTGGGCGATGGTCCCCTTTCGGGAAAATGCTAATTTTACCCCTAAAAGAAGTTAGCTAATGGGCCCCTAATATTTTGAGAAACTTCACTTGGCCCCTCAAACTTTTCAAAAACTCTAAAATCAAGTGCTTTTCTGCTTTTAATTTAAAATAACCCTAGTTTGTGGAGTTTAAAGTCTGAATCATTGTTAAATTTAAATTATTCTTCATAATATAGGGACCTATATTGCAGTCTTTGCAAATTATAGGGACCTAAAGTGCAATTTCACTTTGCTAATTACTGTTTTCTTTTGTGCAGGGATCATTGTGTGCGTTGATCGTAGCAGTAGGCGTTGTATCATCAGGCTTCGGTAGCTACTCAGCGCTCTCCCAGATCATCAAGAGTATGAGCTGAAAATTACTTTGATACCCCTTGAAAATTCTATCTTCTTTTATACCTAAAAAAATCCAAACTAAAGAATTTGGTCATTAGTTACATAGATCTCCGAGACAAATACGCGCATGTACGATTATTTGATCTCGAATCTTGTGGGGCAAGAGTGAGACTAAAATAGATGAACATTGTTGTGTGTAACATGATGGTACATTAGATGCATTGATTTTCATGTGCATTTTGTTGTCTCAGAGTTGATTTTTGGGGAGGTTCTGTAGAATAGTCTGAAATTTCTACAATAATTCAGAGCTTGTTTTATTATTTATAATGACCTTTTTAAATGAGAAATCATAGTTATTGAAATGACTATATTTATTTACATTTGCATCATATATTCAGTCAATTATCGCATGCCAAAATCAAATTATAATATTCTGAGGATACTTTAAATGTCCAAAATATATCACATTTGATAACTGGACGTATAAGATGATATAGTTAAGTTCTTGTAGACAAAATTTATTGTGAAATTCCCTGATACTTTCAGGTTCATCTAACCACCACATACCACTCTTTCTTGATAGAGACTGAAATATATTTTTCTGAACAAGAATGAAAGAAACTAAGATAGTTAGATTAAACGATAAAAATTTATAACATTATCTTAGTTTTGTGTAAATTTGTAGTAAATTTTGAATTTTAGACAAATCTAACTATTATCTCAAAAAAGAAAAAATGAGATGGCATTGTCATGGTTAATATAAGTAGAATTAATTTAAATACTAAAAAAACATCAAAGACATTATTCTTATATCTTCAATGAATATTAACTCCTTAACTCAACTATCATTACCAATGTACTTCCATTAAACAAATCTGTTTCACCATTCATATATTTATTCATATATTTTTCTATAAATTTATCGATATACATTATTTTTACTAATTTAAGATATCAAATTTAGAGTTTTATCCAAAATTTTCAAATTTAAAAATCTATATGTACTTTTTTTAAGTTACCTTCAATTATCGACTGAACTCCAATTTCAGACGAGAAACAAATTTAATAATTTTTATAACTTCATGTTACAAAGTACGATCTCTTAGCACTTGAGGTTCATCAACCTTACATGCCATAATCTATTCTGGAAAAATAAAAAATTAAAATTCGATTAAGAATTTATTGTGATAATATTAATATATGTATCTTAATTTTTGAATATCAATACTAAAAGATGTAAAATAAATCATACACAACAAAAAAATAAGCATAATATTTTCATGTGAAATTTGATTGAAGTAAATGATAACCACTTAAATAACAAAACAGATAAATTAAACTTTAAAGCAAGATATATTAACAAACAAAATACTATTTAATTCTAAAAATAAATAAAAATTAACCTCTTATTTCTTATAGTTAAGTTTTAATTTTAAATCTTAAAATTTAATTATAATATAATATTCATGGATAAAGAATAAACTGTCATTTTCGACGCAGTTTCGAGAATGTTTCTAGGCTCCATTTAATTTTTCAATAACCTTTAAAATAAGTAAGACATAACACTTAGAAAGAGAAAGATTATGGTACCTTATACTTCAATTATAGATTAAATTACACAAAAAAAAATTGTATTTGCTTCTATTGTAGTAAGTATGAATTAGTTACCTTGATTTAATATATATACTTATTTAATTATATAATATCAAGTTATAGATTATATATCATATTTGCAGATTATATATAAAAGGAAAATATGACAGAAATCGTACATTGTATTATTAAACTAAGAAACAGATATTTTTATCGACATGTGAGTTTGTTAAACTATGTGTCGAAACCCTTATCTCTGTTTAATGATCTAGATTCGAGATGGATTGATCAAGAAATGACATATAATAAATTATTGATTTGCCATGTCATTTAAATATTATGGGTGATCAAAAGATCGAGAACTCAATTCTCAATTCTTAGTGAACTTTAATCATTTGTTAGGTAGTTTATAAAATAGAAAAAGAAAAGCTTAACTTTTCTGTCTAAAACTTTAGAATATTAGGAAGGGTGGATTTTTTTTTTCTTGTTCCAAGAGTGGATTCAAGAATAGAGTAGATGAGATGAGATTGTGAATGATAGTGAACTGGATCTACCGGTGATTAAGAAGATTCAAAAACCATGTAATAGACGAGATGAGATCAATATTTAGAAAAGACGGTTACCAAGCGGGCGAATCGAACTCAAAGGTTTACAGACCCATTTCTTTGCCTAAGGATAATAATTTCCTTCCACCTCCCCAAACAACTTTATGATTATTATTAGGATATATTAAAGGTATTTATAAAAATTTTAAGCTTCATTGTAAATGACACTCTTATTTTACTTCAACTTCTAAATTTTTATCTCATTTTTTCTAAATTTTTCACATCAAAATTATTATATTTTGGTATTTAATTCCATTAGAAAAATGATATATATATTTTTTCTTGTTTCCAACTTTATGGTAATGATATAGTGGTGCTTTCAAATATCGTACTTTATTAGTGTGTACCAATACAAATAAATAGAACAACAATTTTAAGAGGTTCGATTCGATTTTTATTTTTGGAGAAAAGTTAACCGTTAAATGACTTCACATCCAACCCCACTAATCTCCAACAACCAATCAAACATCTCGCGCCCAATTTTACAAGGCCACACAATTTTCCAAATCTCTCCCAACTTCTAAAACATTTCACATCATATCCTTTTACTTTTCAACGTTTACATTCAAAACCCAACAAAAGTAATCTTTAACAATGTCCAACGCCTTGAAAATTCCTCATTACATGAAACTTTTGCATACCACAAAACCATTAAGCTTCAACAACTCATCACACCCAAAATCAACTTCATTTCTTTCCAATTCAAATTTCCGATCAAGTTTCATAAAGGGCAAAGCGGTTTCTAGTTTTAGTGAAGAAGGTTCATCATCAGTTGATAATTTACCCGTTTCGATAGTTCTAGAGCCGATTTTAAATGAAACCCAGTTCGATTCGATCATTTCTGAAGCTCAAAAGCTTGAACAATCTGTTGTTATTGTTTGGTAAGCATTCTGGATATTGAATTTTGCACTATAGGTCCCTATATTATGCAAAAACTGCCCTATAGGTCCCTATGTTAATCTCGAGTAATTTCTTTACTCTATCCACAGGATCGCAAGTTGGTGTAGGAAATGTATATATCTAAAACCGAAATTGGAAAAGTTATCTGCAGAATATTACCCAAGGTTCGATGAACTTCTCTTTTATCTGGAAAAGTTAATTGCACTATAGGTCCTTATATTTCCTTCTTTTGATGATGCAGTACCCGATTTTATTCCATTGATGTCAATAACATTTCACATAAACTCGTAGTACGTGCAGGAGTTACTGTAAGTCTCACTATTTAGTGCTAAAATTTCATCCTTATTCTCGAAAAACTCATTTTGTCCCTTATTTTTGTATATTTTTACAGTCTAGTCCTTCATCTTGCAAAAGTAACATTTTAACCCCTTTACCATTTTGCTACAATATTACTTAGTCATTTTTTCGTTATTTAATTATTTTTTACGTGTTGTCAACTTGTGGTAAGGGACTAAAAATGTTAAGTTTACAAGATATGGGTCTAAATTGTCAAAAAGGTCAAAGATTAAGGACCAAACATACTATTTATTTATATATTCATTACCTTCAATGATGATTTTCCAAAGCTTATGCTTAGATTGTGTGTTATATTTCGGCAAATTTGTCTATTAATTGACTATTTTTATTTCCTTTCCATGTTTCTGAGCAGAAAATGCCGACTATACAGGTAATTCTTAAACTTGTGTAAATAACTCATCTGGTCCCTTATATTTGCATATTTTGACACTTTAGTCCCTTATCTTGCAAAACTAACATTTTAATCCCCTATCTTTGATTTTGTGACAAGGCTGTCACAAAATCAAGAGATAAGAGACTAAAACATTACATTTTCAAGATAAGGGACTAAACTGTCAAAAAAGATAAAGGGCCAAAATAGTTATTTTCCATTTTTATGTGGCATAAAAAAACATGGATCTTTGTCTTGAAACAGTTATGGAAAGATGGCAAAAAACAAGGTGAAGTGATTGGAGGGCATAAAGGGTTTTTAGTAGTGAATGAAGTTCGCGAAATGATTGATAATGAGGATTCTTTGTAGATAAATCATTCAACTATTGATAATTACATTATAGGTCCCTATATTTCAAGGACTCTGAACAGATTCATTTAACTGTTGATAATTCTTTTTCCTGAAGTTATGTATTATGTATAATCTTTTTCAAGTAAAATTGTAAAGGAAAGATAGATTACATATAATATTTTCATCCCCATATAAACTCCCCCTAATTTGATAAATATACATTATCACATAAGGGGAGAAATAATTAGGTAGGGACAATCTATTTACTATTATATTGTTGAACACAAAAGTTAGCTTAATATTCCACACAATGTGGGACTTGATGTACACGTAATATATCTCGTTGTGGTCATATCAATGTAGGATTGTATGAATTTAACCTATGATTTACTTACTATAGGTATAAGTGTTACATTGACTTAGATACAAGTTTCCAAAAATGGCCTTGATAACCTAGTTTTTTGGGAAAGTTGCCAAAGCAGTTCCTTTGAACCGGTATTTAAACATGATATATCTCGTAGTGGTCTTATAGATGTAGGATTTCGTGAATTTCCTCTATTATCGACTTTTATATACGTAGAAGGGATACATCGACTTAAATACAAGTTCACAAACCACACTATCGTACACTTTTACTTGGAGAGTCCACATTTATACACGGTATGTGAGCATTAAACCATCTTGTAGCTTTACGATTTCAACATGATGATAAGAAGTACTAACATATATCGTTTGAGAAATCGCAAATTCAGTTCCCATTGGTATCTCTAACTAAGCCACCTGTGCCAACAATATTCAAGATACCTTTAGCACACCTGTCTATAATAAATCTCCATCGCATCTTAGGTTTCATCCAACCAATAAATATTTCTTTAAACTTATTACTTAATACCCATGTCTGTTGTAAGTGTCGTTCATTTCTTGCGAAATCAATCTAGATAGGTCTTATGTGCACGACTAATGATATATGATCAATATTAATATTTTTATTCATTTTTACCACGTAGTGGCTCTTAGATCTGATTTACTAAGTATCAGATTATCTAAATAAGTCACTTAATTTAGATATGTAGGGGTGCAAGTATTTTAAATAATTAATTGTGAGAAAATAATAAAGTAAGTCAATAAAGTAGAGTTTAAGTGACAACAAAAATAATTTGGGATGACATTTTTGGATAAATGCTTCATTTAATCTTGAGGTCTTTTTATATGAAATTTACTACATGTTCAATCTAAGTTACTATTGAGTCTAGGTTCAAACTTTCGCACACAGGCTACTTATCCTATTTTAGTAAGAGAATCGTATCTTAAGTGCGTAGAGCATATGGCAGTATATATAATTAGTTATCTACAATCCACACCTAGATCAATTTTAACACTCCCCATGAATATGTATTCCTAATTCTCGTCTAATCCACCAAGTGCATGATCTATAACCATATAATTAGTCAATTATATGATAAAAGACATACATGTCTATATAACCATATAACTATATATATACGTCCATATATAAGAAATTATAACATAACACATAGTCAAATATATGAAAACCTTTTTTTTTTCACCAAACTCAAAGATAAAAAATAATAGAAATTTATGACAACACCGGGTGTTTAGCATTAAGAAACCAAAACATTTAAAGTTTGATGAGAAAGACTTACCCGAAAACAAGTGTTGAGTTTATTCTTTTCTAAATTTATCTCTTTTTACATCTACTAAACTAAATTATATATTTTTTTTTGACAAAAAACTAAATTATATTCACGAGAACTAAAAAAAAGTGAAATTGTTGTGGTATTTACAATAGATGATCAAAACTATTTGTCTTTCCAACCCAATTTACGAGTATACTATTGGAACAAAAAAAAGACACATTTTCTACCAAAAAAGAGAAGAAATGAAATTTTTTCTCTATGGATTCAAATTTAAAGATATTGGACAAAATGTTAAATTAATCTGATAATATTATTAAAAATAATTTTAATTAAATTCTAAAAAATAATATCACGATAATCAAACATATTTCATTTAATTTCGGTATAAATTTATATTTTAAAAATAAACTATCAATGAGACTAGAAACTGAGTTAATGGTATTTTATATTTATGAAAGTTTGAGAAACATATTTTGTTATTTTCTTTATCATTTAAATTTTTTCTACTTATAAGGTGTTTATAATATTTGTAAATTAATCGTTAGTCTGACATTTCATTTTTATTTATAATAAATATTGAATTTGTCCTATAAATACAATTTACTAAAATTTTACATACAATTACTAAAATATTATATTTAAATGTATTTATCTCTTAAATCAATTTACATTTCAATTATGCTTTTATCCGTATACATATCAACATATAAAAAAATGAATATTTGAATCAAATATTTTTCCTCAAATCGAAAAACTAACAAGTATATATTATGATAACAATTGACCATTTTTTAAAATAAATTCGACAAGAGTTATGAATCAGCTTGGAAAATGATTCGGTTGAACCAGTCGTCAAATCAGACCGGAACCTAACCTATGTGTAGAAACAGCTAGATTAAATCTAACATATATGATACCTTGCAATAACTAAGTTGGATCTGTTAAGACCCTTTAAAAGTCGTTATTTAACTGATATTAGGCCTAAAATAATAACTCAACCCTTTAATCAATCCCCAACTCAATCCATTAACCTTACCCAGTCCCAAACCCAACACCAATCTATTTTATCACCCCTATTTAGATAACACAAAACCATCACCAACCCTAATCATTTTATCACCCCCAATAACAAGACATCTTTATATTTCCTAAGATCGACCCTATATTTCTCAAAAATAGTTAATATACTAATGTAAGTTCCATTAATATAAATTGAACCACCAAAATCAAAATGTCAAATTATCGCCTCTAAAACACCATTACATGTATCACCAACACATGCACATACACTTTTATATCCAATTTTTTAGGGCAACATATCCAAATTAAATTTATTAAATTTATAAGCAAAACCTTAAAAGTCGATTTAATACTCATTAAATAGCATAATAATTTTAATTAAAAGTCAACGACAGTGGTGAATGGTGATCATATGTTCAGAGTGTCATGGAGAAACCATGAGGAAAAATTTTGTCCAATAATCCATCCATATGTGGGATTAGTTTTACAAAATATAACATTAGTGTTTAAGTTGATATCTTACTTACATGAAAACTTACCCCATATATAAGGTTTATGATGTAAAACCATCCAAAATTTTGTAACAAATAACATCGTAGATTTAGAGTAAACTTAAAAAAACAAAATACCGTGTAAAAGTAATTTTGTTTATTGAAATATATAAATCACAATTTTTCTAAATTTTTTCACTACATATCATAAGACTAAGGATGGATATCACCTTAAATCGCATCACCTTTTTATCGCTTCTTAGGTGGAGTTTAAATTAACCAATCATATGATTTTTCTTTTCTGATTTATTATTTTCTCTTTTCTTTATAATTGATCCACTTAGAAGGTGAGTAATACAATTTAAAGTGATATCTAGCTTTACTCATATTATAATCATCACACATGTTCCATAACAACTCCACGTTTTTCAAGATGGTATATCACATGTTTTACCTAATAAATAACTTTCTATTTCTATGATCGAACCCATTACCATTAAAATTTTATTTCCATTTCGAGCTTCAAAATAGAGCTCTCAAATTAGGTACCTTACCATATGCAAATAAAATCACGTTATAAACATGAGGAAACTTTTTAACGTCTTTGAACAAAAAAAAAAACTTTTTAACGTCCCCATGCACATACACTCTCTAATACCCACGTCACTCAAAGTCACCGTCATATAATAAAAAAAAAAGAATAAAAACAATTCCTTTTTCTTTTTATCTCCATATATATAAATATATCTATATATATACACACACATATTCGCGATAATTAGACGATAAATTGAGCCCTTTCCATCATCGTCTTAGCGCCACACCCCACTCTTGCTCTCTATATACATACATATATTTGTCTATAATATCAGCTATATAAACATTAATAATTTTTCCGATTCTATACATATATAATATTGATAAATACCTAGGTTTTAGTATTCAAAAGTTGAGTTTTGAATACATAAAGTTCGGATTACTTTTGATTTTCGTAAGTATTCTCACTTTTCATCAACCCTAATTTTGTAATTAGTAATTACGTATAGACACAGCTCTCACTGTGATTTATTCATTAGTTTCATGTATTTTTTTTAAAACGTAATTAGCCCTAAATTAAATATGGATCCTTTTATTATATGCGATGTATTTTATTAATTACTTTCTAACACCTTGAATTTTATTGTTTTAGGTTTTACTGAGATGATTTCCGAGAGTGAAAAAGATAAAATCTTGATGCCTAATGTAATTAATGATGGTATTATGAATGTAAATGGGAATTTGGAGAATAGGAGTAACAGTAACACTAATTTATCAGGTGAGCTAGAATTATACATGTTACAACAACAATTTCAAAATCAAAATCATAGAAATCGTGAGCTATTAATCCAAAGGGAAAGAGATTTAGATATATACAGAAGTGGAAGTGCACCTCCTACAGTAGAAGGTTCATTAAACGCTGTAGGAGGTTTATTTCGAAACCCTAATTACACACAAGTAAACGATTTAAATGATTTTACCGAAGAAGAAATTCGATCACATCCAGCTTATTTAGCGTATTATTATTCGAATGAAAATAATAATCCGAGATTACCCCCACCTTTGGTATCGAAAGAAGATTGGAGAGTTGCGCAAAGAGTAGGGGGAGGGGTAGGATCGTCTTTTGGTAATGATTGGAGGAATAAGAATGTAGTGGTGGATGAAGGTGGTAGTAGTGGAAGTTCATCTTTATTCTCGATGCAACCTGGTGGTATTTCTGTAAATAAAGCTGAAGATGAATTAATGGAGTTAAGAAAAGCTGCTACAAGTAATCTTTTAAGGAAAAGTTCTACTAAATTGATTGATCGAGGGATGAATAGTGGTACTTTAGGTTCGAGAAGAAAGAGTTTTGCTGATATAGTGCAGGTAAATTTTAATTCTTTTTGTTTTTTTTGTATATTTATGTGGTCAAGTTTTGATTTTTGATTCCTTCTTTTTGTTGTTTTGTTGTATATTTGTCTTTATTGTCGGTTTCTTTGATTCTTCGTAATGTTTTTTGTTGTTATGTTGTCTTTTGCTAAAGTGTGTTTTTTAGTTAATTGAACGATAGGTACTTATATTGTACAAAATTTGCACTCTAGGTCCCTTTATGTATAAGTCCTATATAGTTGCTTTTATGTATATTTGTCTTTTGTTTGTGGAGCCAAGGGGATCTGGGAGCAATTAGTTGATTTTTTTAGTTGTTTGAACTACAGGTCCTAATATTCTGCAAAAATTGCACTATAGGTCCCTATATGTCCTACATAGTTGCATTCTTGTATATTTGTCTTTATTGTCTTTTGTTTGTGGAGGCCAATGCTTACTTTAGTTAATTAAATTATATATCCCTATATTGTGCAAAATTTGCATTATAGGTCTCTATGTTTAAGTTTATTGCTTTATAAGTCCTATATTATGCAAAATTATCATAAAAAACAAGGAAATAGAAAAACATAGCCTAAAAGATAATATTCAAAAGTTGAGGGGTCTAAATGAAATTATTAATTTCCAGGACGGTGGTGCACAATCCTCAACAGTAGAAAACCGATTCTCACGTCCATCAAGCCGTAACTCATTATCGGATAATTTAATTACATCAGTGATCCCTAACCATTCTACAGAATTGCAAAACAAGTCCTCCGCAAATGAACAATTACATCCCGTGCAAATGAACCAACCCTCCTTATCCACAATCGGAAGGTCCAATAGCCCTGGTCTTCCAAATATTCCAAATATTCCAAATATTCAAAATCCAGGGACTGATATTGCAAATTCTTTAGCTGGATTGAACATATCAAACAATCATCATGAGTATGTTAACCCACAGCTTCGATATCTGGATAAATCTCGAGGTAAAAACTTGGGCAGTTTGGGTAACTTGGGTAATTTGGGAAACTTGGGCAGCTTGGGCAATTTGGTTAATAATTCGGGGAATGTGGGAAATTCAAATTATCCTGTTAGGGAAAATGGGGGGCATAATGAGCAATTAAATTTCCCGAGAAGGACTTATTCTTCAACTAGTCTTCATGATCATGGATTTTTCCCTGAAGATTGGAATGCTTATAATTTACATGGTGGTTATCATAATCCTGCTACAGGTAATATTCTATTAATAATACCAAATATACCCCTATACTTTATTCTCATGATATATCTTTTTAAAATCCAACAGGTTTAGCTTCACCAAGTGGTCCTTCATTAAACGGACGAAATCTAGGACAAGTGGGGCCCACACTAATAGATCCACGTCATGTACAACCTTATAACCCGAGAATAAATCCGATACGAAACTTCACTAGAACAGATTTACAAGAATACGAACAAATGTGTATCGAAACATTACTAGCTGCTGAACAAAAACAACAACAACACTACCATTCACATAATAATCAAGTGGGACCCATGTATCATAATCAATACCATGGAAACCCAGCTCTTGATTTATGTATGCCACCTTATCATCATCAAGGAGGTGTTAATAATAACCATATGGTGGTGGGTCCCACATCAAGAATGGGTGGTAATAATAATGGGCAAATGAGAAGAGCTGCTTCGATGTTGAACTCTGTTGTTAGTAATGGATGGCATAATGAATTTGATAATAATAGTATTATTGAAGGTGGTGGTGGAAGAGTTGTTTCTGGTTCTGCTTCTACTTCTTTAGAAGAACTTAATAATAAAACTAAATCTTTGGAACTTTCTGAAGTTCTTGGTCATGTTGTTGAATTCAGGTATTTACATATATATATATACTCCCTCATTTATCTATCCCCCTTTTACCTTTTTGGTTTGAGGACCATTTTGGGGTAATTTGGTGTTTTTACTAAGTTGAAGATTCTGTTTATATTATTACAGTACGGATCAATATGGTAGTAGATTTATACAGCAGAAGTTAGAAACAGCTACTATTGAAGAAAAAACAAAGATTTTTCCAGAAATTATACCTCATGCTCGAAGTTTAATGACTGATGTGTTTGGTAATTATGTTATACAAAAGGTATGTATTGTTAATATATTAATATAATATAATAATTTAATTAATTACTTGCTTTAATGTGTTGTAGTTTTTTGAGCATGGGACGGAAAGTCAAAGAACAGAACTAGCTAGTCAACTAATTGGTTATGTTTTACCTTTAAGTCTTCAAATGTATGGTTGCAGAGTAATTCAAAAGGTATATGCATTTTAGATATATGTATTAAGTCTTACATAATATAGTGTAAGGGGGACCTATAATGCAATTAAAATAATTACAGGCTTTGGAAGTAATTGGTGTAGAGCAACGAACACAAATGGTAGCAGAACTAGATGGTTCAGTAATGAAATGTGTGCGAGATCAAAATGGGAATCATGTAATTCAAAAATGTATAGAATGTGTTCCACAAGATAGAATTCAATTCATTATACAATCTTTTTACGGTCAAGTTGTTGTTTTATCTATGCATCCTTATGGTTGTAGAGTCATTCAGGTAAAAATATTTTTTTTTTTTTAATTCCGTTTAATTTTGATTTATTTATTTTTTAAACAAAATTGTCAGAGAGTTCTTGAACATTGTGATGATCCGAAAACGCAAAGTGTTATCATGGAGGAAGTTATGCATTCCATTTGTACCTTAGCGCAAGATCAGTATGGGAATTATGTTATTCAGGTAGGGCTATTATAGTCATTTCATTTCAAAACCTTCAATTATTTACAAGAAAGAAATTTGTATGATCGTATTTAGTATGCAATTAAATAAAAAATAGACAAAGGGACTTATAATACAATTTTTGCATAGTTTAGGGACCTATATTGCAGTTTTTTGCTTAGTATAGGGACGGACGGACCTATAGAGTAATTTTTGCTTAGTATAGGGACTTTTTAGTGCAATTTTTGCTGACTATAGTATGTATAATGCAATTAACTCACAAGGGAAAAATCAGGGACCTGTTTTTACAATTTTTGCTTAGTATAGGGGGACCTATAGTGCACGTAACTCACAGGGCATAATCGGGGACCTGTTGTGCAATTTTTGTATATTATAGGGACCTATAGTGCAGTTTTTGCTTAGTATAGCGACCCGTATAGTTCAATTTTTGCTTACTAGAGTACGTATAATGCAATTAATTCACAGGGAAAACTCAAGGACCTGTTGTGCAATATATGACTAATTTTTTTTTTAAATTTTGTTATAGCATGTATTACAACATGGAAAAGCAAACGAAAGATCAACTATAATAAAAGAACTAGCAGGTCAAATAGTCAAAATGAGTCAACAAAAATTTGCATCAAATGTTGTTGAAAAATGC
Source organism: Nemophila menziesii (assembly GCA_029959085.1). Lineage (NCBI taxonomy): Eukaryota > Viridiplantae > Streptophyta > Magnoliopsida > Boraginales > Hydrophyllaceae > Nemophila > Nemophila menziesii. The sequence goes on along the minus strand of JARWIR010000004.1, from coordinate 42,116,470 downwards.
TTAACTTTTGGTAGCCCTGAAGAGCGTCAAATCCTCGTAAACGAAATGCTTGGTTCTACAGATGAAAACGAGCCTTTACAGGTTTATTTTATTTATTTGCAATCAAGTCCTTTTTGTTATTTTGTTTATTTGCAAACTAAGTCCTTTATTGTTATGTACAACAGGCGATGATGAAGGATCCGTTTGGAAATTATGTAGTCCAAAAAGTGCTTGAGACATGTAATGATGAAAGTAGACAACTTATATTGTCTCGTATTAGGGTTCATTTAAATGCTTTGAAGAAATATACTTATGGTAAACATATTGTTTCTCGTGTTGAAAAGCTTATTACTACCGGAGGTTAGTTAGTATTTGCAAAATAGTCCCTTCATCTTTTACTATGCTATTAACTGATATTTTTATATTTAATTTTTACAGAAAGGCGCAAAGAATCATCTCGTTGATTGATTTTCTAGTAAAGGTATAACTTAGGTGTCTGAATAATAAGAGGAGAAGGGGCTCAGAGTAGTTAATTAATTTTGTTTAGGGGGCCTTCTTGCAAATTGTAAATAAAGTTAGTCGAATAGTAGTATCGGCTGCTGGATTGATTTTTTTGTGATGTTTTAGGCTTTTATTCTAGGAGTAGGAGATGAGAGATGAGAATAGAGATAAAAAAAAGTGACTGTAAATGCATGCTTACTAATTTGAGCATAGTTTTTTCTTCATTTGTGAATAACTCTTATTATGCCATTTGATTATTATGCCATTTGTGAGAGTTTTTTTTCTATCATTCATTAGGCAGAGCAGAATTTTTCAGTTATATCTTAAAAAATGGAAACATATACTAAGATCCATTCCTTCTTCTTTCTTTCCTTTTACCCTGTTTCTGTTTCTCTTCCCCTACCCCACCCTGTTGCAAAGATGGGCTTGGTGGGCCCACTGCCCTGTTGTTGTTTCTCGTTTGAAGGCCAATCCTTCTGGCCTCTCAAAGTGCAGTTTTGTTTTCGTTTCTGCTGTCTGTGTGGTCCGTTTGTTTTGGGTTGCCGTGTACTCTTTGAGCCACCAACCATCTGGGATTTATGGATCTTTGGTTTGTAACTTTTTTTTTATATTTGTTATAGGTGGTGACTCATTTTGGGTTGGGGTTTTTGGATTCGTTGTTCATTCGAAACTACTTATTTTCTTGCTTTTCTTGTTTGATTTTCATGACCTGTGTCTTTGTGGAATTTCAGAATAGGGGTTGTCTGTTTTGGTTTGCTAGTTTTTGTTGGAGGCTGTCATTTCGGTTTGGTTGTGGCGTCTTGATGTCCTCTCGATGTACAAGTGAACATAAAGGGTGTTTGTCGTTCACCTTTTATTCAACTTCTTCTATATTAGTTAGTTGTTAGAAGTTTGCTGCTCATCTTTTTTATTGGCAGTTTTTGTTTGGGGCTTGTTGGGAGCTTTTGTCGTTCTGGAGCTTTCCGTCTTGTTTTGGTGGGGTCTGGTTTCTCTTACTTCGTTGCCGTATAATTTATTCTTTCCATCTCCACCCTTTTCACCCTTTTCATCCTTTAATGTGGTGCATTTTCCATACGTGGCGGTGGTGCAATCTCCTAAGCATGGTTGCTTGTCTATTTAGATATTCGTCTGCTTTGCGGCATTTTTGCCGGTTTGTCGATTGCTTTGTGCTTGGATGGATGGTTAGTTTTGCAGCTTCTTGGTCCTTACTGGATAATCGGAGAGATTATTGGAAATTGTCCTGTAACCGAAGTGGTAGAAAGTTATTCTACTTGGCGTGTGTTTGGTTTGCTTTCTGTGTTTTCTTGTAATTTTTAATTGTATCGTAATTGGTTGGACAATTCGTGTATTCAGTAATCCTTTTAATTTATATATCAATTTGGAAAAAAAATATATATTGACAAAAAGTATAATTGGAATATGTATATTGATTTAAGAAAATTATATATTTTAAATATAATATTATATAATATTATTATGGGTCAATGACCCAAAAAATCAAAATAATATTATACTTGCCCCAAAGAATCATTCATTAACTTACTATTATAAGATTACATGTTTACCCGTCAAGGACGATTCCCGTCAAGGACGATTCCCATCAAGGACGATTCCCGTCAAGGACGATTCCCATCAAGGACGATTCCCGTCAAGGACGATTCCCGTCAAGGACGATTCCCATCAAGGACAAAATTTAGTTAATGATGTTATTGGGAAGAAATTTTGTCATTGATGTTATTGGGCTGAAAATAATATTATTTTGATTTTTTGGGTCATTTTCCCTATTATATATATAATATTTTAGTAATTGTGTGTAATATTTTAGTAAATTATATTTGTAGGACAAATTTCAATATTTATTTTTTTATAAAAATAAAATGTTATTTTAAAAATTAGTTTAAGAATATTATAAGTACGTAGAAAGAATTCAAATAATAAAGAAAAAAATAAAGATATGTTTTTCGAACTTTCATAAATATTAAACACCATTAACCCAGTTTATAATCTTATAATTAGTTTTTTTAAAATATAAATTTAAATATGTTTTATTATTTTATATATATTTTTAAAATTTAACTAAAATTATTTTAAATAATATCAAGAGATTGATTTAATATTTCGTTCAAGATTTTTTTAATTTAAATTCATCTAATTTCACGAGAACGTTCCAACATAAATGCGATGCGGTGATTAATTTTTTTTTTTTTGGTAGAAAATGTTTTACTAATTACTTGGACACGACAAAAATGAGGATCAAGCCTCCCTCAATGTTAAGAGATCATAAAAAATAAAAATAAATCTGAGAACTTCACAAAAAAAAACTAGTCCTTTGTTCGTCTCTCCTTCACATATATTGTTTTCCACCAAACCATTTTTTAATTTATTTTGTTGTTTGGTGGGATAGATTTCACCAAACTACTTTTGGGTTTATGTTATTTAGTGGGACAAATACGGTTGAACTACATTTAGATTTATATTATTGTTTCCCACTACTACATTTGGGTTAGATTGTTATTTGGTGGAGAAAATTCCACAAAACTACATTTAGGTTTATATTATTGTTTGGTAGGATAAATATTCACAAAAATTCATTTGAGTCCGATAATTATCAAATTTAACGAAAGAATATAAGTCAAAAGAGAATCAAGAACTCTGTATTACACCAAATGGAGTTAAATCACATAATTATTCCCACACAACAAAATACAAGAGTTCACAACTCAACCTTAGTGTCTTAAATTTGTTTAAAAGAATAAAAAATATACGTGTGCATGTTCAGAGTAGGCCTCATACTACTTTAAAGTACGGTTTCAAAGTACCTTTTTCTTTCCTTCTCTGCATCTCATCCCATACGAACCACAACATACTCTAAAGAAAAACTAACAAGTATTTGCTGAAACAACCCATAAGAGTTCATGGGTTTCTAATTTTTTCCGAAGAAAGATATGCAATTTTTATTCCTGGGCTAACAACTTTTTGGTCATCTATACAGTCTCGTTTCTCTGATACGAGACTTGATATGAATGTCAATATAAGTACTATCTCCAACCTAATTTTTAGCCAAAGATCGCACCGTTTTATGTCCCGTTTAGCCTCCCAAAACCTGTTTGTTAGTCAAATCTCACCTAATATTTTTGTAGAATTTTCAAGTCACAAAATGTTAGACTAAATTCTTTTAGTAATGAAGATAATGAGAGAGGGAAAACATTCACATGGGTTAGTAATAGGTATAGTTTTTTTGTTTTAAATTAAAAAAATAGGTATAGCGTACAAAATGAATCAACTTAGTTCTCATATAGATAGGCACCATATATAGAAAAACAAAGGATGATTATGTGTAAGCTTTAAAACATGAACTAATCTAATAATCAAAATAACTTAAAAATTATTGAACAATTTACTTACAAATGTAAAACAATGTCAAGAAGTTGTAACAACTTCCCAAAAATGTAAAAACAATGCCAAGAAGTTGAAACCCGATTGGTAAGGCATTCTATAATGTCGACTAGAAAAATTAATTGACCAAATATAATAAAAACGCAGTCAGGCATAATCATACTCAATGTGAATATATGAAATACTTTTTGGGTGGAAAATATTTGCCTGAAAGTTTCATATAGGACTTCATGTGCGTCTTATGGTAAATAAATTTACCAATATGTATCGTGTGATACGAAAAATCACATAAAAACCTTTAGATGACTAAAAACGCGTATACATAAATCCCGGGATATATTAAATGATATTTGTATAACTTTTATTGTCTTTATCAATCTTTCATTGTCTCATATATTGTCATGTCATCTGCCATCTATTTGTTTTATAAAAATATTATTTAGTGGATATTATTATATAGAGTAGTGAAGATAATTGAAAGGACAAAAGACTTTGTAACATCCTACATTATATTCCTATTTACTTCTAAACAATGATAGAATTAATAGGGTAGTGAAAGGGTCTTGTATTCCCTATATAAAGAGCACTTGATCATCCTTTATCTGGAGACACACTTTTTGGTTGAATAAGATGAATAAATCTCCTTCATTATCTTTATACTTTTCTTCTTGTTTTAAAACAATAACGAGGCAACATCATATGCGTATTTGAAATAATATCCAAGGGGGAGTGTTATGAAAAATATTAATTAGTGGATATTATTATATAGAGTAGTGTAGATAATTGAAAGGACAAAAGAATTTGTAACATCCTACATTATATTCCTATTTACTCCTAAATAATGATAGAGTTAATAGGATAGTGAAAGGGTCTTGTATTCCCTATATAAATAGCACGTGATCATACTTTATCTGGAGACACAGTTTTGGTTGCATAAGATGAATAAAACTCCTCCATTATCTTTATACTTTTCTTCTTGTTTTACAACACCGTAGTATTTATAACAATTTAAACCAAAAAATTCATCTAACAATACTACAGTAAATATAAAAATACTAAAATTTGAGTTATAATATCAAGTCAAGAATTCTCGAGACTAAGGAAAATAAAAAGAAGTCGTTTTGGCCATAAATCGGCACCTAGGCGACCATTTTTGTCATTAATCGGCGCCTAGGCGGGCTATGCGCCTCTTCCACGACGACTAAGGCGCTAGGCAAAAACGCCTAGAATTTTTACTAGGCGTAAGCAGTTGAGAGGGGAGTTGACGCCTAGGCGGTGCCTAGGCGCACCTAGGTGGCGAGATATATTACATAGTATGTATTACATTAGCCTCCATAACAATGGTGTATAAAGTCTAAATATGAGTTCAGAGATGAATCAGTAATATGACTGATTGTAATTCATGATGGATGATCATTATACGATATATGAATCATACACATTACATGCAACTGGAAACACAATGGAAGAAGGATGTTATTTCATCATACCTGATCAATAGTAGAATTTCAGTGAACGTTTTTTAAAGGTTTGAATTTCAAATTTCAATCGATGAAGCAAAAGAGAGAGTAGTCTAGAAATTTTCTCGTTTTGAGATCTATTTTTTAAAATTTATTTTGTAATTCTAGTTCAATTAACTTAAACTTGAAATAAATCTATAAAAATAATAGAATTTAATTTAAACACAAAAAAAAAATTAATTATGACTAATTAATTTTTTTTCTTGTTATTTTTCTTTTTTTAATAATAAAATAATGATTTTTTCATAATGATTAATCTAATTAACACTTTAAATGATTTTGTTTTTCCGTCCAAAAAAAAAAGAAAATGACTTTGTTTTCTAATGATGGTTGGGCCTACCAACAATTGTATATTTTTTGGCCGGTTTTAGGTTTTAGAAGTCCCCTATAAAAGGAACTTCTTACACGATTAATTTACATTTCAGTCTGACGTGTCCCCCGCCATCACCCATCCCGCCTCTGCCGATTCGCCTCCTCCGATTTCTGCGGTAAACTTTTCCTTCTCAATATGCATCTTAAGTATACTTTTTTTTTGGTCCAAATCTTAAGTATACTTAAAGCATAAACATAACCCATATAATCTGAAATACAACTTTTTGCTCCGTCAAAAAAAAACTTTTTGCTCTTTTATTTCTCTTGTCAAAATTTCATCTTGGGTCCTTTTATAGATATGTGTAAAACGTTAAAACTAAATGCTTTTTCTTCCATTGAAAGATTTGATATGTATCTCTGTGAGCTTCTCTTTCATAGTCAACCCTTTCTTTAGGTGCTGATTTTGATTATATGCTATGATATAAATCTAATATTCCACTATTTTATATATAGATATGGCACCCCTCGTTCGATTAGATGTCACACCGACTACGAAATTTTATATGTGTAAAAAATGCAACACGCATGTTGCGGATCCCGTCAACTTAAAATCAATTGTAAGTTATTTTAATTTATAGTTATCTTAATTTTTTAATATAAATAATTTAATTTTTTTAGGGAGGTAACAGAGGAAAATATGGTTATTTTACCGAGTTGTAAGTATTTATGGTTTTCTTTATTTTATTTTAGTTTTCCTTTATTTTATGTAAGTAACTTACCTGTTTTTTTAGGGTTAATTGTACTATATTGGAATCTGATGGTGAATTCCTCCAGCGTATCAAATGTGAGAATTGTTCTAGAACACTTGGTATAAGGACCCTACATGGACCAGCAATTTCGACAAATTTGAAGCAGTATGATTTATGTTATTTATTTATTTTAATTCTTATATTACTTAAATAAATATTGTTTTTTTTTTCAGGAATGGTAGTCCTATTTTGGATGGAAAAACAAATGAACCAGCGTTTTTGACAAATTTGGAGATGTATGTTTTATGTTATTTATTTATTTTAATTCTTAGTACGTAAATAAATATATTTTTTTTTTTTTTCAGGAAGAAGTTACTTCTATGGAATGGTAGTCTCTTCTTGGATGGAAGAACAAATGAACCTGTAGTTACTAAGCCTTTATTTGTCCACTTTAGAGATAGTCTTGTCTTGGATGGAAGAACAAATGAACCCGTAGTTACTAAGCCTTGATTCGTCCCCTAACCATATTTTTATCGTTTAACAAACATGACATGAAACTCTCTCTCCTTTTGAAGCAATTTTTCTGATTTAATTTCTCTATTTCTATGATTCCACATTCTTGAAAACAATGTTTATTTTTTTTTTTTTTTACTCTGTAGCAATTTATTTTACAAGATCAAGCTTTGATTTATTGGCTTATATAAATTTTCCAGAAACCAACGGTACTACTTGCTTGAGTTATAAAGAATAATTGAAAAAAATGTTGTAAATGCTAATAAACACATTCATTTAGATTCTATGTTTAATGTTTACAGTGCAGGTCTAGGTGTACACTCCACTCCCACGGCCAATCAAAAAATACGCCCTAGCTGTCTTCAGATACTCTTGTTGAAGAAAAATACCATAAAGATTATCTTGAAATGGATGATCTTATCGATCTAGAACCCAACTCTCAGATTCTCGGTCAAGATCTTGTTTCAATGGTTTGAGTGATTTGTTATGTTCCATGATGCGGACATGTTTAACAATGATATATCTCAGCCATATGCAAATAGCTTTGACTTAGTAATTGATGAATTAAGGGAAAAATTCTATCCTATGTTCAATCTTGAAAACATACAGTGAGAGGGGTTAATTTTGCATTGTTGTATTGGTTCCTGCATCCATTCTTGATACTAATATTAGTGTGTTTTTTGATTTGCTTGTAAATCATATGAAAATACTTGCGAATGTTTCTTTAAATTAGTAATTGCATTTATATTACAATGACAAGTTTACAAAATTCAGAGAATGAATGAAGCAGATCGGTGGCCTAGAGTCTTGCATTGAGTGAGAATGGAAGAATGAATCTGGGGCAGTATACAGGGAGGGAAAATGTATAATATTGCATGATGATGGTGCAATTTTTGCTTACTATAGTACGTAGAATGCAATTAATTCACATGAAAAAATCAGGGACCTGATGTGCAATTTTTTCACAATATATGACAATTTTTTTTAAAAGTTTGTTATAGCATGTATTACAACATGGAAAAGCACATGAAAGATCAACTATAATAAAAGAACTAGCAGGTCAAATAGTGAAAATGAGTCAACAAAAATTTGCATCGAATGTTGTTGAAAAATGCTTAACTTTTGGTAGCCCTGAAGAGCGTCAAATCCTCGTAAACGAAATGCTTGGTTCTACAGATGAAAACGAGCCTCTACAGGTTTGCAATTTTGTTTTATTTGCAATTTTTGTTTATTTATTTGCAAACAAGTCCTTTATTGTTATTATGTACAACAGGCGATGATGAAGGATCCGTTTGGAAATTATGTAGTGCAAAAAGTGCTTGAGACATGTAATGATGAAAGTAGACAACTTATATTGTCTCGTATTAGGGTTCATTTAAATGCTTTGAAGAAATATACTTATGGAAAACATATTGTTTCTCGTGTTGAAAAGCTTATTACTACCGGAGGTTAGTTAGTATTTGCAATTTAGTCCCTTCAACTTTTACTATGCTATTAACTGATATTTTTATATTTAATTTTTACAGAAAGGCGCAAAGAATCATCTCGTTGATTGATTTTCTAGTAAAGGTATAACTTAGGTGTCTGAATAATAAGAGGAGAAGGGGCTCAGAGTAGTTAATTAATTTTGTTTAGGGGGCCTTCTTGCAAATTGTAAATAAAGTTAGTCGAATAGTAGTATCGGCTGCTGGATTGATTTTTTTGTGATGTTTTAGGCTTTTATTCTAGGAGTAGGAGATGAGAGATGAGAATAGAGATAAAAAAAAGTGACTGTAAATGCATGCTTACTAATTTGAGCATAGTTTTTTCTTCATTTGTGAATAACTCTTATTATGCCATTTGATTATTATGCCATTTGTGAGAGTTTTTTTTCTATCATTCATTAGGCAGAGCAGAATTTTTCAGTTATATCTTAAAAAATGGAAACATATACTAAGATCCATTCCTTCTTCTTTCTTTCCTTTTACCCTGTTTCTGTTTCTCTTCCCCTACCCCACCCTGTTGCAAAGATGGGCTTGGTGGGCCCACTGCCCTGTTGTTGTTTCTCGTTTGAAGGCCAATCCTTCTGGCCTCTCAAAGTGCAGTTTTGTTTTCGTTTCTGCTGTCTGTGTGGTCCGTTTGTTTTGGGTTGCCGTGTACTCTTTGAGCCACCAACCATCTGGGATTTATGGATCTTTGGTTTGTAACTTTTTTTTTATATTTGTTATAGGTGGTGACTCATTTTGGGTTGGGGTTTTTGGATTCGTTGTTCATTCGAAACTACTTATTTTCTTGCTTTTCTTGTTTGATTTTCATGACCTGTGTCTTTGTGGAATTTCAGAATAGGGGTTGTCTGTTTTGGTTTGCTAGTTTTTGTTGGAGGCTGTCATTTCGGTTTGGTTGTGGCGTCTTGATGTCCTCTCGATGTACAAGTGAACATAAAGGGTGTTTGTCGTTCACCTTTTATTCAACTTCTTCTATATTAGTTAGTTGTTAGAAGTTTGCTGCTCATCTTTTTTATTGGCAGTTTTTGTTTGGGGCTTGTTGGGAGCTTTTGTCGTTCTGGAGCTTTCCGTCTTGTTTTGGTGGGGTCTGGTTTCTCTTACTTCGTTGCCGTATAATTTATTCTTTCCATCTCCACCCTTTTCACCCTTTTCATCCTTTAATGTGGTGCATTTTCCATACGTGGCGGTGGTGCAATCTCCTAAGCATGGTTGCTTGTCTATTTAGATATTCGTCTGCTTTGCGGCATTTTTGCCGGTTTGTCGATTGCTTTGTGCTTGGATGGATGGTTAGTTTTGCAGCTTCTTGGTCCTTACTGGATAATCGGAGAGATTATTGGAAATTGTCCTGTAACCGAAGTGGTAGAAAGTTATTCTACTTGGCGTGTGTTTGGTTTGCTTTCTGTGTTTTCTTGTAATTTTTAATTGTATCGTAATTGGTTGGACAATTCGTGTATTCAGTAATCCTTTTAATTTATATATCAATTTGGAAAAAAAATATATATTGACAAAAAGTATAATTGGAATATGTATATTGATTTAAGAAAATTATATATTTTAAATATAATATTATATAATATTATTATGGGTCAATGACCCAAAAAATCAAAATAATATTATACTTGCCCCAAAGAATCATTCATTAACTTACTATTATAAGATTACATGTTTACCCGTCAAGGACGATTCCCGTCAAGGACGATTCCCATCAAGGACGATTCCCGTCAAGGACGATTCCCATCAAGGACGATTCCCGTCAAGGACGATTCCCGTCAAGGACGATTCCCATCAAGGACAAAATTTAGTTAATGATGTTATTGGGAAGAAATTTTGTCATTGATGTTATTGGGCTGAAAATAATATTATTTTGATTTTTTGGGTCATTTTCCCTATTATATATATAATATTTTAGTAATTGTGTGTAATATTTTAGTAAATTATATTTGTAGGACAAATTTCAATATTTATTTTTTTATAAAAATAAAATGTTATTTTAAAAATTAGTTTAAGAATATTATAAGTACGTAGAAAGAATTCAAATAATAAAGAAAAAAATAAAGATATGTTTTTCGAACTTTCATAAATATTAAACACCATTAACCCAGTTTATAATCTTATAATTAGTTTTTTTAAAATATAAATTTAAATATGTTTTATTATTTTATATATATTTTTAAAATTTAACTAAAATTATTTTAAATAATATCAAGAGATTGATTTAATATTTCGTTCAAGATTTTTTTAATTTAAATTCATCTAATTTCACGAGAACGTTCCAACATAAATGCGATGCGGTGATTAATTTTTTTTTTTTTGGTAGAAAATGTTTTACTAATTACTTGGACACGACAAAAATGAGGATCAAGCCTCCCTCAATGTTAAGAGATCATAAAAAATAAAAATAAATCTGAGAACTTCACAAAAAAAAACTAGTCCTTTGTTCGTCTCTCCTTCACATATATTGTTTTCCACCAAACCATTTTTTAATTTATTTTGTTGTTTGGTGGGATAGATTTCACCAAACTACTTTTGGGTTTATGTTATTTAGTGGGACAAATACGGTTGAACTACATTTAGATTTATATTATTGTTTCCCACTACTACATTTGGGTTAGATTGTTATTTGGTGGAGAAAATTCCACAAAACTACATTTAGGTTTATATTATTGTTTGGTAGGATAAATATTCACAAAAATTCATTTGAGTCCGATAATTATCAAATTTAACGAAAGAATATAAGTCAAAAGAGAATCAAGAACTCTGTATTACACCAAATGGAGTTAAATCACATAATTATTCCCACACAACAAAATACAAGAGTTCACAACTCAACCTTAGTGTCTTAAATTTGTTTAAAAGAATAAAAAATATACGTGTGCATGTTCAGAGTAGGCCTCATACTACTTTAAAGTACGGTTTCAAAGTACCTTTTTCTTTCCTTCTCTGCATCTCATCCCATACGAACCACAACATACTCTAAAGAAAAACTAACAAGTATTTGCTGAAACAACCCATAAGAGTTCATGGGTTTCTAATTTTTTCCGAAGAAAGATATGCAATTTTTATTCCTGGGCTAACAACTTTTTGGTCATCTATACAGTCTCGTTTCTCTGATACGAGACTTGATATGAATGTCAATATAAGTACTATCTCCAACCTAATTTTTAGCCAAAGATCGCACCGTTTTATGTCCCGTTTAGCCTCCCAAAACCTGTTTGTTAGTCAAATCTCACCTAATATTTTTGTAGAATTTTCAAGTCACAAAATGTTAGACTAAATTCTTTTAGTAATGAAGATAATGAGAGAGGGAAAACATTCACATGGGTTAGTAATAGGTATAGTTTTTTTGTTTTAAATTAAAAAAATAGGTATAGCGTACAAAATGAATCAACTTAGTTCTCATATAGATAGGCACCATATATAGAAAAACAAAGGATGATTATGTGTAAGCTTTAAAACATGAACTAATCTAATAATCAAAATAACTTAAAAATTATTGAACAATTTACTTACAAATGTAAAACAATGTCAAGAAGTTGTAACAACTTCCCAAAAATGTAAAAACAATGCCAAGAAGTTGAAACCCGATTGGTAAGGCATTCTATAATGTCGACTAGAAAAATTAATTGACCAAATATAATAAAAACGCAGTCAGGCATAATCATACTCAATGTGAATATATGAAATACTTTTTGGGTGGAAAATATTTGCCTGAAAGTTTCATATAGGACTTCATGTGCGTCTTATGGTAAATAAATTTACCAATATGTATCGTGTGATACGAAAAATCACATAAAAACCTTTAGATGACTAAAAACGCGTATACATAAATCCCGGGATATATTAAATGATATTTGTATAACTTTTATTGTCTTTATCAATCTTTCATTGTCTCATATATTGTCATGTCATCTGCCATCTATTTGTTTTATAAAAATATTATTTAGTGGATATTATTATATAGAGTAGTGAAGATAATTGAAAGGACAAAAGACTTTGTAACATCCTACATTATATTCCTATTTACTTCTAAACAATGATAGAATTAATAGGGTAGTGAAAGGGTCTTGTATTCCCTATATAAAGAGCACTTGATCATCCTTTATCTGGAGACACACTTTTTGGTTGAATAAGATGAATAAATCTCCTTCATTATCTTTATACTTTTCTTCTTGTTTTAAAACAATAACGAGGCAACATCATATGCGTATTTGAAATAATATCCAAGGGGGAGTGTTATGAAAAATATTAATTAGTGGATATTATTATATAGAGTAGTGTAGATAATTGAAAGGACAAAAGAATTTGTAACATCCTACATTATATTCCTATTTACTCCTAAATAATGATAGAGTTAATAGGATAGTGAAAGGGTCTTGTATTCCCTATATAAATAGCACGTGATCATACTTTATCTGGAGACACAGTTTTGGTTGCATAAGATGAATAAAACTCCTCCATTATCTTTATACTTTTCTTCTTGTTTTACAACACCGTAGTATTTATAACAATTTAAACCAAAAAATTCATCTAACAATACTACAGTAAATATAAAAATACTAAAATTTGAGTTATAATATCAAGTCAAGAATTCTCGAGACTAAGGAAAATAAAAAGAAGTCGTTTTGGCCATAAATCGGCACCTAGGCGACCATTTTTGTCATTAATCGGCGCCTAGGCGGGCTATGCGCCTCTTCCACGACGACTAAGGCGCTAGGCAAAAACGCCTAGAATTTTTACTAGGCGTAAGCAGTTGAGAGGGGAGTTGACGCCTAGGCGGTGCCTAGGCGCACCTAGGTGGCGAGATATATTACATAGTATGTATTACATTAGCCTCCATAACAATGGTGTATAAAGTCTAAATATGAGTTCAGAGATGAATCAGTAATATGACTGATTGTAATTCATGATGGATGATCATTATACGATATATGAATCATACACATTACATGCAACTGGAAACACAATGGAAGAAGGATGTTATTTCATCATACCTGATCAATAGTAGAATTTCAGTGAACGTTTTTTAAAGGTTTGAATTTCAAATTTCAATCGATGAAGCAAAAGAGAGAGTAGTCTAGAAATTTTCTCGTTTTGAGATCTATTTTTTAAAATTTATTTTGTAATTCTAGTTCAATTAACTTAAACTTGAAATAAATCTATAAAAATAATAGAATTTAATTTAAACACAAAAAAAAAATTAATTATGACTAATTAATTTTTTTTCTTGTTATTTTTCTTTTTTTAATAATAAAATAATGATTTTTTCATAATGATTAATCTAATTAACACTTTAAATGATTTTGTTTTTCCGTCCAAAAAAAAAAGAAAATGACTTTGTTTTCTAATGATGGTTGGGCCTACCAACAATTGTATATTTTTTGGCCGGTTTTAGGTTTTAGAAGTCCCCTATAAAAGGAACTTCTTACACGATTAATTTACATTTCAGTCTGACGTGTCCCCCGCCATCACCCATCCCGCCTCTGCCGATTCGCCTCCTCCGATTTCTGCGGTAAACTTTTCCTTCTCAATATGCATCTTAAGTATACTTTTTTTTTGGTCCAAATCTTAAGTATACTTAAAGCATAAACATAACCCATATAATCTGAAATACAACTTTTTGCTCCGTCAAAAAAAAACTTTTTGCTCTTTTATTTCTCTTGTCAAAATTTCATCTTGGGTCCTTTTATAGATATGTGTAAAACGTTAAAACTAAATGCTTTTTCTTCCATTGAAAGATTTGATATGTATCTCTGTGAGCTTCTCTTTCATAGTCAACCCTTTCTTTAGGTGCTGATTTTGATTATATGCTATGATATAAATCTAATATTCCACTATTTTATATATAGATATGGCACCCCTCGTTCGATTAGATGTCACACCGACTACGAAATTTTATATGTGTAAAAAATGCAACACGCATGTTGCGGATCCCGTCAACTTAAAATCAATTGTAAGTTATTTTAATTTATAGTTATCTTAATTTTTTAATATAAATAATTTAATTTTTTTAGGGAGGTAACAGAGGAAAATATGGTTATTTTACCGAGTTGTAAGTATTTATGGTTTTCTTTATTTTATTTTAGTTTTCCTTTATTTTATGTAAGTAACTTACCTGTTTTTTTAGGGTTAATTGTACTATATTGGAATCTGATGGTGAATTCCTCCAGCGTATCAAATGTGAGAATTGTTCTAGAACACTTGGTATAAGGACCCTACATGGACCAGCAATTTCGACAAATTTGAAGCAGTATGATTTATGTTATTTATTTATTTTAATTCTTATATTACTTAAATAAATATTGTTTTTTTTTTCAGGAATGGTAGTCCTATTTTGGATGGAAAAACAAATGAACCAGCGTTTTTGACAAATTTGGAGATGTATGTTTTATGTTATTTATTTATTTTAATTCTTAGTACGTAAATAAATATATTTTTTTTTTTTTTCAGGAAGAAGTTACTTCTATGGAATGGTAGTCTCTTCTTGGATGGAAGAACAAATGAACCTGTAGTTACTAAGCCTTTATTTGTCCACTTTAGAGATAGTCTTGTCTTGGATGGAAGAACAAATGAACCCGTAGTTACTAAGCCTTGATTCGTCCCCTAACCATATTTTTATCGTTTAACAAACATGACATGAAACTCTCTCTCCTTTTGAAGCAATTTTTCTGATTTAATTTCTCTATTTCTATGATTCCACATTCTTGAAAACAATGTTTATTTTTTTTTTTTTTTACTCTGTAGCAATTTATTTTACAAGATCAAGCTTTGATTTATTGGCTTATATAAATTTTCCAGAAACCAACGGTACTACTTGCTTGAGTTATAAAGAATAATTGAAAAAAATGTTGTAAATGCTAATAAACACATTCATTTAGATTCTATGTTTAATGTTTACAGTGCAGGTCTAGGTGTACACTCCACTCCCACGGCCAATCAAAAAATACGCCCTAGCTGTCTTCAGATACTCTTGTTGAAGAAAAATACCATAAAGATTATCTTGAAATGGATGATCTTATCGATCTAGAACCCAACTCTCAGATTCTCGGTCAAGATCTTGTTTCAATGGTTTGAGTGATTTGTTATGTTCCATGATGCGGACATGTTTAACAATGATATATCTCAGCCATATGCAAATAGCTTTGACTTAGTAATTGATGAATTAAGGGAAAAATTCTATCCTATGTTCAATCTTGAAAACATACAGTGAGAGGGGTTAATTTTGCATTGTTGTATTGGTTCCTGCATCCATTCTTGATACTAATATTAGTGTGTTTTTTGATTTGCTTGTAAATCATATGAAAATACTTGCGAATGTTTCTTTAAATTAGTAATTGCATTTATATTACAATGACAAGTTTACAAAATTCAGAGAATGAATGAAGCAGATCGGTGGCCTAGAGTCTTGCATTGAGTGAGAATGGAAGAATGAATCTGGGGCAGTATACAGGGAGGGAAAATGTATAATATTGCATGATGATGGTGCAATTTTTGCTTACTATAGTACGTAGAATGCAATTAATTCACATGAAAAAATCAGGGACCTGATGTGCAATTTTTTCACAATATATGACAATTTTTTTTAAAAGTTTGTTATAGCATGTATTACAACATGGAAAAGCACATGAAAGATCAACTATAATAAAAGAACTAGCAGGTCAAATAGTGAAAATGAGTCAACAAAAATTTGCATCGAATGTTGTTGAAAAATGCTTAACTTTTGGTAGCCCTGAAGAGCGTCAAATCCTCGTAAACGAAATGCTTGGTTCTACAGATGAAAACGAGCCTCTACAGGTTTGCAATTTTGTTTTATTTGCAATTTTTGTTTATTTATTTGCAAACAAGTCCTTTATTGTTATTATGTACAACAGGCGATGATGAAGGATCCGTTTGGAAATTATGTAGTGCAAAAAGTGCTTGAGACATGTAATGATGAAAGTAGACAACTTATATTGTCTCGTATTAGGGTTCATTTAAATGCTTTGAAGAAATATACTTATGGAAAACATATTGTTTCTCGTGTTGAAAAGCTTATTACTACCGGAGGTTAGTTAGTATTTGCAATTTAGTCCCTTCAACTTTTACTATGCTATTAACTGATATTTTTATATTTAATTTTTACAGAAAGGCGCAAAGAATCATCTCGTTGATTGATTTTCTAGTAAAGGTATAACTTAGGTGTCTGAATAATAAGAGGAGAAGGGGCTCAGAGTAGTTAATTAATTTTGTTTAGGGGCCTTCTTGCAAATTGTAAATAAAGTTAGTCGAATAGTAGTATCGTATCGGCTGCTGGATTGATTTTTTTCTGGTGTTTTAGGATTTTATTCTAGGAGTAGGAGATGAGAGATGAGAGATGAGAATAGAGATAAAAAAAAGTGACTGTAAATGCTTACTAATTTGAGCATAGTTTTTTCTTCATTTGTGAATAACTCTTATTATGCCATTTGCTCACAGAATATATTTCTCTTAAGAGTTTTTTTTCTATCATTATATATATAACTATCTTGCTAAAGTTTTTAATTAGGCAGAATTTTTCAGTTATATATAAAAAAAATGGAAACATATACTAACATCCATTACTTCTTCTTTCTTTCCTTTCACCCTGTTTCTGTTTCTCTTCCCATACCTTTCCCTACCCAACCCTGTTGCGAAGATGGGCTTTATTAGGTCCATGCTGAGATAGGCTTGGTGGGCCCACTGCCCTGTTGTTGTACAAGTGAACATAAAGGGTGTTTGCCATTCACATTTTATTCAACTTCTTCTATATTAGTTGTTAGAAGTTTGCTGCTCATCTCTTTTATTGGCAGTTTTTTATTGGGCTTGTTGGGAACTTTTGTCGTTCTGTGGCTTTCCGTCTCGTTTTGGTGGGGGTCCGGTTTCTCTTACTTCGTTGCCGTATAATTTTCCCTTTCCATCTCCACCTTTTTCACCCTTTAATGTGGTGCATTTTCCACCCGTGGCGGTGGTGCAATCTCCTGAGCATGGTTGCTTGCCTATTTGGATATTAGTCTGCTTTGCGGCATTTTTTCCGGTTTGTCGGTTGCTTTGTGCTTGGATGGTTGGTTAGTCTTGCAGCTCCTTGGTCCTTACTGGATGATCGGGATTTTTTTTGGAAATTGTCCTGTAACCGAAGTCGTAGAAAGTTATTCTACTTGGCATGTGTTTGGTTTGCTTCTGTGTTTTTCTTGTAATTTTTAATTGTATCGTAATTTTCTGAAATTGGTTGAACAATTGGTGTATTCAGTAATCTTTTTAATCTATATATCAATTCGGAAAAAAATGTATATTGACAAAAAGTATAATTGGAGTGTATATTGATTTAAGAAAACTATATATTTAAAATGTAATATTATAAAATATTTTAGTAATCGTATGTAAATTTTTAGTAAATTGTATTTGTAGGACAATTTTCAATATTTATTCTTTTATAAAAATAAAATGTTAGTTTAAAATTAGTTTAAGAATATTAAATACATAGAAAGCATTCAAATAATAAAGAAAATATCAAAGATATATTTTTCGAACTTTCATAAATATTAAACACTATTAACCTAGTTTTAAATCTTATTATTAATTTTTTTAAATATAAATTTAAACCGAAGTTAAATGAAATATGATTTATTATTTTATTAATATTTTTCAAAATTTAACTAAAAATTATTTTAAATAATATCAAGAGATTGATTTAATATTTCGTTCAAGATTTTTTAATTTAAATTCATCTAATTTTACAAGAACGTTCCAACATAAATGCAATGCGATGCGATGATGACGTCTTTTTTTTTTTTTGGTTAGAAAATGTTTTACTAATTAGTTGTACACGACAAAAATGAGGATCAGGCCTTCCTCAATGTTAAGAGATCTTAAAAATAAAAATAAAACTGAGAACTTCACAAAAAAAAAACCAATCTTTTGTTCCTCTCTCCTTTACATATATTGTTTTCCACCAAACCATTTTTTTATTTATTTTGTTGTTTGGTGGGATAAATTTCACCAAACTACTTTTGGGTTTATGTTGTTTATTGGGACAAATACCGTTGAACTATATTTAGATTTATATTATTGTTTCCCACTACTACATTTGGGTCAGATTGTTATTTGGTGGGGGAAAATTCCACAAAACTATATTCAGGTTTATATTATTTGTTTGGTATGATAAATATTCACAAAAATGCATTTGAGTCCGATAATTATCACATTTAACGAAAGAATATGAGTCAAAAGAGAACCAAGAACTCTGTATTACACCAAATGGAGAAAAATCACATAATTATTCCCACACAACACAAAAAAATACAAGAGATCACAACTCAACCTTAGTGTCTTAAATTTGTTTAAAAGAATAAAAAATATATGTGTGCATGTTTAGAGTAGGCCTCAAACTACTTTAAAGTACGGGTTCAAAGTACCTTTTTCTTTCCTTCTCTGCATCTCATCCCACACGAACCACAACATACTCTAAAGAAAAACTAACAAGTATTTGTTGAAACAACCCATAAGAGTTCAAGGATTTCTAATTTTTTTTCCGAAGAAAGATATGCAATTTTTATTCATTGACAAACAACTTTTTGGTCATCTATACAGTCTCGTTTCTCTTATACGAGACTTGATATGGAATGTCAATATAAGTACTATCTCCACCCTAATTTTTAGCCAAAGATCGCACCATTTTATGTCCCGTTTAGCCTCCCAAAACCTGTTTGTTAGTCAAATCTACACCTAATATTTTTGTAGAATTTACAAGTCACAAAATGTAGTAATGAAAATAATGAGAAAAAAAAACATTCACATGGGTTAGTAATAGGTATAGTTTTTCTGTTTTAAATTAAAAAATAGGTACAGCTTACAAACAAAATGAATCAACTTAGTTCTCATATAGATAGGCACCATATGTAGAAAAACAAAGGATGATTATGTGTAAGCTTTAAAACATGAAATAATCTAATAATCAAAATAACTTAAAAATTATTGAACAATTTACTTACAAATAGGTCTGTAAACGAGCCGAGCCGAGCCGAAAACTAGATGTACAAACTTGTTTGTTTAATTTCTCGAACCGAGCCGAGCCGAGCTCAAATTTAAACGAGCCGGGCCGAGCCGAGCTCAAATTTAATCGAGCCGGACCGAACCGAGCTCTAATTTAAACGAGCCGAGTCTGAGCTTCCAATGATCCAAATCAGAAATGTTAGAACTTGTTTGTTTAACTTATAAAACAATCTTTGTTTAGAGTTGAGCACGAGTTACTCATGCACAATTTTTTTATGGTTGAATAGGGACTTTCATGAGTGTGTGGTATAAAAATATGAAACAGAACATTAATGAAAAAAAAGTCTAAAGAAATTAAAAATATTCAGTTTGATAACGAAGATTTAATAATATATTTATAAGTAAATAATATATTAATTTATAATTCATAATTTTAAACAAGCGCACAAGCCGAGCTCGAATAGACTCGTTTATTTATCGAGCTTAAAATGGAGCTTGAGCTTGAGCTTGTTTATATTCGAGCCGATCTCGAATGAGCTTTTCTCCGAGCTGAGCTCGAGCTGCTCACGAACGGCTTAGTTCATTTACAGCCCTACTTACAAATGTAAAACAATGTCAAGAGGTTGTAACAACTTCCCAAAAATGTAAAAACCCACAAGAAAGTTATAACCTTGACATATATAATTATCCAGCAAACGTAATCATTGAACAAATACCCTTTTAAAGTAGAATAAATTGGCCTTGATTTGTTGCATGCTACTCAATTTTTTTACTCTATAGTCTTGTATATTGAAGAAAAGCCCAGAAAAGATAAAGATATTAAGTACAATTGTGTTCTCAATTTCAAAAATAGTGTTTTATACCACTTAACACATCAATATCACTATATAACCTAAAAAATCCCTTTTTAACTATTCAGCATTAATTCTCACAACAAGAATGTCAAAGTTGGTATATAATATAAATACGAGCAATTCCTATTTTTAGGCCATTACCAATGTCTTAAAAATATTTTTAGGCCAAATGTATCAAAAAACCCATTTTTAGGCAATTTCACTAATTTCTTAAAATATATAGATTTTAAAGATAATTTGGACATTTCAAATAAACCATATCGGTATTCGGTTGCATCACAAAGTAGAAAATATATTTAAAGTGACTAAATTGTCCTTAAAATCTATGAAATATCTCACGAAATTAGTATAATGACTTAAATTAGACGTTTTGAATACATTTAACCAAAAAAGGGATGTTTTTAAATGTTTGGCCTAAACATATTTTTAGGCCATAGATAATGACCTAAAAAAAAAAGAATTTTCTACGTTGTCAAATAGGGATATATAGTTCAGTTATTCATAATATGGCTTATAGTAAAATTAACTAGAAATTTAAAATTCCGGGCTCTTCATTTCTTATCTCCACTACTCTATATAATAATATCCACGAAATAATATTTTCATAACGAGGATCTTGAATCGAAGTCCATTCTATAATGTCGACTAGAAAAATTAATTGGCCAAATATAAAAAAAACGCAGTCAGGCATAATCATACTCACACAGTCAATGTGAATATATGAAATACTTTTTTGGTGGAAAAATATTTGTTGGCATATAGCCTCCCTTAATAGGTTGTTTTAATGTGACAAATCCTCTTGTGTTTAATGTGCTAATTACTATTGTTATATACATTCTATCTTGCACTCTAATTCATCAAAAAGCACATTCTTTATCATTTAGATCAAAACTTTATTGTTTTATCTTAAGAAACTAATTCTCGTACAAATAGTTTTAACCTTATCTTTGTGTACATTGAGAATTAGCTTTAGTGATCAACTACAAAGTTTACAAGAATGATGTTCTCTACAACTCTCGTGAAGAAGGTTTTCTAATCCGAGCATCATAGTAAAAGATATACTCACTAGAAGGTGTTTTAAACCTTTGGTGCGGTACACCGGAGTCTCTGTGCGGTACACCGCAACCCACGGACTACACCACGGACCAGGGGGCTAGCCCGTCAAAGAGCAAGTGAATTTAGCAAGCTTGGTGCGGTACACCGGACCAACCCCGCGGTGCACCGCAGATTAGGGTTTCCTGCAGCAAAATGAAGACAAAAGGAATATATCCGTTGGGGATATTAATATATCCGTTGGAGACAAGTCTTATGACCGTTGGGAGCATTTTGCAGCTATAAATTGAAGGTCTTTCAAGGCTACAACTAGACCTTCAACCCATATACACTTAGGGGCTTAATTGTTATCATCCAAGAAGGTGTCAAGAGCTATAATTGTCATATCTACTCATTCAAGGAGTAAATCAAAGGAGCTTCAAAGTTATTATCTACTCAAGAGAAGTTTTAAGCTTATAGTTATATCATCTCTTTAGGAGTTCATTAGCAAAGTTGTTTTACCCTTTAAACACTTTGTATTTATCCTCTTAAGTCTAGTTCTTGTAATAGATAGATTAAGAGAAAATTTGAGTATCGGGAGTATACTCGGTGTCCTTGTGTTGTGATTACACAAGAGTTTCCTTCGTGGTTTCGAAGAGGTTGTCCTTCGTGTTATCGAAGAGGTTGTAAGGGTTATTGTGTTCTCGACCCGGTTAAGAGATAAACGGGAGCTTAGTGAAAAGCTTGAAATCCTAAGGAGGCTTCCTTAGGCAGTGGATGTAGGGAAACCGAACCACTATAAATCGTGTGTATCTTTCTATCCCTACTCTATTTACTTTCCGCACTTTATATGTTTGATAATATGCTAGTATGAATATTGTGATATTGATTATCTAGTTTATCTAACATATTGTCTTCTAGAGTAGTAAGAGATTAGAAACTCGTTTTACTTGTATCACTTATATATCGAACCTCTTAGCTTATCCATTGTATGATCCCTTAAGAGTTTGATATATTAGTTGACTTAGAAGTTTCTCTTTAAAACATATAATTATCCAAAAGAGTTTTAATTAGGCATTAATCTTATTAGTAATCCTATTCACCCCCCTCTAGGACTTTCAATATTTGCCTGAAAGATTCATATAGGACTTCATGTGCGTCTTATGGTAAATAAATTTACCAACATGTATCGTGTGATACGAAAAATCACATAAAAGCCTTTAGATGACTAAAAACGCGTATACATAAATCCCGGGATATATTAAATGATATTTGTATAACTTTTATTGTATTTAACAATCTTTCATTGTCTTATATATTGTCATGTCATCTGCCATCTATTTGTTTTATGAAAATATTATTTAGTGGAAATTATTATATAGAGTAGTGGAGATAATTGAAAGGACAAAATACTTTGTAACATCCTACATTATATTCCTATTTACTCCTAAATAATGACAGAGTTAATAGGATAGTGAAATGGTCGTGTATTCCCTGTATAAAGAGCACTTGATCATCCTTTATCTGAAGATACACTTTTTGGTTGAATAAGATGAATAAAACTCCTCCATTATCTTTATACTTTTCTTCTTGTTTTACAACAATAACGAGACAACATCATATGCGTATTTGAAATAATATCCAAGGGGGGGGGGGGGGGGGGGTTATGAAAATATTATTTAGTGGATATTATTATATAGAGTAGTGGGGATAATTGAAAGGACAAAAGACTTTGTAGCATCCTACATTATATTCCTCAAAAGACTTTGTAACATCCTACATTATATTCCTATTTACTGCTAAATAATGATAGAGTTAATAGGGTAGTGAAAGGGTCCTGTATTCCCTATATAAAGAGCACTTGATCATCCTTTATCTGGAGACACATTTTTTGGTTGAATAAGATGAATAAAACTCATCCATTTTATTTATAATTTTTTTCTTCTTTTACAACAATAACGAGGCAACATCATATGCATATTTGAAATAATATCCAAGGGGAAGTGTTAGTAAAATAATATTTATTTGATATTATTATATAGAGTAGTGGAGATAATTGAAAGGACAAAAGACTTTGTAACATCCTACATTATATTCCTATTTACTCCTAAATAATGATAGAGTTAATAGGGTAGTGAAAGAGTCTTGTATTCCCTATATAAAGAGCACTTGATCATTCTTTATCCGGAGACACATTTTTGGTTGCATAAGATGAATAAAACTCCTCCATTATCTTTATACTTTTCTTCTTGTTTTTACAACACCGTAGTACTTATAACAATTTTAACTATTTAAACCATACAATTCATCTAATAATACTGCAGTAAATAAAAAAATACTAAAATTTGAGTTATAATATCAAGTCAAGAATTCTCGAGACTAAGGAAAATAAAAAGAAGTCATTTAGGCATATAAATCGACACCTAAACGGCCATTTTTGTCACAAACGGCGCCTAGGCGGGCTACGCGCCTCTTCCACGACGACTAAGGCGCTAGGAAAAACGCCTAGAATTTTTACTAGGCGTAAGAAGGCGAGAGGGGAGTTGACGCCTAGGCGGTGCCTAGATGCACCTAGGTGGCGAGATCTACAACATAGTATGTATTACATTAGCCTCCATAACAATAGTGTATAAAGTCTAAATATGAGTTCTACAGAAATGAATCAGTCATATGAGACTGTTTGTAATTCATGATGGATGATCATTATACGATATATATAAACCACACAATACATGCAATTGGATAAACAATGGAAGAAGGATGTTCTTTGAACAAAAAAAAAAAGGATGTTATTTCATCATACCTGATCAATAGTAGAATTTCAGTGAACGTTTTTTAAAGGTTTGAAATTCAAATTTCAACCGATGAAGCAAAAGAGAGAATAGAGAGAATACTCTGGAATTTTCTCGTTTTGAGATCTATTTTTATAAATTTATTCGTAATTCAAGGTAAATTAACTTAAACTTGAAATAAATCTATAAAAATAATAGAATTTAATTTAAACACAAAAAAGAAATTAATTATGACTAATTAAATTCTTTTCTTATTATTTTTCTTTTTTTAATAATAAAATAATGATTTTGTTTTGGAAATTTCTTCCATCCAATATTGGATGATCCTACCCCTATTACATTCATACACATACCCCATGTTTTAAACTTGCAAAAGTAACTATCATATTAATCTAATGACATGTGTTTTGTTTTAATAATCCATGGCCGTGATTTAAATATTGGACCATCCAATATTAGATGGAAGTATTACTCGTTTGTTTTTGCATAATTTAAACTAAATAACACTTTAGATGATTTTGTTTTTCCGTCCAAAAAAAAAAAAATTGTTTTTATGACTGTTGGGTCTGGATTTGGGCCGGCCAACAATTGTATATTTTTGGTCCGATTTTAGGTTTTAGAATTCCCCTATAAAAAAACTTTCTTACTCGATTAATTTATATTTTCAGTCTCCCGTGTCTCCCGCCATCACAGATCCCGCCTCCGCCGATTTCTTCGGTAAACTTTTCTTTGTCAATATGCATCTTATGTATGGGGTCTGTTAGGTTTAATGCTAAAATATAACTTGCTCTTTTATTTCTCTTTGTCATAGAAAACCTTTTATATGTTTAAAACGTAAAAACCAAATGTTTTTTCTTCAAGAAAATTTGATATGTATCTCTCTAAGTAGATTGTCGACTTATAGTTAGTATCCCACGAGCCTTTCTTTCATAGTCAACTCTTTCTTTATGTGTGCTATGATATAAATCTAATATTCCACTATTTTATCTATAGATATGGCAGCCCTTCCTCCTCTCGTTAGATTAGATGTCACACCGACTACGAAATTTTATATGTGTAAAAAATGCAATACGCACGTTGCGAATCACTTCAGCTTAAAATCAATTGTAAGTTATTTTAATTTTTACTTATCTTAATTTCTTAATATAAATAATTTTTTTAGGGAGCTGGAGGAGAATATGGTTATTTTACCGAATTGTAAGTATTTATGGTTTTCTTTATTTTATTTGAGTTTTTCTTTATTTTATGTAAGTTACTTACCTGTTTTTTTTTTAGGGTTAATTGTATTCCAACGGATGGTATTCACATCCAGCTTATTAAATGTGAGAATTGTTCTGAAATACTTGGTCTAAGGACCCCATATTTACCCGCATCTTTGCCAAATTTGGAGCGGTATGTTTTATGTTATTTATTTATTTTAATTCTTTTATTACGTAAATAAATATTGGTTTTCTTTTTCCAGGACCGGTAGTCCTATCTTGGATGGAAAAACAAATAAACCAGTGTTTTTGACAAATTTGAAGCTGTATGTTTTATGTTATTTATTTATTTTAATTCTTATATTACGTAAATATTACGTAAATAAATATTGTTTATTTCTTTTTTTAGGAAGAAGTTACTTCTATGGACTGGTAGTCCTATCTTGGATGGAAGAACAAATGAACCCGTAGTTTATACGGGTCAGCGGTTTGGAACCCGAGGAGTCGAAGCACACCTTCCTGTTGAAGGGCCCCCTTTTTAGTCTTATGTCTTTATTATTGTCTAGTAAATCTTCCGGGATAGGCTAATTTTGTAACAATATTTTGTTGTTTAACAAACATGAAATGAAACTCTCTATCTTCGAATTCTTTTCGAATTCTTTTTGCAGCAATTTTTCTGATTTCATTTCTCTATCTATATATTCCATATTCTTGAATACTTCAATTCTTTGCTCTTGACTAAATTTCGGTTGAAATTTAATAAATTGAAAGTTAAGTTTAATGAAACTCTAGCCAGATCTTAATTAGGGGTTTACGTAGCAATTATTACAAAACTCGCTCGGGGGGTTTAATATTCTAGTAGCTTGTTGAGTTGATGGGTGATTTCTCAGAAATGGAGGGAATAACTCCGGTTAGATTCACACTAGGAAAGCAATCATCACTTGCACTGGACCAGGGACCTGAGCGAGGTGGAGGGGGAAGGGATCAAGGAGCTTTTGGATTATGGAATTGATGTTAATTTCTGAGATATTGATGATCGGACTGCATTACACGTGGCTGCTTCTCACGGGTATACTGATGTTGCTCAATTGTTGCTTGACAATGGTGCTCCCGTTGACCCAGAAGATCGTTGAGGAAGCACGCCTCTTGGAGATGCAATTCACTATAAAAATCACGATGTGTTGAAACTATTGGGAAAACATGGTGCAAAGTCCCCTATGGCTCCAATGCATGTGAAGGATACATGGTATGTTCCTGAATACGAGATTAGCTCAAGAGAACTTGACTTCACAAATAGTGGTCTGAGTTAACCAAGGGAACTTTTCGTATAGCTTCATGGCGTGGGATAAAAGTTGCTGTGAAACAACTTGCATAGGATTTCATAGATGACGAAGATAAAGTGAAAGCATTTAGTGATGAACTTGCGTTATATCAAAAGATAAGACATCCAAATGTTGTCCAATTTCTTAGTGTTGTAACTCAAAGTAGTCCAATGATGATTGTTACTGAATATTTACCTCAGGGTGATCTTTGTGCTTTTTTGAAAAGAAAAGGATCACTTAAACCCACAAAAGCTCTTAGACTTGTCATGGATATTGCAAGGGGAATGAATTATTTACATGAAAATAAACCTGATCCAATTATACACCGTGATCTTGAACCTTTAAACATTTTACGAGATGATTCTGGACATTTAAAAGTAGCGGGTTTTGGAATAAGTAAACTACTAAAACTAGCTACTGGGCTTAAAGAAGAGAGACCCATTACATGTGATGGAACTTCTTGTAGATATGCAGCTCCAGAAGCTTTCAGATGATACGAAAGTAGATGTTTTTTCATTTGCATTGATTTTACAAGAGATGATTGAAGGGTGTCCACCATTTAGTGCAAAGAATGCAGATGAAGTACGTAAAGGTTATGCTGGAAAAGAACAACCTCCTTTTAGTGCCCCTTCAAAGTTCTATGCACATGGACTTAAAGAGTTGATTGAAGAGTATTGGAGTGAAAAGCCAAAAAAACGACCTACTTTTACGAAAATTATTCCTAAGTTGGAGTCTCTTCATAACACCTTTACACACAAATGGTGATGCGACATCAAGTGTTAGTATCAGAACAATGTCATCTCGTTCAAAAGAAAGCATTTAATGTATAATGTTATTTCAAAAGTGTGGATATGTTTGTATGTTTTCCTATTATATTATTAGCTTCATGTTGTTGACAATGTTTTTGTCAATGGTGGTGTATGTCACGGAAATGAAGTTTATTGAAAATGATTATAGATTGAGAAAAAAAAAAATGAAACTATCTCTACAAAATGCTTTTTTTTTTTTTTTTTCATCTCTACAAAATGCTTTATACTTGGTGAATTGGTCATAATTCTTAATGAAACAAATCAGTTAAAACCATTCATATTTGAATTAGTTAGTAAAAACAAACAGTCTTATTAATCCAGTGTCTTAATAAACTAGATTAAGTTATCATTAAGTGAAAATAAACACTCACTTATATGGTAATAAACTCTAAACTTTAAGTAGTTTAAATTAGTTATTTATTTGAATTTTTTTTTGAGAAAAATAAAAAATAAAGTACATGCCAAAATCATTTTTTAGACTAATATTATCTAAAATATTCCAAAATCATTTTTTATATTCTAACCATAAATATATATGTGTTAAGAATGATACATTATCCAAAATTATATTTTTTAATATAACATATCATAATTTGATTCTAATAATATTAGGTTAATTTCATTATTAGGCCTAAAGATGGACCTTACTTCCATCTTTAGACCTAATGCTAATTTAATTTCAATTTTAGGCCTAAAATAACATTTTTATTCTAAAATTAGACCCCTTATCAATGTTAGTACCTAAAATACCGAAAATAAATACTAAAACACACCATTAGCATCTTAATTAGCTCATAACTATTTTTTTAAAATAACACCTAAACCCATACACTAGCACCTAAAACACATAGTCACACACTACTCACAATTCTTCAGCCTCAATTTCACCCAAGTTTCGAAACTTTAAGAACAATCTAAGCTAGGCGCTAATCACGATGATTTAGGAGAAATACACTTTAACATCTCTCTAGTTTTTTCTTTCTTACACAAATTTTTAGCCCAACTACATTAACACGGGTGTCCCTTTTCTCCATTCTCCTCGGGTCTGACATGAGTGACCCGAGCACTGTAGCTAATTAAAAAAAAATTATATATATATAATGTTAACAAAATCTTCTTATTTCTTCTTTTCCCTTATATGCTTCTCCTCTTCACGGATCTATTCTAGGGTTTAGAACTCTTCTATTTCAGGGTTTAAAACTCTTCACAGTTCTATTCTAGGGTTTAGAACTCTTCACGGATCTATTCCAGGGTTTTAATCTCTTCACGGATCTAATCTAGGTTTAGAACTCAAGAGAACAATCAAAAAAGCTTTTCTCAAATACAATCGACTCATTTTCTCTTGCGCTAAGGACCACACTCCCACCGTTTGGTTCGCTGATAACGGCAAACGTGTATTTACTTACCGTGGCCATAACAGTACCTTCTGGTGCTGCGATGTTTCAAGTATGTTTTTTCCACTATTCATATAACTAATTGTAGTTAAATATGTTGTTCAAAAAAAATTCATAGACGTAAATATTAATTTACCTCGTCCAAAAATTCAAATTTTTATTTTTCTGATTTTTTTTTTGAATTCGTTATGATATCTAAAATCATGGACACGCGCGTGTGATGGAATTAATTGGTGGTGATGGGTGGTGACGGCAGTGGCGGAACTAGTCGATGGTGGTTATGGGCGAAGATGGTGGTGGTCGACGGAGAATAGTGGAAGTGGTGTAAGTATGTGGTTGTGGTGGTGGTGGTAGATGCATGAGGTGGTAACAATGGTGGAGGTTATGGTGGTGGTGTATGCATAAGATGTCGGTGGTTGTGGTGGTGATGGTGGATGCATAAGGTGGTGGTTATGGTTGTGGTGGTGGTGGATGCATGAGCTTGTGGTTGTGGTAGTGGCGGTGGCGGAAGAGAATGTATGAGGTGGTGGTGGTGGTAAATGCATAAGGTAGTGGTGGTGGCCGGTAGCGGTGACCGGATTTAAAATAAATAAATAAAATAAATAAATATTATATAATAAAAATAATAAATAAATAATTAAAAACATTAAAAATAATAATGTAAGATAAATATGGCAAAAATTAAAAATTAATCATTTAAACAATGATTAAACATGAAGAATTTTTCTTATTTTTGTTTGTTGGAATTTGAGAATTATCCCTAATTTTATTTTAATTTATACTATTATAATTTTATTTTGAAAACTATTTAACTAATAAATAAAAGTTTATGTTTATAGTATTAAAATCATTAAATTTTTTTATTTTTTTTATATTTAAATATAGATAAGCTATAGATGCAATATATTAAAACTAAAAAAAATGGAAAGAAAATGAACCAAAGTGTATAGAGGATAGCTTTACGTAGCTACGAAATGTAAAAATTTGGATGTCCAAAAATTAGGAAGCTATTGAAAGTATTTTTTACAAGATTCAACACGTAATTGTATTTTTCTTATTCAGTTGGGAAGCTATTGGAGTTAATTTTAGTTGTTACTTTAGTTGTTTTAGACCACGCGTATAAGTTTGTCTTGAAAACCATTTTTAATGTTAATGATATTCTATTTAGTTTAATGTTAAAACTTGTGATAAAATGTGATTTTATTTACTATGGAATTGTTTTGTGAGTGTATTCAATGTAATATTAAGGTGTGGCATATTCATTTGAATGATTCCCTCGAATTCACATATGAATGGCATATTCTGAGTTGTTATTATAGAAAAAGAACAATATGAAAAATAGTTTGAAATCTTACTTGTGATGATGGATTGGTGGGGAGAATTGTTTGACATGGGAGCATCAGTCTTTTTTTTTTTGTTTTAATAGAAATTCATTAATACTAATAAAAATAGTTTTAGCCAATACCCGAAGGCATCACTTCTTCATACAATATTAAGGCCAATTCTCTAGGAATACTATCTAGGCTAAGGCTAAACATGTTGCCATTAAGCTTACATTTAGCTAACCAATCCGCCGCTCTATTACATTCTCGCTTACACCATCTAAAAGAAGGTTTATAAAATTCCGAGACATAATAGATGCTATTAACTACATTACTAATAGAAGGACAAGAAAATTGCAGAGTCTTCTCAAGAGACTTCATCACAAGGAGGCTATCACTTTCAATGATAACATGAGCTTCTTCTTCTCGCGCCAAAAGACAAGCTTTTAGCACTCCCAATGCTTCAGCTTCTAGAGGTGATTCTGCAGCAATGTCCCAAGCGTTATAATTTCTTGCGTTTCCAAAGTGGTCCCTGGTAATACAAGAGATAGTAGCTATATTGTTAGAAAAAGCTGCATCACTATTGATTTTTAATATGTCAATGGGTGGGGGTTCCCATTTTAACTTCTCATTTCTTATACTTACAGTTTGATTCATTTCCAATTCCTGATTTGCAATTGGATTTTCATAGGTAGGGACTAAGTATCCCTTCAGTACAGTTTTGTCATCCTTAGGGATATTCACATTTTTATATTCCAACCAACTGTTCATAGCCTTTTCAACAGTTAATATAGGATCAAGCTTTGAATTTTTATATTTAAATTCATTTCTATCCTTCCAGCATTGCCAAGTAATATAACAAAAAATTTCTATGGATTCTTTTGCAACTGTACTATTAGTTTTCAAGCTTGTTTCAAAAATGTTAGCCATCCAAGTATCTAACTTAATAGAGTACTGGTTGCTAGCATATAAGTTAAGAGGTGAGGCATACCAAACAGCTCTAACCCATTCACAATCCATTAACAAATGTTCAACTGATTCTATGGTTTTATCACATATATCACATTTAGCCGAGTTAAGAACTCTTTTTTCCATAAGTTCTCATTGGTTGGTAATATATTTTTAAAGGCTCTCCAGATAAAGTTTTTTACTTTAGGAGAAATATTGAGGTTCCACATTAATTTCCAGATTTTTGGGTCTATAAAATGAGATGAAGACCCCTTATTTTCACATTTGATTTCCTCTTTTACTTCAGCTTTCTTTTTTAGAATTTGGTATCCTATTTTCACCTCATAATTTCCACTTTTTCTATTATTCCAGATGGGGGTATCTGTACCTTCTATAAGAGGTATGAAGGTATTTAGTATAAGATTAGTGGTCTCTCGACTATAATTCTTTTTTATTATATCTATATCCCATCCCCTTTTGTTTTTCATCATAAGATCTGATACAGTACTTATGTTCTTATTAATAGGGGGTATAATTTCTTTACAATTTGTGATCCAGTTTTGCGAGTATAGGCAAATATTTTTCCCATCTCCTATTCTCCATTTAATATCATTACTAATCGCTTCTTTGCCTAGAATCAGTCGGAGGAGCGAAGAATTTTTCATTGTTAGAGTCGAATGTAAATTAATTTTGAAGTCACTAGCTTTTTTTCTATATCGATTGTCTTTAGCAACGATGACAACATGCCATCGCAAACGACACGTTGAAAAACTCCCGTATGAAAACAACCCACCTCTTAGTGTCCTCTAAAATTAAAATGTATTATTAGCGACAAAATTATTGCATTACCATTAACAAATATTTATAAGCAGCGACTGTTAAACCACCAAAAATTATTTATTAATGATTAATAAAGTGAATGTCACGACGACAACAACCGTCGCTGATAACAATAACCTAAGAACTCGTCACGGACGGCGATTCACTACACGTCAGCACCATTAGTGACTACATTTGTAGTCCCTAATGCTAAAAAAATCAGTCGCGAAAGACGATTTTTGTATATAGCGACTACTTTGTAAAAAAAAAGTATATAGCGACTACTTGTAGTCATAAATATTTGGTCGCTGATAGTTCGTCGTTAGAGATACTTTATTGCGGCTAATGCCTTCCTGTGGTCGATAATGATACATTTTAACTGTTGACTGCACGAGTAGTCGTCTGTACCAGATTATTAACGACTATATATTGTAGTCGTAGTTATTCTATTTCTAACGACTAAAATGTAGTCGCAATGTCCAGTTTCATTGTTAGAGTTGCGTAGCTCCTGCTCCTTTCAAAATTGTCTTGATCCAATTGTTGTCAATATTATTCGTCACATTATAACATAGCTTCTCTTCTTTACCCGGAATCACATACATTTTCCGCACAAGACACATGATCATAGTAGGATATTTCAAATTAAATTATGTAGTGGAGAGATCAAAAATCGCATCACCTCCTCAAAGATCAACTGTGCCACATCCACTTCTTCTCCCCTCAAAATACAATTCAACAATATACCATTCTTCTTAGTTACCTCCGAGTATCTCAGGTTTCCAAAGACATTAGTTGTAAGGAATTGGTGCCAAAATTTTGTACTCCTTGAAGATATTTGTAAGGCCAAGGTGCCTTCAAATCTCCCTTATGTGATTGCACTTTCTCCTTATCTAATACATGCTCAAAAAGTATATTCCAATCAAAATTCTTGATATTTTCCACTGCTTCTCTATACTTACACAGTCCAACCAACTTCTTAAACTGGAAGTGGTTTCGAATTTCTTCAATTGTGAAAAGAACCAACTTGCCTCTAACTGGAACACAACCTTGACTATCTCGGCTAAAGAGGCCTAAATAAAACTTGGAAACTAATTCTCTACATAAACCCGAACGTCTTACCATGAATGTGTACCATCCCAGTTTATCGCCCATCTCCAAGAATCTCTTATATTCACCTTCTCCAATTTCTTTTTGAAATACTCTCTCGCAAGCTAAATGAAGTTCATGTACGTGTTTTGTTGCTGAAGCAAACAATGCATTTGAAGCTTTATTAATATTGGGTATAGATCTCTCGATTTGTAGAGGTTGTGGTGTCTTCCTTATGGAAGTTGAAACCTTTTTTTCTTTTTAAAGTTACCACATCTAGCTTTCCTCTATTCTCTTGAACTATTTTACCATTTGTGTTGGAACTCGAACTTTTCTCACTTGATTTCTTCTCACTAGAACCCAAGACCTTACTTTGATTCTTCTTCATCTCCCTTGCAGTAGATAATGTTTCTGTTCTTTTTGTCATCTCAATTGACCTCCACCTCAAAGCTTTAACCACTCTTGAAATTTGAAACTCTTGATTCTAGGTTGTACAAGCTTGATTTAAGTTAGGAAAGGTGTTATGATGACGATTCTCTATATGGGTAGATGTATTCTTTGTTTATTGGTCTTGAATCTAAGAAATTGTTGAATGAATTTTAGAAATTTAGGTATTTGATTCTTGGATTCAAAGTGTTTTGGTATGATTTGGGTGGTTGAATCTTCTTTGTAATGATGTGGGGATTGGATTGGATTGGATGAATTTTTATGGTTATTGGGTAGTGTTTTGATGTTTGGTGAAGGTTTGATGAAGCTTTAATGGAGTTAGGAGAGATTTTGGGAAGAAGAAGAGGCTTAGGGATTAATAAATTCGTAATAGACCTAACCTTTTCCTTCTTACCCAATATATACGTTTACAGCCTTATCAGTCGGGGTCGTGCGGTACACCGCACGTAAGGTGTGAAAAACCGTATCTCGCGAGTGACGATACGGTATTTTAGGTCATCAGCTCTTTGCTCTGGACAATGCACCGTAGCGTATACCGTAGCTACGGTTTTTGGTATTGCGGTGCACCGTGCCTCTCTTCTGTCTCGTACCGTAGTCGCTAAGCACGATACGGTTTATGCTTTTCCTTCTCGGCATAATACTGTATCCCCTACCATAGCTACGGTTTCATCTCGTGCGGTGCACCAGACCCCTCATGCGGTACACCGCATGAGTGGTCTGATTTTCGCCAAATTTTTGTCTTTCTTTTCCTAACTCGATTTCTTACGTACCTGAACATCAAAAAACACTCATACCTTTCTCAATAATTGAATATCAACTAAAAATAACTAAACTAAATAAAATTTAAAGACATAAAAATGTAAAAATTACGGGTTGTCTCCCGTACAGCACTTTTATTTAACGTTTTTTAAAGTTAGACGCGTTACCTCTTCAGGATTTGCGAATATAGCCTCCCCAGTAATGAGCAAGGCTATGAACGTCTACTAACCTTCGTTTAATGCCCCTCTTGGGCCTGATCTCTATCACCTTAGCAGAAACAACTTCAGTGACAATGAATGGTCCCATCCACGAATCTTTATGACTTCGTGTCCTATTCTCTGGTTTGCGGGCTTTCCATACAACTTCATGGCCGACCCCAAACTCAATCTTTGGATCAGTATCCATAGG
This sequence comes from Nemophila menziesii, assembly GCA_029959085.1. Lineage (NCBI taxonomy): Eukaryota > Viridiplantae > Streptophyta > Magnoliopsida > Boraginales > Hydrophyllaceae > Nemophila > Nemophila menziesii. Next base: position 42,081,842 of record JARWIR010000004.1, on the reverse strand, counting down.
TTTTGCATGGATTTCTTTAGGGACTTCATGATGTGAAAGGTTACGGATGATAGGAACGGTGGGATCCAACTTCCTTGGTTTCTTTCCCCAGACATAAATTCTCGGATATATTTTTAGCGTGGAGGGTGACTGTTCCCTCCTGGAAGTTGATGATGCTCTGACTGGTGGTCATGAAAGGCCTTCCAAGTATGGTTGGAACCTGCTTATCTGCATCAACTCAAGTATGAAAAAGTCAGTAGGGATGGTGATATTACATGATAAGACTAGTACGTCTGATGTCTCCCCATTTGTCATGATTTAATTGTAGTTGGAGACATCATTTTAGGTGTATTTATTAGGATATAGGTCGATTTTCTCATGATTTAGTACACTTTCCTATTTTGTTTCTTGATTTAATTATTTATTATTTTTAGAACATATTGGGTTTAATTATTTGTTTAGTGTGAAGTTTTAAAGATATATGGTAATTAATTAGAGGCCAAGTTAATTCTAAGAGATAAAGGAAAGAGGATAAACATGGAAATTGGTGATAAAGGCAATAAATATGAAAAAGGAAAAGATAAAGTTTCCAAATAAAATCTGAATTCCAGCAGCTACGACCACAAAGGGCTTATATCTCAAGATTGGCTAGGACTTTGAAAGAATGGTCTAAAGGAAAGTTAAAGATCTTTCTGAGACGAGCATTTTCGACTAATGGAACGCGTCAAACGGGTAAGTATTGAATCAGTTACGGCCAAAACAAAACATCATCAAATCTTACCTTTTCTATATTTTAGGGTTACGAATTTGAGTTGGGCATGGAGTCTAATACCTCGCTTATACTCCAAGTAACGTTTTAGGTTTCCTATACCCTATAAATACACCCTCTTATCATAAGAAAATCATCCTTGGCCAGTCCTTAGGCCAGGAAGAAGCTACAACACAAGAAGAGAAGTCTGGAAGAAGTTGTGCATCAATTATGTATTCTTCGACCTTCAATTCTGTAATTGTTTTCTTTTCTTTTCTTAGTATGAATTAAATAAATTTAGCTTGAGTTTTATCATATATGTATGAACCCTATATTTGGTCGACATCTATCTAATTTGGGAATTATATATTTTAAATTGAATTCATGTTTTATTCCTCTGCTTATGTGTTTGATTTATAGTCTGTTTTCTTTGTGGATTGCAACCGTATAGAATTACCTTCATAGTACTTAGATAGTCATTAGCTAAGGTATATCTTAACTATGGAAACAACACATAGCGTCTAGTGTAAGGTTTAGACCTGACAAATCAACCTAACTAAATAGTCAATATGGTTTGGTGTTAGCATCATTAATCAATTGTAGGAAAATTTTGCTTGGGACCCCTTATTGACACAGGTTAACCCTAATTTAAACTACCTAGCACAATTGAAACCTATTATTGGAATACTACATGATTCACCCTTACATGTTTAGAACAACAAGACTAGTGGGAATTACTTGCTAATTACTCAGGCTAAACTATCATACTATCTGTTCTTTTATTTACTTTTCTGTCTTTAATTTATTAACTTTAGTTTTCTTATTCAAACCAAATAAAAATCTATCTATCTCTTCTTTCTACTTGCGTATTATTATTTCTAGTTGAATATTGCACTTGATAATTTGCATAAGTTCTCTCTAACCTTCGTAGTCTCTGAGGAACGAATCTTACTTATCATTTAAAACTTGCATACGTCATGTATACTTGCAGAACCGTGCTAGCATAGGGTGTTTATTTGCATTTATTTATCTATTATCTTATCACACCTTAGGCGACACCAACGTCCTCCACTGTTCCCCATGTCTTGGTAACCGAGTTGTCAGCAAACTGCAACTTCACTGGATCTTTCTCTGACTTCTGAAGTCCAAGTCTATCGAACACGGACTTTGGCATAAGATTCAAACCTGAACCAACATCACACATAACTTTCATCATGAGCATACCATTTATTTGAATAGGAAGATTAAAGCTTCCTGGATCTTTGAGTTTCAATGGTAACTCTCTTTCAACTTTTCGCAACACTCTCTCAGCATGAGCCTCATTCTCTTTCTTGGCTTCTACACTCGCTTTTGGGATAAATTCCGTGAAAACTTGTAGCGGTGTAAGCCCTTTCTTCGCAATCTCAAGCATCTGGGCGTTGATATTCTCAGGAGTATACGCCTCTACAAATGTCTTGAGTTTAGTGTCAACCTTCAGAATTGTATCAGGAATGGTTGGTGACACTGTTTGATCAACAACTGGTGGCGAGTCCATCTTCTCTTCTTCTTTCTTTTCTTGCATAGTAGGTGCATCGTCATCTTTAAGCTCTTTTCAGGCTTCTTCCTCTTTTGCTTTTTCTCTTTCAGCTTGTAACTCCATAACCGATCTAATCTCTTCTTGCATATCTTTTAGAAGTTGTATAAATTCGGATTTATCGGTTGAATCCTCATCTTCAGAACATTCAGAATCTTCGGGGCTAGACTGGTTGGTTTTTCTTCGGATTTAGGAACTTCCACAACACTTTATGCAGCATGCGGTACTTCCTTATTCTTTTCTTTTTCAAGGCAAACAACCTTACAAGCTTCGAACTCAACATTAGCATCACCTCCTTTGATAGCTTTCAGTTGATTTGCTTCCGCAAGGTTCATTAAAATTTTACTCATTTGATTGACTTACGTACCTAGAATCTGAATTGAAGCTTCTTGTTCTCTCAACTTCTCGTTATGTGTATGTATATTTGTGGTCATAAGATCCATGAAATCTTTCAATTTTTCATCTCCCACAACTCCTTCTTGAGGATATTGAGGTAAGGCCTTCAGAGCTAACGCTTCGGTATATGAATCATTTCCAGGTTGTTGTGGAGGAGCAGGTCGATTATAATTATGGTTTCCTTGATATGGAACTTGACCTTTTGTTTGGTACGAGTTATTTTGGGGACGAGGTTGATAGTTACCTGGATTAGCGGGCCCCTGTGGATTTGAATACTGCATACCTGGATGGTTCCTGTTACCAAATTGATAACCTCCTCGGTTGGATATGAAATAGATAGATGTGGATTTTCTTCGCACTCTTTCCATGTATGATTTGGTACCTTGCACTTTGGACAACCTTATGCCTCTTGCACTACATTCGCAGATGCTGCCTTCTTCTGCAACTCAAGCTTAATCTCTTTGACTTGATTTTCTAATGCAGCTAAGTGGGCTGAGTTTGCAGTAACTGCATCTAATTGAAGTTTACCTCTGGTATTTGTAACAGGAGCTCGCGAAAGTGGCCAACTCCTTTCTGTTTCTATAATACGTTCCATACCTTCGGCGGCTTCTGTAGGATCCATGGACACAAATCCTCCTTTTCAAAGATTTTCTACCCTCAATATACTCTCGCGATTAATACCTTGATAGAACATATTTAATTTTAGATATGGGTTATAACCATGGAGCGGACATCTAGTTAACTTCTGTTGAAACCTTGTCCATGCGTCTCCTAATTCTTCATCATCTTCTTGGAGAAACTGAGCAAGCTCCATCTGATCTTTAACTCGCATACTCTTCGGATAAAAATGGTTAAAGAACGCAGCTTGAAGTTTGTTCCAAGTATTCAATGTACCTGGTGGTTGTCTATCTAGCCAATCACCGGCTTTGCCGGTCAGAAAGAACGAAAACATGTGATAATACAGTTGTTCGCGTGTAATGTCTGGAATGATGTAGGCATCACAAATCTGCATAAACTTCTGAATCGCTCTTTCCGGATCTTGAATTGCTGCACCACTATAGAGTCCAAAATTCAAAAATTGTTTGAGGATGCCCGGATCGGGTCTGAACTTGATATTCAGGATCTCTGGAGGACGGTAACCTAATGGTTGGACTTGAAAAGGAATTCCCAAGCTTGAGAGATCTTGTTCAAGTCTGTTAATGTTCCTGTTATCTCCTACCGGTGGTGGTGGTGGTGGATCTGTCCTAAGGGACCAAGTGATGGATTAACCGAGGGCGGTTTCCCTCTTTGTTGTTCTGCCATGGCTCTTCTCCTGGCTTTGTCTTCTCTGATACGGCTGTTATAAGCTGTAAAGCACCTTTCGGGCTCCGCAAGAGGAGGCCAAGGATGCACTGCTAAGACCTGAAAAGGACTAAAACAAACCAACAAGCGTAAATCTGGAAAAATAAAAATAAAACAAAAAATAAAACTTTAACTAAAAACTACTACTACTAAAAATAAATAACCCACACGCTAACGAGACACAAGTCCCCGGCAGCGGCGCCTAAAATTTGGTGCCGCCTAGGGTGTGATAAAAATATGATAAAATAAAGCACTAAACACCCTAGACTTAACACGATACTGCAAGTATTACAGGACGTATGCAAGTTTTAATGATAAGTCAGATTCGTTCTCATGGACTTAGTGTGTTATACGAATGGGTTGCAGAATAGCGTAACAATTAATAATTAAAAGAAAAGAAAATAAATAACTGTGATGAGTAAAATATATCAATAACTAATTAAAATAAAAGATAGTAAATTAAATATGAGATGAATAAGATGAGAGAGTATAACTTAGGTTTTGCTAGTATGCACTAATCCTTCTATTTCTTCTATCTGTTTATAAGGGAGATAATCGCTCTTAGATAAGTAATCAGGATTCTAAATTCCTCCCTACACCTGGAGAGCGAATAGGGAGGCAACCTCACAATCACGAGGGGTCTATAAATAGGGTGATCCTGCGCTACTAAGGTCCTAGGTCAGACTGGCCTACTAATGATGATCAGTGATTCAATTAAACCTTAATGGTTATCTAGTTAGGTTAATTTTGTCAGAATTATTCCTTAAACTAAACGTTATGTGGTGTTTCAATAATAGGCACCCCTTCCGGGTGACCATCTAACTACTATTAGCACAACCCTAAATTGATCAGGTTTAAGACAGACAATAAGTCAAAGCACATAAACAAATATATGATTAAGCAACTAATATAAATTTAAAATATATGATTCCCAAACAAACTTAGATAGAAAGAAAATAGAATTCATAGATTATACATGATGCAAAACCCAAGTTATGAGAAAATTAGTTCATACCTGAAGGAATAGAATTAAAATATTGATACATGAATTATTCTGGCTCTCTTTAATGACTCTAATAATAAACAAACTTAAAGACTAATTGTAGGAGGCAAGGATATGTTTACAAAGACTTAAGGGTGTATTTATAGGAGTCTAAGAAGCTAAAACACGTTTTCTTGGAGTGGAAGGCAAGTAATTGTACTCCTTGTCCAACTCAAATTCGTAACCTAAAATATAGAAAAGGTAAGAAACTGTTGCTCTCTTGTTTTGGTCATAACTGCTTTGCTTTTCGTCCGTTTGGCACTTTCCTTATATCGAAATCGCTCGTCTCGGAAAGATCTATCGTTTTGCTTCAGACTATACATCCAAAATCCAAAATGTTTTTGAGTTATGAGCACTTTTCTGGTCGTAACTGTTATAATTCAGATTTATTTGGCAATCTTTCTATACTTTAGCTTTTCTTTCTTTTATCTCCAATTTCCTTCATTATCTTCTTTCCTTATCTCTTGGAATTGATTTGACATCTAATTAATTGACATACATCTTTAAAACTTTAAAATTAACAAACAATTCAACCAAATATCCTCTAAAAATAATAAATCATCAAATCAAAACAAGAAATAAGAAAATATAAAAGTATGAATAAAAATCGAGTATAAGACTTCCTAAAATCCTAAAAATGATGTCTCCAACTACTATGAAATCATCACAATCGTCAGTTCAGTAACGGGTAAAATGCAAAAATCCCAAATTTTTTTCCGAAAAATGAAATTCTTTCTTTTGCTCTACTAACTACCGAGAGAGTTTCATTAATTACATAAATGAAAATTAAGCCTACCGGCTCACGGTAAAGATATTAGGAGATACCGTAAGAATTTGTTAATAAATAAAAATTGAGAACTTCAGAAAAACAAATACACAACACTGCCTTCATTAATTTCATTTCATACACTAACTTTACACTCAAATTTCCATTAATAACTCTCTGAATTTAGATCTGAATTTAAGATCATAGTTGCTTCAATGGCTATTGCTAATACTTTGCACTGTCCACGAGTCATTCCAGAGTCAGAATACTTCTCTCATCTACATATATCTAATATACATTCCTCTCAATTAAATACTATCAAATAACCTTTAGTCTCCATGTTCTGCAAAATAGTCCTTTGTTACACCCAACCAAATGATCAGTAACCATTCTCTTCAAGCCATTGGAAGCAGATTCCGACTTGACGAGAATTGCTTCCTTAACTTGAGGAGTCGGACTCGGACTTGGACTTGTATGTTCGCTAGCCTCGGCTATCCTATTAAGAATTTCCACAACTTCACTCATTCTAGGACGGTTTCTTGGATGTCGTACTAAACATCTATTTGCTACGGCAGCTAACTTTTGAGCCGACTTTATAGAATATTTCCCGTCTAGCCTAGGATCCATAATTTGCTCAAACTTTTTAGCGTCTGAAAGGTGTGGCCTAACCCACTCCAAGAGTTTTTGCTCGTTTCTTGGTCTGTTATTGTCCAAGGGTCGTCGACCAGTGATGAGTTCATAGAGAAAGACTCCGTAACTCCATACGTCACTTTTGAACGTGAGGCGTCCGGTTGAAATATATTCTGGTGCAGCATAGCCAATCGTTCCCACAACCTAGTTCAATATCAAAGCAAACATTATAGGTTTAGAAAGCTCTTTTTGACCCTATAAATATTTAAAAAAAGAGACGTATAGTGAATCTCTGCACATATAAAGATCTATAGTGCAACTAACCCACTTTTTGGCGGAGTCACCTTGCTCATACTAATCCCTTATCATCCCCTAAGTTTTTAAAATGTTCACTTGCCACCCTAGCTTTTCAAAATTAACTTTAGTAGTTGTGAAATTATGACTAGATCTTTACATTTACTACTACGTTGATATGATTCCGATAAGGGTTGTTTCTACACCTTTGCAAATGAAAACTCATAGACTCAAAAACATAATATCTAAGGACTTATAGTGCAATTAATCAAAAAATTAGTATTGGGACTAATAGCGCAACTTATTCAAAATATTGGGTATTCTTGTATAATGTAAGGACCTATAGTGCAATTAAATTAAACTTACTGCCGTTGAGACATGGCTTAATCCATCGGAAGGACCTAGTCTGGCTAGCCCGAAATCCGAAAGCTTCGCGTTCCATTGTTCATCGAGGAGAATATTCGACGATTTAAAGTCTCGGAAGATTATCTACACAGATAATACATTGCACGTCACATAACCATGATAGAAATCTTCAATTTACACAATTTAATAAATCTCAAACCGTGTCCTTTATCTTTTACCTTTATGACACTTTAGTCCCTTATTTTGTAAAAATAACATTTTAGTCCCTTACCTGAAAATCCATTCCTTCGTGAAGGTATGCTAAGCCTTTAGCGGCGTCTTGAGCTATTTTCAATCGTGTGGCCCACGGAAGAGGCGCTTGAAACCGGTTGGCTAAATGGTCTAGCACGCTTCGGTTGGGCAAATATTCGTAAACCAAAAGACGTTGGATACCCCTCTCATCATCTTCAGCGCAATAGCCTACGAGCTTGACAAGATTCGGATGTTCAACTATGCCGAGTACATTAACTTCCGTCACCCATTCCTTGTGTCCCTATAACCATACAAAAAACTTTAGGGGGTCAAAAGGGGTTTTTGTAAAACCCATGGGACCATGCCCCCGGATTGTAATAAGAACTAAGATATAAATTTGAGTCCAACTGGAGAATACAAGGTTTTGCTGATGGTTACATTAACATGATCACAAAATAAATGAAAGGTAAATAACTCATTTGGTCCCTCATCAAATTTAAATATTTTGGTAGTTTAGTTACGTTGAGAATTTGCCCGAAATATTTTTTTTACAAAAAAAACCTTGGTAAGTCTTTCGCTCCTTCCCGAACCTAAATATTCACCCCTAAAAATTAGCTCAAAAGATTTGAAGAAAAATCAGAGTTTTTATTTTTTTAGTGTATATAACTTGTTTGGTTCTTTCTCTGTGACCTTTTGATAATTTAGTCTCTTATCTCGTACACGTAACCATTTTAGTCCCTAATTTTTTAATTTTATGACATCATAGTCATCTTTGTATTTCATTATATTATAGACGTTAAAATTCATGCATCCTTATAGTATTATTGTTGTGATAAAAACCAACATACCTTTTAAAAGGGTTACTTTACTCCTGTAATAAAATCTAAAAATAAGGGATTGAAAATGTTTGTTTTGCAAGATAAGGGACTAAACATGCAAATATAAAAGGACCAAATAGATATGAACTGGGAAAAGGCTTGCCTGCAACCCTCTTGTGCTAAGCTGTTTAACCGCAATATCAATCTTCTTACTCGAATTTATACTATCTTTATGAACAGCTCTATATACACCTCCAAATCCACCTTCTCCGATCATAAGTGAGCGATTGAAATTTTTCGTAGCTTTTTTCAACTCATCGAGGGTAAATACTCGGAGGCTATTTGGTCTTTCAGACAAGCTCTTGAACGAGACTCTTGATGAAGAATCCGTACTTACATCCGAGACATTCTGAGAATTGTACCCGGAACTGGATTTGTCTGTTGAAACAGAGGTAGAGGTGCGCGATGAATTGGAAGTTGTAGTTTTTGGTTTTTCATCTTTTTCTTGGTTCGGGAAGTTGAAACACTTCATTACTTTAAGGAAAGTTAAAATTAAAGAAGAAGAAGAAGATTGTTTGTGAGTCTTGTACTTGCTTGAAATATGACGATAATATTAAAGAGGCTGAGGGAGCAATGTGAATGTATCATACAAGTGGCCAACTATTATGGCATTAACTTTCTCTTTCATCTCTCTATATTAATCAGGCAGCTGGATTTTAGTTCACCAAACTACAAACCTCCAATTCCTTTGAAAATAACATTATTGAAGGGCGTTAAAGATGACCCCATTGATTTTATTTATTTTTTGTCAAACTATACTAGAGAAAAAACAATATATATCTTATATTTTTAGGTAACTGTTAAAAAAAACCACCTATGGCCAAAAGTTTAAGGTAACAACGAAAAAACGAATGTAACTATCTCATATTATTAAATGATAATCTCTCGCTCTCATTCCGTGAATGATGAGAGAATGAAGAGAATGATATGAAATATATGCACCACTTACCCTTACCTTGGTAACCTTCTTTCGAGAAGTTGAATTATCTCTCATGACAAAATTGTTCCTTGCCCTTCATATGCAATACACTGTGGCTCCAAAAGCTATTTTTCAAGTCTTACTTCTCCAATTCTCTCGAGTTTTAAACTTATTAAGTCACTTTAAAGCGTTCAAGAAAGTATTCATCTCTTTACTAATACCCAACCACTTCTTTATCTAATGTCAAATATTTCTAGCATAAGCATAATTAAAGTAAAGGTGCTTATTTGACTCAAAGTATTCACCACATAAAATACAAAGTGGATTCAACTTCAAATAAGTCAAATGATCCTTTTTCTTGAGTCTCTCCATTAGCGTAATCCAAACAACAATGACATGTTTAGAACTGACACAAGAATCTCAAATAATATTTGCTTAAGAACTCATAAAAGATCGATGACGAAACAAATCATAAGATTTCTTATATAAAACATAAAAGTTCTTGCTAGATACCTCATGAATATTCCGATGATCATTTTTCGATGAGAACCACCGTGCAAAAATACACTCTCTACCATCAACACCAATATCCCCTCTACTCACCTCCATTAGCTCCCAGATATTCTTCAATAACGGAGAATCCACATTTATCGGTTTCCACTCCCAGAAGCTAACATTATGAAGGTACTCCACATGAATCCATTTGATTCAAAAGGAGACCTTTTTCAAAATAATTTCCAAAACATCTCAATTAACAATACTCTATTCCAAGCACCCAACTCTTTCAATCCAAGACCACTCTTCTTTTCTGGAGCATATATTTTGCTCCATTTAACTTGCAGCGGCTTCTATTTCCAATAAAAGGTTCTACAAATGTTAATGACTCGATCACAAACACCAACCACGAACGGGGAAATAGTGACCCAAAATCAAATGACACGTTGAAGAGTCGATCTAATAAGTTCTAATCCTGCCACGAAAGAAAGAGAAGAAGCATTCCATGATCTCACACATCCCTCCAATTTATCAAAAAGAGGTTTGTTAATGAGTATATAATGAGGTCCCAAAAATTGATAATTTTTTTAGTGGTTAGAGTACTTTACCATAACCAATAAATCATGAGATCAAATATTTAAAATCAAAATTATTCGAAGTTCAAATCGTTCTCTGATGTATTAAAAAACAATTTCTCAAACCCAAACCTAAGATTATGAATTTATTAAAAAAATCAACTAATAAAAAACTAATAAAAATATATGTATATATAAAGATGGAAGAGGTGAAGATGACGGGAAGCTTGCTATATAGAAGTTCCTGGAGTAAGGAGAGTTTTTTAATCAGAGGGGAGGAGGAGTTGGGGATTAGAATAGAAAAAATCTAAAACTTGTTCTGCATTTTATAAAATTTAAAGTCTTCTAATGACCATCAAAACAAATGATGGTTGCTAAAGGTTATTGATGAAAGTATGCGGGGAAATTGAACAAACAAATATATCGGAAAGTCACTAAAGGCTACATCAAATCTAACAACTATTCGTGATCGTTAATGCGCTATCTCTAGCGATCATAAACAAAGGTTGGTAAATTACAGGTCAATCAAGTGGTCGGCAAATATATTAGCCTTTTAACGAGCAATGCGTGTTCGTTAAAAATTGTCTCTTTAATAAGTGAAGGTTTTTCTTCAGAAAAAAAATTAAATACAAATTTATCTTTAGCGACCATTAAACGGTTGTTGAAAGACCTTCTCTAACGACTATATTTGGTTATCGCTGGAAACTTGAACCGTATTTTTAAATTAAAATTACAACCTGATTCGTGTTTATTATTTTCAGTTAATTAAATAAAATTAAATTATTAGAGGTGAGTGCCCAACTTGCCATCTTCTAAATCTCTTTAATTGTCTATTTTATAGTAGTAGTTGCTTTTAAAGATCATAGCTTAAACAATTATGAATATGTGGTTTTTGGTCAACTAAATATCTAAACGGTATGAATTCACAATCATTTGTCAAGAAAGGAAGTTGTGTTTGAGAAAGAAATGATTGCTTTATCTTGAAGTAAAAACTGATTAACTACACTTGGCAGATGGTAGACGTGCCAAGTGACCTATAAGAAAAGGACACATGACCTTTTGTACCTCTTTGGACCCGACAGTAGGACCCCTTTGTCTATTCCTCTCCTTCTCCATTAGAGATAAAATAAGCATACATTATTCTATATTTAAAGATATTTTTACACACCAGAGTTTATAAGAATAATTAGGGATGAGCAGGGTACCTTATGACTAGATTTTTGGCTAATACCAAAATCGAAACCGAAACTAAACGGTTCGGTATTTAAAGGTATTGTTATCGAACCGAATGATTTTTGTTAATTTGATTTCATCGGTTTTCAGTTCGGTTTAAGTTTCGTTTTTTATATGTGTTTGGTTCAAAAACTGTAAAGCCCTCAAGTATCTACTTTAAACGTTTTATTTTCTAAAATAATATATGAATCGTCTGTTTTTCATGTTGTTGGCCAATATACAAAAATTGCATTCTTAGAATTAAATTATTATGTATCAAAATGTAAACAACTAATTATAGAGAAACTCCTCTATAACTTATTATATGAGTCGTCCGATTTTCATGTTGTTGGCCAATGTACAAAAATTGCATTCTTAGAATTACTTTATTATGTATTAAATTTTAAACAATTAATTATAGAGGAACGTCTCTATAACTTAATGTCTATGTTTTAGTTTTAAGAAAATTTAATAAACAAAGATTTCTTTAAATATATCGATTAATGATTTGTACATATTTTGCACATTATGACCTTATATGGGGTGACACATGTTATTTGTAAGTGTTTTTTTCTCAAAATGTACTCCATTTTGTATCCACTAATTATAATACTTTTTAAAAAAATCAAAAAAAGTAAAGGGTGTCTTAAGTAAGGTTAGAGAGAAGGTCATCCAAAACTAAAAAATATTAGTGACATAAATTAGTTTTTTATTTTTGTTCTAGATTCGGTATTTCGGTTCGGTTTTTCTATACTGAACCGAATTTTTTGGGTTTTTAAAAAAGTTTATACCGAACCGAACGGTTTTTTTTGATTTTCGGTTATTTCAGTTTTTGAGGTCGGTTCGGTTTTTCGGTTTTGTTTTGCTCGACCCTAAGAATAAGTACCAATAAAATATCATCTATAATTTTTTTAAAATATTACTGAATTTTCCTTTAATTGTAAATATATTTCATACTTTTTATATTTAAATATTATTTAGTAATTTTACTTCCTATATTGAGTTTTGAGTTTCTAGCAAAATAAATTTATATATATATATATATATATATATATATATATATATATATATATATATGTATGTATATAATTTATGTCTCCCTATTTGTGATGATTTAATCTAGTTGAAGATCATTTTTAGTGTTTTAGAAATCTAAATAGTCGATTTGCTTATGTTATAGTGCACTTTTCTATTTTGTATCTTGATTTAATGATTTATTATATTTAGAGCATATTTGGTTTAATTGTTAATTTAATGTGAAGTTTTAAAGATATATATGGATATTAATTAGATGTCAAGTCAAGAATTAGAGATATGGAAAGAAGATATGCATGGAAGTTAGAGATAATGGTAACAAATGTTAAAAAGAAAAAGATAAAGCTGTCAAGTAAATATGGAATTCACCATTCACGTTCAAAGACGAGATCATAACTCAAGATTGGCTAATAATTTGGAAGAATGGTCTACACCAATGGATAGAGCTTTCCGAGATGATCGATTTCAATATAAAGAACACATCAAACGGATAAGTATTGAAGGAGATATGGCAAAAACAATTCAGCAGCAGAATCTTACCTATTCTATATTTTAGGTTACGAATATAAGCTGGGCTAAAAGTCCATTACTTTTCTTCTACTCCAAGAAAACGACCTAGGGCTTCTATATACCTATAAATACACCCTTAGAACTCTTGTAAATCATCCTTGCTCAGTTCTAAACCTTATATTAATTCTTAGTCATTGTAGAGAGCAAGATGAAACTTTTGTATCATTCTTTTAGTTTATTTCTTTCAGGTATGAACTAATTTTTCCATAGCTTGGGTTTTGCATTATGTATAATCTATGAATTCTATTTTCTTTCTATCTAAGATTCTTTGGGAATTATATGTTTTAATTTGATTATAGCTGCTTAACCATATATCTGTTTTATGTGTTTTGATTTATTGTCTGTCCTAAACCTGGTCACTTTAGGCTTTCTTAATAGTAGTTAGATGGTCACCCGGAAGGGGTGTCTAATTATTGAAACACCACATAAACGTCTAGAATAAGGAATTGGTCCTGACAACACCACGCCTATCTAAATAGTCATAGGGTTTGTTTTAATCACCAAATCACCAATTGAAGGAAGACTACTTAGGACCCTAGTAGCGCAGGTTCACCCTATTTAAGGTCGCCTCGTGGTTGTGCCGTAGCCCCCTTAGTCGCTCTCAAGGTCTAAGATATGGGAATTTAGCATCCTGGCTATATATCTAAGAGCTATATTCTCCCTTATTAACTAGAATTAATAGAAAGAATTAGAAGGATTCGTGCATACTAGCAAAAACTTAAGGTATATTCTCTCATCTTATATTTCTCATCTTTAATTATTTGTCTTTACTTTTATTAGTTGTTAATCTCATCTCTCAAATCAATCATGTTTATTTTTTGTCTTTTAATTAATTATTGCTACTCTGATTATTTGCTCATTCGTGTAACACACTAAGTCCCTTAGAGCGAACTTTCTTATCATTAAAACTTGCATACGTCTTGTAATACTTGCAGTATTGTGCTTGTCTAGGGTGCTTTATTGCATTATTTCCCGTATTTATTTATCATATTTTTATCGCGCCCTAGGGGACACCGATAATATACATCTAATTCTATTTATTAACATTTAAATTCTTCCAAATTTTTTATAAGTTCCCCAATTCTCTCGTAATTCCTTTTAATCTCTTGTTCTCTCATTTATTATCAAATAACATCACAGTTTCAGCATATACACATGAAAATATATACTCCTCTTTTATTATAATAACATTGTAACAGTTAAATTAATTATTTTAAATTGATTTCAATCCCAGGTCATACCTAGTTTATATTGTATTAAAGTAGCATACAGCTAAGTTCCTCTTCTTTACACTCAAAATTCCCCTAAATCTCTCATAATTTCTCCAAGTCTTTCATAATTTCCTTTTACTCTATCATCCTCTTATTTATTATTTAGTTAACATCATAATCTCAATATACACATACGCATGAAAATATATACTCCTCTTTTATTATAATAAAAGTGTAAAAGTTGAATTAATTATTTTGAAATGTTACGAGTACTACCTAGTTTATATTTTTTTTTGCTTACATAGGAGATCCAAAAAGAGGATCAGGGACGAGCCTAATTAAAAATATATTACATCGTCAGTCAAATCCGGATTGTAAACCACCCTTGGGGTCATCCAACCCATTTTATCTCTAGTGATAAGGCTCCAAATAGCATCTAGCGGATACTCTAGTAGCGAGAACTCACTGCCTTGCTTCTTTATACCCTCTTTAGCCAACCAATCTGCGCACACGTTAGCCTCCCTATAAATGCTCTTCATTCTAAACCCATTATTTCTTGCCAAAACCGATCGAATATGGTGTATCCACGACGCTACCGGACCTCTACCCCATCAGTCTTTCGTACCGCGCCAATAGCCTCCCACGAATCTGATTCCATGGACACCTCGGCTGCTTCTAAGCTCTCCACCAAACGAAGTCCCTCACTTGATGCGATCAACTCCACAATTACCGGATTGACACTCTAGATCTTCATGCTAAATCAACTAATACACTCGCCGTTGTAATCCCTAATTAAACCACCACAACCTCCTTCTCTACTTCACAAATTACAACTTCCACGAGTATTTAACTTCCAGCCCATGTTCGGTTTCTACCATCCAACGGGCATGACCTCGGATTTACATGAAGATACTTTACCCGGGAGTTTACCCCATGCTTTGTTGTATTTGACTGCTAAAGACTTAGCTTTATTCAAAATAATCTGCCCATCTGGGAAAGCACAACCATTAAACACTACCTGGTTGCGTTCTCTCCAAATAACATCAATAAGTGCTCCAAAAAACACATTCCAGCAAACACCAGCAAATAATTTAGTCACTGAAATATTCTTGAACCACCACTTATTACTCTTAACCATGCTGCTACCATAAACGCCTGCCACACCATAGCCCGATTCAAGCACATCAACTTTCCCTAAGCTTTCCAAACGGACCTGTGTTAGTTTTACTAACCTGCGCGGTTGGTTCCACTACCTAGTTAATATTACATATGAAAATACGTCTATCCCTAAATTTCCTCAAAACCTTCTCAGTTCTCTTAAAAATCACTTGAATTTCTTTAACCCCTCATTTATATTATATAAGTATTTTTTTGGAAAAAAAATGTTTGTCCTACTCGAGAGACCATTCCATCAGAATTTCTATAATCTCACCATAAATTTCATGTCGAATTACCACCACCGCCTGCATCTTTTATCGTACCATCTCATCCGCTACATAGAGCCATTTTGAACCGATTTGTTTGGGTGAATATAGTTTATTTTATGACTCATGATGTGTGTGCCCATGGTTCTATTGGTATATTCATGAAGAATTTGGTCACCATGCTAAGGTACTTGAATTTTTTCACTCTCTATTTTTTTTTTCCATTGAAACCCCACGGGTGAAGCGAGTGTTAACGACAGAACACCCAAAAGACAGTATTCTTTGTATATAAGTGTGTCACCTATTTACTATTTCTACTACTATGTATAAGATTTGTAATGCTTAAGTCATAGAAACTTATGCTTCCATTGATAGAGAAAGAGAAGCAAAAGAATTGCAGAGAGGAAGAAGAAGAAGATAGAAGAAAAGAAGTATATAATCGAATGTTTTTCATTAGCTTATTTCAGCTGTGTACAAATGTATATATAGCTCTACATTCTAACTGTTGTAACAAACTATTTTATTCTATTTACAAAATGGTCCTTCAGCTTTTGTTTTATATTAAATCTAGCTCTACTTTTATCTAATATTACATCTCAAGACCCCCCCCCCCCCCCAAGCGGAACATGGATGTTAGAGATGTTTAGCTTGGACAAATTGTTATTAAATGTAATAGAACCAAGATGTTTAGTAAACATGTCGGCATGTTGTAGATTTGATGGAATATAGAAGAGTTTAATGATTCCAGCTTGAATTTTCTCACGTGTCAACTTGCAATCAATGTCGACGTGTTTTGTTCGTTCACGATGAACAGGATTCGTCGACATGGCGATAACTGACTTACTATCTGAAACAGTAGCGCAAGGATAGAATGAACAATACCATAACTTGTTTAAAAGGACCCCATATGTCACAGTGTATTAAATCAAAACAAGATTTTGTACAAGAAGTTGAAACAGGAAAAGAAAGTTTTTTTGCTTAGCAACGTGACATGGTTCACACACATTAGATTGTAAGAAAGTAACTGAGGAATCTATCTTTTTAAGTGCATGAAGACTTTCTTTTGATGGATGTCCTAATCTTGAGTGCCATATATCACTCTTTTCTGTAGTAGCTGCTAAAATCTTGTGTAACTTCAAGGAAGATTGCATATAGTATAGTCCATTCTTCTCATAAGCAATATCAATCATCTTCTTGCATTGAGGAACCTGTATTGTGCAATAAGAGGAGAAGAAAGCAACTATAACAGCTGAATCTTGTGTTAACTTTGATATAGAAAGTAAATTGCACTTAAATGTAGGAACACATAACACATTTTGTAGAGTAATGTGATTATTTAAACATATGTTCTCTTTATGTGTGGAAAAAATAACCTCTCCATTAGGAAGTGTAACAAGGATATTCACACTTTGTGGCTTGTTAGTGTATATAGAAGATGAATATACCAAATGGCCAGTAGCTCTTGTGTCTAAAATCCAAGAAATACCTTCTTGGATTGTGACTTGATGAACAGTTGTGTTACTTGTTTGCTCTGTGTGTGCAAGTGCCATGAGTTTTTTGATCTCTTCAGCTGTAAATTCATAGATGTTCAGTGGTTTTTGCTCTTGTTCATTCTTTATCTCATCTTGTGCACTTACAAAATATGCAGAGTGTTGTTGAGTTTGACTAAAAAGTTTTCCCTTAGGTCCTCCCCATCCAATTGGATAACCATGTTATTGATAGCATTTATCAACTGTGTATCCATTATAACCACAGTGTGTGCATATTACTCTCTTCTTTTCTGGATAATTGTTTGTTTTCTGATTGTTCTTCATATAAAACGCGTGTGTTGGTGCAGTGAAATTCGAATTGGATAATAATCTTTGGCTTTCTTCTTGAACTAACATAGCAAAAACAAAATTTATAGGTGGTAAAGGAGTCATTAACAGAATTTGACTCCTTACAGTAGCAAAAGAATCGTTTAACCCAATAAAAAACATTATGACAAAATCATTATTTTGTCGATCAACTAAAGTAATAAGAATCTTCCAACTGCACTGATTCATACTACCACAAGAACATACCGGCGTAGGTCTAAAATAAACGTACTCATCCCAAAGAGTTTTAAATATCGCAAAGTATTCAGATATGGAGCTTGATTTTTGTGAAATCGAACTTAAGGATTTTTCAAGAACAAAAACTCTTGTTCCGTCACTTTTACCAAAACGAGTTTTGATCTCGTTACAAAGATCACAAACTAAGTTAACATAGAGTAGATTGTCTCTTATATCTCGAGAAATTGAGTAACCAGGATAGAACAAGGTTGTTGGCTCGATTCCAAGCTGAGAAGAGATTTAAATCGGTGAGAGGAGGCTGGGCAATTTCGCCATTGATGAACCCAAGCTTGTTCTTGACATATAAAGCAATCTCAATTGCTCTCGTCCAAGATAAGAAATTATCGCTATTGAGAACTTCTGAAAGTGAAGCACCTGTGTTTACGTTAGGATGAATGTAGTAAGGAGATGAAAAATTCTCTGTAATCAATATGTCGCCATTGAAGGAGTTTATTAGAAGTTTTTGAAATCTTGATCTAAAGCAAGAAGAGTATTTAGTGCGGAAAAAAACTTAGTTTACATCTGATACCCTAATAAGATTTGTAATGCTTAAGTCATAGAGAAAGAGAAGCAAAAGAATTGCAGAGAGGAAGAAGAAGAAGATAGAAGAAAAGAAGTATATAACCAAATGTTTTTCATTAGTTTATTTTAGCTGTGTACAAATGTATATATAGTTCTACATTTTATCTGTTGTAACAAACTATTTTATTCTATTTACAAAATGGTCCTTCAGCTTTTGTTTTATATTAAATCTAGCTCTACTTTTATCTAATATTACATCTCAAGACTATGTAACATCTTTCATATTTTTTGCTACTTTTTATGGTAAAAGTCCAATAAATAAATATCATTTGTGAGTTTAGTGATATTTAACTTTATGTGTTGTGTCGTGTTTGTTCTCCAGTGAAGTACACATGGTCACTGACGATTTTCAAGACTGAGTTAAATGTTTGGCATGATAGAGCCAATGAATTAAGCAGAGCAGATCGTTTCGATTTTCATCATTAAGCTCTTTGCTAAAGCGTGACTAAGAGATTACTTATGTTTGATTTACTTATTTGTTCTTAATTATGTATTCTTACTTATCTAATGAGTTTCTAACGAAGTTGGGTAGGTTTTTTTTATAAGCACGCTCTAGTGAAGGGCGGTGGGAGCTCTACTCGTTATGAGATGGACTCGGGGAAGCTCCATGCGCTAGTGAAGGGCGGTGGGAGTTTAGGTAGTCGGTATGTTTCAATTGTGAACGAATGTTGTGCATTACTACGTGAATTTCCGGATCTTGAAGTTGTTCATGTGTATCGCGAAGCTAACTACTGTGTCGATAGACTTGCAAGAGAAGGGGCATTGCTATGTACTCGACCAGAAATGTTTAATGATCCACCTGACTTTCTTTTGAAGTTGATTACACGAGACAGAAGTGGTTGCGCAACTACTAGAGTTGTGTTAGATAGACAATAAGTACTTTTGTTCTATATGTAATCTCTTGTTCTTAACGGCTTTATAGCCTCTCATGTATGGAAAAAAAACCGCTATCAATCAATTTGTTAATTTTTATGTTGAATTTATTTGCTCCACCCGTTGAATATGGTTAGACATTTAAATCATTAATTTATGAATGGTTCTTAAGTATAATACTTGCGTATGAGTTATGACAAAAAAGAACTTTGAAATAATTCATGGGCTAACTTTTAATAAAACTTGTTTCCATTATTAAACTTGTATCCTTGCTATATTTATCGCTTTACATCGCTCATCCTATCAAGACATATGCATTCACTTGTTAATAGGAGAAAGCTGGTAAGAATGAAATAAAATATTCTTAAGACAGCATCAATCACAATAATTTACTTATTAGGTAGAAGAGAAGTTGTTTTGTTTGACTTTTGATGAATAAAGCTATGACACGTTTAGCATACATTTCCGGGTAAAGCTCCCGTGAAACTTCTTAACTTTTGCCAAAGTGTACGATCCGCCCTCGATTTTACGTTTTACCTCTTCTCGCCCTTGATGAATTTATTTTGTGACGCCGTTAGCTCTTTTTCGCCATTTTTTCATTATTCTGTCAATTGACCGTTAGTCAAGCCCATCTGGCGCCATGTTACCGCCACCTCAGCGCCACGTCGTCTTCACCTAGGCGTTAGGTCATCAACAATTCCACGTCATATATTTTTTTTAATTTTCTTTTTACATCATTCTTCTTCTTTCTTCCACAAATTGTGTACACATTCAACCTACTTCAATCTTCAATCCAAGGTTTTCTGTAATGCTCGTAATAGCTTAATTCTCCCCGCGGTTTCTAGCATTTTACTTTCACATACAATTACAATCATATAGACCTGTTTGTGTATATATCATTACTCGTTTAGTAAATATTCTTTTTTATTGTAATTGTTTGTCTAAAGTGACAAGAAAAGAAAAGGAAAAAGACTCAGTTTCTATAGCATTATTTTCTACTTTGGTATTGGCGAGTTGCTAAGTGAAGGCTTGGGTCAAAGGGAATGGTTTTGTTTTGGTCGACACATGAACTCATCTTACATCTTGCACCAAGCCTGTACAAAATCTCGTGCTAAATTATTATTTTGGCCTGAAACTGTCTCAACTAATGGTCTAAAAAACATTATGTATTTCTCCTTATCCAATTACTAATTAATGTAGTAGCATCAAAAAAATATGACTTCCATTCCATTCCACAATTTGTCGCATGACTGATATTTTCTCCATATGTGATTGTCCTTCACGTAAGCAAGGTCCAACTAATTGCCGAGCAAATTGTGAAGAATTCAAACAAAAGAAATTGTGCAGGTTAAACAAATTGCCATGAAAAATACAAATACGAAACTGAACTAAACAAAACTAAATTGGATCTGAAGAACAAATACACACAATTGCTCACTCCAACCGTTGCACCAAATAGATATTTACTGCAAAACAATTCAAAAAATGCAGCTAAGACCCAATTGCTCACTCCAACCGTTGCACCAAATAGATATTTACGGCCAAAACATATCAAAAAATGCAATGTAAGAACAAATTACTCACTCCTACAGTCATGGCATAAAATGGCCATTCTACAACTTGTATAAAACATAATAAACATCACGGCTGTAGTTATACTTAATCAGATAATTCTGAAAAATTGTAAAAGTAACGAAATTAGTAAAAAGTAATATAATTTTTTTTTACCTTAATTTGGGTCTTCTCCAAGTCGGTTGATGATGGTGGAGAAAGGTCCCGAGTGGTGCCGATTTCCTTGTGCAGAGAGAGGCTTGGTGTGGGAAGGTGAGTGTGTAAAGATTTCTTTTTTTTACCTTAATCTTCAATTGTTGATGGCATATCCAAACCGGTTGATGATGGTGGAGAAGTGACGAGTGGCGGTGGTTTCATTGTTCAAAGAGTGGCTTGCGTGGAAAGGTGATGATGGTGCAGAATGAACACGCTCGGATAGAGTGATTTGTTAATTTTGGGTTCTTCGTTAAGAAGTAGAAGAATGATTTAAAAAAATTAATGACATGGAATTGCTGATGACTTAATTCGTAGGTAGAGCCGACGTGACATGGCGGTAGATGGGCTTGACTAACGGTCAACTTACAGAAAAATAGAAAAAAGGCTAACGGCGTCACAAAACAGGTTCATCAAGGGCGAGAAAGGGTAAAACGTAAGATCGCAGGCGGATCGTGCACTTTGACGAAAGTTAAGGGGTTTCACGGGGGCTTTACCTTACATTCCCACGTTACACATATAAGTGTGATGAGAGTTAAGACTTAAAAGGAATGGAAAAAAGCAATGTAGGTACCGTTCTTTTAAAATTTAATAAATATGTATCTTATTTTTCAAAATTGAACTTTTACGTATTTAATATTTCATTTTTTATCTTTCAAGTAGTACATGATAGTGAAAATAAATAGTTATCTGTCATGTGTCAATGATATGACTGCCTTTTCCTTCTAAAATAAAGAAAAAAATTGTCATTTATTATACCTAATTAAAATAAAACCGGAGGTACGTGAATTTTTTACCTCCGGTTTTTTACTTAAGCAATTAAATACTACTCTTATTGCTTTAATTCCGAAGATTGATGATCCTAAAAGTGTTGATAATTTTCGGCCTATTTCGTGTTGTAACGTGGTTTATAAAGCGATTACTATGATATTAGCGGATAGATTGAAACCTTGTTTAAATAATATAGTGGATAAAGCCCAAAATGCGTTTGTTGAGGGTAGATCTATGATAGAAAATATTCACCTTATGCAAGAACTATTTCGAGGTTATAATAATCAAAGTAGCTCGTCAAGATGTACTATTAAAATTGATTTTAGAAAGGCGTATGACTCTATATCATGGGACTTTATTTATGAAGTTTTAAAGGGATTAAAGTTTCCGGAAAAAATAGTAAATTGGATTATGGTGTGTGTTTCATCTCCGTTTTACTCTTTGACTATAAATGGAGAAGTGCATGGTTTTTTTAAAGGCGAAAAAGGCTTAAGACAAGGTGATCCTATGTCTCCTTATCTATTTATTCTTTGCCTTGAATATTTCTCTAGGCTTTTAAAAAAAAATACTTGTAATGGTTTTAATTATCATCCCAAATGTGAGAAGGAAAAAATAACACATTTAGCTTTTGCGGACGATTTAATGTTACTCTCTAAAGGTGATAAAGGTTCGATTAAGATTCTTATGGATAGTTTAAATGAGTTTGGAGATGTTTCGGGGCTTCGTTTAAATGTTGAAAAATCTAATATTTATTACATAGGTATCTCAAATGATGATTTGATTAATGGGATTATACCTACGAATTTTGAGGAAGGGATTATGCCTTTTCGTTATTTAGGGGTCCCGCTAGGATCTTCCGTATTATTATCGAGAGACTATAAACCTCTTATTGATAAATTAGAAGGTTATGTTAGGAGTTGGAGAGCCTCTTCACTCTCATTTGCGGGTAGATTAGAATTGATTAGATCGGTTCTTCAAGGGGTGACATGCTTTTGGTTTACGATTTTCCCGGTTCCGGTTGGTGTTAAAGAGAGAATTATTAGTATTTTCCGTAACTTTTATTGGGATAATAAGCCACCCCAAGTTAGTTGGAAAAATATTTGTATGCCTAAAAATGAAGGGGGGCTTGGATTAAAAGATTTTGAAGCATGGAATAAAGCTTTACTTCTAAAGATGATTTGGAAAATAGTGGAAAATAAAGAATCACTTTGGATTAGGTGGATTCATGGTGAGTATTTTAATAGTAGTGGTTTTTGGGAATGGATTCCTAAAAAAATTAATTCCCCACTTTTGAAAAATATTTGGGAGTTAAAAGAAATTATACGTGGGTCCCTAGGTGAAGAAGGAGGAAAAGAAATATTAGCTTTATGGTTTGCTTCCGTTAAGGCGCCCCGATCAACATATGAGGTAAATACAATAGAGTTTTATGATGTATATAAATTCCCTTATAATTTATTTCGTCGTAAAGCTTTTATTAAACCTTGGGCAAATATTGTGTGGGATCCGAGTGTATTTCCGAAACATGCAATCATTGTATGGATGGCATTAAAAGAAAGACTCAAAACTAAAAATAGGATTTCTTATATGGAACTTGATCCACTTTGTGATTTGTGTAAGGAAGATTTTGAATCGAATAGGCATTTATTTTTTGAATGCTCTTTTGCTAAGGCTATATGGGATGATATTAAAATGTGGCTTGGACTAGACAAGGAAATGAACACTATTCTAAGCGCTTTGAAATGGCTTAAAAAATTAAAAGCTAGAGAGAATTGGAGAAGAAAGGCTTGGAAAGTGGGTTTTGGAGCTACCGTGTATTGTATTTGGACGGCGAGAAATCACCTAGCCATGAGAGGTGCTTCCAAGACTAGAGAAATAGTAACCAAGGAAATTAAATGGTGTGTTTATTCAATCTTATTTTCCTTGTTCCCTCGGCATTCTTTTTTGGATGTGAGTGGAAGGCTAGCTTGTATTAGTATAATATGAGGTAGTTGTTTTTTTATATTCCTTGTTGCTACCTTAAGCTTTCGAGCCTAGGTAGGTAACACCCATGTATAGTGTACAGTTTTGATATTTAATACAACCGTTTACCCGACCCAAAAAAAAAAAAAAAAAACAAGCCCTAACATGTGGTCTTCAAACATTACTCCATTCCATTAAGGAGGACCTCAAGCGTTGAAGGAAAAAAACACAACAAAATTTTGCTTAACATTTTTTCTTCTTGAAAATCAAACCTCTTTCATATCACGTTTTACTTTTAATATGTACCATATCATCAAAGTTTTTTCCCCTCTAATCCATTCGAAATAGGTGATAGTGGTTCGTTTAATAATGGCTCTGATCAAGAGTAAAGAAATCATGGTGTTCATCTTCAAGGTAGTGTTTGCTTTACATATGAATACAGAATTTAGGGTTTTTTAGAAGTTTTTGTTTTATTATTTCTAAATAATGGTTTTCCTTGGGTTTTTCAAGTCGTGTATTCAATAGGTATGATCAAGGCAAACAAAATATTGTTTCTTTTCAAGCTAACATTTAGGAAGATTATGCTAATACCATAAGTAAGTGATACTGGTTTTTTAGCTTAAACAATGTGTAAAAAGATTAAAAACTCAATCTTCAAGGGCATTTTTTGGCTTAAAAATCATATGTAATTGAAAAACTGTAATTGAGTTTTGTGTATTGTTGTTGTATATATTCTATTGTAGATTTGCTGATGATGGAGTATATTGGTACAAAGAATAAGTTATGCATGTGTATTTCATATATATTAATTAGCATGTATTTTAGTTTCGTCTAGTTCTTATTAATTGATTTTTTAAAAATCTTAGAATTGAAGTACCAAAAGTTCATTTATTAATATTTTCCCATTTGAATGCCCTATTATGTTCAATGTATAGGTTTAAAGATTGCTGGTTTGCTAAATAAGTCTATGGATTATATAGAAAGAACACTATGTGTATTAGATTGCTAAATTTCCCATGGTTTTGTTAAGTTCCAATTATTTAATGTGTTTATCTATGAGAAAAAGTCTATGGTATGTTAATGATTAATAGTTAGGTGAAGACCCCGTGCGGCCCTCTATCTTTCAAGAAAATGCGCTAGCGGTACCCGAATCTATAAAATATCACGAAATGGCCCATTACATCAATATTTCGTGACACAATTAGACATTTTTTCCATTTTCTTTCAGTTGACCGTCAGTCAACATCTCGTAGCGCCACCTCAACGCCATATACTCTCCAGATCATCATGATGTCATCCCAACTGGGAAATTTTTTCCTACATGCCAGGGGAACTTTTGTCATTTACTTCTTGTAACTCATTTACACATACGCACAGACACATTGAAACACACACACTAAAACACACACATTCATGGTGTTCTTCATTCAATTCAAAAAACACAGTATAACACCAAATTGCTTACTTCAACTATCACGATCCAAGTTGCCCCAAATGTATATTTACCGCAAAACAATTCAAAAAATATATCACTCCACAACAATTCAAAAAATGCAGTATAACATCAAATTACTCAACACAACAATTCAAAAAATGCAGTATAACACCAAATTGTTCACTCCAACGGTACAATTCCAAAAATACAGTATAACACCAAATTATTCACTCCAATGGTACAATTCAAAAAATGCAGTATACCACCAAATTGTTCACTCCAACAATACAATTCAAAAAATGCATTATAACACTAAATTGTTCGCACCAACAATTATAACACCAAATTGCCCACTCTACAACAATTAAAAAAATGTTGTATAACACCAAATTGTTGAATCCAACAGTCATGGTAAATCATTGGACCCACAAAAACTCACAAGACAAAGTTTCCTTCACTTATCGGCCAAATGCAAAACAATTCAAAAAATGCAGTGGACGACCAAATTGCTCATTCTCAACGCATCACTTCTCATATGGTAAAAGGTTCCAACGGTCTTAAATTTACCATTGTAGAATTTGTATAAAAATATAATAAACAATTGTACTTAACTCAGATATTTTTGAAAAATTGTAAAAGTGGTGAGATTAGGTTACAAATAATTCAATTTTTAAATGAATTTTGGGTTTGGCGGCGAAATTCAATTTGAGGAGTTTTTTTTTGTTTTATACCTAGGTTATTCCATCATTGATCACGTAGCCAAATCATTGATGATGGTGGATAATGGACACGAGTGGCAGCCAAATGCTTGTGCAGGAGAGCAGCTTGGTGTGGGGAGGTGAGTTTGAAGAGATTTTCTTTTTCTTTTTTTGATTTGGGTTCTTCCATTGTTGATGGCGTTCAAGTGTTCAAAGTTTGTCAAGATTTTTTTTAATCAGAATAATAATAAGAACGATGATGGCGAAGAGGAATAATGCTGATGTGGCATTAAGATGGCATAACGCGGCATTGACTAACAGTCAACTGAGAATAAATACAAAAAAGACTAACGGTGTCACAAATTACCAACATAAACGGTCATTTCGTGACATTTTGTAGACCATGTACCGCTAACGCATTTTCTTGAAAGATAGATGGCCATGCGGCGGCGCCGGGGGGGGGGGGGGGTACCCTCTATAGTTTGCAAAATAAACTTTTTATTTGATAAACTTTAATTGCGAAATAGTCACTGGTGTCTTATAACATTTCATCCCTAACTTGGTTTTTAGTTACGCAGAAAGTGTCACATTAGATGTGTACTTTGTTGGAAGTCTTAGGGATGGTATCTATCAAGGTAGCTCAGTCATTTACTTCTACAACTTCTAGCACAAAATAATGAGCATGGCTAACCTACGTAGGATGGCTAAGAGTATAGTTTTTAGTGAAGACGTTGAGTTTTACAACAGACCATTACGGTTTTTGGAAGGAAATCTTGAGTGTATATCTAGTGATGAGGATGTTAGGAAGATGGATTAGGTTTCGAGGAGCATGTTCATGTCTAACCGTATATGGAGGGGACTATTTTGAGTAATTGTGTGGTTAACGATGGTATTGTTTATCGTGGAAGAAAGAAAAAGTATACGAATGTCATTTCTATCAAGGATTGGGTACGGGCGATAGTACTTACTATGTTGATAATGAGTTTGAAGATTCAGACAATTGAGATGTTTTTGATATAAAGGAAGACCCTCTAGTTTACACTCTTTATCGTAATAAGTTTGAGACAGTGTCACAATCCAAGCACAAACTTGATCAACATGATAAGGTGTATAGTGATGAAGACTCTGACAACTTGGCTGGTGATTCAGGGGATTTTGATAGTTGTGTTAGTGAATCGAAAGAGGAAAAGGTTAGTTAAAGGCCTAAGTTCAAAAATTCTAATTTGTGTCATGACATGCAGAAGCCTAAGTTTGAAGTTGGAAAGTTTTTTATCATGTTAAAGCATTACGCAAAGAGATTGTTGCCTAAGCCATCAAACGTGTAAAATATTTCAAACATAAATGCATCTCGAAGGATTGATTGAGGGTCATATGCAAAAATCCACATTGCAATTGGTTACAAAATATATGGAGCAGTTGAAAGTGGTAGATGATTCAATATTTTGTTGGTTGGAGCAAGAAAATCAAAAATTCTGGTCTCGTTCTCACTTTTGAACAACGACAAAGTATGATGTGGTTTTGAATACTATCTCTGAGAGTTTTAACTCAGTGCTCCTTGATGTGCGAGAAAATTCTCTGATCACTATGTTAGAGATGATTAGGGCCTACTTGATGAATATACTCGGTAAGAAAAAAAATTGCATAAAGAGTTGGAAATGAGACATTTTTACACATATTTGTAACTTGATTAATAGAAATAAGGATTACACTTCTATGTGGATGACATCTTATGCAGGTGATAAGGTTTTTGAGATTATAAGTGGACAATATTTGCAATACACGGTTGATTTGGAGAAGATTTTTTGTAGTTGTCGCTGTCACTGTTGGTAGTTGTCCGGCATTACCGTATACACATGCAATAATCACAATCACGTATTTGGGAGAAGTTATAGAGTATTATATGGATAAATACCACGCTAAATATGCGTATATGAGAGCTTATGATCTCGTGATAATGCCCACCAATGGTCCAATATTGTGGCCTCAATTTGAGCATCAAACTTTGGAAGCACCCAAGTCGCTTAAACTTCCTAGTGGACCTAAGACATAAAGAAGAAGAGAGCTTGGTAAAGACCGCGCTGGAGCACCACCTCAACTACCTGCAAGTACCATCAAGTGTACAAATCAAATACTTATAGTTAGGTGTTCAAAGTGCAAAAACTATGTCATAATAAGAAGTCTTGTAAGGAGGTGGTTCATGAGAAAAGTTTGGGTAACGATGATTTATTTGAGAGTAGGAAGGGAAACATAGACAGTTATGCTCTGACATAAGCTTCTACAATTGAGGGTAGTACTGTGAACACAAGCCACTAAGTTCCAACACAAGAATCCATGGTTAACTTTGAAAACTCAAGGGGTGTGAGTGATTTGCTACGTGGTTGAAATTATGAAGACTTCAAAGAACTCCTTAATAATCATACAAGGTATTCATAAACGAAAGTATGGAAAACTAATATGTTATAAAAAATTAGAATCTTTTTATGGAAAATTTGCAATGAGGCCATACCAACGAAAGTCAACTTGCACAAGAGAAAATATAATGAGAATAGGAGTTGTGAGTGGTGTGAATTATAGGAGGAATAGGTCGAAGACCTTTTTCTAAAATGTCTTTTTAGCAAAGGGGCTTGGGCATCTTTGTCAATACAAGTAAAGATTGATCTTGAATTTGGTGGAAGCATTAAAGAACGGATTATTAATATAGTTAACACATACTCCAAGGACGGATAGGATCGCAAGATAGTTAATGCGTACATAATGTGTAGTATGTGGAATATCTGGAAGGTCAAGGTACAAGGTTTTTTTGAAAGGAAAAACTGGGTGGCTAACAATATTGTTCGAAAATCAAATAATCTAGTTAATGATATCTTTGGAGAGACGTCTTTAATTCAAGGATAAGACGTAAAGAATTACAAATTGTCGGAGGATGTTAATACTTCAAACAACCCGGTACTCGAGTATAAATATGAAATTATATGTCTTAATGATGTGTCGTTTGCAAATGAGTGGGACCTAGCGGGAATTGCATCAGTGGCAGTCAACAAGAAGGGCATCATCACTCATAAAATGGAGAAGCGTTGTAAAATCAATTCTTGTCTTGAGGGTGAGGCTTGGATCATCTTGGTGGCCATGAGGTCGGTCATCGACCTCAGTATGCGGAGTTACTCATTTTACTTGGATAACCTTGAAATCATACAAGGTATTCACAAAAAAGTTGGAATTTTTTTGTTCGTTCGTATAGCAGATGAAGAAATCTGGAATTGGAAGGAAAAAAATTTGGAATGGAAAATGCATTACATTAAAAGAAACTTTTATACGGTTGCAGACTTTTTGCAAAATGTGTAAGATGAAAAATATAACACTGGTTGAAAGTTTTAAATATCTGAATACCTTATGTGATAAAAATGGAATGGATAAGTAGGTTGTTGGAGAGTTTTGCTTTTATACCAAAACTGAAAAAGGAAAAAGAAATCATGTGGAACAATGCAGGTTAACACGGTATTACATCTTACTAATATAACAATGAAAGATCTCTTTGGACAGGATTGGAGTGAAGATCACACCAACGATAACGCGGGTAGTAGACAACAACAACAGACCTCATCTATAGAATTAGAAATTCCAGGGGATACACAAATTATTTATACTTGTGACGCTTCTTTTAAAACGAAAGCATATCAGAGTGGTATAGGAATTGTCCGAAGAGAGTTGACTTCCGGCTCTAGACAGGTTTACTCGGCACCAGTTTGGACGGACTTGGCAACTAAGGCAGAAGAAATTGCGGTCTACGAGGCAACCAAATTAGCGGTATAGGATACAGGAAAGAAAACACTTATATGTTTTGACAACCTTGATGTAATTCAAGTAATCACAAAGTTGTCAGCGGCGTGGTGGAGGATCAAACTGTTCCTTGAAAAGATTCAGCAGGCTGCCTAAAGACATGTGCATCTGTCTTTTGTGTGTATTCCAAAACGGTTTATGGATGGGCTGATAAAGCGGCGCGGAAAGCTAGACAACAAGCAGCACTGAGAAGGCAGCAAATTCAATTAACCCTCCACTTTGGAAGACTGGGCATAAAATGAGACGGTTACATAATACGTTTTTTCGACGATAAAAGAAAAAGAAAAAAAGAATGTCATTTAGATTGCAGGTCTTCGAGAATATAAAAATAAAATTGCATAACGTATTATAATTAAAACAATTTTGATTTTCAAAATGGCTCTGAGATTTTGAGCCAGACTGATTTTCCTTGTCAAGTCTCGTTCTTATTGGGTTGGCAAGCCTTTTAGTATCTTTTAGTACATTTCTTAATGTTTTGGGCCTCTATTAGGCCTGGCCATATTTGCTTACATAGGGGCCGGTTTAAGACGCAGGGCAGGAGGTCAAGGTGGCCACCATCTTAGGCCTTTTTTTAATTTTTATAATTTTTGAACCTCTTAATTTTTTTTTTTTTTGGGTAATTAGAGATAAATGTTTTTTTAATAATATTTTTAATTTTTTTAAACCTCTAAAATTTTTATTTAAAGATAAATACCTAATAGAACAATTATTTATTGAAAACATCCCCTTTATATTTTTTATACTTATACTATCCTTATTATTAAATATATTATTTTATTTTTAATACAATAATTATTTTTAAATATTAAACAAATAATAGGGTACTTCCACCACCACCACCACCACCACAACCATCACCACCTCCACCATCACAACCACCACCACCACTACAGCCACCACAACCATCACCACCTCCACCACCACAACCACCACCACCACCTACTACTACTAATTTCATCACACGCGCGCGTCCGTGGAATTTTTTTAAAATCGCCATAACTAATTCAAAAAAAACCAGAAAAATCGAAAAAAATTATATTTGGATAAATCAAATTAATATTTACGTCTATAATTTTTTCAGAATTTTCCGCAGACACGAAATTCCATGTTTAAATAACTTATTGATAGTAATAAATTTACACATGATAGATTTGATAGTAAGCACGTTAAAAAGAATATCTTGTCTCTCTAGTCCAATTCTTCATTTGTAATGGTTAAAGGGTCAAATTTGCAAATTTTTACATTTTTTAGAATTTTATTCAACTAATTTTGAAACTTCAAGGACTAATTTGCAAGTAAAGTATAATTTGAAGTAAACACATACAATAAATAAATCAAATACATCCTAGCCAAAAATAGAAAACTCACCCAAAATAATCCATTAAATCAAATCTATCGTACCAACTCTGGATTTTGAAAATAACATCTCAGAAAAAAATCAAAAATACATCAGATTCAAAAAACTAATCAATAGAAACCAAAATAGGTTAATAATAGATGAAGACAAATTACCCAACTAAAGAGATCCATCAGAAGATAAGTAAACCAACAAAAAATTCACCAGAAGATTAGAAATCCAACAAGTTTCCCATCAAGAGTTTACAAAACAAATGAAATATATCATCAAAAATTAAAGATATTTATCTTAATTTTGACAGAGAGAGTAAAAGAGGGGCAGTGGATTTGGTGGAGAGAGTACTAAAGAGAGAGGCGATTTAATCATAAAATGAAATCCGAAAAAAGTGAGAGGAAGGATTTGTGTAAAGTGGATAATGGGATCATAAAGAGACATATAGGCTTTGCTAATGGTTTGACATAATGGACTTTTACCGGGCTATATAGGTTTTTGTAACTGGTTTAATTTAGGGATTAGCAGTTTATATTAACGGACCTTAATAGACTCAGTTCTTAATGATTGACTTTTATTTTTCTATAAAAACTGAACATTGAAAAACTAAACCAGTCTGGTTCAGACTTCAAACCCTTTGTGAACAGTAGCCACCAGTATACCGGTTTGGTGTCGGAACCGATAAAGACCGCTTCGATTGCCACCCAAATTATAATTTATTTATTAGGTAATAATTGTAATAATTTATGTAATTTTAAATATAACATTTCTTTTTTTTAAGTATCTTGGAACACTCACTAAAACTAAATGGTCAGAATATTAAAAAATTATCAACAAAAAATAGTTCAAACCGATCTCCAAGTAGTTTATAACAATCTCTTAATAGTCTCAAAACAATTCTAAAAAATAGTTAAAGAACCTATAAGAACCTTTAAGAACATATATCCAGAATCCATAAGAAATCGGAAACGAACTCAGACTGAAATTATCGTTTTGGTTTTCGTAAAACCGGGACCGGTCCCGCAAAAAAGAGACCAATAACCCGAACAAACCGTTAGTGCCATGGATCGTTAAAAGTCAGTCCAAAACGGAACAATAGCGCAGACTGAATAGAACCTAACTAACAACAAATTGCAAACCGGTTCTTCAATTCCCATTGATTTTTTTTTCTTTTGGTTATATGGGTCCCGAGCTAGCTTGCGTGCATCCGAATTTTTGTATCTTTTAGCCTTTTTAGCCTCAGCTAAGAAAAATTCAAGATCCATCCGGCGGCTTTTATAATTCTTCCGTTGAAGACCCTATCTATCTATCTTTATTGTTTTGGTAAAACACTACCTCTCTTTAATAATAACACACTACCTCTCTTTAATGCAAAATTAAAAGTTTGACTTAAATTAGTTGCATGTGTGTCCTATCATTTACACATCAAGTTTCTTCTACATTTATTCGACAACTACATTTAACCAATTTGGAGATAACCTTTTGAAGCAAGTGGTGAACGACAAATTTGGAAGTTTTTTTCAAAATATTGCTTCTCAACCTTAGTGGCATTATATACCATTACGTAGGGGAAAGCACGGGTCGGTTTTACCCGGTTTTGAGGCTCGGTAAACCAAGGGTAATATATTTCGGTTTAAGAAATTGTTTAGGTAACCCAAGGGTAGGGTAAAAAAAAATTACCTTCGGGTTAATTCGGATTACCCTTCGGGTACCTTCGGTTTACCCTCGGGGTCAATCATGGTCAAACTTTTTTTAACATAAAATTGATATCATAAAAAATCAAACTCGAATTGCACCTATTACACACGAATAACTTTGCAAAACAACTTTTGATAATTCGAGAATCTAAATAGTTTGTCAAGAAAAGACTATATTAGAGTTTTTAAAAAAAATATTTTTACCTTAAGTGTAAATATTATCAGTTGGAACAATTAATTTACAGTTTTTCGGTTTGGATTTACCTAACCCAATGGTTTGGGTAATTTATGGGTAAAATAGTTGGACCCGAAAAATTAATAGGTAACCCAAAAGATAAAGTTGGGTTAGGTAAAATTACCCATTTGTTAAAATTCGGTTTAACCAAAACTCGGGTCGGTTTTCGGTTTTGTTAAAATTATGCTCACCCCTACCATTACGTGGAATTCGTAAACGTTGACAAGTCTTCTTAACCCATCCATCCGAACTATTGCGAAGTCGTAATCATATTCAATATTCATTGATTGAAAATTCTAGTACATTTTTTTTGGAGGAAGGTTATATACCACTCTTTCACCTTTTTACCTATATATGTGAAGCTGTGTAAAGATTAAATAAAAAAGAAAGAAAAAAAGTCATTTAAGTAAAAAAAACATCATAATTTGTTTTTAATATCTCTACATAGGCTTCATATAAAAAATAAAGAGATAAAAGGGTAATTTATAGCATTACTTATTTTCTTCAACACAACTAAGGTTAATAAAATGACCGAAAAACACAAAGACTCTAAAATTCCGTAGAAACGCACAAAAAGACTATAGGTAAGCGAGTATTATTTGTGCGTTTGAAAGTAATTTTTAAATAAAATACTTAAAATACTTTTAGATCATCAGTTAGGGTACGGTTAACTGGCTAAATCCTTGGTTATTCTTTTAGGCGGTACATATTCAAATCGTGTCAATAACACCGAGTCCAAAAGTGGCTCTTCCATATTAAAAAAAAATTTAAAAAACTTTTAGATCTCTAAAAGTGTTTTAGAGCCTGAGAAATATCAAATACATATTTATTTTTTTAAAATACTTAAAAATATATTTTATACTTTAAATTAACCTTTTCCAAACAAACTTCTAATTTGACAATTACAATATTTATCGATTCTCCTAAAAGTCTAATTAAGTTCAAATATAATATAAATTTTCAAATACATATA
The DNA here is from genome assembly GCA_029959085.1 of Nemophila menziesii. Lineage (NCBI taxonomy): Eukaryota > Viridiplantae > Streptophyta > Magnoliopsida > Boraginales > Hydrophyllaceae > Nemophila > Nemophila menziesii. The sequence goes on along the minus strand of JARWIR010000004.1, from coordinate 42,047,892 downwards.
TTATAGATTTGAGCAATGGAATAAATAATTTAATTGAAAGAGAAGAAAGGCGATTGTGAACCCTTCCAAATTTTTATTTGAATTACTTGTAGGTATAAGTTTTTATAATATTATGCAAAACTTGCATTATAGATCATCTATATCGGCTTAAAAGGTTATATATATTTTTTTGATATAATTTTATTTTTTGGTCATTGTTTAGTTTAAATATATTTTTAAGTTGAAAGTTTTAAAAGTGTTATTTTTAGACTAACGTATTTGATAGTGTCATTTTAAATCATTTCACTAATTTTGTTAGAGAATTAATATATTTTAAGAATAATTTTGACATTCAAATAAACTAAATTAGTTGATCACATCATAAATTTAGAACTTCATTTAAAAATTCAAATTATTCTTAAGATTTATGAATTATCTAACAAAGTTAGTGAATTAGTCTAAAAAAGACACTTTTGATTACGTTTAGCCTAAAAATGTCACTTTTAAAACTTTTAGATATTTTTAGCCCATCACAAATGGGCTATTTTCTTATTAGTTTTTTTTTTCAAAATCTTGACTAGAATTTTGTTATTTTAAAATTTTGCAAACTAAAAAGGATAATCGCCTAAATTTTTGCTTTTTTGCCAAACCTTCCAAACAATTTAACTTTTAAGGTGATCATAATTCTGTATTTAATATAGTGTATTCTCTAGTTTCCCCATATATATTCCATTAAAAATGGATATAAGAGAAGTCATGTCAGTATATACGCGTATCGCGTATCAGGATAAAAACGACATACATAATGTATTTTAGAGTTATTTAAAGAATATTTTTAAGAGAATCTCTTCATCTTTTCGCTAGAAAAATTATATTATAACGGTCAGTTTTATCTTTCACCCTATCAACGAGGATACTTTGTATATGACTCTAGATAACCTTTTATACAACATAACTGAATGAAAGACCACTCACGTGGTAACCCCCTGATTGATTTAAAATAATTTGTGATGTATCTTGGTTATATAAATCTAGCAAAGCTTCTATTGCCTGTGTTGTTAGGAATGCTTGTGGAGTAATGATCAATGGGGAGCTATTTCGTTAGACATTGCATCTGCAATTGAAGTTAAAGTTAGAGGAATTCATCTAACGTGCACGATTGGACAACACTTTCCAATATCTATTGTGATTATTAAAAACGATTGAACTAGGATCTAAGGCATCTATCTAAGAAGAACTTCTTTTTTTCTGCCTATTCTTGTAATAGTTTGAAGAGTATTGATATGTAACTTGATTTTTGCAAGTTACGGGTATTCTGTCAAGAAAAACTGTAATTGTTTAGCCCATTGGGAGGTTAAAATTTAGTGGCATTCGGTTGAACCAATAGGTCATCTCTTTTCGTCCCTATATGCAAATTTGTTGATGTAGACTATTGATCCTTAGAGATTGCATATTTTTAATAATAAATAGTATTTGTTGGGGGGAAAAATTCATTATCAAATGAAGTATATATATGGAATGACTTTCATTCAATATTGAATGACAAAATACATAAATCATAATCGTTAATTATAATATATGTGTTAGCAAATTATTATAACTAATTTTTTAATTTAAAACATGAAATACGTGTAATAAAATGATTGACTAAAATTAATATTGTGTCATCTCATAAAGGAGGTCCTGAGGGTATTCAGTGGAGAGGCAGATCAAATAGTGAGCGAGGAAAAGTCGCTAATCTATTTTCTGAGGAATGTAACGAATGATAAGGTAGCGGAGCTTGCAGCACAGAGTGGTTTTCAGCTAAGCGACTCATCAGTATTTTACCTGTAAACAACAATACGATCAAAACAGATTCCGCGGGGCTTCTTTCGACGAGTAACATCAAAGATTGAAAACAAACTTTCGAATTGGAAGAGTCATAATCTATCACTTGCAGGGAGAGTTACATTAGCTCAAGCGATTCTTTCAGCAATTCCCACGTATATAATGCAAACGATAAAATTACCGGTTCATGTGTGTGAGGAAATAAATAGGATCATATGGGACTTTATGTGGGGGTCATCTAGTGAGGGCAGAAAAATTCACTAGATTTTGTGGAAAGTCTTATGTCAACTTAAGAAGTGTAGAGGATTGGGTTTGAGAGACGCATGTAGCTATAATAAAGCACTCCTTGATAAGTTAGGGAGGAAAATCTTACGGGTTGATCAATCCTTGTGAGTAAAAGCTTTTAAGCAAAAAGTACTTCAGAGACGGGATTATGGAAATAAGGGTTAAGCCGTCAGATTCGAGAATGTGCAAGAATATATTATTTGGAAAAGAGGTCCTAGAAGGAAAAGTGTCCGAAGTGTGGAATGTAAATGAGAAAAAATTATAACTGAAATTTGGAAGCTTCGGGAATGTTTCTGTAGAAACCGGCCTACAATGATTTGGTTCCAATGGGAGTGGATGCGAGCTTCAAGTGAGAACTCATTTGGTCACTCAAATGTTTGCAAAAAATAAGTTATTGTTGTGGCGCACAATTTAGAATTGCTTGCCGACACATGGAAATTTGGCGTTAAGAGGGGTGATGAATAGTCTGGATTTTCAAGAGTGTGGAGCTACTGCCGAATCCGCAAATCACCTTTTTCACTGCTGCAAAATTTATGCAGACCTGCTCAAATGAGTTGTTTGTTTTGGGTGACGGACAAGTCCGGTCAGGCGCGAGAACATAAGCTGAGAGAGCAGCTACAACTCACACAAGGAGTCCAGGCTACCAGGAGCTCCACGTCAGCACCTCCAGTAGTTCAGTAAGGAACGAAGTACAACAGATGCTCCAGCTTCAGCCTGGCTAACATGCGGTTCGGACCGGTTCGGTCCGATTCTTATCAGACCTGGGCCTTACCGGCCCGTTCCGGCTTACCGGTCCCCTCCTAACGGTTCCGGTCTGGTTCGGTTTTCGGTCTTGAAATTCAATGTGACGGACCGGCAAAGGATACCGGTCTTTCGGTTCCGGTCCGGTTCCTAACCAGTCCTATCGGTTTTCCTTTTTTTTATTCGATAAAACTGACTGGTTCTTCTTTGTTCTGCATTAGAACTTCTCTTTGTTCCTTGAACAAAACCGTTACATCTTTCCCCTATTCTTTTATCCTTCAATTTCATCTTCTATTCATTCTTATTCACTTTCTTTATCCTTCAATTTCATCTTCTTATTCTTCTTTGTTCCACAATAGAGACACTTTGTGTATTCAAATTGAAAAATAAAAGAAGAGTGAAAAGATGTTACCGGTTTTGTTCAATGAACAAAGAGAAGATCTAAAGCTGAAAAAATAAGAACCACTCTATTTCAAGAAATAAAGAGAAGATCTAAAGCAAAACAAAGCGCTGCTTTGTTTTATCGCCGGAGAGGGTTTTTTTTAGAAGGTGCGGATTTGAGTAATTAAATGAAGAATATTAAAAAATGGGGTTGATAAATTGGACTTGGGACGTTGGGTTTGGGTTGATTAAGTGGGTTGGCTAAAATTGGGGGGGGGGGGGGTAATGGAGTAAGGGTTTGGGTTGGGCTGATAACTAATTTTGGGCTAAAAATGGGTTGGGCTAAAAAATATTGGGTTGGGGGTTGGGGCGTTAGGATTGGGATGATATATATAAAAAAATAGTAACGGGCCGGTTCCTGTCCTGTGCGGTCCAGACCGATCCGGTTTAGTGGATTTTTACAACATATAAGAACCGGTCCGATATAACCTGGACCGATTCGTTTCGGTTCGTTCTTACGCTGTGAAGCGGTCCGGGTTCGTCGCTGGAACCGACCAGTCCGGTTCGTTGGACCGGTATGCCGGTTCGGTAGCCAGACTGACTCCAGCTTGAACATCCGCATCAGTAGCACGAAAATGGGACAATTATTACTGCAACAGATCCGCATGGTGAACAGGTTACTTCGGTTAACTGTCTTTAGTGGTGGTCAATGATGTTGTTAAATAAGATAGTTGTAAATGGAATTGAAAGGAAACTTATTGTCGTACCTTTTTTTTGGCACGTTTTGACATATAGAAACACTCGAATATTTGATCCATTAGCACGGAAGAAAAATACTACTGAATTACGAGCAATTATTTGGAATACGGCTAGTGATTATGTAAGGGCTTGGGGAATTGAGCGAGACGGTGGTCTTATCACCTTGGATAAAAGCGTTCTAGTGAGATGGGTCAAACCGAAGCGAAGAATTAAGGTAAATGCTGATGGAGTCTTTGATGCAAATAGATTTTTGGCTGGTGTAGGGGGGGTTGTTTCACAAGCATAATGGCGAATATCTGTGAATTTGCGGGTAAATGTGTCGCACGAACACCATTTGCGGCGGAACTTCTTGCGTTGCATTTTGGGCTGCGCATGGCGATACGTTGTGGGTACACATCATTGATCATCGAAATAGACTCGAGTAAGTTGCCGCGCTAGTGAAGGGCGGTGCAAACTCAAGAGTCTTTTCGAACGAGATAATAGGTGCTTGCCGGAATATTTTGGTATCTAATGAACAATCTGAGATGAACTGGAGCTTTCAAGAAGCAAATAGGTGTGCGAATTGGATGGCGAGATGGGGTGCAGAAAGTACGGAGGGACTGACCCCGTATAAAGATCCACCAGATAGTTTATAGAGTCTACTCGAACGTAACCGTTGTGGTTAGGGGTGTCGAGAACACACATATCTAGTTAATAATTATTAAGAAGCTTACTTCCCGACCTTTTGGTCTCTTGTGTAACAAAAAAAAAAGTTTTCACATATAATATTACCCAAAATATTTTAAAAGAAGTTACAAACAAAATATAAGAACTCTAGCATGTTTACCAACTAAATAAAAAAAAAAAACTACTCGAATAGTATAAAACGTAGTCATCATTTTGTCTCCGTTCCTGCGCGGGGACTCATTCCTCAGTCAAACCATGTTAGTGGGTCCCACAATACCTTTCCCATGATTCATTTCTTTCCCTCCTTTTTAATTACACACACCCATGCTTTGTCTCCTCCATTTCTCTCTCTCCGACCACCTCGAAATAATGAAAAAAACTCACAGAGTAATTAAAACAAACACATTCTTGGTTCATATCGTTATATTACTCTTCTCTTTGCAATTAAACTTAGTAAAAATCGTACAATGCCAAGGAGTTGTGGATGATTCAACCACGGCTTCTCAATTCAATGATCCAGCTGTTCTTCAATTGGCTACTCAAATGGTGTACAGTAGACTTTCTAATGTTACGACTGTTATTCTTAACAGTGATATTGCTAGTCGATCCAGTTTCTGCGTTAAAGATGCGTAAGTCAATCCATTTTCCCCTTTAGATTTGCACCTCATTTTATCTGATTTAATGTTTTTTTTTTCCGTTAAAAAAAAAGTAACGCTTGTTAAGCTGTTGATTTTTTTTTGTTTAAATTGATTGATTTTGATATAATTTTTGATGCACAGACAATTTGAATGGGATAGAGCATTTAATTATTCATCGAATTTAGCGTTTGTTTCTGCTTGTCTTGCCAAAACTCAAGGTAAATTAAAGCTCAAAATCTAGAAGTATTATTATCTTTCCATAATAGACTTGCGATAAGAAAAATTTTCCCAAATGCTCCCTGAACTATAGGCAATTTGCTGGTTTGGTCCTCGAACTTCAAAATTCACCGAAATGGTCCCTAAACTTCGTTTTTGTCCTCCGTTAAATGCCACGTGTCAAAGATGTTCAGGGACCAACACGATTAAAGGGGTATAGTTTAGGGTCCATTTGTGTAAATTTTGAAAATACCTGTTGCCATGTGGACTTTAAGGTAAAAATCTGTTGGAGTTATACGTGGGGACTAAATGTGGTAAAAGACAAAGTTCGAGGACTATTTAAGTAACTTACGAATTTCGAAGACCAACCTGGTAAATGGGGTATAGTTCAGGGAATATTCGATGAATTTTCTTCTTCAAATAATGCTTTAGATAATAGATTTAGTAATATACTCGAGATATTCATATATGCGCAATTTTCTTTTTGGTCCTTGAACTATAGGATATTCTCTCGAATAGTCCTCAAACTTATAAATCTACCCAAATAGTCCTCAAACTTTTAAAGTTACCCAAATAGTCATTAAACTTTGTTTTTTCACCACCCTTCGTCCCCACATCAAAATCCATATTACTCAAAAAGTCCTCAAAGTTATAAAATTCCCCAAAATGGTCACTTAACGTTCAAATACTGACAAAAATGAAGTTCGAGTACCATTCGGGTAACTTTATAAATTTGAGGACCATTCATGAAATTGACCTATAGTTATATATTAAATACCCTTTAGTTAAAATAAAATTTAAATTTCAATTTGTCTGATATATTAACAGGTGATATGTCACAAAGACTATGTACAGCAGCAGAAGCAAAATTTTACTTCAGTAATTTATTCGAGTCAGGTGGGTCCCTCCATAACTTGGGCCCTAACAAAAACTGTAATAGGACCTCGTGGGTCTCGGGTTGTGAACCCGGTTGGGCATGTAGTTTACCCGAAGATCAAAAGGCTGATTTAGAAAATTCTCAAGTCATACCTGTTAGAAGACTCAATTGTCAACCTTGTTGTGAAGGTTTCTTTTGCCCTAGTGGCATTTCTTGTATGATACGTAAGTATTCCATTATATTACTCTTTTTTTACACATTTATATAATAAAAACTTACTTTAAATGAATTATGTAGCTTGTCCGTTAGGTTCGTATTGTCCACTTGCTAAATTAAATAGAAAAACCGGAGTATGTGAACCGTAAGTTACATCTTCCATTATCATAATCATTACATTTTAATTTTTAATTTATTTAATTTATTTTATCTATTACAGATATTCATATCAATTACCTAGTCAATCAAATCATACATGTGGTGGAGCTAATATTTGGGCAGATGTAAGATCTAGTGGCGAAGTATTTTGTTCCGCTGGATCTTATTGTCCTACACCAGTTGAACAAATCCCTTGTAGTAGTGGGTAATATTGTCTTTTTTTAAAATATTTTTTTATGATGTAATAATACTTTATGTTTGGTAATTCTCAGGAATTATTGTCCAGCGGGATCCACGTCTGAAAAAGGATGCTTTAAATTAACTTCTTGTGACAAAAAATCATCTAGTCAAAATGTTCATGCTTATGGAGGAATGCTTATAGTAAGTATCATGTTTTCATGCAATATACAAAAAGTTAAAAAAAAAAAAAACTTTAAAAGGGGCAAAAAAAAGTAACGTATATTATTTACTTTATAGGCGGCTTTGACTACAATTCTTTTGATAATTTATAATTTTTCGGATCATTTAATACACATTCGAGAAAGAAGACGCTCTAAATCTAGAGAAGCGGCTGTACGAACTGTAAAGGAGAAAATTCAAGCTCGAGCTAGATGGAAATCTGCTAAAGATGCTGCAAAAAAACACGCAATTCAATTTTCTCGTTCATTTTCTCGAAAAAAATCTCTATCTGAAACTGATAATAACAAAATATTAAACCAAACAGATATAGAAGGAACAAAATCAAATACACATGAAATCGAACTTGACGTTTCTAATTTCGATAGTTATAATTCAGAATTGGATAATAAAAATATAAAAAAGAAACACGTACTAAAAGAAAGCCAAATGTTCCAATACGCATATAATAGACTAGAGAAAGAAAAAGCGCAACAAGAACAAAACCAAAATCTAACATTCTCGGGAGTACTTTCAATGGCTACAAATCCTGAAACGAAAAAAAGACCTTCAATAGAAATTGCATTTAAGGATTTGACAGTAACTTTAAAGGGTAAAAACAAGCATTTATTGAGATCTGTAACTGGGAATATTTTACCGGGCCGGATTACAGCTGTAATGGGCCCATCTGGAGCTGGGAAAACTACTTTTTTATCGGCTTTAGCGGGAAAAGCTGTGGGATGTAAGATTTCTGGGGTGATTTTGATAAATGGAAAAGATGATTCGATTCATTCGTATAAGAAAATTGTGGGTTTTGTTCCTCAAGATGATATTTTGCATGGAAATTTAACTGTTGAGGAGAATTTATGGTTTAGTGCAAGATGCAGGTATGTTGTATATTTATTATTTAATTTTTTTGATTATCAAACTCAGTTTAGTTACAAAATTACCCCTCATAAGATAATTGCACAAAGGTCCTTGCAGTCATATGCTTTAGAAACCCTCAACAACACCTCCAAAAGTTCTTTCAAACCATTAAAATTAATTAAATTGTAAAAGAGTCCCTACACAATGAAATATTAATAGAGTAAGCAGGGTAAATCAAATTTCTAGTTGATAAATAATGAAGTTTCATTTTTTTGTTATTCTTCCACATGTGCATTCATAGAGTTTTTCTTTAGTTTTTTTTATGGTCAATTTGTGTTTTTATAAAGTTAAATTTTAGTTATCTGTTTAAATGCAAATTCATTAACAGAAAAATTACACCCTTTTTATTATCTGCAAAACATTTTAGTATCGCATAAATCACAAAATCACATCAAATACTTCACTTTAATATCTGTAATTTCTTGTAATGATATATCCGCTTATTTTTTAATAATTAAGCATAAATTTTATTAACAAACCAAACTCAATCAAGTTACAGAATTACTCCTCATAAAAGTAAAAAAACCCAAACCACCTTTCACACACACACACACACACACTCAACTATTTAAATTTACAAAAAGGTCCCTCTTCATCAACCTCAACGCACCTTGAAAACCACAAAATCACCAACTTCTTTCATCTGAAATCATAATAATTAATCGAAAAAAATTCTTTGTTCTATCTTATTACTCAATAATTATTCATTTCTTAAAATCATTGAAGACTTTCTGCAGACTTATTAAAGCCAGATAAGGTACTTATAATCGAAAGAGCCATTGATACTTTAGGATTACAAGCAGTACGAAGCTCATTAGTAGGAACAGTTGAAAAACGAGGCATATCTGGAGGTCAAAAAAAGAGAGTAAATGTAGGTCTTGAATTAGTAATGGAACCTTCACTTCTTTTTCTAGATGAACCTACTTCTGGATTGGACAGCTCATCATCTCAATTACTTCTTAGAGCACTTCGAAGAGAAGCTCTTGAAGGTGTAAATATTTGCATGGTTGTTCATCAACCAAGGTAATAATAACACCCCCTGTAGTTTGATATAAAGGTCGAAAAAACCCCTATGGTTTCCAACTCGTGACAACTTACCCATTTGTTATATTGAGTTGTCATGAGTTGGAAAAATACAAGGGGGTATTTGTCTTTTTTAAAACTAGTAGAGGAGTTTTTGACCTTTTGTCGAACCACATGGGGGTATTTGGTATTTTTGGAATCTTGTACAACTTTTAAAAGTTATTTTATCAAGCTTTAATTAATTATATAGGGTTTTCTTTTTTCTATAATAAAATATAGGTTATTTTGTTTAACGTAGGGACTTGTAGTGTATTTAATTAGAATGAATTAATATTAAAGCCTATAGGTGTAATTTTTTCATAATATAGGGACTTATAGTGCAATTTTTGCATGATATAGGGACCTATAATATAATTAACTCAAAAATAATATAAAATCGGGGCGTTCGCTATAGGTCCTTTTTTGCAAGAAATGCATTATAGGTCCCTATGTTATGCAAAAATTGCATTTTAGATATATTTTGCAGAAATGCACTATTTTTTTTTTTAGTCCCTACATTATGCAAAATAAGTTATATTTTCGAGTCAATTGCACTATAGGTTTCTTATATTATGCAAAAATTGCACTATAGGTCCGTATATTATGCAAAAATCGAACTATAGGTCCCTATATTCTGCAAAAATTGCAGTATAGGTCCTTATATTTTCTAAAAATGCAATGTAGATCCCTATATTATGCAAAATAAGTTAAATTTTTTATTAATTGCACTATTAGGTCCTTTTAATTTGCGTGAAATGCACTATAGTTTTTACTCCAGTCTGTTTATTCTTCTTCTTCATTTTCTCTTTCAGCTACACCTTATTCAAAACATTTGACGATTTAGTCCTTTTAGCAAAAGGAGGTTTCACAGTATATCACGGATCTGTAAGAAAAGTCGAAGAATATTTTACTAGTCTCGGTATTAATGTTCCGGAACGTATAAATCCACCTGATTATTACATAGATGTTCTAGAAGGAGTAATTAATCCAACCACAAGTTCCACTGTAAATTATACTGAGCTTCCACTTCAATGGATGCTTCGTAATGGCTATAACGTACCACCAGAAATGCAACAGAACGTTGTGGGACCCACTATTTCTACAAATGACGGATTTACCCCTACTCTTGACGAACAATCTTTTGCTGGTGAAGTATGGCAAGATGTGAAAAGTAATGTAGAGAAACGAAGAGATATTTTACGCCATAATTTTTTGAGATCTACAGATTTGTCTAATAGAAGAACTCCAAATTCTTTTGTGCAATTTAAATACTTCATTGGAAGGTACGTACTAAAAGTTTTTATTTTCGTAAATTTACCAAATGGTCCCTGAACTATAGGCTAATTATGTTTCGTTCCCGTATCAATTTTCGTAATACGAAAAATTCCCCAAATTTGTTTAATTAATTTAAACTCGATTAATATTATAATTTTTCCGACCAAAAAAAAATTTAAATTAATATTCTAATTTTTCCGACCAAAAAAAATTTATATTAATATTCTAATTTTTCCGACCCAAAAAATATTTAAATTACTATTCTAATTTTTCCGACCCAAAAAAATTTTTAATTTAATATTCTTATTTTTTCCGACCCAAAAAAAATTTTAATTTAATATTCTAATTTTTCCGACCAAAAAAAAAATTTTAAATTAATATTCTAATTTTCATATATATATATATATATATATATATATATATATATATATATATATATATATATATATATATATATATATTTCAGGTTAAGTAAACAAAGATTACGTGAAGCCAGAATTCAAGCGATAGATTATTTAATTCTATTTCTCGCTGGAGCATGTTTGGGTTCGATTCTCAAAATGAGTGACGAATCTTTTGGCGCACCTGGATATACATACACAATCATCGCCGTTTGTAAGTTTTTTCAAAAAAAAAATAAAAGAAATAAATATTATTTTTTAATATTTTAATTATTTCAGCGCTGTTATGCAAAATTGCGGCTTTAAGAACATTTGCATTGGATAGATTACAATATAGAAGAGAAACTGCATCTGGAATTAGCAGTTTTGCGCATTTTATTTCAAAAGATACGATGGATCATTTTAATACGTTAATTAAGCCTTTGGTTTATTTATCAATGTATTATTTCTTCAGTAATCCAAGATCTTCATTTCTAGATAATTACATTGTTTTGTTATGTCTAGTGTATTGTGTGACTGGGATAGCTTATGTATTAGCTATCTTCCTCGAGCCTGGTCCTTCACAATTGGTAAGTACTGTAGGGGTATTTTTGACCTTTTGTTATAGAGTTTGTGTTACTAAAAAGTTTTTTTTTGACTTTATGTAGTGTTCTGTACTTCTTCCGGTAGTTTTGACTTTACTTGCGACTCAAACAAATACTAGTGAATTGGTGAAAATTATCGCGAAGTTATGTTATCCAAAGTGGGCCCTAGAGGCATTTGTTATTGCAAATGCAGAAAGGTATGTTTTGCACTGTTGGTCCCTATATTATTTTAGTTGATTGCACTAACTAGTGAAGTTTTTGTTTTAGGTACTATGGTGTGTGGATCATAACTCGTTGTGGGGTCCTCTTGAAAACAAGTTATAGTCTTCATCATTGGATGCTTTGTCTATCTATTCTTGTCCTAATTGGTATAGCTACACGTGGGATAGCTTTTATTGGCATGACAACATTACAAAAGAAGTGAGTTTTTAACAATTTTTTTTTTTTTTTTTTGTAAAAAATGAGCAGATTATGCAAATATTTATGGAGTGTTGTAAATTCGGAACAGTTAAAGCACGGTTCTCTAATGTTTTAATTTTGTATTCATAGATTTATTCCTATGTTATGAATTTTGTTGTGTTAGTGTAAAAATGAATTGGTTAAAAAACTTGTAATGGTAAATAGTATTTTTGAATTCATCTTTATAGCTATTGTGTTCATAAATTCAATAACTTTTTGTGAACAATTTCTTAATTGGACATTACTTAATTGCAAATTTTTTTGGTTGCCCAATGCATATCTCTTTTTTCTTTATAAAGAATGCATAATTAATTAAGTAAAAGGGAACAATAGTGCCATTTCTTTGTTTGCGTCTAAGTAAACTGTAATAAACAAACAAACAAACAAGAACCTTCTCTAAAAGTAATAAGAACATGGTCATTTGAGTCCAATTGAAGATTTCATTATATATCTAGTTGATTCCATATTAGAAAACTAATATATAATTTTAAAAACATGAACACTACAATAAAATCTCAAATCCCATATATGACATCAAATGCCGCTTGGATATCGTCTGCTAGATCCTTCATCGCTTCTTTCAATTTCATCACCACTTCTTCAAAATTCATCAACATGAGATACTTATCAACAGCCTCTCCAATTCCAATAGACAAAGAAGTATCGCCTAGCTCTTGAATCGCCTCTTCACAAGTCTGTAAAGTTGCGTCGGCTCTCTCAAGAAGGTTAAAGGCTTGTTCAATAAGAGTAAAAGAAGTAAACAGTGGATCCATGAGGTAGAGGGTGAGCTTTATCTGTGATGATTTTGATTTGATGAATTTCTCAAGAGAAGAAACATCAATTTATAGGCTAAGGGGCGGAATGGTCAAACATTTTTTTAATTCGAGATTTCATAATTATTCATTAATGTGCTAAAAAAAAGTACGCGTATTCACCTATCAAATCTCGATCATTTATGATTATTAAAAAATTTCCGCGTCAACATAATTAACTTAATCCCTACTTATTGAATTAAAGTTTTTTTGATATTACTAATTTATGAAATATTTTGAGCAGCAAGTCAGACCAAAAGAATAAACGAAAGAATATGGATCAAAAGGAGGATACATAGTTTACCTCAGTCGAGGGCTTTTATTACTCCTCAAACCAAGGCCTAAGCCCAACCCCATGCCGAATCTTCCAAGCACGACCAATGTTTTAGGCTTAAAGATAATTAATTTGGTGTATTATAAGTTTAGAGATAATTATTTTAGATATGTATAGAGGAGACTTATATAGGATAACTTTTCCAGAAATGAGTTGTAGCTATCAAAAGATTAGATGTTCTTGATCTTAAGTTTGTATGGATACAATGATCATGTAAGTCAGTATACTTTGATATACTATGTGTGCGGGTCTATCATGACTCTGTATCTCTTGTAAGTTGGGTATACTGCTTAATTGATCACACTATGTACCTACAAAATAGAATGTATGTGGTATCCACTTTCCATAGTGGGTTGTATTGATTAACCTCGTGCTGGCAGATAATATGTGGTATAACTTATTTAGGTATTATTTATTTCAAACCAGATGCTTAAAAGATAACAAATTATATCAGTTACGGTGGATTGAAGTGATAACCATGCATAATATATACTTAACAGTCTACTGGTGAGATACTAGATGGGTAATTTGGTCAATATTCCAACTTGGTAGGTTGAGGAGAAGGATAGTTTAAATTTTACCCTTTATATATACAATATTTACCCGTAAGATTCCAACAGTGTTTCAATAGTGGAGTAGTTATACAAATTTTGGTTGGATAATAGCTTTATCCTTATATACTGAAAAGTTAGGGGTAGATATATCTTTTAGTCCTTCTCTGGAAGTTAAGTTAATTTCTGCTGCTTTAACTTTATTAGAGTTTCCATAAATAGATTACAATGAAAAAATATAGAAAGAAAATTCAATATTACTTTAATATATATAAGAAAATAAAGAGAAAATTTCTATTATTTCTTATTTTAAATAGAATAATAATTAAAAGAAGCCTAAACCATGAACCTTGAACCATAAAATCTTGGAAACATGAGTCATAGATCTTAATTCAAAATCAATAAGAAAAAAACGAGCATTGATCAAATAAAAATAAAATAACAGAAAAAACTGCAAATGTGATTGAACCCACATCTATCCAAAGCTAATTGTTTCAATAAAATATAGACATCAACGTTAAGAGAGTATAACGTGATCATTGGGCGTGCTTAGTGAGAAATTTCTTAGAAAAAAATCTAAACTCATTATGTTACATGTTTGGTTAAAAGTATGAAAGAGGTTCTAGACTACTTACAAAATTAATATATATATATATATATATATACAAAACAGATCTTTTCAACGACGCAAAAGAGAGGTTAAGTTCATACTAACTCCATTAAACTAGTTTCTACCTTTACTTCTATATATTTGTTTTTTTAATGGCATATCTTATTCAATTTCATGAAAAACTTAATAGAATCTGAATCACTCATTAGCCTTGGTGAAATGTATTCTCAACACAAATTGGTTAAAGGAATTCAAATCAATAGGAACTGCCCGTATCTCACCTTCTTTTTGCGGATGACTCTCTTTTCTTTATTACTAAAGATATAACTAACATTACAACTTTTAAAGAATGTCTTAACATCTGTTGCTCAGGATCTGGACAGAGGATTAATCTCAATAAATCAGTCGTCGTCCTTAGCAAGGAAACCCCTAAAGATAAAAGGGAAGCTCTAGTGTCAGGGGATCAATATCAAAGAAACTGAGGATCTAGGGAATTATCTCGGAATTACATTTCGTCATAAACGATGAAAGGTGGAGTCATTGGAATGGATTGCCAAGAAATTATTCAAATACACTGTGGGATGGAAGCCTAAGCTACTCTCTGAGGAGGCAAGGAAGTCCTGATCAAAGCAATTCTCCAAGCTATTCCTAACTATTATATGCCAATCTTTTCTTTTCCTATAAGTTCTTATAATAAACTCATTTCAGCTATCTCTAACTTTTGGTGGAATTCAGGAGAGAAAAGAACATAATACATTGGATGGCTTGGGAAAAACTTGCAGTTGGCAAACTTATAGGAGGGCTCAGATTCAAAGACTTTAAAAGAATGAATACAACTCTCTTAGCCACTCAGGCATGGAGAATCGAAAAATACGGAAACATTGTCCGCTAGACTTCTAAAGGGGATTTACTTTCATAATAATGAATTCTTAAAAGTTAAACTTAGACAAAGTCGAACTTGGAGCTGGGCGAGCATTATATAAGGAAGAGACTTTATAAAAAAATATGGGATATATCAAATAAGCAATGGAGACAATATCAATATATGGAATGATAGATGGCTAGATACGGAATGGAAGATGGAAAAACCTCAAGCATGTGATCTTGAAAAGGTGAGTCAACTTTTTTACCCCAATACTAGAAAATAGAATTTGAAAATATTAGACAATATTTTCCCCCAAACCTACCATCCCTTCGATTACTAGGTTACATATTTTTGAAACTAATTACAAAGATAGATTTACATGACCCTTCTCCAAAGAAGAGGAATATAACACAAAAACAGGGTATAAGAAACTTATTGAAGAACATGTTGTTAATCAGCCTCAATCAATTAAAGATCCTGAAAGATATAACTCAAATATCTGGAAAATTATCTGGAGTTCTAATATACCAAAAAAATAAGATCTTTGTATGGAAATCTTGCAATAACGCGATACCCACGAAAAAGAATTTATATAACAGAAGATGCTTAGATTCATACAAATGTATTTGGTGCCTAAATTTATCAGACACTGTAGAACACCTTCAATTGACATGCCACATTTGTAAAGAAATTTGGGCAGGCACATCACTACAGATTAGAATGGGGGAAGATGGATCCATTAATCTTTCAGATTGAATCATTAGAACAATAGAAAATTACGCAGAAGGCGGAGGAGATAAAAAGGTAATACTTGATTATATCATGATCTGCATATGGAATATGTGGAAAGTAAAGATGAAAGCTCTCCATGAAAACACGAAAGTTGAAGGAGACAGGACAATATATAATACTAATAAGCTAACGAATGAGTTACATGGAATAGACTGGAAACATATTAATAACACTACTAATATATTTCAAATCAAAAAGAGGATGACCAAAACACCCAAGAAGAGAATGGTATAGACATCATACTAAAATGTGATGCCTCTTTTAATCAAAAGTATGAACCGACATGAATCAGGATAGCTTTAATTCATAAAAGATTAGGGAACCTGGAGAATATTACAATGGATATCATTTGCGAATCAGCATTGGAAGGAGAAGCCTTGGCAGTTCTCAAAGCGGTAGAAAAATATGAAGACTTCCCTAAAGAAAACAAGCTCATCTTCTCCGATAACCTTGAAGTAATTCACAGTATAAGGCAGGTGTAAGTTGCGAGCTGGAAAATCCAACCGATCATCAAGAGGGTCACTGATAAAGTTGTTGAGTTTGGGCCTATCTTATTTCAATATCTTAATAGGAAGCTCAATTTTCAAGTGGTTAAGCTCGTGACGGAAGCTAGGCACGGGGCCGAGTCGTACTCTACGATCGACTTCTCTTGAATTAGCTCATAATATCAATAGGGCAGGGATTGGTTAGCAATACCTGTATCCTTTCTTTTGTATCATAGGATAGTAGTACCTTTCTATCTTTGCTTTATTTCTTTGGTGCTTAGGCACCTTTAAATGTCAAAAAAAATAAACAAAACAAAAAATCCTTATATTACAATTATCATAATCTCTCATTCACCTTCTCAATTGCTTTCTCATATCCAACACCGTCGCCATTACTAACACCTTTCATTTTATCCATCACCAAATGAGTTTTTCACATAACAATTTTTTTATTTAATTAGTAAAAACCAAAATACTTTTTTCAAGTACTTATTTTGCCCACTTTTATTTGCCCTTCTTTCTAAAAAGAGATATTCAACAATATTTGTCCTTTTACATTATCAAGACATTTTTTTCCCAATTTTTCCAATATCACCCTTAACTAATTAGTTAAAAAAATGGTGCAATAAATGACTTTATACTTAATGAATATAAATAATATAGTAAAAAGAGGGTGTATTTTAATGTCTTTTTTAATTTTTGAGTCATAAAAAGTAGAACAAATAAAAGTAGACAGAGAAAGTACCATATAATAAAGTAAAGCTTTACTCACCCTGTCCCAAAAATAATGTCATACTTACTAAAAGTAGCGTCCCAAAAATAATGTCCACTTAGAATTTCAAGACACTTTATCTATCTTTTTTCGTTTGACAAAAAAAATCTCTCTTTTTTCCATTATTACTCTTATTAAAAAAAATTAAATTTATGTTTCTAATGAATATTTAAAATATCAAAACACTTTATTAGAAATATTTTAATAATAATAAAGGTAATAAATGTATTTCTTAATTTATGTGAAAAACTAAATAAATATTGTTTTTGAGACAGAAAGAGTAATACATAAAATTTATATCAAATAATAAAACGGTCAAAAGTCGGCCATCTAATCCCTAGAAACTAGCTTACATAATACTACTCTCTCTGTCCATCAATGTTTGTCACAATTTCTAAAAGTAGATATCCAAAAAAAGGTTATCCATTTAAGATACTAAGAAACTTTTTTACATATTTTATTAATTTTATCCTTATTTCATATTCAAAATCTTATCATCATTAAATTTATATACCTAATTGGTTGAAGGTAGTTTAGTAAAATAAAAGAAATTAATTGTTTTTCTTAATTTGTATGAAAAAATAGTATGACAAACATGGACGAAAAAGTATGTTTTTTAATTTTTTATTACACCTGAACGAACTACCACGTAAGCTCACTTTATTTTTTAATTATATCACTTGACTTTTTTCTTTTTGGACGGACTACTTTTTTTTTTTTATTCCTTTCTTTTTCTTTTTGGACTAAATTTATTTTACTTTCAAGTAAGACATGATTCTTACAATAATTAATCTTCATTTATTTTATTTTTTTTAAAAAAAACTTTTCACTAATTTAATCTACATAGGTTAAAGTTAAAAATTTAAGTTAGACAAATTAAAGGTAATAAATAATAAAGATTTTTTTGGCAAAAAGAGAGTAATAATAATGCTATTACAATTTAGCTTCCTTATTATAGGATTTAATCCGATATACTTATATACATTTAAAATACTCAAGTACATCTCATATAATATTTAAAACTCTTTCTTCTTGACATTAACGATTAATTTTTTTAGCATAACCATTATATATTTTATAATTGGTAATATTTTAAATACCTTGTATAATTTATATAGTTAATTTTTACTTTTTTCTTTCTTACTTTTATAATTTAAATATAAATTTGCCTATTTTTTTTGTAAAAATACAAACATTATTAAAATAAGCGATAATTCCCAATTAATTACAATTCCACAAGTTTCATTCCTAAAAAAAAGGAGCAAATTACTTCCTACTTACTCACTAATTAAAAACTTAAATCCCAATTAAACACATTGTCATGTTTACCTTCTATTATTGCCTTTATATGATTTTTTTTTATTTTTTCAAAATTTTTATTGAATTTTTTTTTTATTTTTCAAAATTAAATTTCTGGTTTATGTGTTGCTATAACATAGAAATATAGATTTATGTATTCGTGTAACACACAAAATCATAAAATCGATTTAAAGCATTCTCTTCTTTAACAAAATGGTTTTTTTCTCTTTATTAATCGCATATACGCTATTTTTACTCGTTTTAACTATCTTGATATATTATCTTTTTGTCCAACACTCTTTTGTTATTTTTGTGTGTTTATGTTTTAGGGTTTTGTGTATTCCAGGTCACATAAAACTTGATTTTGTTTATTCCAATTCTTTTTATTTCTGAAACACACAAATCTAAGAATTTTGTATTCTTAGAACGCACAAATATCAGATTTATGTATTCATGGAACACACAAAACTCAAATTTGTGTATTCATGGAACACACAAAACTCAAATTTGTGTATTCATGGAATACACAAAACTTGATTTTGTTTGTACCAATTCTGTGTATTCGTGGACACACAAACTCAAAATTGTGTATTCTTGGAACGCATAAATCTCAGATTTGTGTATTCAGGAACACATAAAACTTAAATTTGTGTATTCATGGAACACATAAAACTCGAATTTATGTATTCTTGGAATACACAAAACTTGATTTTGTTTGTACCAATTCTATGTATTCCTAGAACACACAAATCTCAGATTTGTGTATTCTTGGAACGCACAAATCTCAGATTTGTGTATTCTTGGAACGCACAAATCCCAGATTTGTGTATTCTTGGAACACATAAAATCTCAGATTTAAAACTCAAATTTGTGTATTCATGAAACACATAAAACTCAAATTTGTGTATTCATGGAACACATACAACTCAAATTTTTGTTCAAATTCTGTGTATTCTTGGAACGCAAAACTTAAAATTGTGTATTCTTGGAACGCACAAATCACATATTTGTGTATTCATGGAACACATTAAACTCAAGTTTGTGTATTCATGGAACACATAAAACTCGAATTTATGTATTCCTGGAATACACAAAACTTGATTTTGGTTGTTCCAATTCTGTGTATTCCTGCAACACACAAATCTCAGAATTGCGTATTCATGGAACACATTAAAAAAATTAGGGAATTTTTTTTTTCGAAAAAAATATTTTTTTAAAAAATAATATTTTTTTTTTCAAAAAAATGTTAGAATTAGTTTAATATATAATTAAAGTAATTAATTAATAGGCCTATACGTATTTTTTGTAATCTTTAATTTTTTTGTACTTAAGTGGGAATTAAGAGCCCATTTGGGATTGATTATTTTTGAGTTAAAAGCGTTTTTGATTAAAATTAAATTATTTGTAAAAATATTAAAAAATATTTTGACATCTAAAATCACTTTAAGTGATTATTTTAATAATCACTAATCTAGTGCTTTTTCTAAAAGTGATTTTAAGAGTCTAAAATATTGCTATGGAGATAAAATCACTTCAAGTGATTATTTTGAAAAGCAATCCCAAACGGGGACTAAGTTGAAGTTATATGATGGTAGAAAAAAGGAAATACAAGAAGAAGGAAGCTATTCAGTTAGTCAAAAAATTTGAAGAATTATTAGCGAGATGAAAGTTTGGGCTGTTTTCTTTAAATTGTAATTTGTTGTCCAATGGTTTTATTGTAAGGTTTTATAAATGTTATTATTAGCTTAGCTTTGTAACCCCTTATTGGGATTTAGAAAGTAGTAGGCTAATCTTGTAAGGATATTTGATGTTGGGCTTATCTTTAATAAAATTTGATTTACTGATCAAAGAAAAAAATACTAAATATTTTTTGGTTTAGATTAATAATTCCAAATATATATAAATAATAATACCTATTTAATAATAAATTTATATTTTTATTCGTAATTATTAGAAAAGAGGTTTTCTTTCATACTTAATCACAAGTTAAATGTTTCTTAATTTAGCGTAAAATATTAATTTTATACCACAATAACTTTCAATGTTATTTTAATTTTATTATAATATTCATATTTATAATTTAATTTAAATTTTTTAAAGTTCGATCACCGCCACCGACCGCCACTATCATCTCATGCATTTTCC
The DNA here is from genome assembly GCA_029959085.1 of Nemophila menziesii. NCBI lineage: Eukaryota > Viridiplantae > Streptophyta > Magnoliopsida > Boraginales > Hydrophyllaceae > Nemophila > Nemophila menziesii. Next base: position 42,027,379 of record JARWIR010000004.1, on the reverse strand, counting down.
ATCGACCACCACCTCCACCTACCACATTCTCCACCGACCACCACCATCTTCGCCCACAACCATCACCGACTAGCACTGACAATGTTGTCTCCACCAATCACCATCAACTAATTCCACCAAATGTACACGTCTGCTAATTTTAAAAAATCATAAATAATTCTAAAAAAACAGAAAAATAAGGCAGGGTGATTTTTATTATATAATTTGTAATCAATAAGAGGAGAGATTTTAGTAATTAGGCGTATTTTTGTTTAAGCTGTAGATAAGTGGACATTATTTTATTCTTTTTTTAGGTACGTGGTTGGTCTGGGCCAGCTTGCGCGCACCACGACTAATTCTACGGGGATATACACGCTTCCCCATGTATATTCCCGGTACTTCAGAACTAGTTTATCCATGTTTAGGGAGGGTTCTGAGCCTTGTATTCTCACTTTACACCCGTTAGGAAGGGGATTCGAACAATATTTTATTCTTCTTATTACTAATTGGGCAATTCCCATATATATAGTTTTAAGAATATTTGATTAATATTTCTAGTAAACTAATTAAATTAATATTCTAAAAATAGATATTTTTTTGTCTAAGTCTAAAAATAGATATTATGGTTTCAAAAAAATGAATAATATAATTTTATATATAAAAGTTGTCACAATAATTGTCGTATAAAGATTTAGTAATATATTTTTATGTAGATATGTCTATTTATAAAAATACTCAAAATGCTAATTACATTCGATTTTCTTATCCTAATTAATAGAGAAAAAGACTTTGTGGTACCCATGAAATTCGAGAAAGGACTTCTGAGTACCCATACTATAAATTAGGACTTTTAGGTAACCAACTTTTTCTTTTTGTCTAGCATTATGTGTTTTTTGTCTCACACATTAAGTATGATGTGGAGCCTATGTTGACTTGGTTTCCTTTTATTTTGAAAGGTAAACTTAATGTGTGAGATGACAGAAAAAACTAACAGTTGGACAAAAAGAAAAAGTTGGGTACCTAAAAGTCCTATTTTATAGTATAGGTACTCAGAAGTCCCTTTTCGAATTTCATGGGTACCCACAAAGTCTTTTTCTCTTAATAATAATAAAAAATTGGATTCAAATTAAATATATAATAATGATTTAATTAAAATAATTAATTAATTTATAATTTATTAATTATATATTTTATTTTTTAAAATATAAGTATTTTTTAGATTAAATATCTATTTTTAATAAATAATTACACTTTTTATAAAAAAATTAAACATTTCAAATCTTAAAATATTAATAATACTAGTCCAAAAAAATTATTAATATAAACTCTATAATATATTAGATTTGTGATATGATGTAGGGCTGTAAACGAGCCGAGGCGAGGCGAATAGTAGATGTACAGACTTGTTTATTTATTTATAAATTTAAACGAGCCGAGCTTTGAAGTTAGTGTTCGAGCTCGGCTCGTGAGAATATAACAGAGCTCGAGCTCGAGCTCGAAAGATCGTTTAAAAGTGTTTCGAGCTCGAGCTCGAGCTCAAAAGCTTGTTTAAATATATTTCGAGCTCGAGCTCGAGCTTAAAAGCTTGTTTAAATCTATTTCGAGTTAGAAATCCCTTCTTTTATCTTAGGCTTTTATGGTTTAATTATAAGATAAATTGTTGCAAATCTTTTAATTATATAAATTTTTAATTAGAACGTAATTGACTATTGTAAACTATCACTAAATACAATCACGTATTCTTTCTTTGGATTGTTAAATTTTGAATAATTTTTTATATTTAAGTAGGTAGAGGGGGAGAGTGACATGTAAGTGTTGGGATAAGATAAGTTTTTTTAATATAGTAATTGGTTTTAAATTTTTGAATTGTCAAATATCAATATGTAATAGATATTTGTAATTTATTTATATTTTTCACGAGCTTTTCAGAAAAGCTCACGAACAGGCTCGGCTCGGCTCGTTTATTAAACGAGCTCGGTTTTAGGCTCGAGCTCGACTCGTTTAGTTTAACGAACGATCTCGAGTCAAGCTTTTTCCGAGCCGAGCTCGAGCTGCTCGCAATGGCGGACCTACCTTGGGCCCAGGGAGGGCTCAAGCCCCCCCTCACTTTTTTTAAAAAAAAAAAAATTATTTTATATATTCATAATTTCTTATCAAAGAATTTTTTTTAAATTTTTTTTGTAAGTACAATAATTTTTTTAACCCTATTTAATACATTGCATATTATTATCTCTACAAACATCACTTTAATCAAATTTATAAATAGTTGTTGTCTATTTCACAGCTACAATCCATTTTTTTATAAAAATTAAAAAATTCAGTAAGTTTTTCTTTTAAGTATTTTTATAAAAATTTAAATAATTTTATGTGAATTATTAAATTTTATATACAAATTTAAAATTTATTAATGGAAATTTAATTTTTTCTTTCATATGAATAAAATTAGTTAATACATTTCTTAAATTTTGGTTCTTCTAACTTAATCTATCACCGAAACTCTCTAAAAGTATATGCTACTTAGTGTTTTTTTCTTTTTGTTCTAATCGCATTTTATGCTACATAGTACATAGGAAAGGAATTAGTATTACTAGTATTTATATTAATTATATAAAACGTATTTTAATATTGATATTTACGTAAATACTGTACTAGTATTAAATAACTAAAGAAATGAAAAGATATATCCAAGTTTACTATAGGTATCAAAAAAAAAATTTCGGGGGAACCCCCTGTATTTCAAGCCCCTCCTCAACTTTTGTCCTGGATCCGCCCCTGGCTGCTCACGAGCGGCTTGGTTCATTTACAGCCCTAGATGAAGCTTATGTTGGGGAGTGCCTTTTCTATACATTTCTATAATATACTACTCGTACTTTTACATTGGGTGACTCTTTTTTTTTCCTTTGGTCCACTCTCTTCATTCTCTCTCTAATTTTTTACTAGTACCCTTCATTCCTGAAACCCTTGCACAAAAACCAATTTTATACTACTTTTCGGTACGATTAGTGTCTGATATACTTTCAGAGATAGTCTCTCGGACCGCTAGCACTTCCTCACGCATGCCATAAATATTGGCCATCATTTATTTCAAGAATATTTCGTTATCCATTATATCTGCCCAAACGTGTATTAGGTTCCCTTTTTCTAGTTTTTAATTTTTCTCTTATTTTTCGATCCTAAAGGTACCATCAGCGATAATTTGGTTTCCAGGTTGAAGAAACTACCATGAGTCCATTCTCTTTCGTAACGATAACTCCATGAATGGTTGATGTATCCTCACCAAAATCTGCGTTGCTTTTTCTCTATAATTTAGCATTTAATGTATCCATCTCTGCCAATTTATGGGTCGGTAGTCTAGAGCTTAGATGACATTGTTGGGATTTTGTCGCTTGGCGTTTTGTCACTTCATAGAAATTAAAAACCGGAACTGTTTAGTGTTCACACCCTTTGACACTCTAAAGTTTTTATTTGGCCTAGCTAGAGTTTTTTTTATTTGTAACATATTTTAAAAAAATAATTGCAACAAAAACTTATATTGTAAAATAATTGCAGAAGTAACACATAGGCGCTCCTCCGAGGAGCGCCTCCCTTTTTTAATCAGCCCATTAGTTTTAATGGCCCATTAATTTATTTAATACATAGGCGCTCCTTTGAAGAGCGCCTTTACTTGAAAAAATATTCTTCTTGGCCAACGATCTGTCATTAGTATTATACAAATTTTGCTAATCCCTCTTTATAAGAATTTAAAAATAATAAAGCTTTATTCAAATGGTAATGATTATATATGTGTTTAAACTATATAATTACCATTGAATAAAAAATTTATGAATTTATTTTTTTACAATTGTTACAGTAAAAGCTATACAAGTAAATTGTATAAAAAAAAAGGTTTGATCACCCTAATACAGTGCATCACTTCTCAAGGTTGTATGACCAAATGTAGTATAAGACAATTTGCTCACTCCAATAGCGCATACTTAAATTAGATAATTATATATAGGTGTTTTGCATTTTTTTATAAAGTTCTTTAATTCTTTAATTTTTTAATTTTTTTTAATAAAGCTTTTGCTATAATAATTATAAAAAAACTCATAAAAATTCTATTCAATGGTAATTACCTATCTTAATTACTTTTAAATTTTTTTAAAAAAGGATCAACAAAAGTTGTATGAAATTAATGGCAGATCGTTGGCCAAGAAAGGTATTTTTTTTAAGTAAAGGCGCTCTTCAAAGGAGCGCCTATGAATTAAATAAATTAGTGGGCTATTAAATAATTAGTGGGCTATTAAAACTAATAGGCTGATTAAAAAAGGGAGGCGCTCCTCGGAGGAGCGCCTATGTGTTACTTCTGCAATTATTTTACAATATAAGTTTTTGTTGCAATTATTTTTTTAAAATATGTTACAAATAAAAAAAACTCGCCTAGCTATCCTCTTGCCTGTCCCACACATGATACCCTTTACCTCGACAAATTTACAGATCCAATCCCCATATTTATTAATAATAATAGTAAAAGACTTAAAATAAAAAAAGTCAAAAGACACTTTTTACATTTTTATTGGTTAAACTTGACATGTGTAGAGTGGTCTAAGCATCCTATCTTCTTTATTATAATACTCCCTCCGTCCAAATTTATTAGTCCAACTTTCTAAGTGAGGGTGTCCAATATTATTTGTCTTTTTATCAATATCAGGACACTTTTTTTTTACTTTTTCCAATATTACCCATATTTAAATAGTAGAAAAAGTAATGTAATAAATGATATCATGTATATTAATTAAGGGTGTTTGTGTAAAAATGAAAAGTATTAAATACTCTTTCTAATCCTTGTGCACCAAAAAGGTGGACAAATAAAAATGGACGGAGGGAGTATTCGTTATCCTATGGAAGAATTTTCCATCACCAACACTCTTCATCTCCCATCTCAACCATCAACAACGCATGTCTCAACAGTCACACCATCAAAAAATACTCTGTCGTTGTGATAGCTCCTGGACTGTGATAAAAATCAAGAGGAAATTGTATTTTGAGGCCCAAGTTTTGATAACTTTGTATTATAAATCCTAGTTGGAAAAAGTTTTTTTTAAGTCCCAACTTCAATTTGTCTGGTTGGACTTTTTACCTCTTTACCCCTGTTCTTATTGGGTACGGACCCAACCCAAGTTGTATCGTGATCTAAATTATAACGTAATGGGTACAGATCCAATACATTTTTTATGCAATAGGGGTTTTAAGTCTTTTTTACCAACTTTTTGTCATATAGGACCAGACCCACATCGTTCAAATTTATTTTTGGCCTGGCCCCTTGAAGAGCAAAAATTCATTTCTAACAGAGGGTTGTACCCATACAGAACAAAAGAACACATTAATGAATAAAAGTACTTGGATCAATTTCACAATATACAAATATTATATAACCATACCGGGCTGGCCCAATACCAATTTTTACATATATGGGGCTATACCTACATTGAATAAAAAATAAATGGGTCTGGACCCAATACAGATTACAGGAAAAAAAACAATTGAGCCCAATGGGGCTGGACCCATTATCACACTTGAGCCCAATAGGGTTGGACCCAACAATCAGAAACGCGGTATTGGGGCTGGATCCACGAACTGGTGGCTGTGGCGTGGTGGCGGCGCTGGGTGGTGGTGGGATTAGACAGAGAACAAGGACGGTCTGGGTGGTGGGGTTATTAACAGAGATGAAGGAGAGGGAGAACGATGGTGGTGTTGGTGTTGCAGATCAACGTGAAGCAGCAGGGGGTGGTGTTGGTTCTTGCAGCGGCGGTTCACAGCGAGGTCCAATGGTGGCGAGGGGCGGTTCACAGCGAGGTCCAATGGCAGCGGTTCACAGCGAGGTCCAATGGTGGCGGTTCACAGCGAGGTCCAATGGCGGTACTGCATCAGCGGTTTGCAGCGCTGCAGAGGAGAGCATATGGCGGTGGTGTTTGTAGTGGTTCCCGATGTAGTGGTGTTGTTGGTGCAGATCTGGGCTGGTGAACGTCGTTGGTGGTGGTGTACAGGAGATCGGTGTTGGTGGGGGTGGGTTTCTGCAGCGCCTCATTGGGAAGGTGGGTTGGGGGCGGCAGCAGCAGGGCTTCAGTGGTGAAGTGGAGGGGAGAGAGGGACGACGGTGATGGTAGGGGATCGGCAGTGGAAGGTTGGTAGTGGTGATGGTAGCGACTCAGCAGTGGGGGTGGGGTTGGAGGTGGGTGGTTCGCGTGGGTATAGAGAGAGAGAGCAGAGTGAATGGGGGTGGGGGGTTTTGGTTATATTAATGGAGGTTTGGGGTGGGTTTTGGCTTTTCCATTGTGGGATAAAGGGTGGTGGTATATTAGGTTTTTTATTGCTTCTAGTTGGATTGTAATGGGTGTTTAGGATGGGTGACTTTTTTTGGACAAACGTTATAAGGCTTTGGGCCTTATAAACTAAAAACCCCAAAAATCAACACTAAAGGAGAAGAGCGACTATCACAAGTGTACGGGTCGTCCAAGTAATAAAACAGTAAAAACGGGTTGATCGTCTTCACATGAATTGTTAGGTAAGACAAATGTGTTTAAATGATGAGTAGAATTAATTGAGATATGAAATAAATAAAAGACAAATAGATAGATGTTTGGTTTTCAATTATAAAACTACTAGACGCACTAAAGTAAATTACTAAAAGATTAACTGAATAAAAATAAAGTAAAGACTAAAGGATTAGACACAGATATGAGAGATATACTTGAGTCCGCTAGGGATCCACCTAATTTCATACATTTAGTGCTTTTGTTTAAGGGACCAGTTAGTAATTATATATTAGTCGAGACTCTACAGTCCATCTAACTACCGTCAGGATAGATTTAGGTAACAATCCTACGATATTATAGACCCCGTCAGGACGATTATAAGTTACTTTCAGATGAATTAAGTTATTACCCAATTGGCTACGTGGTTAGTCAAGCCCGCCAAGATTAATGACGAACCCCACACATTTGTTAATTAGTGCAGTATCTAGACCCCCTCTTTCGGATGATCACCGCCACTAGTGAATAGCCTAAATACTAATACCTAATTCTAACTGACCTAATTAGAAATAGTAAACAATCATAAATTAATAAGCAATATGAAAGACCTAACTTGAATTAAATTGAACAATCTCAAATCCGAAAATATTAAATTGAATAAACTAGGATTTAACCCATTATGTGATTCTCAAGTATTTGGAAGTTTAGCTCATATTAAAATTAAATACTGAAAATGAATTAGAATTATACATGTTCCTAATAACAAAAATAAAAGAACCTAGATAGAAGAATGACTTGAGTTGTTGGTTGAAGAAAAGTGTTTCTCCAGCTTCTGCTCTTGCCTCTGCCTTGCCTTTATCTAAGAATGATATAATATGAAGCCCAATTGAAAGGTACTGTTTCTCTAAGAATGATATAATATGAATCCCAATTGAAAGGTACTTAATAATGAGGTTTAGGAATTCTTATCTAGAGTCTAAAAACGTATTGAGCCTAAACTAGACTTAATTAAACGAATTAGGGTCCAATTCCATTTTACAATTCCTGCAACTGCCGAACACACTTTAGTAAAACAGACGTAAATTTTATACCGTAGGTCCAAATCACCTGATCCACTTCTCAAAATTTGCTAACTCGGATGTGCACCTTTTTTATTTGAACCACCAGGTTTGAATATGCACCATTTGGGCTCAGGGAGACCTCGAAGTGATAACTTTCCAGTTTCGAATGCTCCTCCTCCTTCACTAAAGTGATATCCTTCTCTCTTTTGACACTTCCTTTTGCTCTTGGACTTTAAACTCCACTTCTTCTATTCATATTAATGCCTTTTAGCATCCATGTACTTAATAACTTCACACTAAACAAGTAAATTAATGCACAAAATCTCTAAAAGTAACAATTGTACAAATCCGAAGGAAGAAAATACGATATAGCAAAATATGCTTACAAATCAATCAACTAAGGTAATTTCTACCTAAAATTATGTCTCATAAGGGCATTTATTTATAACAAAAAGGGAGACATCAAGAACCCCAACTCAAACTTTTGTCGTCCCGACAAAGTAAGAACAAAAGTAGATGTAGGAAGCAAATGCAGAATCTAAAGAATATACCCATGGCAAAACTCAAAGTAAATTTCATATAGTACGACCTATGAAATAATGCACACATACACCTATCATACAAAATCAAACACATAAATAGTATCAATCCAAAATTAATTCCACAATGCTAGAAGGTTACACTTGATACTTAGCTCGAGATAGTGGCTATAGGGTGTTCATCATTATTTACTTGCTTTGAACGCTCCACTTAACTTACTCCATATTAGCGAAAATGTTATTCCACTATGTACCTTGGAATAACAAGATCTTTTCGATTTTAGCATAGGCTTAGGGACTGTATGGTACTTTTAGATAATGAAAAGTGAGCTTTTGGCTCTGTCTTCACTTGCCTTCAACAAACTGTTCTGAGCTTGAGTTTACACTCATATAAGATCTCACTCACTTGACGCGCAAATTTAGCGTCCCCGTATAAACCCAACCTATAAATATAATTATGATAAAAATATTCCTTTGCCGTTTCTTTTTATTTTTTTCATTTATTCAATCTCTTTTTGTAAGTTAAACATGACATTCTTTTATTGTGAATTGTCACGCTAACTCATTTTCCCAATTTTTTTCTTCTTTCTTTCTTTTTCTTTTCTCTTTCCTTTTTTAGAAACCGGAAAAGGAATTTACAATAAAGTGCATAATCATTCAAGCACATCACAAATCTACCCAACAGATGTAATAACAGATTCCCACACCCCAAACTCAAGCTCAAGGACAATTATTCTTAAGCAATCGTAATTTAAGTATCAGGTCATATGGTATTGTCCTAACATCTTAAAGATAGGCTTGTAATGTGGCTTCAAAAGAAAGGTTTAAAGGCTAAAAATTGGGGCTAAGAAGGATACATAAATCTGAAAAAGAAGAGTTTGCAGTCTAATTTTTTCCATGATGGTGAGAAGAGAGAGTTTGGTTTTTTGTTTCTTTTTTGTCTTGATGTGGTGAAGAAGATTAGTTTGAGGTTTTAAATATTTTTTTCCCATGAATGGTGTGAAAAAAATGAGTTTGAAGCTATGGTTAGGGGCGGAGGCAGGGGTTCGAGGGGGGGGGGGGGGTCCATGGCCCCCTGATTTTTCTACAAATAAAAAATATAACTATCACTAAAAGAAAAGAAAAATTTATAAGTAACTGATCCCCAAAATTTTATAAAATTTTCAATTGGTCCCCCTTAACTTTTATAATTTATTTTATTAGGTTATAAATTATTTTATTTAGAATGATTTTTAATTTTTTTACAACAAATATATGTTATTTTTTTATAAAAAACGATTATATTTAAATTTTTAACAATATAAGGATTTATAGTATAAGGGAAGTTTCAACTATTCACCAAAAGTATTATATATTTTTGTAGAAGGTCGAGGAATGCAGACCTTAATTCTGTTTTACTTATTAATATGCTCCGGCGTGCCCCAAAATGCCTCAGGATGATTTTGGGATTTACCAACATCTATTGCATTAAAATATAGAGGTTGATATTTTATGAATGTGAATTCGGAAAAGAAATCCATATCCAATGAAATCATTAATTTTTCTAGTTTGTCAAATTACATTAACTTGAAGATGATTTAGATCACTTATAATTTCGAATTTTATTTTATATTTATATATATATATATATACTAGCTATGAACCCGTGCCTGAAGGCACTCTAACAATATTAATTTAGAAAAAAAATATAACACGTTTGGTTAGAGACAAACAATTCTTGAGATAAAAATAAACTGAAAAATATTCAACCAAACACAAATAATAGTTGCACAAAAAGTTACAAAACTATTAATCAATCAACTAAAATATACTCTTATGTAATAAAAAAAAACCTCAAATAATCGAGATGACATAAATATAAAATAGCTCATATATGCTAAATGTCTTTTTTTATAAACACCCATTCGTCTCATAATTGTATAAAATGTGGATATATCACCATACATATATCGCTCGACAATACCAAAGAAATCTGTTCAATTCATCGGTGCCAAAACGTACGCCATTCTTGATCCCGGAAACTTGCCACTTCACTGTAAACAAACAGAAAAAAAAATTATGAAAAGAATATTATATAATAATAATCGTAGAAAAAAAAAGAACTCACACAACGTCTTTTTACTTCTCATTCGGTAAAAGGCTCTCAGTGGTAATAAAACGACCATTGTAGGAGTTGTTTAAATAATTAATAAAAAAACACATATATAATTATATTTAAATTACACAATTCTGGAAATTATAAAAATGATGATATTAGGTTAAAAGTAATATAGCATCATTTTTATATGGTAAAAAACTTTCGATGGTCATAAAATAGTTGTGGTATGATTTGTATAAATAAATAATAAACAAAATACTATAGATATATTAATTAAAAAGATTAGTGAAAAAAAAGAACTCACAGCATACAACAACATCACTTCTCATACGGTGAAAGTCTTTCAATAGTCCTATAATGACTTGATCTGTATAAAAACATAATAAAAATAACATAATAGATATATTAATTAAAAATAAATAATAAAAAATAGTGAAAAGAAAACTCACAGGGTACGACTTCACTTTTCCTACTGTAAAAGTTGCAATAGTCATTGGTCATTATATGATTTGTATAAAAGAAAAAACAAACAAAAAATAGATATATTAATCAAAATAATAAATAATTTAAAAAAAAAACTCACATAGCGCGCAGCATCACTTCTCCTTCGACCAAAATAAAAAAGCAGCATCACTTCTCAAGCTTCCAACCTAAAAGGATTTGTACAAAACAATAATAAACAAAATAAAAATAAATATATTAATTAAAAAAATAAATATTAAAAAAATAGAAACTCACAATATCCCCTTTCCGCATCATACTTTTCATACTTTATATGCAAACATCACTCCTCATACGTAAAAGGCTTTTTGTCCTACCATTGTTTTCCTTCTCCAAAATCAAATTTCGTACATTAAAAAAAGATAGTATGAGTCATTACCTTAATTGTTGGTATTTGAAAGGATACAAAAGCAATTGATTTTAGTTTGGAAGATTGAATAAAGATGTTTAGAAAAAATCAAGTTATAAACGTACATGTTATTTAAAAATATAGATAATTAGAATTAGATAGATAGAGAAGAATCTTTTGAGATATATGTGGGATTTTAACCATATGAGTATAAAGTAAAAAATCAAGTTATAAACGTATAGGTAATTTAAAGATATGGATAATTAGAATTAGATAGATAGAGAAGAATCTTTTAAAATATATATGGGATTTTAACCATATGAGCATAAAGTAAAATAATTAAAAAAAATTAAAGATGAATAGCGTAATATAGAATGGATTTAATAAAATTAAAAGCGTTGTTAAAAAAAATTAAAAGGGTCCCACATGATATAGAAGGTAATTTAAAAATATAGATAATTAGAATTAGATAGATAGAGAAGAATCTTTTGAGATATATGTGGGATTTTAACCATATGAGCGTTGTTAAAAAAACTAAAAGGGTCCCACATGGTATAAATCTAATGGCTGGAAAATATCAAGAGGACATCAAGACATTTTAAACCATCGATCGAATTCAAACAATCTGGACCACTAATTAGAATTGATCTAAAGGCCGAAAATGATAGAATAATAATCCGACGGCTAGAAAATATAAAGGGAAATAGGAGACATTTTGGGTCGTTGGCCCTTCTCCAATATTATATAGATATATATATATATATCTTTTTCACTTTTGATGACATTGTTCCTATTTCTTTTTGTTGGTTGAAGTAAATTGACCATAATTTCCCATTAAATTTCACATTAAATGTCACAGTTGACTAATTTTTTTATTTTATTATAAATACGAAGATCTAATATATATGTTCCTCATAAAAAATAACGAATAATGTATTCAGTAAGTAAGACACAATTTCTTTGTTTGATTTTTATATACCTAATTGTTGTAACTTCAACTAATTGTGAAAAGGTAGAAACCTACAAAAAGACAGAGACATGGGTTGTAGAAGTCAAATATGATAAGAAGGTGCAAACCGATAGTTCTTGTGCTGGGTTTTTGTGTGATTTTAAGTGCCGATATTGGAATAATAAGGGTGGTTATTGTCGTGATGGAGAATGTTGGTGTAATTTATCTCCACCGGCCATGTAATATAATGTAAATTTTATTTGATCAATGATAGGAATCATGTAACGAATGAAATATTGTTTATGATATTACTCTGTTTCGTGGAACAAACCTACTTTAAAATGGTTCAATGATTTGAAAATTATCAATGGCAATCGTAAACCAATATGTTAAGATCATCTTGAATAATTCTCTATTCGTGAAAATAATCATATCTTATCTCTCTTCTTTATTTACATAAATGAAACAAATCATGAATATAGATACAATTTTATTTATGCGAGTATAAAATCTCTCTTCTTTATACATAAATGATCATTTTGAATAATTCTCTCTCTCTCTCTCTCTCTCTCTCTCTCTCTCTCTCTCTCTCTCTCTCTCTCTCTCTCTCTATCTCTCTCTCTCTCTCTCTCTCTCTCTCTCTCTCTCTCTCTCTCTCTCTCTCTCTCTCTCTCACTCATTGAAGCCTCAATTGTTTTCCATACAATCTAGATTCTTGTTTTTTTTCATCTTTACCCCTCACAAAGAACTTAAAAAGAGTAGTATGTAATTTGGTAGGTATAAGTTAATCATGGTGACTGTATATTTCAAAAGGAATGACACAATGAGTTCTTTTTTTTTAATTTAGTAAATTTTTAATAATTTGGATAATGATTTACTTGTTATTTTGTTTCATGTTTTTTTACATATCAATACAGTTATTAGTAAAAGAAATAATGGTGACGATGAGAGGAAGAAAATTTAAAAAGATACTATAAAGACTGATATGATTATATGAATGAGTGGCTGGAGAAAATGGAGAAGATGGAATGAGAGAGGAAGTAAATGTGTATAAATAGGAGATAGACTTTAAATTGTAGTAATTATTATTTTATTTAATAATTTAAATTAATATTATTGGTTAAAAAGAGAAGTTAGACTTAGTTAGAAGAGGATTCTTGTCAGGTAATAATAGCCACTAAATAAGAAAAGAGTAATGATATATGTCACCCCTTTTCATGTCACCCCTTTTATCACCCTTCTATTTATATGTTTCCTTGAATAGAAGATAGAGAAAAATTAAATAGGATAGAGAAATCAATTCATTGGTCCACATACACGTAAGAGATGATAAATGGGTGATAAAAAAGGGTGACAAATATCATTACTCATAAGAAAGAGTAATGATATATGTCACCCCTTTTCATGTCACCCTTTTATCACCTTTCTATTTATATGTATTTATATCCATGAATAAGCTTTGAATATAAATTGAATTGGAATAAATTCAATGTGAGACGTGTTGCTTACATCAAAATCAAAGTGGAAGAGTCAATTATCCAACAAATTTTATAATCGATCATAAATAATATCTTGTTTGTTTGTTATGATTGAATCACCAGTAATATTTTCAAAATATAAAGACTAAATAATAATAATTAAAAAATTATAAAGACTAAATAGTTATATTTTCAAAATATAAGAATTAAATTGTAATATTTTTAAAATTATAAAGACTAAATAGTAGTATTTTAAAAAAAAGACTAAATAGTAATATTTTTAAAATTATAAGGACTAAATAGTGAATAATATAAAGGTCTTTATGCAATATTTATTTTATTTGTACTAAATTATTATTTTTTGTCACTGGTTATATCCAGTAAATTTATCATTTTGATCAAATATTGTACTAATTAATTATTTATTTATTTGATTGTAATAATTATTTATTTATTTATTCAATTTGTAATAATTTATTTATTTATTCAATTTGCAATAATTTATTTATTTATCCAATTTTTAATAATTTAGTATTTAATTTGTAAAGAATGTAATATTTGGAAAAGAACTGGGTGAAAAAAGCTCCGCACATTCAGGAACCTTAATATCCAAAAGAGACCCACCGTGGATGGACACCTCTCTGCTGCCACCGCCGGCCCTGCCGGACGGCCAATCTCAGTCAGAAAATCATGAGAACACTGGAAAGATTACTAACACGGATAACATGGAATCAGATGAATGCTTTATTGTGGAAAAAGTTGCAGAAGAATTCCCTACGCTGCATGAATCAGTGGGAATCCTGCGCCAAGGAAAGAGGCCACGCGCTTCGGAGTTTGAGAAAGATTCCGTAAACGTTGAAAGGCTAAGCGAGAAGACAAATACTGCAGGATTTCCAACGAGCTTTCCTCGCAAAGCAAAAACACGTGTCACGGGTCCTACCACGGGTCTTGTCCAGTGAGCAAAATTTTTCAACCATCAGATGTCGCGGACTACCCCGCGGTACACCCCATGGTCCGCGCCATGGTCCGCACGAGCCGCTAGAGAGAGAAAAGAAAGGGTTTCAAGGTTATAAGAAGATATAATGCTCCTTACTCCGAATTTATTAAACCTTAAACCTCTTTCTCTTCTCCAAAATTCTCCCAACTCCATTGAAGCTCACAAAAACCTTCACCAATCATCAAAACACTACCCAATTACCATGAAAACACATCCAATTCATTCTCCACATCATTACAAGGAAGATTCAACCACCTATATCATCCCAAAACACCTTGAATCCAAGAATCAAAAGCTTAAATTTCAAAAATTCATCCTACAATTTATTAAATCCAAACCAATCCATGAAGAATCCATCTTACCCACATAGAGAATCATCATCCAATCACTTTTCCTAACCCAAATAAAGCTTGTACAACCAATAATCAAGAGTTTCAAATTTCAAGAGTGGTTAAAGCTTTGAGTTGGGGGTAGATTGAGATGATTAAGAGAACATGAACATCATCTACTGTATGGGAGATGAAGAAATCAAGGTATTGGATTTAATTGAGAAGAAATCAAGTGAGAAAAGTCCTAGTTCCAATTCAAAGGGTAAAGTAGGTCATGAAAAGAGAGGTTAGCTAGCTGTGTTTGATTCAATGAGCAAAAAGGTTCTAACTTTAGTGAAGAAAACAACACAACCTCTACAAATCAA
The DNA here is from genome assembly GCA_029959085.1 of Nemophila menziesii. Taxonomy (NCBI): domain Eukaryota; kingdom Viridiplantae; phylum Streptophyta; class Magnoliopsida; order Boraginales; family Hydrophyllaceae; genus Nemophila; species Nemophila menziesii. The sequence goes on along the minus strand of JARWIR010000004.1, from coordinate 42,012,222 downwards.
AGACCTTATACCCAAAGAAAAAGAGAAATCTTCAATGGCCATGATAGCTTCTCCCAAGTAACAATTAAAGGAACTACCTTTTTATTATAAGAAAGCATTCGAAGAAGAAGTTGAAGGAGAATACATGAAGATTCGTGGAGATTTGGGATGCTTGGGTGGTTTGTGAATTGTATTTTGTGAGGAGAAGAAGAAGATGTGGCACAGTTGATCTATGAGGAGGTGATGCGGATTTTTGATCTCTCCCATGACGTTATATAATGCAATATCCTATTATGATCACGTGTCCTGAACAAAAAGCGAATAAGAAGTTGGGTGAAGAAGATGCATAAGAATTTAATCCGAGTATCGACAAGGCGAGGTGATAGCCTCGAAGAGTGTGTTTTCTTTCTTCCCTACCATTTCTTTATGTGCAATATGTATGCTAATTTTAAATTTTATTTTTCTTGAGTCTTTTTCGAGTCGTGGGGACACGGCTTATTTTTGAGTTGGGGGTGGGGATTCGTTGTCCTCATCTTCCTTTTTGTTTTTTTTACATAAAATTTAAAATTTTTGGGTTGAATTAGGCATAGAATATCTTTGAATGTACCTATTTGAGCATGATTTAATTAAGTTAATGATAGTAGGTAGTATGTTTTTGAAAGATGCAACAAATTTGTTTAGATGTATGTATGAAAACAGGAAATTAAAGATAGAAAAGTTAATGAGCAATGCTAAGAAGTATGTTGAAACTTAGGGAGAGTTATTTGGTGTGTAGAACGTGAGGTTTGATATTAGTTGAAAACCCACTTGTCTATGAACTATTAGTGAAAAAATAACGAAATCCGGTAGTTAGAAAAATGAATAAGGCAGTTCTTTCATGATTAAAACACTTGAAGCCTTTTATACTTTCTCACCCTTTTGTTGATTATTGTTATTTATCCGTCTTAGCCCCTCTGAGCCTTTCTAAAGCCTTTTTATTGAAACACATTATAATCCATACCCTAGTTTTTAGGACTTATCTATATGACCCGCACTCGAATCGCAAAACCTGAAACAAACTCGTTTTAGAGCTTGAGTTTGGGGTGGTGGGTTTCATCATTAGGGAACTTTGGGGATTTGGGAATTATATTTTTGATTTTATTGATGATAAAATTGTTATTATTGTAACCCTTTGCCGGGGTAATAGTGAATGGAAAAGAAGCTACGAGCTAAATTTGCCAACAAGGGCATAAAAAGAATATATATATGAAAAATAGCGTGATATCTCGAACATCAAAAAGAGAATCATAGCTTTACAAAAAGAAAAAAATTGATATGAAAAGAAAATATATATTCGGACCGGCAAAGTGGAATTTTGTAAATCATCACTAAAGGTTTAATTAGGATTATTGGGGATGCAAATCAAAAGCATCAATAAATTGGGTTGAGTGAGAACATCTTCGAGTGAAAACTCAAGCTCTAGGGCGATTCGTTGATGGTTAGTGAGGAGAGAGCCAAAAGCTCACTTTTCATTATCCAAATATACCACACCCGTCCTTAAGCCAAGTTATAACCAAGACCTTAGGATTTCTAACTACTAGATGGAGAAACAATTGAGCTATTAGGTAGTAGGTAAGTGGACCATTGGATGCTGTATTTGGGACCTATGAACAACCTATAGCCATTAACCTGAACTAAGTTATCATCCTCTCCTTCTGGCATTGCGAAATTAATCTGGACTTGAATTTATGGATTGTTGATTACATGTATATTAAGCATATTTGTGCATTATTTCTTGAGCATTACTACATGAGACTTTTTAGATATTTTGCTCTAGGATCATTCATTATGTTCTGTTCTTATTCTCCTCCTACTTCTTCTTCTTGACTACCCTACTGTTCTTTACTTTTATTGTATCGGGACGATACAACTTTGAGTTGGGGGTCTTGATGTCTTCTCATTTGTGATAATATAATATACTTCAGAGACATCATTTTAGGCTTATTTATTAGTTTATAGGTTGATTTTAGCTTAGTTTAGTGCACTTTCCTATTTTGGGTCTTGATTTAGAAACATAATATTTTTAGAGCATATTGGGTTTAATTGTTTATTTAGTGTGAAACTTTAAAGATAATTATGGAGATTAATTAGAGTCCAAGTCAAAGACAACAAGATATGGAAAGATATTTGCATGGAGATTGGAGATAAAGGAAACAAAGGCTAAAAAGATGGAAAAGGAAAAGCTGCCTAAATCTGGGATTCTGCATACACGTCTAAAGATATGCGTTTTACCTAAGAAATAGGCCGGATCTGGTGTTTTCCTTCTAAAGGGTCAAGATAATTCTGTTGCGATTCTTTTGGTATCTTATGGAGCTCAATCCGACCAATAACGAAGAAGATATGCTCAAAACGGTCCAGCAATGTTTATCTTTATTTCCATACGAATTTGAGTTGGACTAGGAGTCCATTACTTTCCTTCTCCTTCAAGAAAACGAATTAGGTCTTCCTATACCCTATAAATAGAGCCTCTTAACACTCCAAAATCATCCTTGGCCAGACCCTAAGGCCAAGAGGAAGCTGCAACACAAGAGAAGAAGTCTGGAAGGAGCTGTGCAACAACTATGTCTCCTTCAACCTCTTATTTTGTAATTCTTTTCTCTTCTCTTCTTAGTATGAATTAATTCCTTTTAGTTTGAGTGTTTAGCATATATGTATGAACCCTAGTTTTGATTGACATCTATCTAATTTGGGAACTTAATGTTTTAAATAGAATTATAGTTTTTATTCTCTGTTTATGTGTTTGGATTTATATTCTGTGTTCTTGTGGAGTGCACCCATATAGAATTACCATCTAGTAATTAGGTCACCATTGACAACGGTGTTTAATTGCATGTTTAGCACATAACGTCTAGTATTAGGTTTGATCTGACAACCCAACCTAGCTAGATAATCACTATGGTTTAGTTCTTGTGACTATTTACCAATTACAGGAAAAGTTTGCTTAGGAAGCCTTATTGACACAGGTAAATCCTATTTTAAACTAATGATAGCGAATTGGGACCGATTAGGGAAATACTACATAATTTACCCTTACATGTTTAGAACGGCAAAACTAGTGGGGATTGCATGCTAATAACTCAAGCTAAACTTTCATACTATCTTCTTTTCTTTTATTTACTTTCTGTCTTTAGTTTAGTAGTTTAGTTTTCTTATTAAAAAAACCAAATAAATATCTATCTTTCTCTTCTTTCTATTTGCGTATTATCTTTCTATCTGTTATATCTGCACTTGATAATTTGCATAAGTCCTCTCTAACTTTCGTCAGTCCCTGAGGAACGAATCTTCTTATCATTAAAACTTACATACGTCCTGTAATACTTGCAGTACTGTGTTAGTTTGGGGTGTGTATTTGCACTTATTTATATCATTATTTTATCACACCTTAGGCCACACCAAGATTATGGAGAGAATGGGGAGTAAAATAATGGTATGGAAGGCGAAAAGTTTGTCTCTTGCTGGTCGGATTACTCTTGCCCAATCGGTGTTAAGCGCTATACCAACCTATCAAATGCAAGTAATGAGATTACCAATTTATGTGTGCGATGAAATTGATTGGATAATTCGTAACTTCATTTGGGGCTCTTCGGAGGATACGAGAAAAATTCATTGGGTCGCTTGGGACCAACTTTGTCAACCGAAATCGAATGGTGGTTTAGGATTCCGAGGTGCGTGGAATTTCAACTTGGCTCTTCTAGCTAAACTAGGCTGGAAAATTATCACGGATCAAGGGGTTGCTTGGGTTAAGATTCTCAAAAAATAAGTTCGAGGAGGGGTGATTGAGATGCCAAATAGTGATGGAACGGAATACAAATGGGTTCATGAAGCATCGGGCAATTTTACTGTGAAATCAACATTTGCGAATATTACGGCGGCGGTCCCTGATGCTTCCTTTAAATGGGGGTGTATTTTGAAAATCAAGGGCCCTCAGACTTTGCGCGTACTGTTATGGAGGTTAACTCGGGATCGTTTACCTACTGCATTTAATCTATTTTGGAGGAATGCTATCGAGTCTTGCGAATGTCGGATATGTGGAGCAGAAGTTGAGGACAGTCGACACGTTTTTCTGACCTGCAAACTTTCGAGAGTTGTATGGTCCGAATTGGGGTTGTGGCGCGAAGAAACAATAGTGGATTCTGCAGAATTGCTGGTGGCGGAAAATTGCACTCAAGTCCCTGCAGGTTCTGTCCAGGCCGCAGGCTGCTCAAGCGGGGTGGCGCTGCAAGATCTAGTTGACGGGAGGAGGCTTCTGTCCGAGGAATTAATGCAGAATCACCGTAACGCTGTGATCACGGAAACAAATTTAAACATCGGATTACAGGTTCAGGCGAGTGAAACGACATGAACAATTATGAAGAAATGGATTGAGAATAACTTAAACTCTAATAAGAACTATGGAAGTATTGAATGGAAGTTGGTTTTTAGCGCGGCGGTGGAGATCATATGGGCAAGACGCAACGAAGCACTGTTCAAACATCCAGGTGCTGCTCCAAGAATGGTTGGGCTAAAACGGGATGTATTAAGATTGGCAAGTGGCATTGTGTCCGCGTGGTGAATGTGATGGAGGGATTATTAAAACAGCGAGAAGCGAGCTAGTAAAATGGGAGAAGCCTATAAATAAACTTAAACTAAACGTGGATGGCTGCTATGATATTGCGAGAGCACGAGCGGGAATTGGGGGCTTATTAAGGGATGAGGAAGGTTCCTTTGTAGCGTGTTTTTACGGTCCATGTATTATGGAATCCTCGGCTTTTTCAGAAAGTTTAGCGCTGCATTACGGATTACAATGGATTGTGAGTCGAGGCATCACTGAATTATATGTCGAAACTGACTCTAGAGATCTTCACGCGCTAGTGAAGGGCGGTGGTAGATCTACGAGTTGGAATTGCCATATAGGACGTGATTGTAGAGAGATTTTGAGGAATTATCCGGGGTTTGAGATTAAGTGTATTTACCGGGAAGCGAATACGTGCGTGGATATGTGGTGTGGCCTAAGGTGTGATAAAAAGATGTATAAAATAAGTGCAAATACACACCCTAAACTAACACTGTACTGCAAGTATTACAGGACGTATGCAAGTTTTAATGATAAGAAGATTCGTTCCTCAGGGACTGACGAAAGTTAGAGAGAACTTATGCAAATTATCAAGTGTAGATATTAAAGATAGATAATAATACGCAAGGAGAAAGAAGAGAAAGATAGATATTTATTTGGTTTTTAATAAGAAAACTAAACTACTAAATTAAAGACAGAAAATAAATAACGGAAAAGAAAAGAAAATAGTATGAACGATATAACTTAGGTTTTACTAGTATGCACTAATCCTTCTAATTCTATCTATTAAATCTAATTCATAAGGGAGAATATTAGCTCTTGGTATACTTAGTCAGGATTCTAAATTCCACTACCTTAGACCTTGAGAGCGACTAAGGGGGCAACGACACAACCAAGAAGTGATTTAAAATAGGGTTATCAAACGCCACTAAGGCCCTAAGCAAATACTGCAATCTTGGTGATATGGTGGTTAAAACAAACCTTAATGACTATCTAGTTAGAAGTATGTTTTGTCAGAACTGCTATCGACACTAGACGTTATGTGGTGGTTCAATAGTTAAACACCCAGTTACGGTGACCATCTAACTACTATTAAGGTAATCCTATACTCGTGCACTAGCAAGGAAAACAGTCATTAAATCAAAACACATAATCAAATATAAAGGTAAGTAGCTAATATCAGATTAAAACATATAATTCCCAAAGAACTTAGATAGAAGAATTAGAATTCATAGATTATACATATGCAAAACCTAAGCTAAGAGAATTAGTTCATACAAAGAAAAGAAGAAGAAAGAATTACAAAATAAGAGGTTGAAGGAGACATAGTTGTTGCACAGCTCCCTCCAGACTTCTTCTCTTGTGTTGCAGCTTCCTCTTGGCCTTAGGGTCTGGCCAAGGATGATTTAAGAGTGTTAAGAGGCTGTATTTATAGGGTATAGGTTGACCTAATTCGTTTCTTGGAGATAACTTCAAGTAATGGGCTCCTGGCCCAACCCAAATTCGTAAGATAAACACTGCTGCGTTGTTTTGAGTGTATCTTCTTCGTTATTGGTCGGATTTTGCTCTATAAGATACCAAAAGAATCGCAACAGAATTATCTAGGCCCTTTAAAAGGAAATTACCAAATTCGGCCTATTTCTTAGGTAAAAACACCAATCTTTGGACGTGTACTGCAGAATCCCAGATTTAGGCAGCTTTTCCTTTTCCTATTTGAACTCAGTTTCCTTCTATCTCCAATTTCCATGCATATCTCTTTCCATAAGTTGTAGTCTTTGACTTGGACTCTAATTAATCTCCATAATTATCTTTAAAGCTTCACACTAAATAAACAATTAAACCCAATATGCTCTAAAAATAATAATTTTACAAATCAAGACCCAAAATAGGAAAGTGCATTAAATTAAGCTAAAATCAACCTATAAACTAATAAATAAGCCTAAAATGATGTCTCAAGAGTGTATTTTACTATCACAAATGAGGAGACATCAAGACCCCCAACTCAAAGTTGTATCGTCCCGATACAATAAAAGTAAAGAACAGTAGGGTAGTCAAGAAGAAGAAGTAGGAGGAGAATAGGAACAGAACACAATGAATGATCCTAGAGCAAAATATCTAAAAAGTCTCATGTAGTAATGCTCAAGAAATAATGCACAAATATGCTTAATATACATGTAATCAACAATCCATAAATTCAAGTTAAGATTAATTTCGCAATGCCAGAAGGAGAGGATGATAACTTAGTTCAGGATAATGGCTATAGGTTGTTCATATGTCCCAAATACAGCATCCAATGGTCCACTTACCTACTACCTAATAGCTCAATTGTTTCTCCATCTAGTAGTTAGAAATCCTAAGGTCTTTGGTCATAACTTGGCTTAAGGACGGGTGTGGTATATTTGGATAATGAAAAGTGAGCTTTTGGCTCTCTCCTCACTAGCCATCAACGAATCGCCCTAGAGCTTGAGTTTTCACTCGAAGATGTTCTCACTCAACCCAATTTATTGATGCTTTTGATGTGCATCCCCAATAATCCCAAATTAAAACCTTTGATGATATAAAATCCACTTTGCCGGTCCGAATATATATTCTCTTTTCAAATCAATTTTTTCTTTTGTATAGCTATGACTCTCTTTTGGTGTTGAGATATCACACTATTTTCTTTTTTTCATATATATATATATATTCTATTTTCTTTTTATGCCCTTGTTGGCAAAATTAGCTCGTAGCTTCTTTTTCATTCACTATTACCCCGGCAAAGGGTTACAATAATAACAATTTCATCATCAATAAAATCACAAAGATAATTCCAAATCCCAATGTTTCCGAATGATGAAACCCACCACCCCAAACTCAAGCTCTAAAACGAGTTGTCTCAGGTTTTGCGATTCGAGTGCGGGTCATATAGATAAGTCCTAAAAACTAAGGGTATGGATTATAATATGGTGTAATAAAGGCTTTAGAAAGGCTCAGAGGGGCTAAGACGGATAAATAACAATAATCAAATAAAAGGGTGAGAAAGTATAAAGGCTTCAAGTGTTTTAATCATGAAAGAACTGCCTTATTCATTTTTCTAACTACCGGATTTTGTTACTTTTTCATTAATAGTTCATAGACAAGTGGGTTTTCAACTAAATTTAAACCTCACGTTCTACACACCAAATAACTATCCCTAAGTTTCAACATACTTCTTAGCATTGCTCATTAACTTTTCTATCTTTTATTTCCTGTTTTCATACATGCAAACTAAACATATTTATTGCATTTTTCAAAAACATACTACCTACTATCATTAACTTAATAAAATCATGCTCAAATAGGTACATTCAAAGATATTCTATGCCTAATTCAACCCAAAAAATTTTAAATTTTATGAAAAACAAAAAGGAAGATGAGGACAACGAATCCCCACCCGCAACTCAAAAATGAGCCGTGTCCCCACGACTCGAAAAAGACTCAAGAAAGAATAAAATTTAAAATTAGCATACATATTGCACATAAAGAAATGGTAGGGAAGAAAGAAAACATACTCTTTGAGGCTATTACCTCGCCTTGTTGATCAGATTAAATTCTAATGTATCTTCTTCACCCAACTTCTTATTCGCTTTTCGTTCAAGACACGTGATCATAATAGGATATTGCATTAAATAACGTCATGGGAGAGATCGAAAATTCGTATCACCTCCTCATAGATCAACTGTGCCACATATTCTTCTTCTCTTCACAAAATACAATTCACAAACAACCCAAAGCATTCCAAATCCCCATGAACCTTCATGTATTCACCTTCAACTTCTTCTTCAAATACTTTCTCATAAGAAAAAGGTAGTTCCTTTAATTGTTGCTTCGGAGAAGCTATCAGGGCCCTTAAAGCTTTCTCTTTTTCTCTTGGTTATAAGGTCTTTGATCTAGAGAGGTCGTGTTGTCTTCTTCACTAAATTTGGAACCTTTTTGCTCATTGAATCAAACACATCATGCTAACCTCTCTTCTCTTGACTTGTTTTACCCTTTGAATTGAAACTAGGACTTTTCTCACTTGATTTCTTCTCAATTAAATCCAATACCTTGATTTCTCTTCATTTCCCATACAGTAGATAATGTTCATGTTCTCGTAATCATCTCAATTGACCCCCAACTCAAAGCTTTAACCACTCTTGAAATTTGAAACTCTTGATTATTGGTTGTACAAGCTTAATTTGGGTTAGGAAAGGTGATTTGATGATTATTCTCTATGTGGGTAAGATGGATTCTTCATGGATTGGCTTGGATTTAAGAAATTGTAGGATGAATTTTTGAAATTTAAGCTTTTGATTCTTGGATTCAAGGTGTTTTGGGATGATATAGGTGGTTGAATCTTCCTTGTAATGATGTGGAGAATGAATTGGATGTGTTTTCATGGTGATTGGGTAGTGTTTTGATGATTGGTGAAGGTTTTTATGAGCTCTAATGGAGTTGGGAGAGTTTTGGGGAAGAAGGAGAAGCTTAAGGATTAAAAAATTCGTAATAGAGCAACCTCCTCACCCTTATAACCTAAAAAACGCGTTTTTTCTCTCTCTCCAGCAGTTCCGGGCGGTATACCGGCCGTGGGGCCCGGTATACCGGAGTTCTGGCTTCGAAATTTTTCGTTTCCGGATCAAACCCGCGGTGGCAACCCGTGGTACGGGTTTTGACCTTGCGGTGCACCGCGGCTAAGGTCCGGTGTACCGCACGTGACAACAACCTCCCCATCAACTAGATCTCGAAAAGTTATGCACTTTAGGCTCAAAAATCACCTGATTCCGATACCCGAGCGCAAAGATATCACTTGCCGAAGTTTTCTCAGATTGTGTCAAATTGTTTTTTTTTTTTTTTTTTTTTTTTTTTGACACAGCTAGTGTGGGCGGTATACCGCGCAAAGGGTCCGGTACACCGCCACATCTGATGCTCCAAAATTTTTGCTCACTGACCTAAACCCGTGGTAGGACCTCGTGGTACGGGTTTTTGGCTCGCGGATTAGGGTTCGGTGCACCGGAGGGTACCCCGCGGTATCTGTAGCTACTTCGTCAAAATACCCGTGGTACTCACCCCGTGGTACGGGTTTTGACCTCGCGGACTATGGCGCGGTGTACCGGAGGGTAGTCTGTGGATTTTTCTTTGCTCCAAAAAAAATTTCCTCGCGTTCCCTAACTCTATTTCTCCAATTCCTACACACCAAAAACACTAATACCTTCCTCAAATATGCAATATCAACTAAAATTAACTAAACTAAATATAAATTAAAAAACCAAAAACGTAAAAACATAAAAGAAATTACGGGTTGTCTCCCGTATAGCACTTTTGTTTAACGTCTTTCAAAGTTAGACGTGTTACCTCGATTAAGGATGACGAAATTTCCACCCTTTGCCTTTATTTCCCACGAACTTTTCAGCTCGATTCTTTATAATCATGGATGGTGCCATCCAAGATTTCGTGGGAATAGGTGGTAACTCAATTCCAAGTGTAGCATTACACTCCTCTGGTAATCCATTCATCTCGAATCTTCGTTTGTTAGAAAGAATGTCCTTCATGAATTGACCGTATTTTGACATTCTTGTGAGAGCTTCTACAAACGGGCTGCTGTTCTTTAATTTGTTCATCATGTCAACGAACTTCTTGAATTCCAGGTCATTGTCCTTTCTGACATGTGAAGGGAATGGTGGAGGAGGACATGTATTGGTTACCACTGGGCTCTCTTTCTTTTCTGGTGTCTTCTCTTGGACACGTTCTTGTTCAACTACCTCTTCGACCTTATCTTCTGTTGCTTCTTCCCCCCTCTGATCTGGAATAGGGACTGGTTCTGGTTCTGGTCTTGTTGGAGGTAGTTGTTTTCCACTTTCTAATTCAACTGCATGACAAACTTTGTTTTCTGGAGCAGTAGTATCACTTTGGAGTTGCCTTTCTGCAGGGATTAGAGTTTCATTCATCATTTGTGACATTCTCTGCAACTTCTCCATAAGCGCATTCTGCGAGTCTTGGGATTCTTGCTGGCGACTCTCTATATTATCAAGTGTTTGCATCAGTCGAGCCAAACTTGAATTCAAACTCGAAGGTTGTTTTTGCTGCATTGAATAAGGAAGTGGTTCTTGATAAGCTTCGTTATAAATTGGCGCTTCTTGATAGATAGGTTGTGGAGGATAATAAGCTTGTGGTCGTGGTTGATAATAATCATCATGATAATGGTTATCATAATGACATGGTTGTTGATCTCCGACCCAATTGTAACTCTGTGGGGGTTGATAGTCAGCGTAATTTCCTTGAGATTGATAATAACCATTATAATAATGGTCTCTTTGATAAGGCATGAAGGAAATTGAGGCTGGATTGTTCATGCAACGTCCCCACGAGTGATCTCTTGCTCCACAACTAGGACATGAAGGTGATGTATGTACTAGATTCCTCTGAGCTAGTTCTCGTAATTCCTCAAGTTGTCGGCTCAACTCCTTGAGCCTTAGAGATTCCATCATGAATTAGCTTCTTCAGGATCTAATAACACGAAACCTTTATCTCCTAATAAATCTGCTTTCGCCTAAAAAAAAATCTGTAGAACAAAAACTAAAAAGAAACGCGTAAAATAGAACTAACTAAAATATAAGCACAAGATAATTGCACAAGGACTAACGATGTAGTCCCCGGCAGCGGCGCCAAAAACTTGGTGTGGCCTAAGGTGTGATAAAAAGATGTATAAAATAAGTGCAAATACACACCCTAAACTAACACTGTACTGCAAGTATTACAGGACGTATGCAAGTTTTAATGATAAGAAGATTCGTTCCTCAGGGACTGACGAAAGTTAGAGAGAACTTATGCAAATTATCAAGTGTAGATATTAAAGATAGATAATAATACGCAAGGAGAAAGAAGAGAAAGATAGATATTTATTTGGTTTTTAATAAGAAAACTAAACTACTAAATTAAAGACAGAAAATAAATAACGGAAAAGAAAAGAAAATAGTATGAACGATATAACTTAGGTTTTACTAGTATGCACTAATCCTTCTAATTCTATCTATTAAATCTAATTCATAAGGGAGAATATTAGCTCTTGGTATACTTAGTCAGGATTCTAAATTCCACTACCTTAGACCTTGAGAGCGACTAAGGGGGCAACGGCACAACCAAGAAGTGATTTAAAATAGGGTTATCAAACGCCACTAAGGCCCTAAGCAAATACTGCAATCTTGGTGATATGGTGGTTAAAACAAACCTTAATGACTATCTAGTTAGAAGTATGTTTTGTCAGAACCGCTATCGACACTAGACGTTATGTGGTGGTTCAATAGTTAAACACCCAATTACGGTGACCATCTAACTACTATTAAGGTAATCCTATACTCGTGCACTAGCAAGGAAAAAAGTCATTAAATCAAAACACATAATCAAATATAAAGGTAAGTAGCTAATATCAGATTAAAACATATAATTCCCAAAGAACTTAGATAGAAGAATTAGAATTCATAGATTATACATATGCAAAACCTAAGCTAAGAGAATTAGTTCATACAAAGAAAAGAAGAAGAAAGAATTACAAAATAAGAGGTTGAAGGAGACATAGTTGTTGCACAGCTCCCTCCAGACTTCTTCTCTTGTGTTGCAGCTTCCTCTTGGCCTTAGGGTCTGGCCAAGGATGATTTAAGAGTGTTAAGAGGCTGTATTTATAGGGTATAGGTTGACCTAATTCGTTTCTTGGAGATAACTTCAAGTAATGGGCTCCTGGCCCAACCCAAATTCGTAAGATAAACACTGCTGCGTTGTTTTGAGTGTATCTTCTTCGTTATTGGTCGGATTTTGCTCTATAAGATACCAAAAGAATCGCAACAGAATTATCTAGGCCCTTTAAAAGGAAATTACCAAATTCGGCCTATTTCTTAGGTAAAAACACCAATCTTTGGACGTGTACTGCAGAATCCCAGATTTAGGCAGCTTTTCCTTTTCCTATTTGAACTCAGTTTCCTTCTATCTCCAATTTCCATGCATATCTCTTTCCATAAGTTGTAGTCTTTGACTTGGACTCTAATTAATCTCCATAATTATCTTTAAAGCTTCACACTAAATAAACAATTAAACCCAATATGCTCTAAAAATAATAATTTTACAAATCAAGACCCAAAATAGGAAAGTGCATTAAATTAAGCTAAAATCAACCTATAAACTAATAAATAAGCCTAAAATGATGTCTCAAGAGTGTATTTTACTATCACAAATGAGGAGACATCAATATGTTAGCTAAAAAAGGTTCAGAAATGAATGAAGAACCTCACATATTGGTGGATCCTCCAGATTACTTATGGCGATATATCACTCGTGATAAGAGTGGGTGCATGGTGCCTAGATTAGTGTTATATCCTCTTTGAGGGTTAGTTGTTCTAATTAGTTCAACTATCGGCTTTTAAAGCCTCAGATGTATGCAAAAAAAAAGAATGTAATATTTTTTTTTTCCCTTTAAATTATAGATGACAGATGTGATGTCCCGTAGCCATGACGGAGATGGAGACGGTCGCGATCCTCCTAGGGGTCCGAACCGTCCTTTACCCGACTGTAACCAACCATCGGGTAATAAAAAATACTAAAACAATTTCAATTGATATAATTTCAATTCATATAAGTAAAATAAGTAATAAATTATTATCAATTTAACAGCTCCTCGAAAAAGACGCCCTCGAGGCGTCACATCTTTAAAATCGGCTTAAGCCACGAAAGAAAAGGTTGGGTGGCCCATACCTGTTCATTTTTCTGTTATCGATGACACTTGGAACTTCGTGTGTGAGTACGGAAAACACGTGTCCCAAGTGGTGGGGTACGCAGTTCGAGAATCGGCGCCTCCATGCTACAAAACATGGGCAAACGTCCCCGACCCTGCTAAAGGGGATATTTTAGTACGAATGCAAGAGTTTTTTTACCTAGAGGAGTGGAGGCGACGAGCGGATTGTGGTGAGATTACGAAGAGATTGAACACGATGCAATCTACGAGCTACAGGCGATGGAAGTCGGATCTAAAGGTCGACTACTACAACACGAATACTACACCCCCGGATGTTCTTCCAGAGATTTGGGCACGAGCGAGAAAGATGTGGGATGACGAGAATGTTCAGGTACAAAAGTTTATTTTTTCTTATCTAAAATAATATTTATAAGTCTTTATTTATTAATTTTCTGAAATAAAATTGTAACAGAGTCAGGCGGAGATAAAAAAACCGAGAGTTGCAGACAGTTCTGAGTAAGACGGGGTCGAGAAACTTATCCCAGACTCGGGAAGTTATTATAGAGGTATAATTTCTAATAATAAAAGTATAATTTATTATTTTATTAATTTAATTTTTAATAAATTATTATTTGTTATTGTGTAGGGGAAGCCGAAGACCGTGAGTAAGGAGCCGTTGACTTTTTCCTACGAGCAAACGCAGGAGGAGATGGAGCTTTCACCTTTAAGTGGCTACTTCGATCACCTTTCTTACGATGCGGCTACAGATACTTGGCGTGACGAGCGTTTACAAAGAGCTAGCGTAAGTTTTTTTATAATTGCTTTAAATTAAATATTTATTTTTAACTTTACTTTTTTATTATTCTAATTTATTTTTAAATTGAAATATAATTACAGGGTGTTTATCGAGAGAAGTTGAAAAAGAAGGTTGTCGAGGCCGGATCCGAGGCTGCTGATGTGTCTGTGCAGGAACAAACCAGTGTCATACTGGAGACTATAATGAAGGTCATTGCCCCACCGAAGACGAAATATTGGGTGCTAACCATTGGTCTGGCTTAAAAAAGAGAACAGACTTCTACATAGCAGGACCCAATAATTTTATTTTTATATTTATATTTAGCTTTTTCACATTTAATGACATTGTTCCTATTTTTTTTTATTGGTTGAAGTACATTGACCATAATTTCACATTAAATGTCACAGTTGACTATTTATTTTATTTTATTATAAATACGAAGATTTAATACATATGTTCCTCATAAACAATATCAAAACAAACAATGTATTCAGTAAGTAAGACACAATTTCTTTGTTTGTTTTTTATATACCTAATTGTTGTAACTTCAACTAATTGTGAAAAAATAGAAATCTACAAAGAGACAGAGACAAGGGCTGTAGAAGTCAAATATGGTAAGAAGGTGCAAACTAATGGTTCTTGTACGGGGTATATTTGTGATTTTAAGTGCCGATATTTTGGGTATATGCATGGTTTTTGTCAAAATGGAGAATGTTGTTGTAATCCCGGGTACTGCCCGTGGCATGTAATATAATGTAAAATTTTATTTGATCAATGATAGGAATCATGTAACAAATGAAATATTGTTTATGATATTACTTTATTTCATGGAACAAACCTACTTTAAAATGGTTCAATGATTTGAAATTATCAATGGCAATCGTAAACCAATATGTTAAGATCATCTTGAAAAATTCTTTATTCAAGAAGATAATCATATTTTGTCTCTCTTCCTTACTTACCTAAATGAAACAATCATGAATATAGATACAATTTTATATATGAGAGTATACAATCTCACCTTTATAATTAATTACACAAACAATTTTTTCCATCATAAACTCTCTCTCTCTCTCTCTCTCTCTCTCTCTCTCTCTCTCTCTCTCTCTCTCTCTCTCTCTCTCTCTCTCTCTCTCTCTCTCTCTCTCTCAAAAACATAGGGACTCAAATTCGCAACTTCGCAAAACATGTGGAATCAACCTCACAAATTCAAAATACAGAGAGACTATAATTCGCAAATTCACAAAAACATAGGGACTCAATTTCGAATAACATAAAGATCTCAAATTCTCAATTTCGCAAATCATAGGGATCTATACTTTCAATTTCAAAAAATCCAAGTAGTTCAAGTGTGAAATTCGCATACCAAAGGGATTAAGAGTGTAAATTTAGCATTAAACAGGGACTAAAAGTGTAAAATCATTCAAACCAGGTTACACAATTAACATATTCTAATAAAACAGAAGTCTCAAGATAACAATTTTGCAAGGACAACAGACTACAAGTATCAATTTCAACAAAACCACATGGAACTTGGAAGAAATCGATTAAAATCACACAAATCAGATAAACCAGGGACCAGAAAGAAAAGATATGAATTCTTTAGGGATCAAAGCCATCAACTTTACCCACTTAATCAAGCATCAAACCCTCATCAATAACTCATCTCTTCATCAACTCCACACCAAAAGCACATGCAACCATAAACAATCCAGAATTACAATTAGAAAACTTCATAAAAAAAATAAAGAAATTGAATTGACAAAATAAACTTACTTGATTACAAAAAGAATACTCAATCTATGACAAAGAGAATCGAATTCCAAAAATATCAATTCCTCACAAACAGAAACATGAGACTCATCAGAAACCCAAACTCTTTTATCAGAAAACTCATAATATTCAATAGATAAGCCTTACATACCCAAAGAGATATAGTATAATTCAAAACCTCAACCATAATCCAACTTTCCAGATTCAAAAATTGATTTAAACAATCTCAAAAGAAATGCATCGGCATATTACACAAACAACCACCACCACCATAACCAACTCTCAAGGCTTATTCAAGCAATTTAAGAAGATAAGAGATATATATTAGAGATACTACTGGATACGAGATAAAGGGGTAATGAATTGGGGGCGGTGGGTTTGGTGAAATACATAAAGACGAGTCTGACGAGAGGGAGGGGGGGGGGGGGGAGTTTGATGGGGTGGTGGGTTTGGTGAGTGTATTAATATTAATGAAAAAAAAGAATATATATATATATATATATATATATATATATATATATATATATATATATATATATATATATATATATATATATATATATAAGGACATCGGTCCGGTCCAGACTGGTCCTTATCCTTAATTTTATTAAGAACCGAACGCTAAGCCAGGACCGGTTCGGTCCGGTCCGTTTCTTTACGGTTGCTTCAGTTCGGTCCCGTTCCTCGAACCGGCCGGTCCGGTCCGGTCTGTAGAACCGGTACGATATCCAGGCTGAGCCACGAAGAAAAGGTTACAAGGGCATATGACACAAATTTTAAAATTCTTGAATACCAAAAATCAAGCTTCTAACATTGTCAAGATTGTGATAAGCCCTACCATCTCTGGTAGTGGTAACCGACTTATCGGCTGCTGCTCCAATATTTGCTTTAATTTCATTATTGGTTCTCCCTTACCAGTGTACTTTTCATTAGTAGTTCCTGAACTGTGCCTCACGGATTCCTCAACTAAGGCTAATGTATCATTTAAGTTCACTCCAATCCCATTATTCACTAATTGGTCAGTGACATCACAAATGACCAGGCCCCTACTACTATTTTGCATAATACTCCCTTCAACCTCCAACATAGCCCCTTTACCCCTTTCTTTATAATTTTTGTTACTATTCCCCCCATTTCCGCCCACCATATTAGTCCTAGTAGCTCCAACCAAGCCTTTTTTTGTCGTAGATATCTCCACCTCCCGAATGGAGGTTAACTGCTTCTTAGACTCAAAGTCAGGGGCTACAATTATCTTGTGCCCCCCCACCCCAATCAAGTCCTACCTTTACCTAATCCCCCTCCATTTTTTTTTTAATTTCCCTCTTGTACTAGTAGTCTCCCTTTCCGGTTCCACATGACTTATATTCGATTCCGGTGAATAGTTCTTACCTTCCTCAATAAATAAATCCCAAACCGCGAGCCTGAGTCCTTACTTGCCCCACCGTGGTACCCATGAGAGTTTTAATTGCTACCATTCTTATTGTTCCCATGACCCCCCGTTTTAACCTTCATCCACTCCCATAGGTCGATTCCACCCTAGCATTACTATGGCGATTTCTCAACTGATCTAGAGCATTAGGATCTCCATTTGTCTCAAGAGATTGGGGAGCATTTGATTTTATGCCGCATTTGTCTTTTTCATGCCCAAAATTTCTTCATTCAAAGCAAACTAAATGGAGACCCTCATATTCAACTAAGCAAACCTCACTGCCAATATGAATTTTGGGTGTTATTGCTTTACCCAAATCCAACTTAACCACAAGCCTCGCGTAATTTTAAAATTCTTGAATACCAAAAATCAAGCTTCTAACATTGTCAAGATTGTGATAAGCCCTACCATGACAGTGGCTGGGATGGGGGTGGACATGAGCTTGTATTACGACGATGACGATGGTGATCGTGTGATGCCAACTTTAGCGAGTACTATACCGCCTTAACCGGGAGAATTTTGCATGTCCATGGTACCAGAATCACAACTGGAAAGTTTAGAAAAAGATGAGCATATGGAGACATAGCCGGAAGGAGCGGATCAGGTAATTCTTTAAACCTCTTGTCTGTTGCTACTAACTCCGTTTTTTTATGTGTACACAAAATAGGAGATTCGGTAGTTGGGGAGGTATTCCCATCCACTAAACATCCTTGTGTGAAATTGCCACGGTGCGGTGGCAGGAAACTTCCAAAGGGTTGTTCGAGAGATCATGCAGATTCATCAATTCGAACAATTCTCCAATTTGATCTCCTATCTTCCTAAGTATTCGCGCCATGTAATTTTGCATTCCCATGTTCGAAACCCAAACCCACGTTGTAGTAGTGTTAATCGAAGCCAAATGTGGTTTAAAGTTAGGTGTCCATTCCCTCACAACTAGGTAGTGGTCAAAAATCAACCACGGTCCCCCAGCTAATGCAAAGTCACAGTCCTCCCTTATTGCAAACTTAACCATGAAATAGCCATAGCCAACGTCCACAAGTTCAATCATGCCTTTCAGATTCCATATTATTTTGACGCCAAATAGCCAAAACATACTTTATAGCCCAATAGTCTAACCACAGCCTTATTACTCCACGACTGTATCCCCTCTATAATTTCATCTCTAGACCTTAATACTTGGGGGAATTCACAATTAGCTACTGGTTCATCATCTTTAATCGAAGCAAAAAATTCAGTATCTGGGCGTTCACATTCTTTCAAGACGTAGACCAAGGGGTTTCTTTGGCGAGCTTATTAATGACTTACGTGGGAAATTGGCAAAATGTAAATGTAATACTTTATCACTAGCAGGACGAATAACTTTAGCTCAAGCAGTTCTAAGCGCCGCACCGATGTATATTATGCAAGTGGAAAAGCTATCGGTATATATTTGTGAGGAGATTGATAAGATAGGGACTTTATTTGGGGTTCCACAGATGATCTTCTTAGGCGTATTCATTGGATAGCATGGAAGGATTTGTGTAGACTGAAGAAGATGGGTGGACTTGGTTTTTGGTATGCGGAGGATATGAATAATGCGCTCCTTGGTAATTAGGTTGGAAGTTAATTCATGATAGGTCTACCTTATGACATATTGTGATGAGACAAATATTTTAAGGGGTCGAAAACTTCCATCCACATTCAACTTAAGACAACCTATCTGCTTAATCCATTTAATCAGTGAGATCTTAGCGGATATGATAACCCCGATGTCACACTCGTTTCCCCAAGCTGACACGAAATCACTTGCAACCTCATAACTTCGTTCTTTACCCCGTTTAGACGAGGAGAGCTATCTAGCTGGCTAAACATTGCTTTATTTCGTCTCACCCATAGAGCGTCCAAACAACAACGCAAAAAATTAATGGCCACTCAACACCTTCAAAAATTAATGTAGAAAAATATTGGTAGAACAATATTTTTTATTAAATAATTTATCCGTTACTAAATCTTTTCAAAATTATTATTTACAAATCAATGGTTTGTTTGTTTGTAAGGTTTAATGAAACTTTTTTTTTTTTTTTTTGTCAAAGTGCATTAAACTTAAAAACGAAATATAGTTCATTACAAATAGAGAGACTCTCAACCAATACCTCTAGGTATTCGCGAGTTGTTTGGGAGCTTAGCGAATTGGTGGGATGGATTATCAATCCAATTACAAGGTAAAATGCCCATAAGCTTTTGCCTTGCAGCCCAATCCGCAAAAACATTGTCTACTCTACTAACAAAGAAGAAAGACACTAATCTATTACAGCAAAAATTACGAATATCCTTAATAAAAATCTTTAGGCGCGCATTTGTAGGATCCTTATTAGATTTCAGCAAATCTACCACCGTTTTGTTGTCGCATAGAACTCGAACATCCCGGCTTTGAAAATTGATTGCTGAACAAAGTCCATTGCGCACTCCTATCAGTTCTGCTTCATCTGGACTGTTGCATAAGAAGGACCAAGCATGGCCATGTATAAGTTTGTTATTTTTATCAAATATAATACTAGCTGAAGAGGCCTCATTATCTTTAAAACATGCATCAGATATTACAATTAGGGATTCTTTATTTAGTTTTTCATTCCATACCTCAGACTTGTTTTTCTTACCTTGAGTATTTGTTCTATCAGGATTTCTTTCTTTTACCTGTTGAGTAGTATTCATTTGATTTTCATGATTTTCCTTTATATTTGGTGAAAATTCTTTAACCTCAGAGATATTCTTATATGAAGATAAGAAGTCATCATAGGTTTTTAGTGATTGTTGTACTACATAAGCTGGATCAGGGATATTACCCTCATATATATATATTTATTCCTTGTTTTCCAAATTTGCCACAACATAATGATGCTTAATTCATATAGATTTCTTCCTTTTACATCATTTTTTGTATTCAACTTTTTCATTTCTATAAACCAATTTTCAAATCTGGCAGTAATTATAGAGTTAGATAGCATTTGTAAAGGTGAAATAAGCCACACTGCTCTTACCCAGGGGCAGTTAAAAACCATATGTTCCAAAGATTCCACCTCTTTTCCACATACATTACATAGAGGGTTTTTGCACATTTTCTCGCAAATTTCAGTTCCTCAGTTGGGATTTTCCTCTTACAGAGTTTCCATACAAAATTCCTTATCTTTGGAGGTATTTTTAGGCTCCATACATCCTTCCAAATAGAATTTGGGGTTATATGTGAGCTAGAAGGTACCTCCTTCTTTAGTTTTTCAGCTTTTATTGTTGCAATTTCCTTTAAATGACCATACATATCTTTTGCAGAGACTTCACCAGTTCTAGAGTTAACCCAGAAGGCATTATCTTCTGTTACAAGATATGGGGTCATTACATTCAAAATTTTGTTTTTTGTTTCTTCATTAAACCATTGTGATAATATTTGGTGATCCCATATATTAGATCCAGGGTGAAAAAAATCAGATACCTTGGTTAAGGGGCAGTGTTCAGGGCATCTTATTTTTTTTATTCCTGGAATCCAGCTATGGTTCCATATGTTTATTGTTTTTCCATCTCCAATTTTCCATATTAATTCATTTTTAAAGCTATTTTTCCTTCAACTATACTTATCCATCCCCATGATGGATTGTACCCCAAGTTTGCATCTATGAAATGAGTTTTTTTAAAGTATAGTCCTTTTAGAGTTCTCGCTAGAAGCGAGTTTGGGTTATTTAGTATTTTCCAGGCATTTCTCGCAAGAAGTGCTATGTTTTTTAAGCGCATTTCTTTAAAGCCCATACCACCTCTATCTTTATTAATGGTCATAGTATCCCACCTTATCCAATGTTGTTTTTTGATATTCTTATTGTTCCACCAGAATTTTGCTATAAGCGAATCTATTTTTTCACAAATACTTATAGGTAGTAGAAAGGCCGACATGGTATAAGCAGGTATAGCTGTAATTACTGATTTAATTAGTGTCTCTTTACCTGCTTCTGATAGAAATATTGTATGCCATTTTTCTATTTTTGTTGTTATATTATCAATCATCCAGTTTAGGGCCTTTACCTTGGATCTACCCCAATCAGCTGGTAGTCCAAGGTACTTCCCCAAATTATTGAGTTTATTCATTCTTAGTATATCAATAATTTCTTTCTTTTTCTCATTTGGGGTATTTTTACAGAACACAACTCCACTTTTATTTAGGTTTATAGTTTGACCAGTTGCATGGCTATATTCATTGAGTATTATATTGAATTGTTCTACATCTTCTTTTTCAGCTTTAATAAAGAATAAGCTGTCATCCGCAAATAATATATGGCTTAATGTGGGGCAATCTTTGTTCATTTTTAACCCTCTTATCATGTTGTTTTTTGTTTTTTCATTAATAAGTGATGTGAGAGCTTGAGTGATTATACAAAATAGGAAAGGGGACAAAGGGTCCCCTTGCCTCAAGCCCTTGTTAGGGTTGTTAATTTGTATTTGTTCACCATTTAACATCACATTATATGAGACTGTAGTAACACACCCCATAATCCATTTTATCCAAATTTCACAAAATCCCATTTTTTTTAGTGCATCTTTTAAGAAATCCCATTCCACATTTTCATAAGCTTTCGCAATATCAGCTTTTACTGCTATATAATGATTGTTTGTTTTTCTTTTTATCTTGAAAAAGTGGCTAACTTCATGAGCTAAAAGGATATTCTCAGTAATTTCTTTTCCTGGTATAAAGGCACATTGTGTATCACTTATTATCTGTGTCATATACTTTTGTAGTCTTTTAACCAAGATTTTAGCCAAACTCTTATAAATTACATTAGAGCAGCTTATTGGCCTATAGTGAGTAATTTTTGATGGTTTTTCTACTTTAGGAATTAAAGTAATTAAAGTTTTATTTATTTGATATAAGTCTCCATTGTTCCAGAGATAATCTGAGATATATCTAAGAATGTCAAATTTCAGAATTTCCCAATATTTTTTATAGAAGTGAACTGGGAATCCATCAGGCCCCGGGGCCTTGTCATTTCCCATATCCCAAAGGGCTTTCTTAACCTCAGACATACTTACAGGTTTAGTGAGGTTTTTATTCATCTCTTCAGTAACACAATTATCCATTGTGTGAATCACAGATGAATAATCTCTTGGCCCTTTTGAGCTAAATATTGTATTAAAATAGTTTTTAATCTCATTTTCGATTTCCTCTTTTTTTTCCATCCATATATTATCATCATTAAGTAAGCTAGTGATTTTATTTCTTTTTCTCCTACTTTTTGTTATAGAGTGAAAGTAGGCTGTATTTCTATCTCCTAGTGCTAGCCATTTAATTCTAGACTTCATTTTCCAATAGGTTTCCTCATCTTTCCATCTTTTTTCCATTCTTGCTACTATATTATTGTATACATCCCAATTAATTGGTTCATTCGAGTTTATCATATTTTTCAGTTCACAATTATCTTTTCTCAGTGCATTTTTTTTCTCTCTTGCCAATTTCTTTGCCCATACAGTAAGTTTGTTAGGCAGTAAGAAAAGTTTTTTATTCATTTTACTAATTCCTTTTCCTCTTAACAGTGTCATTTCCAACCAACTTTTATATATAATATTCACGCATTCCTCATTTTCATTCCAAGTTTTACAAAAGATAAATCTTTTTATCAGAGGTATGTTTTTTTCTTCTTTAAAGAGCACTAGTAATGCATGGTCTGATCCTACAGGTGGTAGAGCTACTACCCATGCATTTGGGAATAAGTTTTCCCACTCTAAATTCATACAGCATCTATCTATGACTTGTTTTATAAGTTCATCTTTTGTTCTTTTGTTTGACCAAGTAAATTTGCAACCTTTTGTACTCAGCTCATTCATTTTTAGTTTTTCTAACCATTTGTTTAGTCTCTCCATATTGTTTTTATTAGGGCCTGATCCTCCTAGCTTTTCACTTGACAATCTATACATATTATAATCTCCAATTATATTCCAGGCTAGGTTGGGAAAGAATCTTTTACATTCTAATATAGCATTCAAAACCTCATCTTTTAGATTATCATAGGATGGTATATACACATAAGTAGTGCAGTATTTTTTTTTATTTTCATCATTGATTATACAGTGGATGTAGTAATCTGTAGCCTCAAGTACTTCAATTTTTAAATTTGATTTGTTAAATAAAGCTAGCCCCCCACTCATTTTCTTAGGGTCAATTATACAAGCAGATTCATAGTTCAAATCAGTGGCAATTTTTTTCACATAAGCAGAAGTATTTTTTGTTTCGGAAAGAAAGATTACCTCAGGGTGATACTGAACAACAGTATCCTTTAGTGTTAGAACTGTCAAGTCAGAGCCCAATCCTTGACAGTTCCAACATATCTGTGTCATTGATCCTCGTGGGATTGATCTGGTTCAATCCCGCAAGACCCTTCAGCTTTTTTCTTACCTTGTTTGTCCCCTTCAACGTTGAAATCTTCAGTTACTTGGTTCTCCATGTTAATTGTACCCATAGCTGGGTTCCACCTTGCTTTCCACATTTTTTGATTTCTTGACTTCTCGCCACGAAGAAGCTGAAGTTCGATCCTCTTTCTTCTATTTTCGTGTTGTCTTGTTCCAACATCTTGGTGTTCTTGTATCTCCTCCATCTTTGCATCTTCATCTTCCTCTTCATCCTCCTTAGTGATTAGCGGTGGTGCGCTTTCCTTTTCTCTTTCTGACTTTACCTTCAATTTAGGGTTTTCTATTTTGTTATTTGGGATATTAGCTTTTGGTTCAGACAGGTCGATGTTATGGATATTCTTATTTTGGGTTTGTAGTTGGGGAGTTGGGCTACTTATGTTATAATCATTTTGGGTTTGTAGTTGGGGATTTGGGCTACTGATGTTAAAATTATTTTGTGGTATATTGAAGCCCACTTTGTTGCTTGCTGATAAGGCTTGGGCCACTTCCTTCTTTTCAATTGACCCAAAAGTTAGCTCCGGCCCATTATCTTCTTTTTGGTTCGGGATTGGGGTTTGTGGGTCCACTTCCGTTTCTTTTTTTATTTGCATATACGCTCCAAATATATTATTTGTTGGTACTGCAATTTTGTCGAAATCCATCCCTACCATTTGTCCTTCAGGTACCATTACCTCCTCGTCCTCTTTTTTGTTTTTTTCTATTTTGTTGTTTTCCATCCGTTTGTCCTTCCTCATAGTACCGAGTTGGACTCGGTTGTCCTTCTGGTGAATCTTCAACTCGGTTACTCCTCTACTCACTGAGTTATCTTCCATTTTTTCAATTTCCATTGCTTTGAAGGTGAAGCTTGTTGATTGTTTTTCCAAAAGTTTGAAATCTCGCTCAATTCCATGAACCCATTTTCCAATTCGTTTTTTTAACTTGTTCTTGTTGTTGCATTCATTCTCCGTATGATCAATCAGACCACATTGAAAGCAGAATTCTCCTAATCTCTCGAATTTAAGTAGACCATTGAGACTTCTAAATTCTGAAATATTGAAGGAGTATGTTGAGTTTAGAGGTTGATTAACGTTCCATTCTACCCTTGCTCTGCAGTAATTGATCTCTTTGAAAGTCGCTACCGGAGGTAATTGGATGTCGAGCACCTTACCATACTTTTTTGCTATCATTTCTACATTATCAGCTGATATGTAATTTCCTGGTAATCCATGGATTTGAATCCAAAAAATAGTGTTATTTTGGTTTTCTATTGATAAGCCTTCATTACATTTCCACTCTTGTATTAAGACATGTTTTCCGGCGAGGTTCCAAGGTCGCTTGTTGAGAATAGTGTTGTAGTCTTCTTCATTATCACAGTTGATTAAGCATGAGTTGAAACCCATTTTTTCAGTGGAGATTTCAGCTTTGAGACCCCATGATTTGTTCATTGTTTTCCTTAGGAAATTGAAGCTAACCGGCTTGTTACTTATTATCTTTGCAAGGAGTTTTGTTTTTTCAAAACTTGAGTAGATTGAGTTTTGAACCGGTTTCAAGATGATTTTGTTTGGCTTCAGTTTGTGTTTTGGATCCATTTTCAGTTTTGGGTTTGAGATATAAGATGAAAGAGCTCAAAGAATTTTTGAAAAAAGGAGAGATGAGAAACAGAGAACAGAACGAGAGGGGAAAAGGAGAGAGAGCGGGAGGGGGGGAGAGTGAAGCGAAAGGGATGAGCAGAAGAGATGAAAAAAGGCAGTAAACTAACCTGAGAACGGATTTTGAGGTTGGAATATGGTAGTGTTTTGGGTTTTTTTCGGTGGTGAGGTTTATATGGTGGTGGTGGTGATGGTGGAGGAGGTGGTGTTGTAAATTTTTTTAGAGAGAAAACCGATCATACCATGGATGTACACTAAAGCAATCCAAATTTGCTTAAGGGCATTACTCGGGCGAATTCAATGAAACTTTACCTATAGGATGAATTATTTATTTAAATATACAATGATTTTTTAAGAAAATTGGTTCATGTAAAAATCATTTACATATATAGTCAACTCCAGTAAAAAAAAAAATTGTTTAAAAATAAACCTGGGTCCCATGTGTAGTGAAACGTCGTCCAAAGACCCCTCAAGAATTTTCCAACCAGAATAAGGTGGATGCATGTTAAACAACGTAAAAGAAAATGTAGTGTATTATTTAGCAAAATTTTATATTTATGCAGTGAATATACATTTGCCTCATCTGCTGAAGATTGGTTAATTATAGACGAGTTTTAATTCTCCAAGCAACTATATATACCGCAATCATATACTAAGCGCTTATTTTCCCTTAAACAATTATCATTCATATTAAATAAATAAACAGGCTTAGCAAAAAAAAGAAAAAATAAACAGAATTCCTCTTATCCTTTTAATCTCTATTCCATTTCAAATTTTAATTCACACTTTCTCTTCAATCCACATATATTTCTCACGGTTTTTTCACACCTTCTTTCTACGATCTTCTTCCTCTTTTATTATTTCTTCCACGGTACATCTTCAAGCTTCAATATCTTAAAGTATGTGTTTTCTGGAAATTTTTTATCGATTAATAATTTTTTATTCTGCAATCTTAAGATTTTTTTTTTTGTTCAAAGACCTAAAAATAGATAGCTATGCTATTTTTTATTATTCAAACACATCCTAAAACACACCTATAGTCCCTTATTTATCAAATTTACCTAAAAACAGATAGCAGTACTATTTTTTATTATTCAAACACATCCTAAAACACATCTATTGTTCCTCATTCAATAAATAATTCAAACAGACAGTTGTTAAATTTTATCTCATTTGTATTTCATTCTTATCTGAATCCAAATTCTTAATTAATTAATTTATTAATTATTCCAATAATTTCCCACAATCATACATAGTTATTTATTTATTGCTAAAAAATAATAATTTAAATGATATTTATATATAGATAACTAATCTAATCATATTATTTCTTAATTATTTTATGATTAAACCATCTATTTTAGATAATATACTTTTAATATTATCAATATTATTCTTTATTTATGATCCTACTCCTTTGATTAGGTACCAATATAAAATTTCGATTATGAATTTTTAATGCAGTTTGATGTGGATAATAACTTAATGGAAAGGTTTTTAATTTATTTTTAAAAGAGAATTGAAGTGGGAACATAAAGAAAGAAAGAGAAAGATGAATGAATCACGTGTAAGTCGTGAAACAACCCATTTCTACCTATTATTATTTATTTCCTTGTTTTCACTGCTCAATTATAAGAGTCCAAATCCATAGTAATAATTAAAGGATAAGAAGAAATTGATTACTCAAATAGGAAAGATAATACTATTAGAAAGTTAAATACATCTCTTCTTATAAGAAGGAAGCGATCGAGTATCTCTAACAGCTCTCAACAACCTCCTCCTATACCAGAAATTACATTTTATTACAAATCATCCTAAATTCATATTGTAACAAACATCGATTGAAAAAATGGATTACTTAGCTGATGAGAGAAAGAGATCAGAGTTTGATCTCCACGAGATGAAGATCGTCTGGGCTGGCTCTCCGATCGCATTTCCAAGCTCGTTGCTAATGATCCTGTAAATCTTATTATTCATTCCACTCTACGATTTCATATTTAATTAGGCCAATTAATTATGCAATTTTCATTCTCAGTGTTGTTAGTATAAAAATTAATTGAATTATGTTGATTTGTTTGGTGCTTCATTCTACCGAAACAAGCTTCCCTTTAAAAATTTCACCTACTTACGACATATTATTTAGTTTATGGGAATCTGTTGTATGCTAACTGTTAGTAATTCATAGTGACTCTGTACTGTAATAATGTGCAGGTAAGCTATAAGGTTGCAGGAATAGCAACTGATCCAGTGCCTGAATTATTGGGTGAAATCAAATCATTCTTTGTCAACCTTTTCAGGAATTCTACATTTTCTCCTCATTTTTGCGATTTTTTCACCTTCTACTCGAATTATCATCACTGTGGACCCAGAGATGACCTCTTTTCGGGTATGATCCCTAATTTTTTAACTTAATTGCACTATTAAGTCCCTTTATTTTTAGCTAACATCACGCTACAATTCAAAAACCAGTCTATTAGGTCAAGTCCTGTTCAAGAATATCCTATTGATTTTGGAGAAAATGATTAAATCATATTGTGTAGATGGATCTTTATAACTTTAATTGTCTTTCAGATTGGTTTAAGGCGCTTATAAATGTTCATGTATTTTGATTTTTTTTTTACTGAGAATAAGTAAATCCTAGCTATTACAACCTCTAGACAGAAAATTGAAAGAGCTAATAACCGGAAAATCCTTCAATCCGGAGAGGTTGATGTTCCTTCTAACACACTTTGCAAGTGCTTCCGCAATTGTGTTATATTCCCTACTTATAAATGCAATTTTCCAAGTTGGAAATGCACCAAACCATCCTCTAATTTTTTCAATGATTTGATTGAGCCTCCTATGTAACCTGGTTTGTTTCTGAATTCCTTGAACAAGTTTAAGGTTATCAGAGTAGAAAGAACTACTCTGAATACCCGTTGATCCTGCCGATCTAAGAGCAAGGAGAAGTAACCACGCTTCTCCTTCAGTTGTGTTGTTGACTCTGCATCAAATTGCATTCTTTTAATTAATGATACCTTCACCATTAACTCTGATCGCAGCGATAGCCGCCGGTTCCCAGCTAGAAATGAAGGATGCATCACTGAACCAAATCATGTCCGACGTGTCGTCGATAGCTGGGTTATTTCTACCTATTATTTTATTACAAAGAAAGAAAGAGAAAGATGAATGAATCACGTGTAAGTCGTGAAACAACCCATTTCTACCTATTATTATTTCTTTCCTTGTTTTCACTGCTCAATTATAAGAGTCCAAATCCATAGTAATAATTAAAGGATAAGAAGAAATTGATTACTCAAATAGGAAAGATAATACTATTAGAAAGTTAAATACATCTCTTCTTATAAGAAGGAAGCGATCGAGTATCTCTAACAGCTCTCAACAACCTCCTCCTATACCAGAAATTACATTTTATTACAAATCATCCTAAATTCATATTGTAACAAACATCGATTGAAAAAATGGATTACTTAGCTGATGAGAGAAAGAGATCAGAGTTTGATCTCCACGAGATGAAGATCGTCTGGGCTGGCTCTCCGATCGCATTTCCAAGCTCGTTGCTAATGATCCTGTAAATCTTATTATTCATTCCACTCTACGATTTCATATTTAATTAGGCCAATTAATTATGCAATTTTCATTCTCAGTGTTGTTAGTATAAAAATTAATTGAATTATGTTGATTTGTTTGGTGCTTCATTCTACCGAAACAAGCTTCCCTTTAAAAATTTCACCTACTTACGACATATTATTTAGTTTATGGGAATCTGTTGTATGCTAACTGTTAGTAATTCATAGTGACTCTGTACTGTAATAATGTGCAGGTAAGCTATAAGGTTGCAGGAATAGCAGCTGATCCAGTGCCTGAATTATTGGGTGAAATCAAATCATTCTTTGTCAACCTTTTCAGGAATTCTACATTTTCTCCTCATTTTTGCGATTTTTTCACCTTCTACTCGAATTATCATCACTGTGGACCCAGAGATGACCTCTTTTCGGGTATGATCCCTAATTTTTTAACTTAATTGCACTATTAAGTCCCTTTATTTTTAGCTAACATCACGCTACAATTCAAAAACCAGTCTATTAGGTCAAGTCCTGTTCAAGAATATCCTATTGATTTTGGAGAAAATGATTAAATCATATTGTGTAGATGGATCTTTATAACTTTAATTGTCTTTCAGATTGGTTTAAGGCGCTTATAAATGTTCATGTATTTTGATTTTTTTTTTACTGAGAATAAGTAAATCCTAGCTATTACAACCTCTAGACAGAAAATTGAAAGAGCTAATAACCGGAAAATCCTTCAATCCGGAGAGGTTGATGTTCCTTCTAACACACTTTGCAAGTGCTTCCGCAATTGTGTTATATTCCCTACTTATAAATGCAATTTTCCAAGTTGGAAATGCACCAAACCATCCTCTAATTTTTTCAATGATTTGATTGAGCCTCCTATGTAACCTGGTTTGTTTCTGAATTCCTTGAACAAGTTTAAGGTTATCAGAGTAGAAAGAACTACTCTGAATACCCGTTGATCCTGCCGATCTAAGAGCAAGGAGAAGTAACCACGCTTCTCCTTCAGTTGTGTTGTTGACTCTGCATCAAATTGCATTCTTTTAATTAATGATACCTTCACCATTAACTCTGATCGCAGCGATAGCCGCCGGTTCCCAGCTAGAAATGAAGGATGCATCACTGAACCAAATCATGTCCGACGTGTCGTCGATAGCTGGGTTATTTCTACCTATTATTTTATTACAAAGAAAGAAAGAGAAAGATGAATGAATCACGTGTAAGTCGTGAAACAACCCATTTCTACCTATTATTATTTCTTTCCTTGTTTTCACTGCTCAATTATAAGAGTCCAAATCCATAGTAATAATTAAAGGATAAGAAGAAATTGATTACTCAAATAGGAAAGATAATACTATTAGAAAGTTAAATACATCTCTTCCTATAAGAAGGAAGCGATCGAGTATCTCTAACAGCTCTCAACAACCTCCTCCTATACCAGAAATTACATTTTATTACAAATCATCCTAAATTCATATTGTAACAAACATCGATTGAAAAAATGGATTACTTAGCTGATGAGAGAAAGAGATCAGAGTTTGATCTCCACGAGATGAAGATCGTCTGGGCTGGCTCTCCGATCGCATTTCCAAGCTCGTTGCTAATGATCCTGTAAATCTTATTATTCATTCCACTCTACGATTTCATATTTAATTAGGCCAATTAATTATGCAATTTTCATTCTCAGTGTTGTTAGTATAAAAATTAATTGAATTATGTTGATTTGTTTGGTGCTTCATTCTACCGAAACAAGCTTCCCTTTAAAAATTTCACCTACTTACGACATATTATTTAGTTTATGGGAATCTGTTGTATGCTAACTGTTAGTAATTCATAGTGACTCTGTACTGTAATAATGTGCAGGTAAGCTATAAGGTTGCAGGAATAGCAGCTGATCCAGTGCCTGAATTATTGGGTGAAATCAAATCATTCTTTGTCAACCTTTTCAGGAATTCTACATTTTCTCCTCATTTTTGCGATTTTTTCACCTTCTACTCGAATTATCATCACTGTGGACCCAGAGATGACCTCTTTTCGGGTATGATCCCTAATTTTTTAACTTAATTGCACTATTAAGTCCCTTTATTTTTAGCTAACATCACGCTACAATTCAAAAACCAGTCTATTAGGTCAAGTCCTGTTCAAGAATATCCTATTGATTTTGGAGAAAATGATAAATCATATTGTGTAGATGGATCTTTATAACTTTAATTGTCTTTCAGATTGGTTTAAGGCGCTTATAAATGTTCATGTATTTTGATTTTTTTTTGATTGAGAATAAGTAAATCCTAGCTATTACAACCTCTAGACAGAAAATTGAAAGAGCTAATAACCGGAAAATCCTTCAATCCGGAGAGGTTGATGTTCCTTCTAACACACTTTGCAAGTGCTTCCGCAATTGTGTTATATTCCCTACTTATAAATGCAATTTTCCAAGTTGGAAATGCACCAAACCATCCTCTAATTTTTTCAATGATTTGATTGAGCCTCCTATGTAACCTGGTTTGTTTCTGAATTCCTTGAACAAGTTTAAGGTTATCAGAGTAGAAAGAACTACTCTGAATACCCGTTGATCCTGCCGATCTAAGAGCAAGGAGAAGTAACCACGCTTCTCCTTCAGTTGTGTTGTTGAATCTGCATCAAATTGCATTCTTTTAATTAATGATACCTTCACCATTAACTCTGATCGCAGCGATAGCCGCCGGTTCCCAGCTAGAAATGAAGGATGCATCACTGAACCAAATCATGTCCGACGTGTCGTCGATAGCTGGGTTATTTCTACCTATTATTTTATTACAAAGAAAGAAAGAGAAAGATGAATGAATCACGTGTAAGTCGTGAAACAACCCATTTCTACCTATTATTATTTCTTTCCTTGTTTTCACTGCTCAATTATAAGAGTCCAAATCCATAGTAATAATTAAAGGATAAGAAGAAATTGATTACTCAAATAGGAAAGATAATACTATTAGAAAGTTAAATACATCTCTTCTTATAAGAAGGAAGCGATCGAGTATCTCTAACAGCTCTCAACAACCTCCTCCTATACCAGAAATTACATTTTATTACAAATCATCCTAAATTCATATTGTAACAAACATCGATTGAAAAAATGGATTACTTAGCTGATGAGAGAAAGAGATCAGAGTTTGATCTCCACGAGATGAAGATCGTCTGGGCTGGCTCTCCGATCGCATTTCCAAGCTCGTTGCTAATGATCCTGTAAATCTTATTATTCATTCCACTCTACGATTTCATATTTAATTAGGCCAATTAATTATGCAATTTTCATTCTCAGTGTTGTTAGTATAAAAATTAATTGAATTATGTTGATTTGTTTGGTGCTTCATTCTACCGAAACAAGCTTCCCTTTAAAAATTTCACCTACTTACGACATATTATTTAGTTTATGGGAATCTGTTGTATGCTAACTGTTAGTAATTCATAGTGACTCTGTACTGTAATAATGTGCAGGTAAGCTATAAGGTTGCAGGAATAGCAGCTGATCCAGTGCCTGAATTATTGGGTGAAATCAAATCATTCTTTGTCAACCTTTTCAGGAATTCTACATTTTCTCCTCATTTTTGCGATTTTTTCACCTTCTACTCGAATTATCATCACTGTGGACCCAGAGATGACCTCTTTTCGGGTATGATCCCTAATTTTTTAACTTAATTGCACTATTAAGTCCCTTTATTTTTAGCTAACATCACGCTACAATTCAAAAACCAGTCTATTAGGTCAAGTCCTGTTCAAGAATATCCTATTGATTTTGGAGAAAATGATTAAATCATATTGTGTAGATGGATCTTTATAACTTTAATTGTCTTTCAGATTGGTTTAAGGCGCTTATAAATGTTCATGTATTTTGATTTTTTTTTTACTGAGAATAAGTAAATCCTAGCTATTACAACCTCTAGACAGAAAATTGAAAGAGCTAATAACCGGAAAATCCTTCAATCCGGAGAGGTTGATGTTCCTTCTAACACACTTTGCAAGTGCTTCCGCAATTGTGTTATATTCCCTACTTATAAATGCAATTTTCCAAGTTGGAAATGCACCAAACCATCCTCTAATTTTTTCAATGATTTGATTGAGCCTCCTATGTAACCTGGTTTGTTTCTGAATTCCTTGAACAAGTTTAAGGTTATCAGAGTAGAAAGAACTACTCTGAATACCCGTTGATCCTGCCGATCTAAGAGCAAGGAGAAGTAACCACGCTTCTCCTTCAGTTGTGTTGTTGACTCTGCATCAAATTGCATTCTTTTAATTAATGATACCTTCACCATTAACTCTGATCGCAGCGATAGCCGCCGGTTCCCAGCTAGAAATGAAGGATGCATCACTGAACCAAATCATGTCCGACGTGTCGTCGATAGCTGGGTTATTTCTACCTATTATTTTATTACAAAGAAAGAAAGAGAAAGATGAATGAATCACGTGTAAGTCGTGAAACAACCCATTTCTACCTATTATTATTTCTTTCCTTGTTTTCACTGCTCAATTATAAGAGTCCAAATCCATAGTAATAATTAAAGGATAAGAAGAAATTGATTACTCAAATAGGAAAGATAATACTATTAGAAAGTTAAATACATCTCTTCCTATAAGAAGGAAGCGATCGAGTATCTCTAACAGCTCTCAACAACCTCCTCCTATACCAGAAATTACATTTTATTACAAATCATCCTAAATTCATATTGTAACAAACATCGATTGAAAAAATGGATTACTTAGCTGATGAGAGAAAGAGATCAGAGTTTGATCTCCACGAGATGAAGATCGTCTGGGCTGGCTCTCCGATCGCATTTCCAAGCTCGTTGCTAATGATCCTGTAAATCTTATTATTCATTCCACTCTACGATTTCATATTTAATTAGGCCAATTAATTATGCAATTTTCATTCTCAGTGTTGTTAGTATAAAAATTAATTGAATTATGTTGATTTGTTTGGTGCTTCATTCTACCGAAACAAGCTTCCCTTTAAAAATTTCACCTACTTACGACATATTATTTAGTTTATGGGAATCTGTTGTATGCTAACTGTTAGTAATTCATAGTGACTCTGTACTGTAATAATGTGCAGGTAAGCTATAAGGTTGCAGGAATAGCAGCTGATCCAGTGCCTGAATTATTGGGTGAAATCAAATCATTCTTTGTCAACCTTTTCAGGAATTCTACATTTTCTCCTCATTTTTGCGATTTTTTCACCTTCTACTCGAATTATCATCACTGTGGACCCAGAGATGACCTCTTTTCGGGTATGATCCCTAATTTTTTAACTTAATTGCACTATTAAGTCCCTTTATTTTTAGCTAACATCACGCTACAATTCAAAAACCAGTCTATTAGGTCAAGTCCTGTTCAAGAATATCCTATTGATTTTGGAGAAAATGATAAATCATATTGTGTAGATGGATCTTTATAACTTTAATTGTCTTTCAGATTGGTTTAAGGCGCTTATAAATGTTCATGTATTTTGATTTTTTTTTGATTGAGAATAAGTAAATCCTAGCTATTACAACCTCTAGACAGAAAATTGAAAGAGCTAATAACCGGAAAATCCTTCAATCCGGAGAGGTTGATGTTCCTTCTAACACACTTTGCAAGTGCTTCCGCAATTGTGTTATATTCCCTACTTATAAATGCAATTTTCCAAGTTGGAAATGCACCAAACCATCCTCTAATTTTTTCAATGATTTGATTGAGCCTCCTATGTAACCTGGTTTGTTTCTGAATTCCTTGAACAAGTTTAAGGTTATCAGAGTAGAAAGAACTACTCTGAATACCCGTTGATCCTGCCGATCTA
Source organism: Nemophila menziesii (assembly GCA_029959085.1). Taxonomy (NCBI): domain Eukaryota; kingdom Viridiplantae; phylum Streptophyta; class Magnoliopsida; order Boraginales; family Hydrophyllaceae; genus Nemophila; species Nemophila menziesii. Next base: position 41,977,509 of record JARWIR010000004.1, on the reverse strand, counting down.
AGAGCAAGGAGAAGTAACCACGCTTCTCCTTCAGTTGTGTTGTTGACTCTGCATCAAATTGCATTCTTTTAATTAATGATACCTTCACCATTAACTCTGATCGCAGCGATAGCCGCCGGTTCCCAGCTAGAAATGAAGGATGCATCACTGAACCAAATCATGTCCGACGTGTCGTCGATAGCTGGGTTATTTCTACCTATTATTTTATTACAAAGAAAGAAAGAGAAAGATGAATGAATCACGTGTAAGTCGTGAAACAACCCATTTCTACCTATTATTATTTCTTTCCTTGTTTTCACTGCTCAATTATAAGAGTCCAAATCCATAGTAATAATTAAAGGATAAGAAGAAATTGATTACTCAAATAGGAAAGATAATACTATTAGAAAGTTAAATACATCTCTTCTTATAAGAAGGAAGCGATCGAGTATCTCTAACAGCTCTCAACAACCTCCTCCTATACCAGAAATTACATTTTATTACAAATCATCCTAAATTCATATTGTAACAAACATCGATTGAAAAAATGGATTACTTAGCTGATGAGAGAAAGAGATCAGAGTTTGATCTCCACGAGATGAAGATCGTCTGGGCTGGCTCTCCGATCGCATTTCCAAGCTCGTTGCTAATGATCCTGTAAATCTTATTATTCATTCCACTCTACGATTTCATATTTAATTAGGCCAATTAATTATGCAATTTTCATTCTCAGTGTTGTTAGTATAAAAATTAATTGAATTATGTTGATTTGTTTGGTGCTTCATTCTACCGAAACAAGCTTCCCTTTAAAAATTTCACCTACTTACGACATATTATTTAGTTTATGGGAATCTGTTGTATGCTAACTGTTAGTAATTCATAGTGACTCTGTACTGTAATAATGTGCAGGTAAGCTATAAGGTTGCAGGAATAGCAGCTGATCCAGTGCCTGAATTATTGGGTGAAATCAAATCATTCTTTGTCAACCTTTTCAGGAATTCTACATTTTCTCCTCATTTTTGCGATTTTTTCACCTTCTACTCGAATTATCATCACTGTGGACCCAGAGATGACCTCTTTTCGGGTATGATCCCTAATTTTTTAACTTAATTGCACTATTAAGTCCCTTTATTTTTAGCTAACATCACGCTACAATTCAAAAACCAGTCTATTAGGTCAAGTCCTGTTCAAGAATATCCTATTGATTTTGGAGAAAATGATAAATCATATTGTGTAGATGGATCTTTATAACTTTAATTGTCTTTCAGATTGGTTTAAGGCGCTTATAAATGTTCATGTATTTTGATTTTTTTTTGACTGAGAATAAGTAAATCCTAGCTATTACAACCTCTAGACAGAAAATTGAAAGAGCTAATAACCGGAAAATCCTTCAATCCGGAGAGGTTGATGTTCCTTCTAACACACTTTGCAAGTGCTTCCGCAATTGTGTTATATTCCCTACTTATAAATGCAATTTTCCAAGTTGGAAATGCACCAAACCATCCTCTAATTTTTTCAATGATTTGATTGAGCCTCCTATGTAACCTGGTTTGTTTCTGAATTCCTTGAACAAGTTTAAGGTTATCAGAGTAGAAAGAACTACTCTGAATACCCGTTGATCCTGCCGATCTAAGAGCAAGGAGAAGTAACCACGCTTCTCCTTCAGTTGTGTTGTTGACTCTGCATCAAATTGCATTCTTTTAATTAATGATACCTTCACCATTAACTCTGATCGCAGCGATAGCCGCCGGTTCCCAGCTAGAAATGAAGGATGCATCACTGAACCAAATCATGTCCGACGTGTCGTCGATAGCTGGGTTATTTCTACCTATTATTTTATTACAAAGAAAGAAAGAGAAAGATGAATGAATCACGTGTAAGTCGTGAAACAACCCATTTCTACCTATTATTATTTCTTTCCTTGTTTTCACTGCTCAATTATAAGAGTCCAAATCCATAGTAATAATTAAAGGATAAGAAGAAATTGATTACTCAAATAGGAAAGATAATACTATTAGAAAGTTAAATACATCTCTTCTTATAAGAAGGAAGCGATCGAGTATCTCTAACAGCTCTCAACAACCTCCTCCTATACCAGAAATTACATTTTATTACAAATCATCCTAAATTCATATTGTAACAAACATCGATTGAAAAAATGGATTACTTAGCTGATGAGAGAAAGAGATCAGAGTTTGATCTCCACGAGATGAAGATCGTCTGGGCTGGCTCTCCGATCGCATTTCCAAGCTCGTTGCTAATGATCCTGTAAATCTTATTATTCATTCCACTCTATGATTTCATATTTAATTAGGCCAATCAATTATGCAATTTTCATTCTCAGTGTTGTTAGTATAAAATTTAATTGAATTATGTTGATTTGTTTGATGCTTCATTCTACCGAAACAAGCTTCCCTTTAAAAATTTCACCTACTTACGACATATTATTTAGTTTATGGGAATCTGTTGTATGCTAACTGTTAGTAATTCATAGTGACTCTGTACTGTAATAATGTGCAGGTAAGCTATAAGGTTGCAGGAATAGCAGCTGATACAGTGCCTGAATTATTGGGTGAAATCAAATCATTCTTTGTCAACCTTTTCAGGAATTCTACATTTTCTCCTCATTTTTAAGATTTTTTCACCTTCTACTCGAATTATCATCACTGTGGACCCAGAGATGACCTCTTTACGGGCATGTAGTTTACCCGAAGATCAAAAAGCCGATTTAGAAAATTCTCAAGTCATACCTTCTAGAAGACTCAATTGTCAACCTTGTTGTGAAGGTTTCTTTTGCCCTCGTGGCATTTCTTGTATGATACGTAAGTATTCCATTATATTACTCTTTTTACACATTTATATAAAAAAAACTCACTTTAAATGAATTATGTAGCTTGTCCGTTAGGTTCTTATTGTCCACTTGCTAAATTAAATAGAAAAACCGGAGTATGTGAACCGTAAGTTACATATTCCATTATCATAATCATTACATTTTAATTTTTAATTTATTTAATTTATTTCAGATACTCTTATCAATTACCTAGTCAATCAAATCATACATGTGGTGGAGCTAATATTTGGGCAGATGTAAGATCTAGTGGCGAAGTATTTTGTTCCGCTGGATCTTATTGTCCTACACCAGTTGAACAAATTCCTTGTAGTAGTGGGTAATATTGTCTTTTTTTAAAATATTTTTTTTATGATGTAATAATACTTTGTGTTTGGTAATTTTCAGGAATTATTGTCCAGCGGGATCCACGTCTGAAAAAGGATGCTTTAAATTAACTTCTTGTGACAAAAAATCATCTAGTCAAAATGTTCATACTTATGGTGGAATGCTTATAGTAAGTAACATGTTTACATGCATTATACAAAAAGTTTAAAAAAACTTTAAAAGGGGCAAAAAAAAGTAACGTATATTATTTACTTTATAGGCGGCTTTGACTACAATTCTTTTGATAATTTATAATTTTTCGGATCATTTAATACACATTCGAGAAAGAAGACGCTCTAAATCTAGAGAAGCGGCTGTACGAACTGTAAAGGAGAAAATTCAAGCTCGAGCTAGATGGAAATCTGCTAAAGATGCTGCAAAAAAACACGCAATTCAATTTTCTCGTTCATTTTCTCGAAAAAAATCTCTATCCGAAACTGATAATAACAAAATATTAAACCAAACAGATATAGAAGGAACAAAATCAAATACACATGAAATCGAACTTGACGTTTCTAATTTCGATAGTTATAATTCAGAATTGGATAATAAAAACATAAAAAAGAAACACGTACTAAAAGAAAGCCAAATGTTCCAATACGCATATAATAGACTAGAGAAAGAAAAAGCGCAACAAGAACAAAACCAAAACTAACATTCTCGGGCGTACTATCAATGGCTACAAATCCTGAAACGAAAAAAAGACCATCAATAGAAATTGCATTTAAGGATTTGACAGTAACTTTAAAGGGTAAAAACAAGCATTTGTTAAGATCTGTAACTGGGAATATTTTACCGGGCCGGATTACAACTGTAATGGGCCCATCTGGGGCTGGGAAAACTACTTTTTTATCGGCTTTAGCGGGAAAAGCTGTGGGATGTAAGATTTCTGGGGTGATTTTGATAAATGGAAAAGATGATTCGATTCATTCTTATAAGAAAATTGTGGGTTTTGTCCCTCAAGATGATATTTTGCATGGAAATTTAACTGTTGAGGAGAATTTATGGTTTAGTGCAAGATGCAGGTATGTTGTATATTTATTATTTAATTTTTTTGATAACCAAACTCAATTCAGTTACATAATTACCCCCTCATAAGATAATTGCACAAAGGTCCTTGCAGTCATATTCTTTAGAAACCCTCAACAACACCTCCAAAAGATCTTTCAAACCATTAAAATTAATTAAATTGTAAAAGAGTCCCTACACAATGAAATATTAATAGAGTAAGCAGGGTAAATCAAATTTCTAGTTGATAAATAATGAAGTTTCATTTTTTTGTTATTCTTCCACACGTGCATTTTAGAGTTTTTCTTTAGTTTTTTTTTGGTCAATATGTGTTTTTACAAAGTTAAATTTTACTTATTATCTAAATGCAATTCATTAACCGTAAAATTACACCTTTTTATTATCTGCGGAACATTTTAGTATCACATAAATCACAAAATCTTAACACCAAATACTTCACTTTAATATTTGTAATTTCTTATAGTGATATCTCCTTTTTTTTTTTTGCTAATTAAACATAAATTTTATTAACAAACCAAACTCAATCAAGTTACATAATTACTCCTCATAAAAGTATAAAAACCCAAACCACCTTTCACACAATCTCAACTATTTAAATTTACAAAAAGGTCCCTCTTCAGCAACCTCAACACACCTCAAAAACCACAAAATCACCAACTTCTTTCATCTGAAATCATAATAATTAATCGAAAAAAATTCTTTGTTCTATCTTATTATGCAATAATTATTCATTTCTTAAAATCATTGAAGACTTTCTGCAGACTTATTAAAGCCAGATAAGGTACTTATTATCGAAAGAGCCATTGATACTTTAGGATTACAAGCAGTACGAAGCTCATTAGTAGGAACAGTTGAAAAACGAGGCATATCTGGAGGTCAAAAAAAGAGAGTAAATGTAGGTCTTGAATTAGTAATGGAACCTTCACTTCTTTTTCTAGATGAACCTACTTCTGGATTGGACAGCTCATCATCTCAATTACTTCTTAGAGCACTTCGAAGAGAAGCTCTTGAAGGTGTAAATATTTGCATGGTTGTTCATCAACCAAGGTAATAATAACACCCCCCTATAGTTTGATAAAAAGGTCAAGAAAACCCTATGGTTTCCCACTCGTGACAACTCATCCATTCTGTACCATTGAGTTGTCATGAGTTGGAAAAATATAAGGGGGTATTTGTCTTTTTTAAAACTTGTAGAGGAGTGTTTGACCTTTTGTCGAACCACATGGGGGGTATTTGGTATTTTTGGAATCTTGTACAACTTTTAAAAGTTATTTTATCAAGCTTTAATTAATTATATAGGGTAACTTTGTTTTCTTTTTTCTATAATAAAATATAGGTTATTTTGTTTAACGTAGGGACTTGTAGTGTATTTAATTAGAATGAATTAATATCAAAGCCTATAGGGGTAATTTTTTCATAATATAGGGACTTATAGTGCAATTTTTGCATGATATAGGGACCTATAGTATAATTAACTAAAAAATAATATAAAATCGGGGGGTTGCGCTATAGGTCCTTTTTTGCAAGAAATGCTCTATAGGTACCTATGTTATGCAAAAATTGCATTATAGATATTTATATTTTGCAGAAATGCACTATAGGTCCTTACATTATGCAAAATAAGTTATATTTTCGAGTCAATTGCACTATAGGTTTCTTATATTATGCAAAAATTGCACTATAAGTCCCTATAGTATGCAAAAATTGCACTATAGGTCCTTATATTTTAAAAAAATCGCACTATAGGTCCCTATATTTTGCACAAATTGCAATATAGGTCCCTATATTTTACAAAGTTGCAGTATAGGTCCTTATATTTTGCAAAAATGCAATGTAGGTCCCTATATTATGCAAAATAAGTTATATTTTTGAATAAATTGCACTATTAGGTCCTTGTAATTTGCAAGAAATGCGCTATAGTTTTACTCATTATTCTCGTTCTTCATTTTTTCTTTCAGCTACACCTTATTCAAAACATTTGACGATTTAGTCCTTTTAGCAAAAGGAGGTTTTACAGTATATCACGGATCAGTAAGAAAAGTCGAAGAATATTTTACTAGTCTTGGTATTAATGTTCCGGAACGTATAAATCCACCTGATTATTACATAGATGTTCTAGAAGGAGTAATTAATCCAACCACAAGTTCTACTGTAAATTATACTGAACTTCCACTTCAATGGATGCTTCGTAATGGCTATAACGTACCACCAGAAATGCAACAGAATGTTGTGGGTCCCACTATTTCTACAAATGACGGATTTAACCCTACTCTTGACGAACAATCTTTTGCTGGTGAAGTATGGCAAGATGTTAAGAGTAACGTAGAGAAACGAAGAGATATTTTACGCCATAATTTTTTGAGATCTACAGATTTGTCTAATAGAAGAACTCCAAATTCTTTTGTGCAATTTAAATACTTCATTGGAAGGTACGCACTATAAGTTTTTATTTTCGTATATTTCCAAAAGGGTCCCTGAACTATAGGCTAATTATGTCTCGTTCCCCGCATCAATTTTCGTAAGGGGCAATTATAAATATAGGCCCAAACAACCTATGACTTAACAATAAAAGTCCCCACTACTAACTATCCATTACAACCCCAACTAAACAACCGAAAAACCCCAAAAAGCCCTCTTCCTATCTCTTTATTACTGTGAATAACAAATCTAAAACAGAACCCATATAGCGTCACGAAACTCACATTCACTTCTTACCACCGTTCTCTCTCATCTCTTTACTCTTCTCTCTCTTCACAAAAAACTCGCCGCTCTTCTCCCCTCATAAAACCATCACCACTGTTGGACCACTCTCCACCATCATCTCCAACACCTTGCCATCTCTCCACCATCCACCATCTGTTGCAGAAGAGAACACCACCATCTCCACCGTTTGTTGCAGCCGAAGAGAACCGCCTCCATCACCAACAAACCGGAGAAACTCACCATCAAGAAATCCTGCCGCTTTCCTGCAGATCTGGATCCACCACGAAGCTTTGAGCCAACGTTCCAGCAGAAGAAACCCGTCTTGTTCACAAGTCTCAGATCTGCAAAAACACCCCTCAACAACACCATCTTCACGATTCTCAGGTCTGCAACAATATCCCTCAACATTACCATCTTCAGGAGTTTCAGATCTGCAACATCACTATCAAGTAAATCCTTCTGACCATACGAACTGGGTACAACCCCAGTGGGTACATCTTCAACACTACCGCAGACCCGCCACCACTGCACTGTCGTCGCTGCTGTTAATCTCGCCAGCACAACTGTTGCACCACCAACAGATCCACTGCCATCTACACCATCTCTTCATCTTCATGACCATCGATCTGGACCAGATTCACATTGCAAATGGGTACAGACCCGGGTGGGTGAGTCTCAGTTCCGCCACCACTGCTGTCTTTCATGCCGAACTGGGAATAGCCCCTTTCAGAGTGAAAATATTTCTATTTTGTTTTTTTGTTCAAACAGGGTCATGGGTACAGCCCCATCGAGGTCTATTGTCCATATATCTTTAGAATGGGTCATGGGTACAACCCGTCTTGGTCTATTCTCCATCTTTCAGATGTAATGGGTACAGCCCCTTGACCTCTCTGCCATTCACCACCATTAAGCCCCAAAATGCTATTTTCCCAGGTAGGTACAGCCCCATCTAGTTGTTTTTTTAACTCGTGCTGCACTGTCTTTTTTGTTTTTCTTTTTGTTTATTATTTATTTAAATTGTTCCTCTCTTTTTTGCAGGTGCGTGTCTGGGTACAGCCCCACATCACCCAGTTCGGCGTTCACGCAGCAGTAAAGTCGCTCACCAGCGCCATTTCAGATCGGGCAATGTGCACGTTTCCATGAGACTGTATTTCTTCAAGGACTTAATGCTTTGCTATTGCTTCTGTTCACGTACCCGTTACACTATATGTCGCAATGTACACGTTCCCATTAGACCGTATTTCATATTGTACACGTACCCATCTAGTTGTTGTTCGAGATGGGTCTGTACCCATATAGACTTTTACCTGGACAACCCATTGAAGGACTTAATAAAATTTAATACACTAAAACAAAATTTAAAAAAAAAATACACATCTGAATGAAAACAAGTGGAGCGTAAAATGGGTCTGTACCCAGTTAACCCCGTTGTACGCGTACCCATGACGAAGTTAACTATCCTTAGGGGTAAGAAGGTAATGTTGAGTAACTAAAACACCAACTAAGGACTTAATAAGAAGATCTAACTAAGTAGGACATAAAAAATAAGTTTTGAAAAAATTGGGATTCAATTTGTAATTTCCTCTTTTCGTAATAGGAAAAATTCCCCAAATTTGTTTAATTAATTTAAACTCGATTAATATTATAATTTTTCCGATCAATTTTTTTTTAATTAATATTCTAATTTTTCCGACCCAAAAAAAAAAATTTAATTTAATATTCTAATTTTTCCGACCAAAAAAAAATTTAAAATTAATATTCTAATTTTCATATATATATATATTTCAGGTTAAGTAAACAAAGATTACGTGAAGCCAGAATTCAAGCGATAGATTATTTAATTTTATTTCTCGCTGGAGCATGTTTGGGTTCGATACTTAAAATGAGTGACGAATCTTTTGGCGCACCTGGATATACATACACAATCATCGCCGTTTGTAAGTTTTTTCAAAAAAAAAATAAAAGAAATAAATATTATTTTTTAATATTTTAATTATTTCAGCGCTGTTATGCAAAATTGCGGCTTTAAGAACATTTGCATTGGATAGATTACAATATAGAAGAGAAACTGCATCTGGAATTAGCAGTTTTGCGCATTTTATTTCAAAAGATACGATGGATCATTTTAATACGTTAATTAAGCCTTTGGTTTATTTATCAATGTATTATTTCTTCAGTAATCCAAGATCTTCATTTCTAGATAATTACATTGTTTTGTTATGTCTAGTGTATTGTGTGACTGGGATAGCTTATGTATTAGCTATTTTCCTCGAGCCTGGTCCTTCACAATTGGTAAGTACTGTAGGGGTATTTTTGACCTTTTGTATTAGAGTTTGTGTTACTAAAAAGTTTTTTTTTGACTTTATGTAGTGTTCTGTACTTCTTCCGGTAGTTTTGACTTTACTTGCGACTCAAACAAATACTAGTGAATTGGTGAAAATTATCGCGAAGTTATGTTATCCAAAGTGGGCCCTAGAGGCATTTGTTATTGCAAATGCAGAAAGGTATGTTTTGCACTATTGGTCCCTATATTATTTTAGTTGATTGCACTAACTAGTGAAGTTTTTGTTTTAGGTACTATGGTGTGTGGATCATAACTCGTTGTGGGGTCCTCTTGAAAACAAGCTATAGTCTTCATCATTGGATGCTTTGTCTATCTATTCTTGTCCTAATTGGTATAGCTACACGTGGGATAGCTTTTATTGGCATGACAACATTACAAAAGAAGTGAGTTTTTTACAAAAAAATTTTTTTTTGTAAAAAGTGAGCAGATTATGCAAATATTTATGGAGTCTTGTAAATTCGGAACAGTTAAAGCACGGTCTCTAATGTTTTAATTTTGTATTCATAGATTTATTCCCATGTTATGAATTTTGTTGTGTTAGTGTAAAAATGAATTGGTTAAAAAACTTGTAATGGTAAATAGTATTTTGAATTCATCTTTATAGCTATTATATTCATAAATTCAATAACTTTTTGTGACCAATTTCTTAATTGGACATTACTTAATTGCAAATTTCTTTGTTGCCCAATGCATAACTCTTTTTCTTTATAAAGAATGCATAATTAATTAAGTAAAAGGGAACAATAGTGCCATTTCTTTGTTTGCGTCTAAGTAAACTGTAATAAACAAACAAACAAGAACCTTCTCTAGAAGTAATAAGAACATGGTCATTTGAGTCCAATTGAAGATTTCATTATATATCTAGTTGATTCCATATTAGAAAGAGCCAATTAGAGATTAATGCCTATTAAAAAACTTATTTAAAAAAAAGTGTCTGTAATAAGATTTTTTATAGAAAAATGCCCCATCCCAAACTACCCTTATAATTAACAATTAAAATTAAGAAATTAGAAAAAAACAAAACAAAAACTAATAAACACACGCGCGCGTCCGTGAATTTTTTTTAAAATCGTCATAACTAATTCTAAAAAAATCAAAAAAAAACAAAAAAATAAAAAATTTATATATTTGGATAAAACAGATTAATATTTACGTCTACAATTTTTTTCAGAATTTTTTGAATTTTTTGATTTTTTTGAATTTTTTTAATTCGCAGAACATGGAATTCCATGTTATAAACATGCAAAACATGGAATTCCATGTTTTAATATAAGAAATTTGTTTCCCGCAGACACGAAATTCACTATTTAAAACATGGAATTCCATGTTCTGCGAATTAAAAAAATTTAAAAAAATCAAAAAAACCGAAAAATTCAGAAAACTCCGAAAAAAATCATAGACGTAAATATTAAGGGGTAATTAGAGATAAATGTCTCCTTAATGATGTCTTTAATTTTTTTAAGCCTCTAATTTTCTTATTTAGAGATAAATGCCTAATAGAACAATTATTTATAGAAAACATCCCCTTTATATTTTTTATACCTATACTATCCTTATTATTAAATATATTATTTTATTTTAATTCAATATTTATTTTTAAATCTTAAACAAATAATAGGGTATTTCCACCACCACCACCACCACCACAACCATCACCACCTCCACCATCACAACCACCACCACCACCACTACAACCACCACAACCATCACCACCTCCACCACCACCACCACCTACTACTAATTTCATCACACGCGCGCGTCCGTGGATTTTTTTTAAAATCGCCATAACTAATTCAAAAAAATTCAGAAAAATCGAAAAAAAATCATATTTAAATAAATCAAATTAATATTTGGGGTAATTAGAGATAAATGCCTTTTTAATGATGTCTTTAATTTTTTTAAGCCTCTAATTTTCTTATTTAGAGATAAATGCCTAATAGAACAATTATTTATAGAAAACATCCCCTTTATATTTTTTATACCTATACTATCCTTATTATTAAATATATTATTTTATTTTTAATACAATTTTTATTTTTAAATCTTAAACAAATAATAGGGTATTTCCACCACCTCCACCACCACACTACCACCACCACCACGACCACCACGACCACCACCACCACTACCACCACCGCATCCACCATCATAACCACCACCACCACCACTACAGCCACCACAACCATCACCACCTCCACCACCACCACCTACTACTAATTTCATCACACGCGCGCGTCCGTGAAATTTTTTAAAAATCGCCATAACTAATTCAAAAAAAATCAGAAAAATCGAAAAAAATCATATTTGGATAAATCAAATTAATATTTACGTCTATGATTTTTTTCGGAATTTTCTGAATTTTTTATTTTTTTGATTTTTTTTAATTTTTTAATTCGCAGAACATGGAATTCCATGTTTTAAACATGGAATTCCATGTTTTAAACAGTGAAGTTCGTGTCTGCGGAAAACAAATTCCATATATCAAAACATGGAATTCCATGTTTAAAACATGGAATTCCATGTTTCCGTGTTTTAAACATGGAATTCCATGTTTAAAACATGGAATTCCATTTTCTGCGAATTAAAAAATTCAAAAAAATTCAAAAAATCAAAAAATTCAAAAAATTCTGAAAAAATCATATACGTAAATATTAATTTGCTTTATCCAAATATATAAATTTTTTATTTTTTTGATTTTTTTAGAATTAGTTATGACGATTTTAAAAAAATTTCACGGACGCGCGCGTGTGATTATTAGTTTTTGTTTTGTTTTTTTTCTACTTTTTTTTTTAATTGTTAATTAAAAGGGTAGTTTGGGATGAGGCATTTTTCTATAAAAAATCTTATTCTAGGCACCTTTTTTTAAATAAGTTTTTTAATAGGCATTAATCTCTAATTGGCTCTATTAGAAGAGCAAACTAATATATAATTTTAAAAACATAAACATTGACAATAAAATCTCAAATCCCATATATGACATCAAATGCCTCTTGGATATCGTCTGCTAGATCCTTCATCGCTTCTTTCAATTTCATCACCATTTCTTCAAAATTCATCAACATGAGATACTTATCAACAGCCTCTCCAATTCCAATAGACAAAGAAGTATCTCCTAGCTCTTGAATCGCCTCTTCACAAGTCTGTAAAGTTGCATCGGCTCTCTCAAGAAGGTTAAAGGCTTGTTCAATAAGAGTAAAAGAAGTAAACAGTGGATCCATGAGGTAGAGGGTGAGCTTTATCTGTGATGATTTTGATTTGATGAATTTCTCAAGAGAAGAAACATCAATTTATAGGCTAAGGGGCGGAACGGTCAAACATTTTTTTAATTCGAGATTTCATAATTATTCATTAATGTGCTAAAAAAAATACGCGTATTCACCTATCAAATCTCGATCATTTATGATTATTAAAAAATTTCCGCGTCAACATAATTAACTTAATCCCTACTTATTGAATTAAAGTTTTTTTTGATATTACTAATTTATGAAATATTTTGAGCAGCAAGTCAGACCAAAAGAATAAACGAAAGAATATGGATCAAAAGGAGGATACATAGTTTACCTCAGTCGAGGGCTTTTATTACTCCTCAAACCAAGGCCTAAGCCCAACCCCATGCCGAATCTTCCAAGCACGACCAATGTGTTAGGCTTAAAGATAATTAATTTGGTGTATTATAAGTTTAGAGATAATTATTTTAGATATGTATAGAGGAGACTTATATAGGATAACTTTTCCAGAAATGAGTTGTAGCTATCAAAAGATTAGATGTTCTTGATCTTAAGGGTTGTATGGATACAATGATCATGTAAGTCAGTATACTTTGATATACTATGTGTGCGGGTCTATCATGACTATGTATCTCTTGTAAGTTGGGTATACTGCTTAATTGATCACACTATGTACCTACAAAATAGAATGTATGTGGTATCCACTTTCCATAGTAGGTTGTATTGATTAACCTCGTTCTGGCAGATAATATGTGGTATAACTTATTTAGGTATTATTTATTTCAAACCAGATGCTTAAAAGATAACAAATTATATCAGTTACGGTGGATTGAAGTGATAACTATGCATAATATATACTTAACAGTCTACTGGTAAGATACTAGATGGGTAATTTGGTCAATATTCCAACTTGGTAGGTTGAGGACAAGGATAGTTTAAATTTTACCCTTTATATATACAATATTTACCCGTAAGATTCCAACAGTGTTTCAATAGTGGATTGTTATACAAATTTTGGTTGGATAATAGCTTTATCCTTATATACTGAAAAGTTAGGGGTAGATATATCTTTTATTCATTCTCTGGAAGTTAAGTTAATTTCTGCTGCTTTAACTTTATTAGAGTTTCCATAAATAGATTACAATGAAAAAAATATAGAAAAAAAATTCAATATTACTTTAATATATATAAGAAAATAAATTTCTATTATTTCTTATTTTAAATAGAATAATAATTAAAAGAAGCCTAAACCATGAACCTTGAACCATAAAATCTTGGAAACATGAGTCATAGATCTTAATTCAAAATCAATAAGAAAAAAACGAGCATTGATCAAATAAAAATAAAATAACAGAAAAAACTGCAAATGTGATTGAACCCACGTCTATCCAAAGCTAATTGTTTCAATAAAATATAGACATCAACGTTAAGAGAGTATAACGTGATCATTGGGCGTGCTTAGTGAGAAATTTCTTAGAAAAAAAATCTAAACTCATTATGTTACATGTTTGGTTAAAAGTATGAAAGAGGTTCTAGACTACTTACAAAATTAATATATATATATATATATACAAAACAGATCTTTTCAACGACACAAAAGAGAGGCTAAGTTCATACTAACTCCATTAAACTAGTTTCTACCTTTACTTCTATATATTTGGATTTTTAATGGCATATCTTATTCAATTTCATGAAAAACTTAATAGAATCTGAATCACTCATTAGCCTTGGTGAAATGTATTCTCAACATGAATTGGTTAAAGGAATTCAAATCAATAGGAACTGCCCGTATCTCACCTTCTTTTTGCGGATGACTCTCTTTTCTTTATTACTATAGATATAACTAACATTAGAACTTTTAAAGAATGTCTTAACATCTGTTGCTCAGGATCAGGACAGAGGGTTAATCTCAATAAACCAGTCGTCGTCCTTACCAAGGAAAACCCTAAAGATAAAAGGGAAGCTCTAGTGTCAGGGGATCAATATCAAAGAAACTGAGGATCTAGGGAATTATCTCGGAATTACATTTTGTCATAAACGATCAAAGGTGGAGTCATTATTCAAACACACTGAGGAATGGAAGCCTAAGCTACTCTCTGAGGGAGGCAAGGAAGTCCTGATCAAAGCAATTCTCCAAGCTATTCCTAACTATTATATGCCAATCTTTTCTTTTCCTATAAGTTCTTGTAATAAACTCATTTCAGCTATCTCTAACTTTTGGTGGAATTCAGGAGAAAAGAACATAATACATTGGATGGTTTGGGGAAAAACTTGCAGTTGGCAAACTTATAGGAGGGCTCAGATTCAAAGACTTTAAAAAAATGAATACAACTCTCTTAGCCACTCAGGCATGGAGAATCGAAAAATACGGAAACATTGTCCGCTAGACTTCTAAAGGGGATTTACTTTCATAATAATGAATTCTTAAAAGTTAAACTTAGACAAAGTCGAACTTGGAGCTGGCCGAGCATTATATAAGGAAGAGACTTTATAAAAAAATATGGGATATATCAAATTAGCAATGGAGACAATATCAATATATGGAATGATAGATGGCTAGATACGGAATGGAAGATGGAAAAACCTCAAGCATGTGATCTTGAAAAGGTGAGTCAACTTTTTTACCCCAATACTAGAAAATAGAATTTGAAAATATTAGACAATATTTTCCCCCAAACCTACCATCCCTTCGATTACTATGTTACATATTTTTGAAACTAATTACAAAGATAGATTTACATGGCCCTTCTCCAAAGAAGAGGAATATAACACAAAAACAGGGTATAAGAAACTTATTGAAGAACATGTTGTTAATCAGCCTCAATCAATTAAAGATCCTGAAAGATATAACTCAATTATCTGGAAAATTATTTGGAGTTCTAATATACCAAAAAAATAAGATCTTTGTATGGAAATCTTGCAATAACGCGATACCCACGAAAAAGAATTTATATAACAGAAGATGCTTAGATTCATACGAATGTATTTGGTGCCTAAATTTATCAGACACTGTAGAACACCTTCAATTGACATGCCACATTTGTAAAGAAATTTGGGCATGCACATCACTACAGATTAGAATGGGGGAAGATGGATCCATTAATCTTTCGGATTGGATCATTAGAACAATAGAAAATTACGCAGAAGGCGGATGAGATAAAAAGGTAATACTCGATTATATCATGATCTGCATATGGAATATGTGGAAAGTAAAGATGAAAGATCTCCATGAAAACACAAAAGTTGAAGGAGACAGGACAATATATAATACTAATAAGCTGACGAATGAGTTACATGGAATAGACTGGAAACATATTAATAACACTACTAATATATTTCAAATCAAAAATAGGATGACCAAAACACCCAAGAAGAGAATGGTATAGACATCATACTAAAATGTGATGCCTCTTTTAATCAAAAGTATGAACCGATATGAATCAGGATAGTTTTAATTCATAAAAGATTAGGGAACCTGGAGAATATTACAATGGATATCATTTGCGAATCAGCATTGGAAGGAGAAGCCTTGGCAGTTCTCAAAGCGGTAGAAAAATATGAAGACTTCCCTAAAGAAAACAAGCTCATCTTCTCCGATAACCTTGAAATAATTCACAGTATAAGGCAGGTGTCAGTTGCGAGCTGGAAAATCCAACTGATCATCAAGAGGGTCACTGATAAAGCTGTTGAGTTTGGGCCTATCTTATTTCAATATCTTAATAGGAAGCTCAATTTTCAAGTGGATAAGCTCTTGACGGAAGCTAGGCACGGGGCCGAGTCGTACTCTACGATCGACTTCTCTTGAATTAGCTCATAATATCAGTAGGACAGGGATTGGTTAGCAATACCTGTATCCTTTCTTTTTGTATCATATGATAGTAGTACTTCTTACTTTTTATCTTTGCTTTATTTCTTTGGTGCTTAGGCACCTTTAAATGTCAAAAAAAAAAATAAACAAAACAAAAAATCCTTATATTACAATTATCATAATCTCTCATTCACCTTCTCAATTGCTTTCTCATATCCAACACTGTCGCCATTAGGGATGGCAACGGTTCGGTTAACCGCAAAAAACCCAGAAACCGTAACCGAAACCGTTTAAGTTAGAAAAAACCATAACCGAAACCGAAACCGTTTAGGAATGAAAATCTAAAACCATAACCGAAACCGATTAAAGTAAAAAAACCGTGCAAAAAACCGAACCGAACCGTTTAGCATGGACATATAAAATTAATTAAAAATAACTAAAAACTCTTAAATATTCGATATACATAACCATATAATCCTATTCATCACCAAAAAATATTAAAGCAAAAAAAAATTGCAATGGAGTTTCAACAAAAATCGCATAAAAATACTACGTGTAGAATTCATCTACAAACGATATCTTCTTCTTCCACCGTACACGCTTTAAGATAGTCCGATGCTATATTTTTGCCTACATAATCCAAAAATAAAATTAATAATGATAAAATAAATTGATAAAAGTATAATTTTAGATATATATATATATATATATATATAATAGTTCTGTAAATTAATAAAATTTTAGATATGTAACAATATATTTTTATTACATTTATTAGAATTAGTTTTTATAAAAGCTAATTTATTTTTCAAATTAAACTAACTACATGTTAAAAGTTAGTACTGGTCTTCTTGGACTTTTGGTCTTCTTGGACTCTTGGGCTGTTTAAGAATATAAATATTAGATTTTAAAAGTGAGCAGAATGTATTTAGAATAAATATATTATATCTTATATATTATATATTAAATAAAACGGTTTTCGGTTTATTCGGATTTTTTTTTTAAAACAAACCCATAACCATACGGTTTTAACCACGGTTACAATTTTTAAAACCATAACCTCATAATTATAACCACGGTTACATAAACGGTTTTTTAATCGGTTCGGTTTCTATCGGTTTCGGTTTAAAACCCGAACCGCTGCCATCCCTAGTCGCCATCACTAACACCTTTCATTTTATCCATCACCAAATGAGTTTTTCACATAACAATTTTTTTATTTAATTAGTAAAAACCAAAATACTTTTTTCAAGTACTTATTTTGCCCACTTTTATTTGTCCTTCTTTCTAAAAAGAGATATTCAACAATATTTGTCATTTTACATTATCAAGACATTTTTTTCCCAATTTTTCCAATATCACCCTTAAATAATTAGTTAAAAAAATGGTGCAATAAATGACTTTATAATTAATGAACAGGAATAATATAGTAAAAAGAGGGTGTATTTTAATGTCTTTTTTAATTTTTGTGTCATAAAAAGTAGAACAAATAAAAGTAGACAGAGAAAGTACCATATAGTAAAGCTTTACTCACCCTGTCCCAAAAATAATGTCATACTTACTAAAAATAGCGTCCCAAAAATAATGTCCACTTAGAATTTCAAGACACTTTATCTCTCTTTTCGTTTGACAAAAAAAATCTCTCTTTTTTCTATTATTACTCTTATTAAAAAAAAATTAAATTTATGTTTCCAATGAATATTTAAAATATCAAAACACTTTATTAGAAATATTTTAATAATAATAGAGGTAATAAATGTATTTCTTAATTTATGTGAAAAACTAAATAAATATTATTTTTGAGACAGAGGGAATAATACATAAAATTTATATTAAATAATAAAACGGTCAAAAGTCGGCCATCTAATCCCTAGAAACTAGCTTACATAATACTACTCTCTCTGTCCATCAATGTTTGTTACAATTTTTAAAAATAGATGTCCAAAAAAAGGTTATCCATTTAAGATACTAAGAAACTTTTTTACATATTCTACCAATTTTATCCTTATTTCATATTCAAAATCTTATCATCATTAAATTTATATACCTAATTGGTTGAAGGTAGTTTAGTAAAAATAAAAGAAATTAATTGTTTCTTAATTTGTATGAAAAAATAGTATGACAAAGATGGACGGAAAAAATATGTTTTTTAATTTCTTATTACACCTGAACGAACTACCATGTAAGCTCACTTTTTTTTTAATTATATCACTTGACTTTTTTCTTTTTGGACGGACTACTTTTTTTTTTATTCCTTTCTTTTTCTTTTTGGACTAAATTTATTTTCCTTTCAAGTAAGACATGATTCTTACAATAATTAATCTTTATTTATTTTATTTTTTAAAAAAGAAACTTTTCACTAATTTAATCTACATAGATTAAAGTAAAAATTTAAGTTAGACAAATTAAAGGTAATAAATAATAAAGATTTTTTTGGAAAAAAAAGAATAATAATATTGCTATTACAGTTTAGCTTCCTTATTATAGGATTTAATCCGATATACTTATATACATTTAAAATACTCAAGTACATCTCATATAATATTTAAAACTCTTCCTTCTTGACATTAACGATTAATTTTTTTAGCATAACCATTATATATTTTATAATTGGTAATATTTTAAATACCTTTTATATATGTCAATTTTTACTTTTTTCTTTCTTACTTTTATAATTTAAATATAAACATTATTAAAATAAGCGATAATTCCCAATTAATTACAATTCCACAAGTTTCATTCCTAAAAAAAAAGGAGCAAATTACTTTCTACTTACTCACTAATTAAAAACTTAAATCCCAATTAAACACATTGTCATGTTTACCTTCTATTATTGCCCTTAAATCCCAATAATAGTGGTGGTCCTTTGTGTGTTCTGAAAATAAATGCAAATGCTAATCGAACCACAACCGCAAGTGTACGGTTGTCCCAAGTAGTATTTCTGATAATACAGATTCGTTCCAAGGACGGAATGGTTGATCACAATGTCTAGCAAATAGTGATTGATGCACTTATGAAAATAAAAGACAATAATATATTTGTTTGGTTTTTGTTATAAGACTAATGAATGAAAGACAAATATTAAATTGCAAGTAAAAGCTAAAACGCAAGTAAAATAAGTGAAAACGCAATATGAGGAGTAGCACTTGAGAACGCAAGGATCCTCCCTATCCTATTTCTTAACTTAGGTTGTTTAAGGGTTAAATTAGTCAATTACAATGGTCGGGATTCTAAATTCCTTATACACCCGTCAGGGTGGACTATAAGGCGATCCTAAAGTGTCACTAGTCCCGTCAGGGTAAATATGATCCACCGTTGGATGATTAAGTGTTATTACCTCATTGGCCCTAGGATTAGCTAAGCTCGTCAGAATCATTAACTTCTATCCTAGATTGAATAAATGGTTCCGTATTTAAACCCTCCGTCAGGATGATCCAATTGCCACTAATTGGAATAGCCTAAATACTATTACCTGTTCCTAGTTCATGACGCTAAAAACAGTAAATATTCATAATTTATCGAAAAGAGTAAAAGCCATAATTTAGTTTAATTCAATAAAAACCCAAATTCAACATTCGTTAATTAATAAGAATTGGGATTCACCCATTGTTTGTTCTCAAGCACTAAATAAAACTTAGCTCATATTAAAATGAAATACGAAATTAAAATTAAAGGAATTCATATTGTTTACAGAATTAAAAAGACAAAAGAACCTAATTTCCGGAATCGGAATGACTACGAACGGAGATATAGACCCTCCCCAGCTCTTGTAGCTTCTTCTCCTTCCTTCAGTTGCTTCTCTCTGGTGTTTTTAATCTTGCAGAATGTGAATTGTGTGTAAAATAGAAGTCAAGGGCTGATTTTATAGGTGGAAATTCGGACTTGGACCTAGGCTTTTAATTAAATGAAATATAAAAGGCCCAAGTCCACTAACTTAGTCCAAAATCCCGTGACTGCTGATATACCTTCACTAAAACAGCTTTTCCCGATGCGTTACAACTCCGATTGACCTCATTCCAGTTGCTAAAGTTCCGTAATTCGATAAGGAATGATTTCTCTTCAAAGGTCAACAGCTAGATCATCGCTTAAGCACCTCGAAATCAGCAATCTATGGCCTGGAAAATGGATTTTCAGCTCTAAAAATAATATCTTCGGGATTTCTTTTCAAGTCTTGACTCTATCTTTTGATCTTTTACTTTCTCCTCGGATTCCTCTTTTAGCTAACATCTAAAACCTGTAAAATACTCACTAAAAATACCAATATTACGCGCAAAAGCTTAATAAATCAAAAATGCTAGAAATAAAAGAGGAAAATCATATTATTGCATATTTAGTCCAAAAGTCTATCGAAATGATTAAATAAACACCAAAAATGATGTCTCCTAAGGGTCGAAATAAGAACATTTAAGGAGACATCAAGACCCCCAACTCAAACCTTTGTCGTCCCGACAAAGCAAAACAAAACAAAACAAGGGGTGGAAGTAAACGCAAGAACAAATAGAAGCTTAGCAAATAAACCTAAAGCAATTATAAAGATAAATCTCATATAGCAAAACTTTAAGAACTAACATATACATACACTAATCATGCAACATCAAACATAAATAATCTCAATCATAAAATTAAAGTTGCAATGCTTGAAGGTTACACTTGTACTCATATCTGTATGATGGCTATAGGGTGGTCATTAATCCTAACTCGTTTTGAACGCTCCACCTAGTATAATACCTATCAACAGAATTATAAATTCACTATGCACTTAGGAATCACGAGGTCTTTATGGTTTTAATAATGGCTTAAGGACGGTGTGGATGTATATTTGGTAAATTTGAAGTGAGCTTTTGGCTCTCTCCTCACTTACCATCAACAATGTCCTCGAGCTTGAGTTTACGCTAAAAAATGTTCTCACTCACCCATTTGACGCGCCAATGTTGCGTCCCCATGTCAACCCAAATAAAACTAAGATGATTTCCAAAAATATTCCACTTTGCCGATTTCTTTATTCTTTCTTTCTTTTTATTTTCTTTTTCATTTCTTTTCTCTTTTTTTTTTGTACAAGATACCCATGACTATCATTTTGATGTGAAAAGTCATGTCTCTTATATTTTTTTCTTTCTTTTTCTCTTTTTTTTTTTTTTTTTTTTTTTCTTTTTCAACTTTCGGCAAAGGGTTACACATAATATATCATCTTCATTTTTGTGCCTCAATACAAACACATATAATCCCTTCCCAATGTAAATTCCCAAATGTGGTCCCACCACCCCAAACTCAAGCTCGAGACAAGTCTCAGGGTTGTGATTCAAGTGCGGGTCATTTGGTCATGCCTAATAATCTAAAGGATAATGGGTTTATATCGTGGTTACAAAAGAAAAGGCTTAAGGCTCAAAATTGGGCTAAGACTGATAAAATTAATAATATAAGGGATAGCAAGCTAAAAGGCTTCAAATGGCTAACAAAGAACTGCCCCTATCATTTTCCTAAGTACATAGCTTGTTTTTAGTTCATATCTAGGTGGGTTCTCTACTAATTAGGATTTCACGTTCTACACACCAAACATATTCCTTAAGTACAAGCTTACTTCATTTGCATTGTTCATTAATTTTTCCTATTAATTACCTATGTTCGCATGCAATTGTAAGTGCGTTCTATGTTAATCCCTAAAGTCCACTATTTACTATCATTGATTCATCAAAAGTATGCTTAAAGGGACATTTAAAATCTTCTATAGTCAAACGCAACTCCGAAAATTATTTTTATTGAAAGCAAATAAAACATATAACACATAAAAACTGGGATGAGGCAACGAACCCCACCCCAAACTCAAAAATGAGTCGTGTCCCCACGACTCGAGAAGACTCAACGCAATAAAAATAAACTAAACTAACTAAAACGCGAAAGGGATAGAAAACGTATCTTAACCAGCTCGAGGCTGGTTATCGGTGTTGCGTCCATGAACTTTCTCCTGTGTAAGAATACCATAGATGGCGTGTTGAATTGTGCTCACCCCCAATAACATGTTTCGGAGAAGTTCTAACTCTTTTGTAACGTTTCCTAAAGACGCAATCATCTTCACTTGGTTCTCTTCTAACACCTTCACTTTAGCTTCCAACTCATCAGTTGTATGCATCTTCTTCTTTGGAGGAGCTCTAGGATTCCTTGTTGCTTTTACCACTTCATCATGAATATTCTTGATCAAAGTTAAACCCATGCTCTCACACCCTACAACACGATCAATCTCTGCGTCTTTACGCGGAACCTTTGCGTCTAAACACAAAGTAGTGACGGTACAAGGAAATTTGAGATTTTGTTGTGAAGTAGGAATTCTAGCAAATTCCATGATGGTATCATATATCACACGAGCAACATCCATGGGTTTCTCCTCAATAATACATTTAATGAACAAAAGATGCTCCTTCTTCACTTCCGATATGTTTTTAACTCCGAAGAAGGTAGGTATTATGAAACGTGACCAAATCTTAGCACATGGTAGCAAGTTACTACTATACATCTGTCCAGGATATCTCTCTCCTTCGGGAATTGGGTGGGCCCCATCAACAATCACTTTCCCCCAAAGGGATTCATACTCAAACGAAGGCTCTTTAAGAGATTCTTGAAACGGACATATTCCGGAAAACTTGGGTAATTTCAATGATTTACGAATAAGCTCAACGGAGAAAGGAACTACCTTTTTGCGAATAATAACAACTTCTTTTGAGAAGGCGATTCCTTCGTAAAAATCTCGCACCAAGGTAGGAATATACTCAAGCTTCCTTTCTCTCAATCCTTTCCAACCCAATTTATCACAAGTAACACCATAATCTTTATAAGCACTAGTCATAATACCTTTAGGAAGATTCATCTCCTCACCAAACTTCAAAAATTCAATTCGATCACGAACCTGAGTATCCCAAGGAACGAAGACTCTCTTAGGCTTTTGAGCCCAAGCTTTCCTACGCGGAGCTTTCGGTTGTTGCACTGGTTCTTCGGGAACTTCTTGTTCAGTTTCTTCAATCTCTTCTTCAACTTCTTCCTCACTTTCGTCATCACTCTCATCAATTAACCTGCTCTTTTTCGGATTAGCCTTACTTGGATTTTCTTTTCGTTTTGGAGCAATTGGGTTTTGGACAGTCTTTTTGGATCGCGAATCCGGAATCTCAATTGCTTGGTCTGGGCTAGCTCCAACAGTGTTCCTGTTTCTTGGTATGTTTCTTCGATAGTTACACATGGAATCGGTTCTGTTAGTCGTCTCTGTTCACCCCAAACTCAAAACTTCAAATAGAGAAAAAGCTAGAGAAAAGCTTTGAAATTTGATGTTTTGAGGTTTAAAACTTGAAGGATTAGGTGGAATATGAGATAGGTTAAGGTTATTAGAGAGAGATTTGGAAAGAATTGGGTTTAATTTCAAGGTTGTGAAGAGGAAATTCTTGGAGAAAAGGTGAAATTTGATGATGTTTTGGAGAAGCTATGAGTAGATTTTGTGTTTTTGTGATGATAGAAGGCTTGATTTGATGATTTTATAGCTGTTTGTTGATGATTTTCGGAGTAGGTGGAGGCAAGAATTCGGATTATAAGGTTTGGCTTGGAAAAGAGGCAAAAAACTAGGTTTACTAAGCTCAAAACCGCCTCTCGCAACAGCTGGCCGGCTAGCCGGCGGATTCGCCGGCATGTCGGGCGAGAGGGCGGCGGAAAAATTACTAAATTTGACTTCTTCTTTTTTTCTTTTTTCTTTTTACCTCAAAACGCAAGTATATTGCGTCGTTGCTGACGCAATGGTCAGGGAATTTGAAATCCTTGACCGGCTAGCCGGCGGATTCGCCGGCATGCCTGTGAAATCTCGATGGCGCATTTGATGACGCAGCAACCTTGCGTCGTCGCTGACGCAAGGACCAGAACATTCTTCCTCATTGGCCGGCTAGCCGGTCAGTTGACCGGCATGCCGGTGCTTTCTCGCTGGCGCGAATGAAGACGCAGCATTGCTGCGTTGTCGCTGACGCAGTGGTCAGGGAGTTGGGATCTATCTGCTCGTTTGGCCGGTATGCCGGCCAGCTCGCCGGCTAGCCGGTCAAACCTGCTGTGGACTTCAATTTTTCTCCGTTTTTCCCATCGTTTGACCCCAAACTCATGACCATTATACCCCTGAAATCATCAAAAACAAACACCCTTCCTCATTTCTTAAAAATAAAACTAAAATAAACGAAAACTTTAACTAATTTATACTACGGAAATTGAAATTCTTAAACTAATATACAAGAAATTGGCTTTTGTTTAACGTCGTTAAGCTCGACGGGTTACCTCGTGCTTCTAAGGAGCTTCGAGGAGGTACATGACCTCTCCGGGATGTGGGTCTTTTGCACGATCGGAGTCTTCTCCTCCATGATAAATTTTTAAACGATGACCGTTCACCATGAATGTACGGTTCTCAAGTGGATGTTCTATCTCTATAGCTCCATGAGGTGTAACCTTGGTTACAATGTAAGGACCCGACCACTTCGATCTTAATTTCCCCGGATAATTACTAAACTTCGAATTATATTTCAACACTCTTTGTCCCACTACAAAGTTCTTCTCTCGAATTCGATTATCATGCCATCTTTTAGTATTTTCTTTATAAAGCTTAGCATTTTCATAAGCATGTAATCTGAATTCATCAAGCTCATTAAGTTTCATCATTCGATTCTCACCCGCTAGCGTAGGATCTAAATTTAACTTTGCAATAGCCCAATAGTCACCCATTTCAAGTTCAAGAGGTAAGTGACAAGCCTTACCATAAACCATTCGATACGGAGAAGCACCTACTGGGGTTTTGAAAGCAGTTCGATATGCCCAAAGTGCATCATCTAATTTCATAGACCAATCTTTTCTAGTAGGACCAACGGTTTTCTCTAAAATAGATTTTACCTCACGATTTGATACTTCGGCTTGACCATTGGCTTGTGGATGATAAGCGGTACATATTTCTCTAGAACAGTCTTCAAATACTTATTAACGAAATGAGTACCTCCATCGCTAATAATCACCCTTGGAGTTCCATGTCTAGTGAAAATATGTGATTTTAAGAACTTAATCACCACTCTAGAATCATTGGTAGGTAAAGCCACTGCTTCTACCCACTTAGACACGTAATCAACAGCTAATAAGATGTAGAGGTTACCATTTGAAGGAACGAACGGACCCATAAAACCTATACCCCAAACATCAAATATTTCAACTTCTAATACATTATTACGTGGCATCTCATCCCTCTTGGATATGTTTCCGGTAAATTGGCATCTATTACATCTTTTAGTATATTCATGACAATCTTTTATAATAGAAGGCCAATAGAAACCAGATTGTAATACCTTAGCAGCAGTTCGATCTCCTTTGAAATGTCCACCGTAAGGTGAATCATGACACCCAGCTATAATCGCCTCAATTTCTTCCTTGGCTACACATCTTCTTACCATCTGATCAGCACACACTTTGTAGAGGAAAGGATCCTCCCAAAAGAACTGTCTTGCACGGTGAGCTAATCTTTTTCGCTCTTGATAAGTTGAACCTTCGGGAAAGGAACCACTCACAACTAAATTTGCAATATCCGCATACCAAGGAGCTTCATAATCACGGACAACGAATAAATTCTCATCCGGAAAATCTTCTCTAACTGCTTCAGTACCATTATTCAACTCTGAACCTTCTAACCTCGATAGATGATCTGCAACCTGATTCTCGCACCCTTTTCTATCCTTGATCTCTAAATCAAACTCTTGAAGCAATAAAACCCATCTGATTAACCTTGGTTTAGCATCCTTCTTCTCCATAAGATATCGAATCGCTGAATGATCTGTATAGACAATAACTTTCGCTCCAAGAAGATAAGAGCGAAATTTATCGAATGAATACACAACTGCTAGCAACTCCTTTTCTGTAACTGTATAATTGATCTGAGCACCATTAAAAGTTTTACTAGCATAATAAATCGAATGAAAAACTTTCTCTTTTCTTTGTCCTAATACAGCTCCCATACATAAATCACTCGCATCACACATAACCTCAAACGGTAAATTCCAATCTGGAGGCACTACTATAGGAGCAGAAATAAGTTTTTCCTTGATTGTTTTGAAAGCCGCTAAACAAGCTTCATCAAAAAGGAATTTGGAATCCTTTTCAAGTAAGTTGCATAACGGTTTCGCAATCTTAGAAAAATCTTTGATAAATCGCCTATAAAAGCCAGCATGGCCTAGAAAACTTCTTACCCCTTTAACAGAAACAGGAGGGGGAAGAGTTTTAATTACCTCAATCTTCGCTCTATCGACTTCCAATCCAACACTTGAAACTTTGTGACCCAGAACAATACCTTCGCGAACCATGAAATGACATTTCTCCCAGTTTAACACCAAATCTGTTTCTTTGCATCTGATTAACACTTTCTCTAAATTGTCTAAACATTTATCAAAATCATCACCAAATACAGAGAAATCATCCATAAACACTTCAAGAAAGTTATCGATCATATCCCAGAAGATGGCCATCATGCATCTTTGAAAGGTAGCAGGAGCATTACACAACCCAAATGGCATTCTACGATATGCAAAAGTACCAAAGGGGCATGTAAATGTTGTTTTATGTTGATCTTCTGGAGCCACGTAAATTTGATTATACCCAGAATAACCATCCAAGAAGCAATAGTACTCTCTTCCGGCTAATTTGTCTAACATCTGATCTATGAAGGGCAAAGGGAAATGATCTTTTCTGGTGGCCTTGTTCAGCTTTCTATAATCCATGCAAACTCTCCATCCAACTACCGTTCTTGAAGGAATCGCTTCATTTTTATCATTAAGAACTGTTGTCATTCCTCCCTTCTTCGGTACACACTGAACCGGACTTACCCATTCACTACTCGAAATGGGATAAATAATCCCCGCATCTAAAAGCTTGATCACCTCTTTCTTTACCACATCCTTCATAGCGGGCATTAATCTTCTTTGACCTTCAACTGAGCGTGCGTTAACATCTTCAAGTATGATTTTATGTTGACAATAGGATGGACTAATGCCTTTGATGTCAGCAATTGTCCAACCTATTGCTTCTTTGTTTGCTCTTAACACACGCAACAGTTTATCTTCTTGAGGACCTGTTAAATTAGCTGAAACAATAACAGGTATAGTTTCATTAGTACCTAAATATGCATACCTCAAGTGTGCTGGCAATGGTTTTTCTTCCAATTCCGGAGGAGATTCAATTGAAGGCTTCTTTTTAGGAACAATCTCCCCCGGTTCTCTCACAGGTTCATAGGCAGGACGCCTATACTTCGGATTTTCAGAATTTAGAGCTGCTATTGTTTCAGTAAGCTCTTCCAACATCTCAGGTGAATCTAATGTTAGAGCAGCCTGCAAGATATCATCAAAATTTAAACAATTAAATACCTCTTGCGATGCTTGCTCTACTACATCCATTCTGAAGCAATCTTCGTGAGAATCTGGGAATTTCATAGCGCGAAATACATTGAATTTCACTTCCTCATCTTGTATCCTCATTGTTAATTCGCCATTCTCTACATCGATCAATGTTCTCCCTGTAGCTAGGAATGGTCTACCCAAAATAATGGGGACATTTCTATCTGCATTGTATTCAAGGATTACGAAATCAACAGGAAATATAAGTGTACCTGCCTTAACAAGGACATCCTCAATGCGGCCTTCAGGATGAGCAAGAGATCTGTCCGCCATTTGCAAGACCATAGAAGTGGGTCTTGCGTTTCCAATTTTTAGCTTGTCAAAGATCGACTTGGGCATCAAATTGATGCTAGCTCCCAAGTCACATAGCGCCTTTCCTTTCCATTCCTCTCCAATTGATATAGGGATCGTGAAACTCCCTGGATCTACTAACTTCGGAGGTAATTTACTTTGACAAATCGCGCTACACTCTTCTGGAAGACCAATCATCTCGTTATCACAATAGGGCCTTTTGTTAGTGAGGGCCCTCTTCAAAAACTTCGTATACTTCGGAATATCTCGAATTGCCTCAAGTAACGGAATATTAATACTTAAACCCTTCACTCTATTAAAGAATTTCTGAAAATCACCCAAATCACCCTTTTTCTGAACTCGCGATGGAAACGGTGGTGGAGGGCGATTAATCACCATATCGTCTTTCTTTTTCGGAACTTCTCTTGGTCTCACTATTTATTCAACCTCACTATCTTTCTCATTTTCTTTCTCTTTCTCCACCACTTCCTTTTCTTTTCTTGGTACTTCTTTCTCTTTCATAATGGGAAAAGGAGGGGGAGGAAGATTCTTACCACTTCTCAATGTAACAGCATTACAATCTTCGCGTTGCTTCGGATTCTCAGTATCGCTAGGAAGTTGCCCTTGTGGGCGCTGATTCAGCTGTTTATTAATTTGGCTTAGCTGATTCTGGAAAATCTTCATATTTGCTTCAGCTGCGTTCTGACGTTCTAAGGCTTGTGTTTGAAGAGCAATCAAATTTTCAACGGTTTTCTGAAGGGTAACTACTCCTTCTTGTGGATGGGCAGGTAAGGCTTTTTGGTTTAAAGTTTCATCGTATGTATTCTGAGGAGCTTGCCTTTGTACATAATTTCCCTGATTCTGTCCTCCTTGATAATTGTTGTGTGGTCTTGGATTATAGTTGTTACCTTGGGAACGCGGCTGATACGCGTAGGTAGGATTGGCTGCCCCATTAGGATTTGAGTATTGAAACCCAGGATGGTTTCTGTTGGGCTGATATCCATTACCACTTGGATTGAAGTTACCTCTATTGGACATGAACATCACGGATTCTTGGTTATTTGGACAATTTTCCTCATCATGATCATCTACCTGACAAATCGAACACATATAAACCTCTTGTGCAGCATGTACAGCTACCTTCTTACCCGAAAATCCTTCTTTTACAGCTAAAGTAACATGCTTCAATTGTTGCTCAATAGTACTCTGAATCTTGTTCTCAAACGTAGCAAATTTCTCTTCCATATCAACATTATTCAGTCCCTTAACCGGTGTTCTTACTGAATTCCACCCAACTTCATTCTTGACTGTTCTTTCTAAGATAAATTTAGCATGAGCGGGTTGAACTTGGAAAAAACCTGCACCACATAGCGTATCCAACTTCTCTCTTGACTTTCCATCAAGGCCTCTATAAAAGATCTTAAGCTGTTGTTGTTCTGAATACCCATGATTGGGAACTCTACGTAAACACATCTGAAATCTTGTCCAACTCTTACCCAAAGTTTCTTCACATTCTTGACGAAAATGTGTCAATTCTAATTCAGCATCTAACCTCATGTTACTTGGGTAATACCTATCAAAGAACGCAATTTCCAATTGGTCCCAATTGGTGATCTTCGTAGGATCTTGCGTATCGTGCCATTCACTTGCTCCCTCAGTAACAAAGAACTTAAAAGCAGCAAATACATCTGTTCCCTTGAGACCCCTTGTGTGATGTAAGAATCACATATCTGTTTGAATTTCTGTACTGCCCTGAGAGGATCTTCTGCTGGTCTACCACGAAAATTACCAAAATTCTGAAACTGAGCTAACATACCCGAATCTGGACGAAAACGCGGAACATTAATATCTGGAGCACCTACTCCTATAGCTGGAGCACGGAATGGAACTTCTGGAGGACCATTAGTAAACCACGGATCTTGATTCATCACTATTTGAACTTGAGGATGTGGATTCAGTGGTTGTGGAATTGGAGGAATAGCACCTGGAGCTAATGGTTGGCCATTTGCATCTAGATGGCCTTGTCCATTATTCTGTTGATTATTTTGAAGATTGATTTCTGCCATTCTGTTACTTAACTCTTCTACCTCTAAAGCTTCTCGTTCTCTTCTTCTCTTGTTCGCAAGTCTGATCAACGATTCTGGATTACTAAGGATCGGAGGTGTTGGCTCTAGATCCTTGAATAGCCTTCTTCGCATACACCAAACCTAAAAACCTGAAAAGAAACTAAACAAAAAGCGTAAAACTGATAAAATAAAATAAAATGCACTTATCACTAAAGGATAAACATCGTGGTCACACGCTACCGTCCCCGGCAGCGGCGCCAAAAACTTGGTGGTCCTTTGTGTGTTCTGAAAATAAATGCAAATGCTAATCGAACCACAACCGCAAGTGTACGGTTGTCCCAAGTAGTATTTCTGATAATACAGATTCGTTCCAAGGACGGAATGGTTGATCACAATGTCTAGCAAATAGTGATTGATGCACTTATGAAAATAAAAGACAATAATATATTTGTTTGGTTTTTGTTATAAGACTAATGAATGAAAGACAAATATTAAATTGCAAGTAAAAGCTAAAACGCAAGTAAAATAAGTGAAAACGCAATATGAGGAGTAGCACTTGAGAACGCAAGGATCCTCCCTATCCTATTTCTTAACTTAGGTTGTTTAAGGGTTAAATTAGTCAATTACAATGGTCGGGATTCTAAATTCCTTATACCCCCGTCAGGGTGGACTATAAGGCGATCCTAAAGTGTCACTAGTCCCGTCAGGGTAAATATGATCCACCGTTGGATGATTAAGTGTTATTACCTCATTGGCCCTAGGATTAGCTAAGCTCGTCAGAATCATTAACTTCTATCCTAGATTGAATAAATGGTTCCGTATTTAAACCCTCCGTCAGGATGATCCAATTGCCACTAATTGGAATAGCCTAAATACTATTACCTGTTCCTAGTTCATGACGCTAAAAACAGTAAATATTCATAATTTATCGAAAAGAGTAAAAGCCCTAATTTAGTTTAATTCAATAAAAACCCAAATTCAACATTCGTTAATTAATAAGAATTGGGATTCACCCATTGTTTGTTCTCAAGCACTAAATAAAACTTAGCTCATATTAAAATGAAATACGAAATTAAAATTAAAGGAATTCATATTGTTTACAGAATTAAAAAGACAAAAGAACCTAATTTCCGGAATCGGAATGACTACGAACGGAGATATAGACCCTCCCCAGCTCTTGTAGCTTCTTCTCCTTCCTTCAGTTGCTTCTCTCTGGTGTTTTTAATCTTGCAGAATGTGAATTGTGTGTAAAATAGAAGTCAAGGGCTGATTTTATAGGTGGAAATTCGGACTTGGACCTAGGCTTTTAATTAAATGAAATATAAAAGGCCCAAGTCCACTAACTTAGCCCAAAATCCCGTGACTGCTGATATACCTTCACTAAAACAGCTTTTCCCGATGCGTTACAACTCCGATTGACCTCATTCCAGTTGCTAAAGTTCCGTAATTCGATAAGGAATGATTTCTCTTCAAAGGTCAACAGTTAGATCATCGCTTAAGCACCTCGAAATCAGCAATCTATGGCCTGGAAAATGGATTTTCAGCTCTAAAAATAATATCTTCGGGATTTCTTTTCAAGTCTTGACTCTATCTTTTGATCTTTGACTTTCTCCTCGGATTCCTCTTTTAGCTAACATCTAAAACCTGTAAAATACTCACTAAAAATACCAATATTACTCGCAAAAGCTTAATAAATCAAAAATGCTAGAAATAAAAGAGGAAAATCATATTATTGCATATTTAGTCCAAAAGTCTATCGAAATGATTAAATAAACACCAAAAATGATGTCTCCTAAGGGTCGAAAATAAGAACATTTAAGGAGACATCAAATAGCCGTTGACTTTTTCCTACGAGCAAACGCAGGAGGAGATGGAGCTTTCACCTTTAAGTGGCTACTTCGATCACCTTTCTTACGATGCGGCTACAGATACTTGGCGTGACGAGCGTTTACAAAGAGCTAGCGTAAGTTTTCTTATAATTGCTTTAAATTAAATATTTATTTTTAACTTTACTTTTTTATTATTCTAATTTATTTTTAAATTGAAATATAATTACAGGGTGTTTATCGAGAGAAGTTGAAAAAGAAGGTTGTCGAGGCCGGATCCGAGGCTGCTGATGTGTCTGTGCAGGAACAAACCGGTGTCATGCTGGAGACTATAATGGAGGTCATTGCCCCACCGAAGACGAAATATTGGGTGCTAACCATTGGTCTGGTCCGAAAAAGAGCCCAGACTTCTACATAGCAGGACCCAATAATTTTATTTTTATATTTATATTTAGCTTTTTCACATTTAATGACATTGTTCCTATTTCTTATTATTGGTTGAAGTACATTGACCATAATTTCACATTAAATGTCACAGTTGACTATTTATTTTATTTTATTATAAATACGAAGATTTAATATATATGTTCAAACAATGTATTCAGTAAGTAAGACACAATTTCTTTGTTTGTTTTTTATATACCTAATTGTTGTAACTTCAACTAATTGTGAAAAAATAGAAATCTACAAAGAGACGGAGACAAGGGCTGTAGAAGTCAAATATGGTAAGAAGGTGCAAACTAATGGTTCTTATACGGGGTATATTTGTGATTTTAAGTGCCGATATTTTGGGTATATGCATGGTTTTTGTCGTGATGGAGAATGTTGTTGTAATCCCGGGTACTGCCCGTGGCATGTAATATAATGTAAAATTTTATTTGATTAATGATAGGAATCATGTAACAAATGAAATATTGTTTATGATATTACTTTATTTCATGGAACAAACCTACTTTAAAATGGTTCAATGATTTGAAATTATCAATGGCAATCGTAAACCAATATGTTAAGATCATCTTGAAAAATTCTTTATTCGAGAAGATAATAATATTTTGTCTCTCTTCCTTACTTACCTAAATGAAACAATCATGAATATAGATACAATTTTATATATGAGAGTATACAATCTCACCTTTATAATCAATTACATAAACAATTTTTTCCATCATAAACTCTCTCTCTCTCTCTCTCTCTCTCTCTCTCTCTCTGTCTCTCTAAAAAACATAGGGAGTCAAATTCGCAACTTCGCAAAACATGTGGAATCAACCTCACAAATTCAAAATACAGAGAGACTATAATTCGCAAATTCACAAAAACATAGGGACTCAATTTCGAATAACATAAAGATCTCAAATTCTCAATTTCGCAAATCATAGGGATCTATACTTTCAATTTCAAAAAATCCAAGTAGTTCAAGTGTGAAATTCGCATACCAAAGGGATTAAGAGTGTAAATTTAGCATTACACAGGGACTAAAAGTGTAAAATCATTCAAACCAGGTTACACAATTAACATATTCTAATAAAACAGAAGTCTCAAGATAACAATTTTGCAAGGACAACAGACTACAAGTATCAATTTCAACAAAACCACATGGAACTTGGAAGAAATCGATTAAAATCACACAAATCAGATAAACCAGGGACCAGAAAGAAAAGATATGAATCCTTTAGGGATCAAAGCCATCAACTTTACCCACTTAATCAAGCATCAAACCCTCATCAATAACTCATCTCTTCATCAACTCCGCACCAAAAGCACATGCAACCATAAACAATCCAGAATTACAATTAGAAAACTTCATAAAAAAATAAAGAAATTGAATTGACAAAATAAACTTACTTGATTACAAAAAGAATACTCAATCTATGACAAAGAGAATCGAATTCCAAAAATATCAATTCCTCACAAACAGAAACATGAAACTCATCAGAAACCCAAACTCTTTTATCAGAAAACTCATAATATTCAAGAGATAAGCCTTACATACCCAAAGAGATATAGTATAATTCAAAACCTCAACCATAATCCAATTTTCCAGATTCAAAAATTGATTTAAACAATCTAAAAAGAAATGCATCGGCATATTACACAAACAACCACCACCACCATAACCAACTCTCAAGGCTTATTCAAGCAATTTAAGAAGATAAGAGATATATATTAGTGATACTACTGGATACGAGATAAAGGGGTAATGAATTGGGGGCGGTGGGTTTGGTGAAATACATAAAGACGAGTCTGACGAGAGGGGGGGGGGGAGTTTGATGGGGTGGTGGGTTTGGTGAGTGTATTAATATTAATCAAAAAAAGAATATATATATATATATATATGTATATATATATATATGTATATATATATAAGGACATCGGCCCGGTCCAGACTGGTCCTTATCCTTAATTTTATTAAGAACCGAACGCTAAGCCAGGACCGGTTCGGTCCGGTCCGTTTCTTTACGGTTGCTTCGGTTCGGTCCCGTTCCTCGAACCAGCCGGTCCGGTCTGGTCTGTAGAACCGGTACGATATCCAGGCTGAGCCACGAAGAAAAGGTTACAAGGGCATATGACACAAATTTTAAAATTCTTGAATACCAAAAATCAAGCTTCTAACATTGTCAAGATTGTGATAAGCCCTACCATCTCTGGTAGTGGTAACCGACTTATCGGCTGCTGCTCCAATATTTGCTTTAACTTCATTATTGGTTCTCCCTTACCAGTGTACTTTTCATTAGTAGTTCCTGAACTGTGCCTCACGGATTCCTCAACCAAGGCTAATGTATCATTTAAGTTCACTCCAATCCCATTATTCACTAACTGGTCAGTGACATCACAAATGACCAGGCCCCTACTACTATTTTGCATAATACTCCCTTCAACCTCCAACATAGCCCCTTTACCCCTTTCTTTATAATTTTTGTTAATATTCCCCCCATTTCCGCCCACCATATTAGTCCTAGTAGCTCCAACCAAGCCTTTTTTTTGTCGTAGATATCTTCACCTCCCGAATGGAGGTTAACTGCTTCTTAGACTCAAAGTCAGGGGCTACAATTATCTTGTGCCCCCCACCCCCAATCAAGTCCTACCTTTACCTAATCCCCCTCCATTTTTTTTTAATTTCCCTCTTGTACTAGTAGTCTCCCTTTCCGGTTCCACATGACTTATATTCGATTCCGGTGAATAGTTCTTACCTTCCTCAATAAATAAATCCCCAAACCGCGAGCCTGAGTCCTTACTTGCCCCACCGTGGTACCCATGAGAGTTTTAATTGCTACCATTCTTATTGTTCCCATGACCCCGCGTTTTAACCTTCATCCACTCCCCATGGGTCGATTCCACCCTAGCATTACTATGGCGATTTCTCAACTGATCTAGAGCATTAGGATCTCCATTTGTCTCAAGAGATTGGGGAGCATTTGATTTTATGCCGCATTTGTCTTTTTCATGCCCAAAATTTCTTCATTCAAAGCAAACTAAATGGAGACCCTCATATTCAACTAAGCAAACCTCACTGCCAATATGAATTTTGGGTATTATAGCTTTACCCAAATACAACTTAACCACAAGCCTCGCGTAATTTTAAAATTCTTGAATACCAAAAATCAAGCTTCTAACATTGTCAAGATTGTGATAAGCCCTACCATGACAGCGGCTGGGATGGGGGTGGACATGAGCTTGTATTACGACGATTACGATGGTGATCGTGTGATGCCAACTTTAGCGAGTACTATACCGCCTTAACCGGGAGAATTTTGCATGTCCATGGTACCAGAATCACAACTGGAAAGTTTAGAAAAAGATGAGCATATGGAGACATAGCCGGAAGGAGCGGATCAGGTAATTCTTTAAACCTCTTGTCTGTTGCTACTAACTCCGTTTTTTTATGTGTACACAAAATAGGAGATTCGGTAGTTGGGGAGGTATTCCCATCCACTAAACATCCTTGTGTGAAATTGCCACGGTGCGGTGGCAGGAAACTTCCAAAGGGTTGTTCGAGAGATCATGCAGATTCATCAATTCGAACAGTTCTCCAATTTGATCTCCCATCTTCCTAAGTATTCGCGCCATGTAATTTTGCATTCCCATGTTCGAAACCCAAACCCACGTCGTAGTAGTGTTAATCGAAGCCAAATGTGGTTTAAAGTTAGGTGTCCATTCCCTCACAACTAGGTAGTGGTCAAAAATCAACCACGGTCCCCCAGCTAATGCAAAGTCACAGTCCTCCCTTATTGCAAACTTAACCATGAAATAGCCATAGCCAACGTCCACAAGTTCAATCATGCCTTTCAGATTCCATATTATTTTGACGCCAAATAGCCAAAACTTACTTTATAGCCCAATAGTCTAACCATAGCCGTATTACTCCACGACTGTATCCCCTCTATAATTTCATCTCTAGACCTTAATACTTGGGGGAATTCACAATTAGCTACTGGTTCATCATCTTTAATCGAAGCAAAAAATTCAGTATCTGGGTGTTCACATTCTTTCAAGACGTAGACCAAGGGGTTTCTTTGGCGAGCTTATTAATGACTTACGTGGGAAATTGGCAAAATGTAAATGTAATACTTTATCACTAGCAGGACGAATAACTTTAGCTCAAGCAGTTCTAAGCGCCGCACCGATGTATATTATGCAAGTGGAAAAGCTATCGGTATATATTTGTGAGGAGATTGATAAGATAGGGACTTTATTTGGGGTTCCACAGATGATCTTTTTAGGCGTATTCATTGGATAGCATGGAAGGATTTGTGTAGACCGAAGAAGATGGGTGGACTTGGTTTTTGGTATGCGGAGGATATGAATAATGCGCTCCTTGGTAATTAGGTTGGAAGTTAATTCATGATAGGTCTACCTTATGACCTATTGTGATGAGACAAATATTTTAAAGGGTCGAAAACTTCCATCCACATTCAACTTAAGACAACCTATCTGCTTAATCCATTTAATCAGTGAGATCTTAGCGGATATGATAACCCCGATGTCACACTCGTTTCCCCAAGCTGACACGAAATCACTTGCAACCTCATAACTTCGTTCTTTACCCCGTTTAGACGAGGAGAGCTATCTAGCTGGCTAAACATTGCTTTATTTCGTCTCACCCATAGAGCGTCCAAACAGCAACGCAAAAAATTAATGGCCACTCAACACCTTCAAAAATTAATGTAGAATTTAAATATTGGTAGAACAATATTTTTTATTAAATAATTTATCCGTTGCTAAATCTTTTCAAAATTATTATTTACAAATCAATGGTTTGTTTGTTTTTCGAAAAAAAAAATGGTTTGTTTGTTTGTAAGGTTCAATGAAACTTTACCTATAGGATGAATTATTTATTTAAATATACAATGATTTTTTAAGAAAATTGGCTCATGTAAAAATCATTTACATATATTGTTTAACTCCAGTAAAAAAAAAATTGTTTAAAAATAAACCTGGGTCCCATGTGTAGTGAAACGTCGTCCAAAGACCCCTCAAGAATTTTCCAACCAGAATAAGGTGGATGCATGTTAAACAACGTAAAAGAAAATGTAGTGTATTATTTAGCAAAATTTTATATTTATGCAGTGAATATACATTTGCCTCATCTGCTGAAGATTGGTTAATTATAGACGAGGTTAATTATAGACGAGTTTTAATTCTCCAAGCAACTATATATACCGCAATCATATACTAAGCGCTTATTTTCCCTTAAACAATTATCATTCATATTAAATAAATAAACAGGCTTAGCAAAAAAAAGAAAAAATAAACAGAATTCCTCATATCCTTTTAATCTCTATTCCATTTCAAATTTTAATTCACACTTTTTCTTCAATCCACATATATTTCTCACGGTTTTTTCACACCTTCTTTCTACGATCTTCTTCCTCTTTTATTATTTCTTCCACGGTACATCTTCAAGCTTCAATATCTTAAAATTGTTAGAAAAAGTTGAGAGGTAACCGCCGAGAGAAGGAAGAAAGAGTTTTTTATGTGGGTAAATTAGTTTATATAGTATAATATAATGTATGTTGGGTTGGGCTGATTGGTTTCATTGGGCTCCTAATATATTACAATGCTGGTGGGCTATGTAGAATGTATGAATAAAAATAAAAAAATGCTGTTGGGCTCATCTTGCGGGTTGGGTTGGTTATCCATGGTTTGGGCTTTTCCAAAACCGAGAACCAACCCATATCCATCAAAAAAATTATTTTGGGCCCATAAGAAACCATGGACTGTGCGGGTTGGTTTTTTCGGGTTGGGTTGGGTTGGTTTTTTCCGGTTTTGCGGGTTCGTGGTTTCTCTTGTGCAGCCCTATCTTAAAGTATGTGTTTTCTGGAAATTTTTTATCGATTAATAATTTTTTATTCTGCAATCTTAAGATTTTTTTTTTGTTCAAAGACCTAAAAATAGATAGCTATGCTATTTTTTATTATTCAAACACATCCTAAAACACACCTATAGTCCCTTATTTATCAAATTTACCTAAAAACAGATAGCAGTACTATTTTTTATTATTCAAACACATCCTAAAACACACCTATTGTTCCTCATTCAATAAATAATTCAAACAGACAGTTGTTAAAATTTATCTCATTTGTATTTCATTCTTATCTGAATCCAAATTCTTAATTAATTAATTTATTAATTAATCCAATAATTTCCCACAATCATACATAGTTATTTATTTATTGCTAAAAAATAATAATTGAAATGATATTTATATATAGATAACTAATCTAATCATATTATTTCTTAATTGTTTTATGATTAAACCATCTATTTTAGATAATATACTTTTAATATTATCAATATTATTCTTTATTTATGATCCTACTCCTTTGATTAGGTACCAATACAAAATTTCGATTATGAATTTTTAATGCAGTTTGATGTGGATAATAACTTAATGGAAAGGTTTTTAATTTATTTTTAAAAGAGAATTGAAGTGGGAACATAAAGAAAGAAAGAGAAAGATGAATGAATCACGTGTAAGTCGTGAAACAACCCATTTCTACCTATTATTATTTCTTTCCTTGTTTTCACTGCTCAATTATAAGAGTCCAAATCCATAGTAATAATTAAAGGATAAGAAGAAATTGATTACTCAAATAGGAAAGATAATACTATTAGAAAGTTAAATACATCTCTTCTTATAAGAAGGAAGCGATCGAGTATCTCTAACAGCTCTCAACAACCTCCTCCTATACCAGAAATTACATTTTATTACAAATCATCCTAAATTCATATTGTAACAAACATCGATTGAAAAAATGGATTACTTAGCTGATGAGAGAAAGAGATCAGAGTTTGATCTCCACGAGATGAAGATCGTCTGGGCTGGCTCTCCGATCGCATTTCCAAGCTCGTTGCTAATGATCCTGTAAATCTTATTATTCATTCCACTCTACGATTTCATATTTAATTAGGCCAATTAATTATGCAATTTTCATTCTCAGTGTTGTTAGTATAAAAATTAATTGAATTATGTTGATTTGTTTGATGCTTCATTCTACCGAAACAAGCTTCCCTTTAAAAATTTCACCTACTTACGACATATTATTTAGTTTATGGGAATCTGTTGTATGCTAATTTTTAGTAATTCATAGTGACTCTGTACTGTAATAATGTGCAGGTAAGCTATAAGGTTGCAGGAATAGCAGCTGATACAGTGCCTGAATTATTGGGTGAAATCAAATCATTCTTTGTCAACCTTTTCAGGAATTCTACATTTTCTCCTCATTTTTGCGATTTTTTCACCTTCTACTCGAATTATCATCACTGTGGACCCAGAGATGACCTCTTTTCGGGTATGATCCCTAATTTTTTAACTTAATTGCACTATTAAGTCCCTTTATTTTTAGCTAACATCACGCTACAATTCAAAAACCAGTCTATTAGGTCAAGTCCTGTTCAAGAATATCCTATTGATTTTGGAGAAAATGATAAATCATATTGTGTAGATGGATCTTTATAACTTTAATTGTCTTTCAGATTGGTTTAAGGCGCTTATAAATGTTCATGTATTTTGATTTTTTTTGACTGAGAATAAGTAAATCCTAGCTATTACAACCTTTAGACAGAAAATTGAAAGAGCTAATAACCGGAATATCCTTCAATCCGGAGAGGTTGATGTTCCTTCTAACACACTTTGCAAGTGCTTCCGCAATTGTGTTATATTCCCTACTTATATATGCAATTTTCCAAGTTGGAAATGCACCAAACCATCCTCTAATTTTTTCAATGATTTGATTGAGCCTCCTATGTAACCTGGTTTGTTTCTGAATTCCTTGAACAAGTTTAAGGTTATCAGAGTAGAAAGAACTACTCTGAATACCCGTTGATCCTGCCGATCTAAGAGCAAGGAGAAGTAACCACGCTTCTCCTTCAGTTGTGTTGTTGACTCTGCATCTAATTGCATTATTTTAATTAATGATACCTTCACCATTAACTCTGATCGTAGCGATAGCCGCCGGTTCCCAGCTAGAAATGAAGGATGCATCACTGAACCAAATCATGTCCGACGTGTCGTCGATAGCTGGGTTATTTCTACCTATTATTTTATTACAAAGAAAGAAAGTGAAAGATGAATGAATCACGTGTAAGTCGTGAAACAACCCATTTCTACCTATTATTATTTCTTTCCTTGTTTTCACTGCTCAATTATAAGAGTCCAAATCCATAGTAATAATTAAAGGATAAGAGGAAATTGATTACCCAAATAGGAAACATAATACTATTAGAAAGTTAAATACATCTCTTCTTATAAGAAGGAAGCGATCGAGTATCTCTAACAGCTCTCAACAACCTCCTCCTATACCAGAAATTACATTTTATTACAAATCATCCTAAATTCATATTGTAACAAACATCGATTGAAAAAATGGATTACTTAGCTGATGAGAGAAAGAGATCAGAGTTTGATCTCCACGAGATGAAGATCGTCTGGGCTGGCTCTCCGATCGCATTTCCAAGCTCGTTGCTAATGATCCTGTAAATCTTATTATTCATTCCACTCTACGATTTCATATTTAATTAGGCCAATTAATTATGCAATTTTCATTCTCAGTGTTGTTAGTATAAAAATTAATTGAATTATGTTGATTTGTTTGATGCTTCATTCTACCGAAACAAGCTTCCCTTTAAAAATTTCACCTACTTACGACATATTATTTAGTTTATGGGAATCTGTTGTA
Source organism: Nemophila menziesii (assembly GCA_029959085.1). Classification (NCBI taxonomy): domain Eukaryota; kingdom Viridiplantae; phylum Streptophyta; class Magnoliopsida; order Boraginales; family Hydrophyllaceae; genus Nemophila; species Nemophila menziesii. Next base: position 41,936,411 of record JARWIR010000004.1, on the reverse strand, counting down.
TGCTAACTGTTAGTAATTCATAGTGACTCTGTACTGTAATAATGTGCATGTAAGCTATAAGGTTGCAGGAATAGCAGTTGATACAGTGCCTGAATTATTGGGTGAAATCAAATCATTCTTTGTCAACCTTTTCAGGAATTCTACATTTTCTCCTCATTTTTGCGATTTTTTCACCTTCTACTCGAATTATCATCACTGTGGACCCAGAGATGACCTCTTTTCGGGTATGATCCCTAATTTTTTAACTTAATTGCACTATTAAGTCCCTTTATTTTTAGCTAACATCACGCTACAATTCAAAAACCAGTCTATTAGGTCAAGTCCTGTTCAAGAATATCCTATTGATTTTGGAGAAAATGATAAATCATATTGTGTAGATGGATCTTTATAACTTTAATTGTCTTTCAGATTGGTTTAAGGCGCTTATAAATGTTCATGTATTTTGATTTTTTTTTGACTGAGAATAAGTAAATCCTAGCTATTACAACCTTTAGACAGAAAATTGAAAGAGCTAATAACCGGAATATCCTTCAATCCGGAGAGGTTGATGTTCCTTCTAACACACTTTGCAAGTGCTTCCGCAATTGTGTTATATTCCCTACTTATATATGCAATTTTCCAAGTTGGAAATGCACCAAACCATCCTCTAATTTTTTCAATGATTTGATTGAGCCTCCTATGTAACCTGGTTTGTTTCTGAATTCCTTGAACAAGTTTAAGGTTATCAGAGTAGAAAGAACTACTCTGAATACCCGTTGATCCTGCCGATCTAAGAGCAAGGAGAAGTAACCACGCTTCTCCTTCAGTTGTGTTGTTGACTCTGCATCTAATTGCATTCTTTTAATTAATGATACCTTCACCATTAACTCTGATCGCAGCGATAGCCGCCGGTTCCCAGCTAGAAATGAAGGATGCATCACTGAACCAAATCATGTCCGACGTGTCGTCGATAGCTGGGTTATTTCTACCTATTATTTTATTACAAAGAAAGAAAGAGAAAGATGAATGAATCACGTGTAAGTCGTGAAACAACCCATTTCTACCTATTATTATTTCTTTCCTTTTTTTCACTGCTCAATTATAAGAGTCCAAATCCATAGTAATAATTTAAGGATAAGAAGAAATTGATTACTCAAATAGGAAAGATAATACTATTAGAAAGTTAAATACATCTCTTCTTATAAGAAGGAAGCGATCGAGTATCTCTAACAGCTCTCAACAACCTCCTCCTATACCAGAAATTACATTTTATTACAAATCATCCTAAATTCATATTGTAACAAACATCGATTGAAAAAATGGATTACTTAGCTGATGAGAGAAAGAGATCAGAGTTTGATCTCCACGAGATGAAGATCGTCTGGGCTGGCTCTCCGATCGCATTTCCAAGCTCGTTGCTAATGATCCTGTAAATCTTATTATTCATTCCACTCTACGATTTCATATTTAATTAGGCCAATCAATTATGCAATTTTCATTCTCAGTGTTGTTAGTATAAAAATTAATTGAATTATGTTGATTTGTTTGATGCTTCATTCTACCGAAACAAGCTTCCCTTTAAAAATTTCACCTACTTACGACATATTATTTAGTTTATGGGAATCTGTTGTATGCTAACTGTTAGTAATTCATAGTGACTCTGTACTGTAATAATGTGCAGGTAAGCTATAAGGTTGCAGGAATAGCAGTTGATACAGTGCCTGAATTATTGGGTGAAATCAAATCATTCTTTGTCAACCTTTTCAGGAATTCTACATTTTCTCCTCATTTTTGCGATTTTTTCACCTTCTACTCGAATTATCATCACTGTGGACCCAGAGATGACCTCTTTTCGGGCATGTAGTTTACCCGAAGATCAAAAAGCCGATTTAGAAAATTCTCAAGTCATACCTTCTAGAAGACTCAATTGTCAACCTTGTTGTGAAGGTTTCTTTTGCCCTCGTGGCATTTCTTGTATGATACGTAAGTATTCCATTATATTACTCTTTTTACACATTTATATAAAAAAAACTCACTTTAAATGAATTATGTAGCTTGTCCGTTAGGTTCTTATTGTCCACTTGCTAAATTAAATAGAAAAACCGGAGTATGTGAACCGTAAGTTACATATTCCATTATCATAATCATTACATTTTAATTTTTAATTTATTTAATTTATTTAATTTATTTCAGATACTCTTATCAATTACCTAGTCAATCAAATCATACATGTGGTGGAGCTAATATTTGGGCAGATGTAAGATCTAGTGGCGAAGTATTTTGTTCCGCTGGATCTTATTGTCCTACACCAGTTGAACAAATTCCTTGTAGTAGTGGGTAATATTGTCTTTTTTTAAAATATTTTTTTTATGATGTAATAATACTTTGTGTTTGGTAATTTTCAGGAATTATTGTCCAGCGGGATCCACGTCTGAAAAAGGATGCTTTAAATTAACTTCTTGTGACAAAAAATCATCTAGTCAAAATGTTCATACTTATGGTGGAATGCTTATAGTAAGTAACATGTTTACATGCATTATACAAAAAGTTTAAAAAAACTTTAAAAGGGGCAAAAAAAAGTAACGTATATTATTTACTTTATAGGCGGCTTTGACTACAATTCTTTTGATAATTTATAATTTTTCGGATCATTTAATACACATTCGAGAAAGAAGACGCTCTAAATCTAGAGAAGCGGCTGTACGAACTGTAAAGGAGAAAATTCAAACTCGAGCTAGATGGAAATCTGCTAAAGATGCTGCAAAAAAACACGCAATTCAATTTTCTCGTTCATTTTCTCGAAAAAAATCTCTATCCGAAACTGATAATAACAAAATATTAAACCAAACAGATATAGAAGGAACAAAATCAAATACACATGAAATCGAACTTGACGTTTCTAATTTCGATAGTTATAATTCAGAATTGGATAATAAAAACATAAAAAAGAAACACGTACTAAAAGAAAGCCAAATGTTCCAATACGCATATAATAGACTAGAGAAAGAAAAAGCGCAACAAGAACAAAACCAAAATCTAACATTCTCGGGCGTACTATCAATGGCTACAAATCCTGAAACGAAAAAAAGACCATCAATAGAAATTGCATTTAAGGATTTGACAGTAACTTTAAAGGGTAAAAACAAGCATTTGTTAAGATCTGTAACTGGGAATATTTTACCGGGCCGGATTACAACTGTAATGGGCCCATTTGGGGCTGGGAAAACTACTTTTTTATCGGCTTTAGCGGGAAAAGCTGTGGGATGTAAGATTTCTGGGGTGATTTTGATAAATGGAAAAGATGATTCGATTCATTCTTATAAGAAAATTGTGGGTTTTGTCCCTCAAGATGATATTTTGCATGGAAATTTAACTGTTGAGGAGAATTTATGGTTTAGTGCAAGATGCAGGTATGTTGTATATTTATTATTTAATTTTTTTGATAACCAAACTCAATTCAGTTACATAATTACCCCCTCATAAGATAATTGCACAAAGGTCCTTGCAGTCATATTCTTTAGAAACCCTCAACAACACCTCCAAAAGATCTTTCAAACCATTAAAATTAATTAAATTGTAAAAGAGTCCCTACACAATGAAATATTAATAGAGTAAGCAGGGTAAATCAAATTTCTAGTTGATAAATAATGAAGTTTCATTTTTTTGTTATTCTTCCACACGTGCATTTTAGAGTTTTTCTTTAGTTTTTTTTTGGTCAATATGTGTTTTTACAAAGTTAAATTTTACTTATTATCTAAATGCAATTCATTAACCGTAAAATTACACCTTTTTATTATCTGCGGAACATTTTAGTATCACATAAATCACAAAATCTTAACACCAAATACTTCACTTTAATATTTGTAATTTCTTATAGTGATATCTCCTTTTTTTTTTTTGCTAATTAAACATAAATTTTATTAACAAACCAAACTCAATCAAGTTACATAATTACTCCTCATAAAAGTATAAAAACCCAAACCACCTTTCACACAATCTCAACTATTTAAATTTACAAAAAGGTCCCTCTTCAGCAACCTCAACACACCTCAAAAACCACAAAATCACCAACTTCTTTCATCTGAAATCATAATAATTAATCGAAAAAAATTCTTTGTTCTATCTTATTATGCAATAATTATTCATTTCTTAAAATCATTGAAGACTTTCTGCAGACTTATTAAAGCCAGATAAGGTACTTATTATCGAAAGAGCCATTGATACTTTAGGATTACAAGCAGTACGAAGCTCATTAGTAGGAACAGTTGAAAAACGAGGCATATCTGGAGGTCAAAAAAAGAGAGTAAATGTAGGTCTTGAATTAGTAATGGAACCTTCACTTCTTTTTCTAGATGAACCTACTTCTGGATTGGACAGCTCATCATCTCAATTACTTCTTAGAGCACTTCGAAGAGAAGCTCTTGAAGGTGTAAATATTTGCATGGTTGTTCATCAACCAAGGTAATAATAACACCCCCCTATAGTTTGATAAAAAGGTCAAGAAAACCCTATGGTTTCCCACTCGTGACAACTCATCCATTCTGTACCATTGAGTTGTCATGAGTTGGAAAAATATAAGGGGGTATTTGTCTTTTTTAAAACTTGTAGAGGAGTGTTTGACCTTTTGTCGAACCACATGGGGGGTATTTGGTATTTTTGGAATCTTGTACAACTTTTAAAAGTTATTTTATCAAGCTTTAATTAATTATATAGGGTAACTTTGTTTTCTTTTTTCTATAATAAAATATAGGTTATTTTGTTTAACGTAGGGACTTGTAGTGTATTTAATTAGAATGAATTAATATCAAAGCCTATAGGGGTAATTTTTTCATAATATAGGGACTTATAGTGCAATTTTTGCATGATATAGGGACCTATAGTATAATTAACTAAAAAATAATATAAAATCGGGGGGTTGCGCTATAGGTCCTTTTTTGCAAGAAATGCTCTATAGGTACCTATGTTATGCAAAAATTGCATTATAGATATTTATATTTTGCAGAAATGCACTATAGGTCCTTACATTATGCAAAATAAGTTATATTTTCGAGTCAATTGCACTATAGGTTTCTTATATTATGCAAAAATTGCACTATAAGTCCCTATAGTATGCAAAAATTGCACTATAGGTCCTTATATTTTAAAAAAATCGCACTATAGGTCCCTATATTTTGCACAAATTGCAGTATAGGTCCCTATATTTTACAAAGTTGCAGTATAGGTCCTTATATTTTGCAAAAATGCAATGTAGGTCCCTATATTATGCAAAATAAGTTATATTTTTGAATAAATTGCACTATTAGGTCCTTGTAATTTGCAAGAAATGCGCTATAGTTTTACTCATTATTCTCGTTCTTCATTTTTTCTTTCAGCTACACCTTATTCAAAACATTTGACGATTTAGTCCTTTTAGCAAAAGGAGGTTTTACAGTATATCACGGATCAGTAAGAAAAGTCGAAGAATATTTTACTAGTCTTGGTATTAATGTTCCGGAACGTATAAATCCACCTGATTATTACATAGATGTTCTAGAAGGAGTAATTAATCCAACCACAAGTTCTACTGTAAATTATACTGAACTTCCACTTCAATGGATGCTTCGTAATGGCTATAACGTACCACCAGAAATGCAACGGAATGTTGTGGGTCCCACTATTTCTACAAATGACGGATTTACCCCTACTCTTGACGAACAATCTTTTGCTGGTGAAGTATGGCAAGATGTTAAGAGTAACGTAGAGAAACGAAGAGATATTTTACGCCATAATTTTTTGAGATCTACAGATTTGTCTAATAGAAGAACTCCAAATTCTTTTGTGCAATTTAAATACTTCATTGGAAGGTACGCACTAAAAGTTTTTATTTTCGTATATTTCCAAAATGGTCCCTGAACTATAGACTAATTACGTTTCTTTCCCCATCAATTTTCGTAATAGGAAAAATTCCCCAAATTTGTTTAATAATTTAAACTCAATTAATATTCTAATTTTTTCGACCAAAAAAAAATTTAAATTAATATTCTAATTTTTCCGACCAAAAAAAATTTAAATTAATATTTTAATTTTTCCGACCAAAAAAAAATTTAAATTAATATTCTAATTTTCATATATATATATTTCAGGTTAAGTAAACAAAGATTACGTGAAGCCAGAATTCAAGCGATAGATTATTTAATTCTATTTCTCGCTGGAGCATGTTTGGGTTCGATACTTAAAATGAGTGACGAATCCTTTGGCGCGCCTGGATATACATACACAATCATCGCCGTTTGTAAGTTTTTTAAAAATAAATAAATAAATATTATTATTTGTTAATATTGTAATTATTTCAGCGCTGTTATGCAAAATTGCGGCTTTAAGAACATTTGCATTGGATAGATTACAATATAGGAGAGAAACTGCATCTGGAATTAGCAGTTTTGCGCATTTTATTTCAAAAGATACGATGGATCATTTTAATACGTTAATTAAGCCTTTGGTTTATTTATCAATGTATTATTTCTTCAGTAATCCAAGATCTTCATTTCTAGATAATTACATTGTTTTGTTATGTCTAGTGTATTGTGTGACTGGGATAGCTTATGTATTAGCTATTTTCCTCGAGCCTGGTCCTTCACAATTGGTAAGTACTGTAGGGGTATTTTTGACCTTTTGTATTAGAGTTTGTGTTACTAAAAAGTTTTTTTTTGACTTTATGTAGTGTTCTGTACTTCTTCCGGTAGTTTTGACTTTACTTGCGACTCAAACAAATACTAGTGAATTGGTGAAAATTATCGCGAAGTTATGTTATCCAAAGTGGGCCCTAGAGGCATTTGTTATTGCAAATGCAGAAAGGTATGTTTTGCACTATTGGTCCCTATATTATTTTAGTTGATTGCACTAACTAGTGAAGTTTTTGTTTTAGGTACTATGGTGTGTGGATCATAACTCGTTGTGGGGTCCTCTTGAAAACAAGCTATAGTCTTCATCATTGGATGCTTTGTCTATCTATTCTTGTCCTAATTGGTATAGCTACACGTGGGATAGCTTTTATTGGCATGACAACATTACAAAAGAAGTGAGTTTTTTACAATTTTTTTTTTGTAAAAAATTAGCACATTATGCAAATTTTTATGGAGTGTTGTAAATTCGGAACAGTTAAAGCACGGTTCTCTAAGAATTTAGAATGTAATGTTTTAATTTTGTATTCATAGATTTATTCCCATGTTATGAATTTTGTTGTGTTAATGTAAAAATGAATTGGTTAAAAAACTTGTAATGGTAAATAGTATTTTTGAATTCATCTTTATAGCTATTATGTTCATAAATTCGATAACTTTTTGTGAACAATTTCTTAATTGGACATTACTTAATTGCAAATTTCTTTGTTGCCCAATGCATAACTCTTTTTCTTTATAAAGAATGCATAATTAATTACGTAAAAGGGAACAATAGTGCCATTTCTTTGTTTGCGTCTAAGTAAACGGTACTCCCTCCATCCCAAAAATAATGTCCACATTACTAAATATGGTGTCTCAAAAATATTATCCACTTACCATTTCAAAACAACTTTTTCTACTTTTTTTCCCTTATTACCTCTATTTTTCTTTTAATTTATAATTATTTGAATTATTATTTTATACTTGATTGCATTTTCCTAGGCATAGAAATAGGTGTGCATTATCATTAATGATGACATTTATTAGGAACATTTTTGTACATGTAAGGTTCACATTTCTTAATCTGTGTGAAAATGCTAAGTGGACATTGTTTTTGAGACGAAAGGAGTAATAAACAAACAAACAAGAACCTTCACTAAAAGTAATAAGAACATGGTCATTTGAGTCCAATTGAAGATTTCATTATATATCTAGTTAATATTATATTAAAAAACTAATATATAATTTTAAAAACATAAACATTGACAATAAAATCTCAAATCCCATATATGACATCAAATGCCTCCTGGATATCGTTTGCTAGATCCTTCATCGCTTCTTGCAATTTCATCACCACTTCTTCAAAATTCATCAACATGAGATACTTATCAACGGCCTCTCCAATTCCAATTCCAATAGACAAAGAAGTATCTCCTAGCTCTTGAATCGCCACTTCACAAGTCTGTAAAGTTGCGTCGGCTCTCTCAAGAAGGTTAAAGGCTTGTTCAATAAGAGTAAAAGAAGTAAACCACATTGGATCCATGAGGTAGAGGGTGAACTTTCTATGTGATTGATTTTGATTTGATGAATTTCTCAAGAGAGGAAACAACAATTTATAGGCTGAGGGGGGAAACGGTCAAACATTTATTTAATTAGAGATTTCATAAATATTCATTAATGCGCTAAAAAATACGCGTATTCACATACCAAATCTCGATCATTTATGATTATAAAATTTTTCTGCGTCAACATAATTAACTCAATCCCTATTTATTGAATTAAAGTTTTTTTTATATTACTAATTTATGAAACATTTTAAGTTGTAAGTCAGACCAAAAGAATAAACGAAAGAATATGGATCAAAAGGAGGACACATAGTTTACCTCAGTTGAGGGCTTTTATTACTCCTCAAACCAAGGCCTAAGCCCAGCCCCATGCCGAATCTTCCAAGCACGACCAATGTTTTAGGCTTAAAGATAATTAATTTGGTGTATTATAGGTTTAGAGATAATTATTTTGGATATGTATAGAGGAGACTTATATAGGATCACTTTTTCAAAAATGAGTTGTAGCTATCAAAAGATTAGATGTTCTAAATCTTAAGTTTGTATGGATACAATGATCATGTAAGTAAGTATACTTTGATATACTATGTGTGCGGGTCTATCATGACTCTGTATCTCCTGTAAGTTGGGTATACTGCTTAATTGATCACACTATTACCTACAAAATAGAATCTATGTGATATCCACTTTTCATAGTAGGTTGTATTGATTAACCTCGTTCTGGCAGATAATATGTGGTATAACTTATTTAGGTATTGTTTATTTCAAACCAGATGCTTAAAATCTAACAGATTATATCAGTTACGGTGATTTGAAGTGATAACTATGCATAATATATACTTAATAGTCTATTGGTGAGATACTAAATGGATAATTTGGTCAATATTCCAACTTGGTAGGTCGAGGACAAGGATAGTTTAAATTTTACCCTTTATATATACAATATTTACCCGTAAGATTCCAACAGTGTTTCAGTAGTGGAGTAGTTATACGAATTTTGTTGGATAATAGCTTTATCCTAATATACTGGAAAGTTAGGTGTAAATATATCTTTTGGTCCTTCTCTGAAAGTTAAGTTAATTTCGGCTACTTTAACTTTATTAGAATTTCCATAAATAGATTACAATTAAAAAAATATAGAAAGAATTTAATAGATATAAGAAAAATAATAAATTTTCTATTATTTCTTATATTAAATAGAATAATAATAAAAAAAACCTAAACCATGAACCATAAAATCTTGGAAACATGAGTCATAAATCTTAATTCAAAATAAAAAAGAAAAAAACGAGTATTGATCAAATAAAAATAAAATAACACAAAAAAACTACAAATGTGATTGAACCCACATCTATCCAAGGCTAAGTGTTTCAATAAAATATAGACATCAACGTTAAGAGAGTTGAACGTGATCACTGTGCGTGCTTAATGAGAAATTTCTTAGAAAAAAATTTAAACTCATTACGTTACATGTTTGGGTGATAGTAAGAAAGAGGCTCTAGACTACTTACAAAATTAATATATATGGTAAAAGAGCCAACGACTCAAAATATCTCCTTTTAATTTCTATATTTTTCAGCTTTCAGATTAAAATTTTGTAATATTTAGCTTTTTTGCAAAAACATCATTCATGAGAATTAGATGCAATATCACTAATAACATTAAAACAATGATTAGTATCACAAGATAATAGCCAAAGATAAAACATGATAACAACAAACACAACTAATCAAATCACAACCAAAACATATTTATAAACACAAGCCATAAGGAGGAACGCAAAAATATATACGAGATAGAGAAAAGAAATCACCGGATTTTCGTTTTTCGAGATTTGAGTGTACTTTCGTATATTAATTCTTCCATTTGTTTCCTCCAAGCAAAGTAACGATCACCTACAAGAAAATGGAGGTTGTGTAGAAAACAACTCTTCCAAAAGATTAAATTCCAAATCGTTTACTCTACTAACGGTTAAGCTATTCACGTAGAGTTAGGCTCTGATACCAATTGAAAGTCCTAGAGGGGGGGGGGGGGGGGGTGAATAGGATTACTAATAAGATAATGCCTAATTAAAAATCTTTTGGACAAATATAAGTTTAAGAAAGAAACTTCTAAGTCAACTAATATATCAAACTCCTAAGGGATCATACAAAGGATAAGTTAGAGGTTCGATATATAAGTTAAACAAGTAAATCGATTATCTATTCTCTTACTAACTTAGAAGACCAAAGTTTGATTAGCTAGATAAACATAATCACGATATTCATACTAGTAAGCATATAATCAAACTAAATAGTCATGAACTAGATAATCCTAAAAGACAATATTATCAAACTATTCATATAAGCATTTTATCAAGCATATAGAGTGCGGAAAGTAAATAGCGTAGGGATAGAAAGATACACACGATTTATAGTGGTTCGGTTTCTCTACATCCACTACCTAAGGAAGCCTCCTTAGGATTTCAAGCTTTTCACTAAGCTCCCGTGTCTCTCTTAACCCGGTCGAGAACACAATAACCCTTACAACCTCTTCGATAACACGAAGGACAACCTCTTCGAAACCACGAAGGAAACTCTTGTGTAATCACAACACAAGGACACCGAGTATACTCCCGATACTCAAATTCTCTCTTAATCTATCTATTACAAGAACTAGACTTAAGAGGATAAATACAAAGAGTTTAAAGGGTGAAACTACTTTGCTAACAATCTCCTAATGAGTAGATATAACACTTAAGCATGAAAGACTCCTCTTGAGTAGATATAACTTTGTGGCTTATTGGATTAACTCCTTAATTGAGTGGATATGACATTGTATAGCTCTTGACACCTTCTTGGATGATAACAATTAAGCCCCTTAATGTATATGGGTTAAAGGTGTAATTGTAGCCTTGAAAGACCTTCAATTTATAGCTGCAAAATGCTCCCAACGGTCATAAGACTTGTCTCCAACGGATATATTAATATCCCCAACGGATATATTCTTTAGTCTTCATTTTGCTGCAGAAAACCCTAACTTGCGGTGCACCGCGGGGTTGGTGCGGTGTACCGCACTGAACTTGCTAAATTCACTTGCTCTCTGACGGGCTAGCCCCCTGGTCCGTGGTGTAGTCCGTGAGCTGCGGTGTACCGCACAGAACCTCTGGTGTACCGCACCAAAGGTCTAAAACACCTTTTAATGAGTATATCTTTTACTACGATGCTCAGATCAGAAAACTTTCTTCACGAGAGTTGTAGAGAACATCATTCTAAGAAACTTTGTAGTTGATCACGAAAGCTAATTCTCAATGTATACAAAGATAAGGTTAAAAGTATTTGTATGAAAATTAGCTTCTTAGGATATGACAATAGAGCTTTGATCTAAATGATAAAGAATGTTCTTTTTGATGAATTAGAGTGCAAGATATGATGTATATAACAAGAGTAATTAGCACACTAAACACAAGAGGATTTGTCACATTAAAACAACCTATTAAGGGAGGCTATATGCCAACACTTTTAGATCAAAATTAGTTGATGGTCTGGATTGTTTAATTTAAACCGACAACTAAAAATGTCTTGATTTCCATGTATATTTCCATGTTTGGAGTGAGTAATTTGGTCTTATATTGCTTTTTTTGAATTGTTTTGCATGAACAAAAAATAAAAACAAATCTCTTCATAGGACACCTCCCACCAAATCGCTCTCATGTACAAGGTGTTGTTTATTTTATTTTTATACAAATCCTACAATCCACCGCTAGAAGCCTTTTACCCACCATCAATGACCTGGCTTGGCTACACCATCAACAATTGAAGAACCCAAATTAACCCAAATTAAGGTAAATTTTTTTACCAATTTAATTTTAATCTAATCTCATCACTTATACCATTATTATGAAGCCTTTTACCAAGCCTTTTGTCATATGAGAACAGATGCATTGAGAATAGCTTATATACTGTATTTTTTTTAATTTGTTTTGCAGTATATATCCATTTGGTTCACCCTAAATATACAATCCCATTGATAGTAGAGCTCCTGGGGATGTAACAATTTTACTTAATTACTCAACTCTAAGAATGTTACGGAGTCGCAGATCAGTGTGAAGGTGAATTAATCTCCTTACTTAAATTTTAGAAATCGATGGATTATATTTTGAATATGTGTTCTCTACCTATCTAGGATTAATGATTTACAATTTTTATTAGATTCTCGCTAATATTATAGCCTGCTTTACTATTGATTATTTTCTCTTTTTGAAATAAATTAGTATCTTAAGTGTTAGTGTCTGTTTGGAAGTGCTTTTTTGGAGAAGCATTAAAAGTGCCGTTAGCATTTTAAGAGTTTTTTTGACTTTGAAAAGCACTTTTATGAGAAGAACCAAATAGGCGCTTCTTAAAAAAACCCTTAAAATAATTTTATATTTCAAAATTAATTTTAATAATTTTTTAAAATTTTGAAATTTATTCTAAAAACATTTTTTTACTCTAAAATAAGCACTTCCAAATGGACCCTTAGTAAGATCAAACAATTGGACTGAATATTTCACTTTAAATTTTGATGAATTGAGTTGATATTGCCACACGTAATTGGTTTGAATTTGCCTTCATACCAGTACAAGCCACAATCATGTGAAATTCAAGCTCATAAAGGAGACAAAATCAATGTGAGAACCTTTATACTAAATGGCACCAAGCAATTCAATTCTCTATTCATTGTTTGTATCATCATTATCTTTATGATCCTATTAATTGTGTAAGTGTGGGATGCAGAAAGGGTGACTAGGAAGGCAAGCAGCTGCTGAAGCTAGCCAAAGAGCTGAAAAAACACAAGTTGAAGTATGTTATATGTAGCTGAAGGGTGGCTTGGTTGTTAATGTTTCGGGGCCCTGCAGAACTATTTTTTACTGTGATTCAATCAAGATTTTGCCTAAAACTATGTTTAAACCCTGCTCATAATATTCCAGCTTAAGAATATATAAGCTGAGATATGTGCAGAGAACTGGTATGATTACATAAATATTAATTTTTATTTGTTATAGTTGTTACAGATTGAGGTAGCAATAGCTTATGCATTAGATTTTACAGCAACAGTCTTCTTACAGGTATATACATAGTATTAATAATGAGTAGCTGCACAAAGCATCTCCTAGCTTATGTGATTAATTTTGTAGCAAGTTTTCAATTGCAAATGAAATAAAGTTGGGTTTGGATTAATTGCGGAATCAAAGATGGATACATCTACGTTAGTCAATATTGAGTCAGGCACATGTGCGGAAGACCGAAACTGATGATTTTCTGAACTCGGACAATGATAAAAATTACTATGACTAATACTAATGTGTTGTTTATAGCAAAGTTAATAGTTGGGTAAATTTAGAAAATAGAGATATAAGTGTTATGGTTTTGTGTTTCAGGCTGTTGACACCTCTTGGTACTAGAGGTGGAATCCCAGAAAAGAGAAGTGATAAAGCTCGATCAATAACACTCAAATCAAGGGTAAGAAAACATTTATTTATGTTATTAAATTGAAATTTTTAATTAGTTTTGTAATTGGTATTGGGGGTAGCTGGGAAATTTGCAGCAAGATGGTCCTGGTCAAGAAGCAGCAACATATATAGGTGGAGTAGGAATGAATAGTTCAAGTGGTGATGGAGTTAGAAGAACATAATCTTCTTCATCTTCTACAGGATGCGGAGGTCCAGTATCATGGTACAAGACTGATTATATTTTATTCGAAAATCGTCCAGTATCATCAGAATTGTAGGAAATAAAACACAACTTCAATTTCTAAGGTTCAGATCTGTTGAAATGCAAAAAAAAAACACATCTTTACGATTTAAGATTTGGAGTAGGTGGTGGATACTTATATTATCACCAGGTATGTATGTTTCTTAGTTAAATATTTATGTTGTTTGTGAATATAACTTACTAATTATGATCTCCGCTTGTAAATTGTTCTCTACCACCAACATCTCCATTTTACGATTAACGTATTTTTCTGGTCTATTGTTGCAATATGAACGTAAGGAGTAATCTCCATAGAATATTTCAAGTTTATGTCAATTTTGAACTCTTCTTCTACACATGGTAGTAGAAATTGACTGAATATTTTCTGAATTTTGTAATGGGTAAAGCCTTCGTAAAGCCCCTTATCTTTCCCCAAAGTGCGCGATCCGCCCCCGATCTTCATTTTTACCCTTTCTGGCCCTTCATCTCAATACTTTGTGACGCCGTTACCCCTTTTTTTGATTTTCTGTTAATTGACCGTTAGTCAACGCCACTTGGCTCCAGGTCATCGCCACCTCAGCTCCACATCACCGCCAACTCACCACTACGTCAGATCTGCATCTTGGTGGATTCTGATGTGGCAAGGGGCATTTATGACTTTTTGCTTCTTTTTACCCAATTACCCACCGACACCCCATATCTATACGGATCAAAACACTTCAACACAAAATCAAAACACATATAGTATTGTGTGTTCTTGGTGTTCTTCACACCAAGTCGTTAAAAATTTCAGAAATTCCCCAAATTCTTGAACAAATTGAACGAGCATCTGAACCCGTCAACGCCCTTCATTCCCCTTTGTACTAAAACGATTCAAATCCAAAACAATCGAGCGCCTCATTTCGTGGTCTTCCCGTTTTTGGGTTAAAAATTGCAGAAATTGTCATTGAAGTTGCGTAATTGCGTATCTTAGCGAAATCGAGAGCGATTCAGGTAATAATCTTCTTAACCCATTTCATTTTATCATTCCAGAAAGTTAGGGTTTAACGATTTTACCAAATATATGAGTAATCTTCAAACAATAGCGATTGTGAGTAGTGCATTAAACAAGTAGTGTATTTTATGTTGCAGATTCGGATAATGGCGAAGGATTGAATAATAAATCCGCTGTTGATAACAGCGTTTCAGATTTTTCTTTCCACGATAGCGACAATAACTTAGACGATGATGAAGATGACATATTGTTCCAGAATAACGTCGACATAGGCGTTGAATTCATAGGTGTTGGTTCATCTCCGTATGTTAACGTAAATGGTTTAGAGCTCCCCTGTCCGAAAGAGTTACCTGTAATAGACGATGATGATTTTAACGAGGGATCGTGTGGAGAGTCTGAGAATTTGATAAGCTTGGAAGGGACAACGGATGAGGAAGATGGTGAACGCAAAAGTGTTAGTATTAGAAGAAACTCAAGGTTCAATGTAGTTGTTGATAAGGATGAGCCGAAATTGAAGGTTGGAATGATATTTGCTAACGGGGTTGAATTCAAAGAAGCTGTGAAATCAAAAGCTATTGTTGATGTGAGGAACATTTGGTTCCCCTGCAATGAACCAGGTAGGGTTAGAGCTAAGTGTAGAGGCAGTAATTGTGAATGGTTTGTGTACGCAACTAAACGTTCAGATGGTAGTTTTCAAATAAGAACATTTAATCTTGTTCATACATGTGGGTGTGCTTTGAATAGTAGGCATGTTAATTCAACCGTTTTAGCTACGAGATATGCACATCAGCTGAAATTAAGTTCATCAATGAAAGCAATTGATTTACAAGAACAAGTGTTACATGATCTTCATGTAAACATAAGTCGAAGACAAGCGTATAGGACCATCAAAAAGGGTAAATCGTTGGATGAATTGTCCTTCTTAGATCAGTATAGCTTGCTCAACAACTACTGTGCTGAGTTGTTAAGGACTAATCCCGGGTCTACTGTTTTTTTAAAAACTGAGGAAGATGAAGTCACAGGGGAACAAAGGTTCTTAAGGTTATATTGTTGTTTAGAACCTTTGAAACGAGGGTTTAAGAATGGGTGTAGGAAAGTGATAGGGTTGGATGGGTGTCATTTAAAAGGACCTCATCCAGGTGTGATATTGACCGCAGTTGGGATGGATGCTAACAATTGCATCTATCCTGTTTGTTACGCGTTGGTTGAGACTGAAAATTTGGACAGTTGGAGATGGTTTGTTAGTTTGTTGGTTGATGATTTAGATATTGATGATCCTGATATGTGGGTCTTTGTTACGGATAAACAAAAGGTAATTGTTTATTAATCATTTAAATGATTATTTAGTAAGTATAAGGGTAATTTTTAATTGTAAGGATGTTAACTTGCAGGGGTTAGGTATAGCTATAGAGGAGTTGTTACCAAATGTCGAGCACAGGCATTGTGTTAGACATTTGCATCAGAATTTTAAGAAAAAACACGGGTCATTTGCTTTGAAAGACAAGATGTGGGAAGCGGCCAGGGCGACATATGTTGAGAGGTTTACGAATGTTATGGAGATGATAAAAGTGATGGACTTGCAAGCTTATGAGTGGTTAGCTAAAGAACATCCAAGGTATTGGTCTCGCTAACAATTTAGGACCAACACGCATTGTGACGTGTTATTGAATAATATGTGTGAGTCTTGGAATAAGCAACTTTTAGATGCTAGGGAGTCATCTGTTTTAGTTTGTTTAGAACGTATTAGGTTGTATTTGGTTGAGAGACTAGAGAAGAGGAGAAAGTGGATAGAAAGGTGGCAAGGGGATATTTGTCCCAAAATTAGGAAAATTATCAATTTAAAAAAGAAATGGTCATCCAAGTGGATTCCACTACACTGTGGTGGTAGTACTTTCCAGGTTAAGGGTACTAATGGGGTGCAATTTGCGGTGGATTTAAATACATTTAATTGTGCAGGTAGAGGGTGGGACTTGTTGGGAATACCTTGTGTTCACGTGATTTCAGCATTATCTTCAACAAGTCTTGAGCCAGAGGACTATACATCTCAGTATTTTAAAACAAGTACGTTTAAAAAGGCATACAAGCCATTTATTAAACCAATAAATGGACCCGAGTTATGGCCTCAAACTAATGGGCCTAAAGTTGTAGCTCCAAAAGGTGTTAAACTAGCTGGTAGACCCAAGAAAAAGAGAAATAGGGCAGATGGGGAAGATGTTGAAGAGAGGGTGAAAAAAGCAAGAGCTAAAGGCAAAGAGGATGTTAGAGTCAATGTAGAAAAACTAGGTAGACATGGGATGAAGGGTAGATGTAGTGCATGCAAAGAAGTGGGCCATAATAAAAGAAGCTGTAAAAGTAAAACTCAGGGTCCAAGTGCTGCAGAAAGCGTCATTAATGATCCAATGGAAGTTAATGATTTGGAGGACCAAAGCACAGAAACTCCAAACACGGGAACAATGGATTCTCAGACTCAAAGCAGTAGTGTGGTGAAGAATGACAAGAGAAGGTCTAGTAGATTAAGAAAAAAACCAGTCATTTCTGAGAACAATGTTTATGTCAATGCTACAAACAGCGATGTCAATATTAATGTGGTAAATAGTGATGTTAATGTTGATGCTTCAAGTAGTGAGCTACAACTAAAGGGGTGTAAGAGCAAGGTTGATGTAAACATTGACGCGAGTGACGTTCACCTGGATGTGAATGATAGGAACATAGTTGTAACAACCCAAGTAGTAAGCACTTCATGTAAGAGAACTAAATCTGAAGCTAAGAGAGGATTTACAGCCACTAAGTCTAATGAAGAAACTGATAATGGTGAGAATGGAGAAGGAATAGAGTCAAAGGGAGAGTCAAAGTTGTCTAAAGATATTAGCAAAGGGTCCAAGGTAATACTTTTCAATATACTTTACTTTTTAATCTTATTAATCTTTTGTTATTTGTCTTGTGTTTTTTTAAATAGGCTTCTTCTGAAAGTAATGAACGTGTCGTGATATTGACTCAAGGGAGTACTAATGAAGCTGTCGGGTGGATGGGTCAACAAAAGAAGAGAGATAGAGTAGAAGGTCCTTCAAAGACTGACAAGGTAAATATTTTATACTTATTATTGTGATTTGGGTTGTAATTTCTTTTTGTTTGTTTTGTAGTTCACACCAAATAAAAAGCCTTGTGTAGAGATAACCAAATTTTGTGCACCAGAGGGTAAGGGAGGATTTCTACCAAATGGTGTCAAGAAACTAGGGCAGCCAAGTGTAAGTATATTTTTATTCTTTTAATTTTAAGAAAAATAGTCGTCAACCAATTTTGTTGTTTTGTAGGATAAAACCAAAAGACCTCCTTTTAGACCAGCTGGGATGGGGGTATACACAAGAGCTCCTAAGCAGATTACTACCCCAGGTTCTATTACAATTGGGAAAAAGAAGATAGCTGGAAATTCATTTTCATACAAGGGTAAGCCAAGTATTAGTTTGGAAACATTGAGAGCTGCGGGTAGAAGTACAGTAGCTATTGATATGAATGGTGTGAACAAAGCCTTCCAAGAATTCGATATGAACATGTCCAGCTTCATGAAGGGCCTTTTCAACCGAGGTTCAAGTTCAAAAACCAAAGAAAAGGCTGATGAAGAAAAACTATGCCCACAAAGTACTCAAGAGTCAAAAGAAATTACTCCAGATGTCAATTCAGTAGAGAAGGATGTCAACGAGCAACCAGAAAAAAAGGGAAAAGGGAAGGTAACAACAAAGGTGAAGAAAGTAAATTCTACCACAGTTGAATCCAATATAAAGGCAAAGTGTGTTAAGTTAGTAAAGGTCAAGAAGGAAAAGATTTGAAGTCTAGACTATTATCTTAATGTTTTTCTTTAATTAGTATTTGTGTGTAGAAAACTTTAATAGTTGATTTGAATGTGGTGTTGGGTATGTAACAAAACTTTATGTTTTAAGACTTAGGTTGGTGGAAGAATCTGTTTGAACTTTTAGTCAAGTCTTTGCTTTGGTTGTTGAAAAAGGAACACTTTTATTCACGTGCATAGTGTGGTTTTGTAAGAGGAATCTTTCTTTACACCTAGTAAATTGTCATATTCAACATAAGTTCTTCTATAAAGACTAACACAACCATTCATATTTATCTACAACAACTAAACACACAAAGATACACAAACACTCCCAAAGAAGAAAAAAACCACTAATGTCGGACTACAACTCAAGTGGGAGTGACCAATGGTCAACTAGGTCACCACTGTTTCCAGACTTCACCCCAAGTGACCTAACAATCAAACCATCACCATTAATGAATATGTAACCTGAAAACTACTCAATCACAGAAGTTTGCCATTGTGGAATGCCGGCATTGATTCAAACCTTTGACTTGGGTGGTAATAAGAAATTTAGCTCACTACGATGTCATTTCGAGGACTTCAGATACCAAGATTTGCCTGAAAAAGAATGTCATTTTTTCGTCTGGTTACCTGGACCAGATGATCTTCCATCACCTTCAACTAGTAAGGATGTTCCGAGCTCTAAGGATAAAGCGAAGAAGTTGCAGAATCGTGAGTAATTGCATTTGCTATCCTCTAGTAGTTGTTTCATTTGCATGTTTAAGTTCTTTAAGTTTACTTTAAGTTTACATGATGCTCTCTGTTATGTTTAAGTTGGGTAATGGTATTTCTTTCAATTGGACGTTTTTGTTATTACGCATTTGTAGACCAATCGAAAATATTTTTTCTTTAATTTCCAACTTAATCCCATTTTTTAATTTATTACTAAAACGAATTGTTCATCATACTACTTCTATCTAGTAATGTGATAAATTACAACTACTATAAACATAGTCAAAGTGTTAAAGTCCAAAAAAAATTCATTAAACAAACTTGGTTAAATATAGTCCAGGTTACATTGTAGTCCAAAATATAGTCCAAAAGATGGTCCAAAACCCAATTACATAATTAGAGTCCAGAACACTAGACAAAACCCAAGTTCAGAGTCCATTACACCAAAACCCAATTAAAAAGACCATTAGCGACACGTAATAAAAGTAAAACCAAATTCTTAAAAGCCAAAAAAAAAAAATCAAAATAACTACCAACGCCATAACCAACTTCCATCAAGCCTTGGACACATCTTCCTCGTCTTCCTCGACTTTCTCGTCTTCCTCGTCTTCCGCGTCTTCAAACTTGAAATACCTTGGAGACGAAACACCAATAGGAGCCGAACGATCGATCTTCCTCCTCTTAGGCGAAGGGGTATCTTCACCTTCAGAACTTGACTCGACGATGATCAACTCTTGGCCATATGGTAAAGGGACTACCTTGGTCTTAACCTTCTCCTTAACTGCACCAGGCGCCTTACGATAACTCCATCTATAACCTGGGTCGTGCCTCCTATACGTCTTCGGAGGGGGTCGGATTCTTAGTGGTGCGGAATTAGACGCCATTTCTGAAACAGATACGAACCATTAAATCAAACTTAAAGCCATGACATTACCTTAAAGGTATAACGTAAAATTAGAAATAGATTAAGAAGGTAGAACATAACGAAAACTACTTTACTATTTACTTCACTAATTACCTTAATGTTTAATTGAAACAAAAAAAACTTACTTTGTTTTCCCTTCGAATTCACAGCTTGTTGAACCTCCTTTTGAGTCTTCATGATTTTTCAAAATGACTTACAATCTCCGTCTCAGTTTTTTGGTTTAAGAAAAATACAACGATGGAGTTGAGTTATAAATATACAAGGGAACTCATAAGTACATCTAATCTGGAAACTAGGCCCTATTCAACTTTTCTATTCCCTGAGAAAAACCTTTGGGTTCCTTTTTAATTCCCCATGCAAAACCGTTTCATCTCCCTTTAAAAAAAATTAAAAAAGCGGTTTCGTGTATAACACACGCTTACGTGGGGTCTTTTAATTAAATTAATATAAAATTAAGGGGCCCTACAGAGTCAGTATTATAAACTAAAGGGGCTAAAAAATACACTACTTAAACAAAAGGGGCCAAATGGTCACCGTCTTCAAAACTTAAGGGGCCACAACATCACCATCTAAGCTACAAATAGATAACCTTAAACCAAACAAAACAAAAATTTCTCTTTCGCCTCAGTAAACAACATCCATTGATATTTCGACATAAAACAACATACACAGAACCCAAACACACACAACCATCGACACCGTAAAAATCACTTAATCACAGACACGCAATACACCATGAACACACGCTAGAACAAACGGGAAGCTAAAAAACCTAAAACAAAGACTAAAACCAAGTACCGAATCTTCTGTTTATTACCTTCATTCGATTTAAGCGCTTCTATTTCTTCGTCTTTCCTCGACAATGACCTAAGCAACCCGGAAATAACAACCCGGCTCCTATAACAGATCGGAGGATCTAACCAGCAGAAGAAAGAGCACTTTTTAGCGGTGGATTGATACTTGGAACAACCGATGAATCGTCGACCCGGATTCATGTCGGTCCACGATGTACTAATCTTAACCCGTAGACCACAGTAGCATAACTAGTCCTCCTTACCGGGGTCACTGAGAGGAGATGAAGCGGTGGTGTTTCTGGATCCGGCCATCGGAAGGGAGGAGGGACGATGACAACGAACGACGAAGAAGAAAATGGAGAGGATAGGGTAAATGAATCGGGGGAGGGGGTTTAATTTAGGTTTTGGTAATTGGGTAAAAAGAAGCAAAAAGTCATAAATGCCCCTTGCCACATCAGAATCCACCAAGATGCAGATCTGACGTAGTGGTGAGTTGGCGGTGATGTGGAGATGAGGTGGCGATGACCTGAAGCCAAGTGGCGTTTACTAACGGTCAATTAACAGAAAATCAAAAAAGGGCTAACGGCGTCACAAAGTATTGAGATGGAGGGCCAGAAAGGGTAAAAATAAAGATCGGGGGCGGATCGCGCACTTTGGGGAAAGATAAGGGGATTTACAAAGGCTTTACCCTTTTGTAATAGTTATATAATAAATTATGTCAGCTAAGGCTATGAAAACTTAAGGAGCTTAAACTAAATAGTTCTTGTGTCCATGTGTTCATAGATATGAGTAATAATTTTGCTTAAGCAATTGTAACATATATGAAATTTCAAAAAATTATCAGATCAAAAACATCCTATACACAAACGATTTGGTTACCTTTGAGCAATGGGAATGGGTGGGGCCTATCATAAAAATAAAGTGGCTATAGTGTATGATCAGTTACCTTATTAATGCATTCACTCACCTAAATTATAATTTTAATAAAACAACAAAACAAATCAAATTGAGAAAAATAAGGAACCCTCCACAAATTATAACTAAAAAGGAATTTATATACTAACTAAACTATCCTACAAGATGATGTGTACATTTTACCTTAATTTGATAGTTGGTGTAATTTGTCACAAGAACTTATTTCTTTTTTTTTCTTCCTTTTCTATTATGGGTTTAGGGTTTAACTTTATTTCTTTTTGTTCGAAAGTTTAGGGTTTAGACCATCTCCAACAGTTGCGCCAATGAATATTTACTGCAAAATAATCCAAAAATGCAGTATAAGACCAAACTGCTCACTCCAAACAAAACACCTTCCCCAGGAAGCACATTTTGCAATTAATAACGTCAACGATCTTCTACTTTGTATACTCTCCTTTCCTTTTCTCCTGGTTGTCATCTCAATTATTTGAGATTTTTATTTTTATTACATACGAGTGTATTTTGGTTGATCGATTTATACTTTATGTAGCTGTTTGTGCAAAATGCATCCTATTTTTCGTATTTGGTTAACTATTTTTTAGTTTATTTTTATCTCAAGAATAGTTAGTTTATCTCGTATTATATTTAATTTTTAAATTAATATTGTTAAAGTACCTTCAGACACGGGTTCATACCTATTATATATATATATATATATATATATATATATATATATATATATAAAACATATCTTTTGAACGACAAAAGAGAGGCTAAGTTCATACTAACTCCATTAAACTAGTTTCTACCTTTACTTCTATATTTTTGTCTTTTCAATGGCATATCCATTTCATGAAAAACTTTAGAAACAAAACAAAAAGTCCTTATATTACAATTTTCATAATCTCTCATTCACCTTCTCAATGCTTTCTCATATCCAACTGTCGCCATCACTAACACCTTTCATTTTATCCATCACCAACATGGGTTTTTCACATAATAATTTTTTTATTTAATTAGTAAAAACCAAAATACTTTTTTCAAGTACTTATTTTGCCCACTTTTATTTTTTCTTCTTTTTAAAAAGAGATTTCCAACAATATTTATCCTTATATATTATCAAGATATTTTTTTTTCAATTTTTCCAATATCACCCTTAACTAATTAGTTAAAAAAAATGGTGCAATAAATGACTTTATACTTAATGAATATGAGTAATATAGTAAAAAGAGAGTGTATTTAATGTCTTTTTTAATTTGTGTCATAAAAAGTAAAACAAATAAAAGTAGACAGAAAAAATATCATATAATAAAGTAAAGTTACTCCTTTTGTCCCAAAAATAATGTCATACTTACTAAATATAGCATCCCAAAAATAATGTCCACTTAGAATTTCAAGATACTTTATCTCTCTATTATTACTCTTATTAAAAATATTTAAATTTATGTTTCCAATGAATATTTAAAATATCAAAATACTTTATTAAAAATATTTTAATAATAATGGAGGTAATAAATGTATTTCTTAATTTATGTGAAAAACTAAATAGATAATATTTTTGGGACAAAGAGAGTAATACATTAAATTTATATCAAATAATAAAACGGTCAAAAGTCGACCATCTAACCCCTAGAAACTACTTTACATAATACTCCTTCTGTCCATCAATGTCTGTCACAATTTCTAAAATTAGATGTTCACAAAAGGTTGTCTATTTAAGATACCAATTTTTTTTTACATATTCTACCAATTTTATTTTTATTTAATATTCAAATGTTTATCATTATTAAATTTATTTACTTAGTTGGTTAAGAGTAGTTTAATAAAAATAGAGAAAATTAATTATTTTTTTTAATTTGTGTGAAAAAATAGTACGATAAATATTAAGGGACGAAGAGAATATGTTTTTTATAACTAGTTACATCTAAACTATCACCTAAGGTCACTTTTTTCAATTATATCACTTGACTTTTTTTTGGACGGACTACTTTTTCTTTTTATTCCTTTTTTTTGGACAAAATTTAATTTCCTTTCAAGTAAGACATGTATTCTTACTATAATTAATTTTCTTTTATTTTATTTTTTAAAAAAGAATCTTTTCACTAATTTAATCCACATAGATTAAAATAAAAAAATCATGTTAGACAAATTAAAGGTAATAAATAATAAGGATTTTTTGGAAAAAAAGATAATAATAATGCTATTATAATTTACCTTTTTCCTATTATAAGATTTAACCTAAACGCCACGTCATTGATTGGTATTTATGTGGTATATATTATTACTTATTACTCAATACGTATATATATATTTAAAATACTCAAGTACCTATAATATTTAAAACTCTTCCTTTTTTACATTAACAATTAATTTTCTTAACATAATTTAAGTAAAAGACCATTATATATTTTGAGTAATCATATTTGTCACCCTTTTTGTATCACCCTTTTATCACCTCCTACGTGTATGCCTACATGTACTAATGAATTGATTTCTCTATCCTATTTAATTTTTCTCTATCTTCTATTCAAGGAAATCAAAACATATATATAGAAGGGTGATAAAAAAGTGACATGAAAAGGGGTGACATATATCATTACTCCTATATTTTAGAATTGATAAAATTATAAATACCTTTTATAATTTATATAATCATATTTTTTCTTTCTTACTTTCATAATTTAAATATAAATTTGTCTATTTTTGTGAAAATACAAACATTATTAAAATAATACAATAACCCACTAACCTTAAATTTAACACTTAATCATGTGAAAGCTTACTTTTTTACTTTTTTTTTGTTTTTCTTTAAATTACTCAAACAATATTATTTGTAACTTTAATATTTTGATCATTAATACCGTCTCTTTTATATTTTTAATATTTTTTTCAAGAATATGTTAAAAACAATATCCGACCAAAACAAAAATATATTAGTATTAGTTTTTTGGTTTGATATTTACAAAAATTAACATGTATTTCAAAAAAATAATATTTAGAAAAAATACTATATGTTTTTTGGTTTAGATTAATAATTCCAAATATATATAAAATAATAATACATATTTAATAATAGATTTAAATTTTTATTCGTATTATTAGAAAAGAGGTTTTCTTTTATACTTAGAGCCCGTTTGGAAGTGCTTATTTTAAAGTAAAAAAGCGTTTTTAGACTAAAATTCAAAATTTAAAAAAATTATTAAAAATAATTTTGAAATCTAAAATTATTTTTAGTGTTTTTTTTAAGAAGAACCTATTTGGTGCTTCTCAAAAAAGTGCTTTTCAAAGTTAAAAAAACTCTTAAAATGCTAAAAACACTTTTAAGTGCTTCTCCAAGAAAGCACTTCCAAACGGGCACGTAATCACAAGTTAAATATTTCTTAATTTAGCGTAAAAAGTGAATTTTTTACCACAATTACTTTCAATGTTATTTTAATTTTTAATTTTTAAAATTTATTATAATATTCATATTTATAATTTAATTTGTTTTTAAAAGTTCGATCACCGCCACCGACTGCCACCATCACCTCATGCATTTTCCACTGACCACCACCTCCACCTCTGACATTCTCCGCCAACCACCTTCATCTCCGCTTACAACCATCACCGACTAGCTCTGACACCGTTGTCTCCACCAATCACCATCAACTAATTCCACCAAACGTACACATCAACTAATTTAAAAAAAATCATAAATAATTCTAAAAAAACAGAAAATAAGGCAGAGTAATTTTAATTTTTTATATAATTTGTAATCAATAAGAGGAAAGGTTTAAGCTGTAGGTAAGTGGACATTATTTTATTCTTTTTTTTTTCTGTACGTGGTTGATCTAGCTAGCTTGCGCGCACCACGACTAATTTTACGGGGATATACACGCTTCCCATGTATATTCCCAGATAATTTAGAACTCGTTTATCCATGTTCAGGGATGGGTCCGAGCCTTGTATGCTCACCTTACACCCGTTAGGGAGGGAATTCGAACAATATTTTATTCTTCTTATTACTAATTGGGCATTTCCCATATATAGTTTTAAGAATATTTGATTAATATTTTTAGTAAACTAAATAAATTAATAATCTAAAAATAGATATTATTGTTTCAAAAAAATGAATAATATAATTTGATATATATAAAAGTTGTCTTAATAAATATCGTATTAAGATTTAGTAATATATTTTTTCGTAGATATATCTATTTATAAAAATACTCAAATAATATTACTCAAAATGCTAATTACATTATATTTGCTTATCCTAATCTATAATACTAAAAAACTAGATTCACATTAAATATATAATAGTTATTTAATTAAAATAAGAGTAATGATATATGTCACTCCTTTTTATGTTACTCTTTTATCACCTTTCTATATAGTATATGTTTTGATTTCTTGAATAGAAGATAGAGAAAAATTAAATAGGATAGAGAAATCAACTCATTAGTACAGGTAGACATACACCTAGGATGTGATAAAAGGGTGATACAAAAAGGGTGACAAATATAATTACTTTTAAAATAAATAGTTAAATTACAATTTATTAATTATATATTTTATATTTTAAAATATAAGTATTTTTTAGATTTAATATCTATTTTTAATAAATAATTACACTTTTTATACAAAAATTAAACATTTCAAATCTTAAAATATTAACAATACTAGTCCAAAAGAAAATTATTAATATAAATTCTATAATATATTAGTTTTGTGATATGATGAAACTTATGTTGCGAGTACCTTTTCTATATATTTTATATTAACAATAATTAATAAGGGTATAATAGTAAAAGACATAAAATAAAATTGACAAAAGACCCTTTTTATTTTCATTTTTATTGGTTAAACTTGACATGTGTAGCTTATTAAGTGGTCTGAGCATCATATCTTCTTTATTATAATATTCGTTATCGTATGGAAGAATTTTCCATCACCAACACTTTCCATCTCCCATCTCAACCATCAACAACGCATGTCTCAACAATCACACCATCAAAAAATACTCTGCAGTTGTTATCGCTCTTGGAGTGTGATAAAAATCAACACTAAAGGAGAGGAGCGGCTACCGCAAGTGTACGGGTCGTCCAAGTAATAAAACAGTAAAAACGTGTTAATCGTCTTCATAAGAATTGTTAGGTAAGACAAATGTGTGTAAACAATAAGTAGAATTGGTTGCGATATGAAATAAATAAAAGACAAATAAATAGATGTTTGGTTTTCAATTATAAAACTAATAGACGCGCTAAAGTAAATTACTAAATGATTAACTGAATAAAAATAAAGTAAAGACTAAAGGATTAGACGCAGATATGAGAGATATACTTGAGTCTTGCTAGGTATCCACCTAATCTCATACATTTAGTGCTTCCGTTTAAGGGACAAGTTGGTAATTCTATATTAGTCAGGACTCTACAGTCATTCTAACTTCCGTCTAGATAGATTTAGGTAGCAATCCTACGATATTACAGACCCCGTCCGGACGACTATAAGCTACTTTCAAATGAATTAAGTTATTACCCAATTGGCTACGAGGTTAGTCAAGTACGTCATGATCAATGACGAGCACCACACGCTTTTTTATTAGTTCAGTATTTAGACCCCCTCTTCCGGATGATCACCGCCACTAGTGAATAGCTTAAATACTAATACCTAATTCTAACTGGCCTAATTAGAAATAGCAAACAATCATAAATTAATAAGCAATATGAAAGACCTAACTTGAATTAAATTAAACAATCTTAAATATGAAAATACTAAATTGAATAAACTAGGGTTTAACCCATTATGTGATCTCAAGTATTTGGAAGTTTAGCTCATATTAAAATTAAATACTGAAAATGAATTTAGAATTATACATATTCGTAATAACAAAAATAAAAGAACCTAGATAGGAGAATAACTTGAGTTGTTGGTTGAAGAAAAGTGTTTCTCCAGCTTCTACTCTTGTCTCTGCCTTGCCTTTCTATAAGAATGATATAATATGAAGCCCAATTTAAAGGTACTGAATAATGAGGTTTAGGAAGTCTTATATAGAGTTTAAAAACGTATTTAGCCTCTACTAGACTTAATTAAATGAATTAGGGTCCAAGTCCATTTTACAATTCCTGCAACTGCTGAACACACTTTAGTAAAACAGACGTAAATTTCTTACCGTAGGTCCAAATCACCTGATCCACTTCTCAAAATTCGCTAACTCGGATGTGCACCTTTTTTATTTGAACCACCAGGTCTGAATATGCACCATTTGGGCTCAGGGAGACCTCGAAGTGATGACTTTCCAGTTTCGAATGCTCCTCCTCCTTCACTAAAGTGATATCCTTCTCTCTTTTGACACTTCCTTTTGCTCTTGGAATTTAAACTCCACTTCTTCTATTCATATTAATGCCTTTTAGCATCCATGTACTTAATAACTTCACACTAAACAAGTAAATTAATGCACAAAATCTCTAAAAGTAACAATAGTACAAATCCGAAGGAAGATAGTACGATATAGCAAAATATGCTTACAAACCAACTAACTAAGTCTATTTCTACCTAAAATGATGTCTCCTAAAGGTATTTATTTATAACAAAAAGGGAGACATCAAGAACCCCAACTCAAACTTTTGTCGTCCCGACAAAGTAAGAACAAAAGTAGATGTCTAAGGTAGGAAGCAAATGCAGAATCTAAAGAATATACCCATGGAAAAACTCAAATTAAATTTCATATAGTACAACCTAAGAACTAATGCACACATACACCTATCATACAAAATCAAACACATAAATAGTATCAATCCAAAATTAATTCCACAATGCTAGAATGTTACTCTTGATACTTAGCTCGAGATAGTGGCTATAGGGTGTTCATCATTATTTACTTGCTTTGAACACTCCACTTAACTTACTCCATATTAGCGAAAATGTTATTCCACTATGTACCTAGGAATAACGAGATCTTTTCGGTTTTAGCATAGGCTTAGGGACTGTATGGTACTTTTAGATAATGAAAAGTGAGTTTTTGGCTCTATCTTCACTAGCCTTCAACAAACTGTCATGTGCTTGAGTTTATACTCATATAAGATCTCACTCACTTGACGCACAAATTTAGCGTCCCCATATAAACCCAACCTATCAATATAATTATGATAAAAATATTCCTTTGCCGTTTCTTTTTATTTTTTTCATTTATTCAATCTCTTTTTGTAAGTTAAACATGACATTCCTTTTAATGTGAATTGTCAAGTTAACTCATTTTCCCAATTTTTTTCTTCTTTCTTTCTTTTTCTTTTCTCTTTCCTTTTTAGAAACCGGAAAAGGAATTTACAATAAAGTGCATAATCATTCAAGCACATCACAAATCTACCCATCAAATGTAATAACAGATTCCCACACCCCAAACTCAAGCTCAGGGACAATTATTCTTAAGCAATCGTAATTTAAGTGTCAGGTCATATGGTATGCATCTTAAAGATAGGCGTGTAATGTGGCTTCAAAAGAAAGGTTTAAAGGCTAAAAAATAGGGCTAAGAAGGATATAATTAATCTGGAAAAGAAGAGTTTGCAGTCTAATTTTTTCCATGATGGTGAGAAGAGAGAGTTTGGTTTTTTGTTTATTTTTTGTCTTGATGTGGTGAAGAAGATTAGTTTGAGGTTTTAAATATTTTTTTCCATGAATGGTGTGAAAAAGATGAGTTTGAAGCCATGGTCAGGGGCGGAGGCATTGGGTTTGGGGGAGGGGGGAGGGGGTGGGGGAGGGGGGGGCGGTCTTTGGCCCCCTGATTTTTCTACAAATAAAAAATATAACTATCACTAAAAGAAAAGAAATTTTTATAAGTAATTGATCCCCAAATTTTTTTTTAAATTTTCAATTGGTCCCCTTAACTTTTATAATTTATTTTATTAGGTTATAAATTATTTTATTTAGAATGATTTTTAATTTTTTTACAACAAATATATGTTACTTTTTTTTATAAAAAACGATTATATTTAAATTTTTAACAATATAAGGACTTATAGTATAAGGGAGGTTTCCACTATTCACCAAAAGTATTATATATTTTGGTAGAAGGTCGAGGAATGCAGGCCGTGATTCTGTTTTACTTGTTAATATGCTTCGGCGTGCCCCAAAATGCCTCGGGGTGATTTTGGGACTTACCATCATCTATTGCATTAAAATATAGAGTTTGATATTTTATGAATGTGAATTCGGAAAAGAAATTCATATCCAATGAAATCATTAATTTTTCTAGTTTGTCAAATTACATTAACTTGAAGATGATTTATATCACTTATAATTTTATTTTATATATATTTAGCTTTTTCATTTTTAATGGCATTGGTACTATTTCTTTTTGTTGGTTGAAGTAAATTGACCATAATTTCACATTAAATTTCACATTAAATGTCAAAGTTGACTAAATTTTTTATTTTTATTATAAATACGAAGATCTAATATATATGTTCCTCATTAAAAATAACGAATAATGTACTCAGTAAGTAAGATACGATTTCTTTGTTTGATTTTTGTATACCTAATTGTTGTAACTTCAACTAATTGTGAAAAGATAAAAACCTACAAAAAGACAAAGACATGGGTTGTAGAAGTCAAATATGATAATAAGGTGCAAACCGATAGTTCTTGTGTTGGGTTTCTGTGTGATTTTAAGTGCCGATATTGGAATAATAAGAGTGGTTTTTGTCGTGATGGAGAATGTTGGTGTAATTTACCTCCACCGGCCATGTAATATAATGTAAAATTTTATTTGATCAATGATAGGAATCATGTAACGAATGAAATATTGTTTATGATATTACTCTGTTTCGTGGAACAAACCTACTTTAAAATGGTTCAATGATTTGAAAATTATCAATGACAATCGTAAACCAATATGTTAAGATCATCTTGAATAATTCTCTATTCGAGAAGATAATCATATTTTATCTCTCTTCTTTACTTACATAATTGAAACAAATCATAAATATAGATACAATTTTAATTATGAGAGTATAAAATCTCACCTTTATAATTAATTACACAAACAATTTTTTTTATTATAATTTCTCTTTCTCTCATTCTGAAATTGAAGCCTTAATTTTTTTCCATACAATCTATGATTCTTGTTTTTTTCTTTTTTCATCTTTACCCTCACAAAGAACTAAAAAAGAGTAGTATGTAGTTTGGTAGTTATAAGTTAATCATGATGACTGTAGATTTCAAAAGGAATGACACACTGAGTTTTTTTTTTTACTTTAGTAAATTTTTAATAATTTGGATAATGATTTACTTGTTATTTTGTTTCATGTTTTTTTTTTTACATACCAATAGAGTTATTAGTAGTGGTGGTAGAAGAAATGATGGTGACGATGAGAGGAAGAAAATTTAAAAAGATACTATAAAGACTGATATGATTATATGAATGAGTGGCTGGAGAAAATGGAGAAGATGGAATGAGAGAAGAAGTAAACGTGTATAAATAGGAGATAGACTTTAAATTGTAGTAATTATTATTTTATTTGATAATTTAAATTATTATTTGATTGGTTAAAAAGAGAAGTTAGAAGGATATGAGATAAACTTTTTTTCATACATGAGAGACTAAACGAAGCCGTTAAGAATAAGAGATTACATTAAGAACAAAAAGAGCTTATTAACTAACAAGTACAACCCTATTAGTTGCACATCCACTCCTATCTCTTGTAATCAATCTCCAAAGAAAGTCAGGTGGATTACTAAGCGCCACTGTTTGATTATGTGTTGATGCTCCTTCTCGTGCTAATCTATCGGCACAAAAATTAGCTTCACGATATATCTGAACCAGCTCAATGTTCGGGAATTTGCGTAACAATGCACAACACTCTCTTGCTATCGAAACATAACGACTACCTAAGCTCCCACCGCCCTTCACTAGCGCATGGAGCTTCCCCGAGTCCATCTCTAACTGAGTAGAGCTCCCACCGCCCTTCACTAGCGCATGGAGCTCCTCCGAATCTGTTTCAATAACCAATTCATTATAGCCACTTGTGCAAGCCTATTTTAATCCAAAGTGTAATGCAGATAGTTCCGAAACAAAAGGAGAAACAATATTACAAGAACCCATGAATCCCGCAATATACGCACCATATCTATCTCTTAAAATACCTCCAATTCCAGCTATTCGTTTAAGTTTATTGAAGCATCCATCAATATTTAATTTCATGCCCTTATCCGGCTTAGTCCATTTTACCATAACGTTGCTAGCTAATTTAACTAATCCACCATCAAGAGACTTACCCCATGCAAGAACGAAGCTACTCGCTAGGGATAAAATTATACGCTTAAGCTCTACTATATGCGGTATTTCTTGCCCCTCATTGAAGATAATTGCATTTCGTTTTACCCAGATTGTCCATAGCATTGCTACAAACACAAAGGGCCATTCCAAGCCTTCAAAGTGCACCTTGGATTGAAGGTGTCCTTCCATCCAGCTTTTAACACCCTCGATTGAAGCATGCGAAAATTCTGCAGCAGAATTCCTGGTTGCAGCCGCTCCAGACCCATGCCAAGGCTGCGCTCCAGCTTGCTCTCGGAAGTCCCTGTTCAGTCCACTCCTGGTTCGAGCCCAGCCACTGTTCAGCGCCATCAGGAGGTTCCTATCCACGGTCTTCATCAAGCCAGCAGCTGCAGCACTCTCGTCCAGCCTTCCGTTCATCACAGCAGCAGGTCCATTCCTTCCAGCCACGCCAGCAGCTCCTGGTCCCACACGAGTCACCTCTTCAGGGCCTGCAAAAACAATAGGACAATTCACTAAATTCCATACCATAACGGCTATTTTGCATTTTAAAAATACATGGATAGTATCTTCCCTTTCGGCTCCACAAATAGGGCATGCTCTTGATTCTAGGATATTTCTCTTGTAGAGATTTTCCGTTGTGGCGACCCGATTTAGCACAATCCTCCAAAGAAAAATACGTATCTTTTGGGAACACTTTAGCTTCCATATCAAATCCCACTTGAAAGACTCATCAACACTAGTCTCCTCCAAGCTCATAAATGCTGATTTAACCGTAAAATTACCCGAGTTTCCAAAATTCCACTTTACGCTTGAACCACCATTTATATTCTGGACAACAAACCCATCTCGAAACGCTTCCACACCCGCTAAAATAGCTTTACAAATGCCGGATTCATTCCCGTTTTGGATTCGGTTTAATAGGCCATTCTTAAAATATTTATTTCTAAGTACTTCCACCCATGCAACCAATTGCTCCTCCTGAAGGATTTTCCACCCAAGCTTTGCTAACAAGGATAAATTATACCTCTCGGAGCCCCTTATCCCAAGACCACCATTCTTTTTTGATTTGCAAACCTGGTCCTACGCAACCCAATGCAATTTTCTCTCCGAAGCTGACGAGCCCCAAATAAAGTCTCTGACCACTCTATCAACCTCGTTAGAAGAGGTTGAACTTAGTTAGAAGCGGATTCTTATCTGGTAATAATAGCCCCGAAATAAGAAAATATCCATGAATAAGCTTTGAACATAAATTGAATTGGAATAAATTCAATGCGAGACGTGTTGCTTACATCAAAATCAAAGTGGAAGAATCAATTATCCAGCAAATTATGTGTCCAAAAAAAAAAGTTATCCAACAAATTTTGTAATCGGTCATAAATAATCTCTTGTTTGTTTGTTATGATTGGATCACCAGTAATATTTTCAAAATATAAGACTAAATAATAATAATTAAAAAATTATAAAAACTAAATAGTAATATTTTTAAAATATAAGAACTAAATTGTAATATTTTTAAATTTATAAGGACTAAATAATAATATTTTTAAAAAAAATGACTAAATAGTAATATTTAAAAAAAAAAAGACTAAATAGTAATATTTTTAAAATTATAATGACTAAATAGCAGATAATATAAGGGTCTTTATGAATATTTATTTTATTTGTACTAAATTATTATTTTTTGTTACAGATTATATCCCGTAAATTTATCACTTTGATCAAATATTGTACTAATTAATTATTTATTTATTTAATTGTAATAATTATGTATTTATTTGATTGTAATAATTATTTATTTATTTGATTATAATAATTATTTAATTATTTATTCAATTTGTAATGATTTATTTATTTATTCAATTCGTAATAATTTATTTATTTATCCAATTTTTAATAATTTAGTATTTAATTCGTAAAGAATGTAATATTTTTTCCCCCTTTAAATTATAGATGGTAGATGTGATGTCCTGTAGCCATGACGGAGATGGAGACGGTCGCGATCCTCCTAGGGGTCCGAACCGTCCTTTACCCGACTGTAACCAACCATCGGGTAATAAAAAAAATACTAAAACAATTTCAATTGATATAATTTCAATTCATATAAGTAAATAATTAATAAATTATTATCAATTTAACAGCTCCTCGAAAAAAACGCCCTCGAGGCGTCATGTCTTAAAAATCGCCCCAAGCCACGAAAGAAAAGGTTGGGTGGCTCATACCTGTTCATTTTTATGTCATCGATGACACTTGGAACTTCGTGGGTGAATACGGCAAACACGTGTCCCAAGTGGCGGGGTCCGCAGTTCGAGAATCGGCGCCTCCATGCTACAAAACATGGGCAGACGTCCCCGACCCTGCTAAAGGGGCTATTTTAGTACGTCTGCAAGAGTTTTTTTACCTCGAGGAGTGGAGACGACGAGCGGGTTGGGGTGACATTGCGAAGAGATTGAACACGATGCAATCTACGAGCTACTGGTGATGGAAGTCGGATCTAAAGGTCGACTACTACAACACGAATACTACACCCCCAGATGTTCTTCCAGAGATTTGGGCACGAGCGAGAAAGATGTGTGATGACGAGAATGTTCAGGTACAAAAGTTTTTTTTTCTTAGCTAAAATAATATTTTATAAGTCTTTATTTATTAATTTTCTGAATAAAATTGTAACAGAGTCAGGCGGAGATAAATAAAAAAAATCGAGAGTTACAGACAGTTCCGAGTAAGACGGGGTCGATGAACTTATCCCGGACTCGGGAAGTTATTATAGAGGTATAATTTCTAATAATAAAAGTATAATTTATTATTTTATTAACTTAATTTTTAATAAATTATTATTTGTTATTGTATAGGGGAAGCTGAAGATCGTGACTAAGGAGCCGTTGACTTTTTCCCACGAGCAAACCTAGGAGGAGATGGAGCTTCCACCTTTAAGTGGCTACTTCAATCACCTTTCTTACGATGCGGCTACAGATACTTGGCGTGACGAGCGTTTACAAAGAGCTAGCGTAAGTTTTTTTTATAATTGCTTTAAATTAAATATTTATTTTTAACTTTACTTTTTTATTATTCTAATTTATTTTTTAAATTGAAATATAATTACAGGGTGTTTATCGAGAGAAGTTGAAAAAGAAAGTTGTCGAGGCCGGATCCGAGGCTGCTGATGTTTCCGTGCATGTACAAATCGATGCCATGCTGGAGACAATAATGGAAGTCATTGTCCCACCGAAGACGAAATATTGGGCGCTAACCATTGGTCCGGTCCGAAAAAGAGTCCAGACTTCTACAGCAGGACCCAATAATTTTAGAGATAATTCCCAATTAATTACACTTCCTCACTTTTCATTCTCAAAAAAAAAGGAAGGAGGAAATTACTTCCTACTTACTCACAAATTTTCAACTTAATTCTCAATTAAGCACATGGTCATATTTACCTTCCATTATTGCCCTTATATGGTTTTTTATTTTATTATATATTTATATTATATTTATATTTAATATCTGAATTTATTTTTTCATTTTTTTTAAAAAAATTTTTGAAATTTTTTTTTTTTAAATTTCGAAAAATATATTTTGTTTTCGGATATTTTTTTTCGAATTTTTTTTCCGAAAAATATATTTTTTTTTCGATTTTTTTTCGAAGATTTTTTCATTAACACACAAGTCCATACTGTTTTGTGTTACTGTAACTCATACATCAAGCGATTGTGTGTTACATTAACACACAATCAGATGTTCAGACTATCTGTACACTATTATCTATTTCTGTATACAAATATTCTGTATATCTTATTTTGTGTTCCTGCAACACACAATTGTTATTTGTGTGTGTTTAAGCAACGCAAAACTGTAAATGACACACAAGTTCATACTGTTTTGTGTTACTGTAACTCACACATCAAGCAATTGTGTGTTACATTAACACACAATCAGATGTTCAGACTATTTGTACACTATTATCTATTACTGTGTACAAATATTCTTTATATCTTATTCTGTGTTCCTGCAACACACAATTTTTATTTGTGTGTGTTTAAGCAACGCAAAACTGTAAATGATAAACGCATTGTGTGTCTTACCAACACAAAACCCATATTGTTGTGTGTTACTGTAACACATACTTCCAGCAATTGCGTGTTGCATGAACACATAATCAGCTTACATATACATTATTCTATACCTTTGTGTACAAATATTCTGTCTGTCTGATTTTGTGTTCATGTATCACACAATTTGTTATTTATGTGTGTTTAAGCAACTCAATACAACACACAACACATATGATTTTGTGTCACAATTATCATATGTACTAATCTTACATCATGGGAAAAAAATTCTGGGGGAAAAAATCGAAAAAAAAAAATCGACAAAAAAAATTTGAAAAAAAAATTCGAAAAAAAATATTTACGAAAAAAAAAATTTGAAAATAAAAATATTTCGAAAAAAATATATTTTAAAAAAAAATCTAAAAAAAATAAATAAACATTAAACTATAATTAATAAAATATATAATTAAAGTAATTAATAATAGGTGGAAGGATATTTTGGTAATTGGGAATTAAGTTGAAGTTGTAATTAATAGGGAATACTTACCTTCTCTGCGTAATTAATTGGGCGTTGCCCCATTATTTTATTTTTATATTTATATTTAGCTTTTTCACATTTAATGACATTGTTCCTATTTCTTTTTATTGGTTGAAGTACATTTACCATAATTTCACATTAAATGTCACAGTTGACTAATTGTTTTATTTTTGAGAAAATTACATTTTTAGGCCCAACTAACAACTCTTCTACTTTGTTAGGCCCGGTTGTAATAAACTTCTTTATAAAGCCTGATTCTTCTTTTTAAAGCCTTTACGTAACTATACCATCCTCTCTCCTGCTGCCAGAAAGTCCCATCTACTTACACCAGCTTTCTCTCTCCTTTTTCAAAATTTGAATTTTAATTAAATCAATATTCCCTCTCTATAGATTATAATGCAATCTGGCTTTTTGTCTTTCACTATTAACCCACCACCGCCACCGCAGTGCACCAGAAGACGCCCGCCGCCCTCACAGTAAAAACGCTGCCTGGAACCAATCCATCGCCGCCGCTGTCCTCCACAATCATCTAATCGGCTTTTGCGAAGACCCCAATTTGTAACCAGGTTAAATTTAATTTCTTTTTCCAAGTAGAAAAAATCTTATACCTCTGCTCTTTCCTTACCTTCTCTTTTATTAAGAACAAGCGGATTTTCGTTATGGCCTTGTGCGTGTTCCAGAAAATGTTGAATCTATTGCGTATGATGGTGATAAGGGAAATGAGTTGCAATTACTTGTCCAACTCAATATCTATTGCCCATTACAAACAAAACTCAAATACATAATCCATTCACATAGTGTAAAAGTTGAATGTTTATGTCGGTTTCTGGGTGGAAGCTATTGATAGATGATTTACTATAATGGGTATGTGATTATTTGATGATTCATTGGTGTATTTTTGTTTTAGATCGTTTGATTTTCTTTTTTACTAGTTTTTGATATACAATGTATAAGAGATGTGATTAAGTTTCTTCTTCTTGGGATATTTCAATTGATTAAGTTCTTACGTTTTTGAAGGGTGTTCCTGATATATGGAGATTAGCGAATTCACACGGTTAATGTTTTTGCACTAGGAGAGGTTGTTGCTATAGCTAAGAGAGGAGATGGAGCACCTGGTGCTGCTGTAGTTGAAATAAAGCCTATATTTTACCAGATTTAACCGTCTTAGAATAACTTTTTAAGTTTTAGTACAATAGTCTTGTTAATGTTTCGATTTTTGCAGGATCACTGATAAATTCTACTAAAATACAAAAGATATTTAATGTCACAGGCTCACACAAACCTATCCTGAAGATGGTTTTAGCTATGCGAGTTTCGAAGTTGCAGGGTATGATTTCAAAAGCTTTGACTTGATCCAGCTGATTGAGAGGGTTTTATTCTGTTTGCACCCGAGTACCTTTTCTGTAGCATTGCATGCTAATGTAGCTAGAAAAGATCATGATTCTGAGTTTAATCTGGACGTGAAAGGATTTATCTGTGGTGAAAGGAGCTTTGAAGAGCTTGTTAATGGAGGATCGATTGTTTATCATGGTATTACTAACATGGGTAGTAGCAGTGGGTCACCAAGGTCAACTCTACACTGCTGTTGGAGCGAGAATGAAGACGTGGATGTGAAGAAGTAGCAATAAGGCAGAAAAATATGGTTTCTTTTTTGTTTAGTGAATATCAGTGTTGAACCTTTTTAAATTTGTGGAATTTTATTATTTAATCTCTTGTTTTATGGAGTAGTTACTGTTTGCTTATGAAACTATAACTATATAATAAGCAAAATTCATTCAAGATTATCTGGTGTTATAAGTTTATGATTTTTTTGTTTTTTTGTTGATAAATTAAACAAGTTACAAACGAAATGTTGAACCACCCTTTGGGTGTATGCCCAATAGCACTAATAAGCCACTTTTATTTTTTGTAAATGACTTACGTAATGAAATGCCCCCTTTGGGTGTATGCCCAGAGGAGGTTTCTTGTGTTGAAACACCTGTTTCATATCCAACCTTCTCCATTTGGGTGTATGCCCATATGTGTTTGCTTTGGATGATGCACACTAACGTTAAAACATTCATTCAACTTTAATACCTAAATGTGTGTCTATGACCAATACACATAATAAGCCGTTACGTGTTTTGTAATTTAAATACATAACGAAACTTCTACCTTTGTGTTGGCTTGGGTTGACGCCCAACCATGTTAGAACCCTCATTTGGGTGTATGCCCAATTGATCTAATAAGACATATTTTTTTTAATTGACCTACTTAATGGAACTTATTCCTTTGGGTGTATGCCCAGAGGACTTTTCTTTTGTTGAAACAACTATTTCATATGTACGCCAAATCACGTTAGATACTTGCTTCATATGTACCGTAGTCATGTTAGAAACTTCCTTCGTATGTGCCATTTTCATTTGGGTGTGTGCCCAGAGGTCTTTGATAGAGTTGAAACAATTGTTTGATGAAACTTATTTATTTGGGTGTATGCCCAGAGGAATTTGAATGGGTGGACGCCCAATCATGTTAGATCCTTCCTTCATATGTACCATAGTCATGTTAGAAACTTCCTTCATATGTGCCATCTTCATTTGGGTGTATGCCCAATAGCACTAATAAGTCACTATTATAGTTGTAATTGACCTACGTAATGAAATGGCCCCTTTGGGTATATGCCCAGAGGACTTTGATTGGGTTGAAACAACTATTTCATATCCAAACTTCTCCATTTGGGTGTATGCCCATAGGGGTGTGTATGTATGACCTTCATGTGTGTGTATGACCAATACACATAATAAGCCGTTATGTGTTTTGTAATTTTAATACGTAACGAAACTTCTACCTCTGTGTTGGCTGGGGTCGAACGCCCAACCATGTTACAACTATTTCATATGTACGCCAAATCACGTTAGATACTTCCTTCATATGTACCGTAGTCATGTTAGAAACTTACGTCATATGCGCCATCTTCATTTGGGTGTATGCCCAGAGGACTTTGATAGGGTTGAAACAATTGTTTGATGAAACTTATTTCTTTGGGTGTATGCCCAGAGGACTTTTATTGGGTGGACGCCCAATCACGTTAGAACCTTCCTTCATATGTTCATAGTCACGTTAGAAACTTCCTTCAGCTTGGCCATCTTCATTTCGATTGGGTTGACGCCCAACCATGTGAGAATACTCATTTGGGTGTATGCCAGGATGATTTTGGTTGGGCTGACGCATACTATCGTATAAACATTAATTCAACTGTAACACCTTCATTTGTGTTTACGCCAAATACACATAGTAAGACGTTATGTGTTTTCTAGTTGACATTCGTAACGAACCTTCTTTTGTTGTGTATATGCCCATAGGCCTTTTCTTTGTTTGACGACCAATCACGTTACGACCCTCGTTAATATGTACCATCTTTATTTGGGTGTATGACCAAATAACCTTATTAAACCGGTTTGTTGTAATTACAAGCTTCATATCGAACCAAATGTCAATGGATGTAGTTGTATGAAACGAATTTTCTAGGTGATGATGTCGTATAATTTATTTGATCTTTTATAGTCTAGCGCATATGATGTTGTGTATGCACAAACACGCCTATCATTGAATCAACTCGAAAAAGGATGCTATGGTGAGTCATATATATTTTCTATTTTAATACGGGTCAAAACCGGTATACATCAACAATGGGTGTATTCCCAAACTCAATAATTACTATATGATAGTGTACCAAACTCCATTAGTCATCTAATATAGTATATTCGTAGTAGAAAATCTGAACAGACTAGGCCCACCGGCCCACTACTGACACAATGGGTGTATACCCAAACTCAATAATGATCCAATGTATTATCTTTTGGCATTATCAAACTAAACATTCATGGGTAGACACCGACAATGGGTGTATACCCAAATTCAATAGCGATCCTATATATTATATGTTTCTATTATCGAAAACACATAAAAATGAGAATACACCACAACTGGTGTATACACAAATTTTGTAATGACACAATGGGTCAAAACCGATATACACCAAACATGTGTATGCCTCTCATAAATCAGACACAAACATGTGTATGCCCAATTTAGATACTCCGAAATTAGTTGATGACCATCCATAGTAACTAACGTATTCCGATCCCAAACTTTCTAGACCTTATATAAAGTGACATTCGAGGAGATGATGAGGGTTGATGGACATAAGCCCAATCATAGTGAAGGATTAAATACTCAAAAACATCTAGCATGGGTGTATACACGCTTTTATATTATTCAGTCGACCACCAACAAGTTCAAATTTGTGTATACCCGAAAAGAAATACAACCATTGCAAAAACTTCTATAAAGTCACCTTCGCGTAAAGGAAGATTTTGATGGACATACAACAAATTTGTGTATACCCGAAAAGAAATACAACTAATGCAAAAACTTATATAAAGCCACCTTCGCATAGAGGAAGATGTCTACGGACATATGCCCAATCATAGTGAATGGTACCCAAACGCAGTCGACTTGTAACTCGGAGTATATTGTAGACAAGGAAGACGTTCCCTTACGCACACAATGTGTTTATACCGAAATTAGTTGATGACCATCCATATAAAATTCACTTTAGCTTATAGGAAGATGTTGATGGACATATGCCCAATCATAGAGAATGGTACCCAAACACAGTCGACTTGTAACTCAGAGTATATTGTAGACAAAGAAGGCGTTCCTTCACGCACACAATGTGCGTATACCAAAATTAGTTGATGACCATCCATAGTAACTAACCTATACTCATCCCAAACTTGCTAAACCTTATATAAAGTCACCTTCGAGGAGATGATGATATTGATGGACATATGCCCACTCATATTGAAGGTTTGAATACTCAAAAACATCTAGCATAGGTGTATACCCGTGTTTATGTTATTCGGTCGACCACCAACAATTACAAATTTGTGTATACCCGGAAAAAAATACAACCATTGCAAAATCTCATATAAAGTCACCTTCGCGTAGAGGAAGATGTCGACGGACATATGCCCAATCATAGTGAATGGTACCCAAATGCAGTCGACTTGTAACTCGGAGTATATTGTAGACAAAGAAGGCGTTCCCTTACGCACACAATGTGTGTATACCGAAATTAGTTGATGATCATCCATAGTAACTAACCTATCCTGATCCCAAACGTTATAAACCTTATATAATGTGACATTCGAGGAGATGATGATGTTCTATGGACATATGCCCAATCATAGTGAATGATTGAATACATAAAAATATTTAGCGTGGGTGTATACACGTGTTTATGTTATTCGGTCGACCACCAACAAGTTCAAATTTGTGTATATCCGAAAAGAAATACAAATATTGCAAAACCTTATATAAAATCCACTTTAGCTTAGATGAAGATGTTGATGGACATATGCCCAATCATAGAGAATGGTACCCAAACATAGTCGACTTGTAACTCGGAGTATATTGGAGACAAGGAAGGCGTTCCTTTACGCACACACTGTGCGTACACCAAAATTAGTTGATGACTATCCATAGTAACTAACCTATCCTAATCCCAAACTTCGTAAACCTTATATAATGTCACCTTCGAGGAGATGATGTTTGATGGACATATGCCCAATCATAGTGAAGGATTGAATACTCAAAAACATATAGCATGGGTGTATACACGTTTTATGTTATTCGGTCGACCACCAACAATTTCAAATTTGTGTATACCCGAAAAGAAAACCAACTATTGTATAACCTTATATAAAACTCACTTTACCTTATAGGAAGATGTTGATGGACATATATATGCCCAAATCATATAGAATGGTACCCAAACGCAGTCGACTTGTAACACGGACTATATTGTAGACAAAGAAGGCTAACTTCACGCACACAATGTGCGTATACCAAAATTAGTTGATGACCATCCATAGTAACTAACCTATCCTTACCCAAAACTTGCTAAAGCTTATATAAAGTCATCTTCGAGGAGAGGATGATGTTGATGGACATATGCCCAATCATAGTGAAGGTTTGAATACTCAACAATATCTAGCATGGGTGTATACCCGTGCTTATGTTATTCGGTTGACCACCAACAATTACAAATTTGTGTATACCCGAAAATAAATACAACTAATGTAAAACCTTATATAAAGTCACCTTCGCGTAGAGGAGGATGTCGACGGACATATGCCCAATCATAGTGAATGGTACCCATTAGTAGTGTATCTCAACCATATGTTTCATAAGTGGTATATACCCACTATTACACTCATAGTGAAACAAACATAAATGAGTTTACACCACGATATATGAAAATTATTTAGGATATATACCCATATGGGGGTGTAAAAATATATCTATGAGGGGTATATATACCCAAATCTCTGAATGGGTATATACCTATATATTTGGATGAATATATACCCATATATATGAACGTGTATATACACGTAGACTTGTGAAATAAAGCAAATAATTGAAATAGAGATGAAAATCTTGGAAGCTATTCATTATTATTTAGTTGTATTTTGTCCTTATTACTTCAAGTTGCTTGTAATGACTAATACAACTTCATTGACTTTGTAACAAACAACTCATTAAATATAATTCTCACATTTTAAAGGATAATTACGCTTAATATTAAGACAGATTAATCAGGTTATATATCAAGATTCGTGACAGAAGTGAATAAAAGCAAAGCTCCTTAAAATACTATAGATTATACAACACACCACTACTAAGTAACCTATCAATTTCAATGTTGTTGCATAAACCAGTTTCCCATATGGACGGTGAAGAGAATTTTTTATCATTGCCTCAGCATTACGAGTCAGCTGCGTACCTGAAATCAAACAATACTCTTATATATCAACAATTTTACCCAAAAATATAATCTTAATTAATAATATTAATACTAATAATTATAATAATACTAATTAATAATTAAAAATAACTACCTCATCAACCCCTGGAGTTCGATCAAGTTGTATTTTTCTATCAGGACCACCTTCCATAAAAGCACCCCCTAATACAGATGATTCCATTGCCAATTTAAGTACCCCTTGAACCAGACATCTACATCTCCAATAATAAAT
Organism: Nemophila menziesii; assembly: GCA_029959085.1. NCBI lineage: Eukaryota > Viridiplantae > Streptophyta > Magnoliopsida > Boraginales > Hydrophyllaceae > Nemophila > Nemophila menziesii. Next base: position 41,892,432 of record JARWIR010000004.1, on the reverse strand, counting down.
AATTAATTTCATTTCTAAATCAACTTTAGATAATTAATTTCATACCATTCCTTTCAAACCATTTGTTTCTGCTCCTTTTAGTATCGAATCCGACACTTCAGTAACTGCCGCAAATAAATATTGGACCATAATTAAAAGATATTATCAAAACACATCAATTAATTGAAACACTATTGAACACACATGTTCAAACTAGTATACGGACTGAAAAAGCACATGAAATCAATATAAATAGTCAAGAAAAGAATGAGAAAACGAGAGTTTATAAAGAGCTATACATAACCCCAAACAACAGTGCATTCCACGCTAGTATCACTAGCTTGATTAGCTTGTCACTCATACCTATTCAAGAATTATTTGAAAAATTAATTTAACAATGAAGCAATAACAAGAAGTTTTAGATTTACAGAATATACCCCAAATATTCTTGAGCGGGAAGGTGAGATCCCAGTGTGACGGCTGTGAGAAGGTCGTTATGTAGCAGAGAGGCTTGTGCGAAGGCTGCGGAAGTTCATATATGAGTATCTGCAGAAAGAATGAAAATCTCTTATTCAGCAGAAAGAATGGAAATATCTCCAGTACCTGCTTCTTCTTTATTCATATCCATTTTTCTCAACAATCAAAGCTTTTACACATCATGTATCAACAAATCAATCCTGATATAACAGTTGGAATGGAAGCTTTGTAAGTAAATTAATTCGGAATCTAGTGAATACAGAGGAAATAGGAAAAGTGTACACCATAACAAAAAATCAAATGCAATATGTAAAAGAAGTGGAATGAATCAATTTACCTGAACAAAAACATCGGTTCAGGTAAATAATATAGGGACCTATAGTGCAATTAAGTTATTTATCCATAATTATATTCATTTATCGCTACAGCAGGTGTCCTATTCTCGGACAAAGCTGTGTCTCCGCTTTCTAGTACAAAATTTAATTATTTATATCAAATCATTGCATACAATTATGTAAGAATTAAGCTAATTTATATTTAAATTCGGACCTGAATAGCAGCTTCGATGTCCTGGAGGCATATTTCAGTGTCCTCCTTTCTGCCTTACTCTTTAATGTCTTCCACAGCTATTCGTTCTTACAGTCATGGCAAAACAAACAAAAACAAAAGCTTTCCATTTGAATAACTAAAAGAATAATAACAACCCTAGAATTAATTTACCCAATTCTAACAAACTTTCAAAGGGTGTAACCAAAGAAAAAGAATGAACAGATTGGTGAGGGGATCAAACGGATTGGTGAGTGATGCGGAAGAGATGGAGAGGTGGTGTTGTGGTTGAGTGGTGGTGAGATGGGTAGAGAAGGCGGTTGACGGTGGAGCAGATGTTTGAGATTTTTGATATGAGGTGTAAAGAGGAGCGATTTACAGAAGATTATAAACGTGGAGGTGAAAAACATACCTCTTAACAGTTGTTTTGGGTTCTTCGAAAAAGCCAATTAGTTGATTGTGGAGGATAGCGGTGGCGACAGAATGTGTAGAGGCGGCGGTTTCCTTTTTAGATAGAGCGGCTTGGTGTAGAAGAGATGAGTTCATTGGTGGGAGAAGCAAATCTGTAATTTGATTTTGTTTGTTGTATTGTAGGTACGAGAAGGTCAAGAGAGACCGATAGAGAAGAGAGATAACAGTGAGGTGAAGAGAGATAACAGTGAGAAGAGAAAAAACAATTACATCGGTATCAATAAGGAGAGAGGGAAACAGATTTAATTATTAAAATATAAATGGGTTTATGTGCATCAGACAGTTGAATGGACACTTTCTGCAAGAGGTATACCACTTTTTGATGGCAAATTAGTAATTAAGTATATTGGTTGCACGGTGGGTAACTAGCATTTAGTTTAGGCCTTTTTGTATAAGTAGGACTATGATTCAGGCCTTTTTAATTAAATCACCCTTTATTTTTATTATAAATACGAAGATCTAATACATATGTTCCTCATAAACAAACAAACAATGTATTCAGTAAGTAAGACACAATTTCTTTGTTTGTTTTTTATATACCTAATTGTTGTAAATTCAACTAATTGTGAAAAGATAGAAATCTACAAAGAAACAGAGACAAGGGCTGTAGAAGTCAAATATGATAAGAAGGTGCAAACCAATGGTTCTTGTACGGGGTATATTTGTGATTTTAAGTGCCGATATTTTGGGTATATGCATGGTTTTTGTCGTGATGGAGAATGTTGTTGTAATCCCGGGTACAGCCACGGGCATGTAATATAATGTAAAATTTTATTTGATCAATGATAGGAATGATGTAACAAATGAAATATTGTTTATGATATTACTCTATTTCGTGGAACAAACCTACTTTAAAATGGTTCAATGATTCGAAATTATCAATGGCAATCGTAAACCAATATGTTAAATCATCTTGAAAAATTCTTTATTCGAGAAGATAATCATATTTTATCTCTCTTTCTTACTTACATAAATGAAACAATCATGAATATAGATACAAATTTATTTATAAGAGTATAAAATCTCACCTTTATAATCAATTACACAAACAATTTTTTCCATCATAAACTCTCTCTCTCTCTCTCTCTCTCTCTCTCAAAACACGGGGACTCAAATTCGCAACTTCGAAACTCCGCAAAACATGTGGAATCAACCTCACAAATTCAAAATACAGAGAGACTATAATTCGCAAATTCACAAAAACATAAGGACTCAATTTCGAATAACATAAAGATCTCAAATTCTCAATTTCGCATATCATAGGGATCTATACTTTCAATTTCAAAAAATCCAAGTAGTTCAAGTGTGAAATTTGCATACCAAAGGGATTAAGAGTGTAATTTAGCATTACACAGGGACTAAAAGTGTAAAATCATTCAAATCAGGGTACAAAAGTAACATGTTCTAATAAAACAGAAGTCTCAAGATAACAATTTCGCAAGTACAAAGGACTACAAGTATCAATTTCAACAAAACCACATGGAACTTGGAAAAAATCGATTAAAATCACACAAATTAGATTAACCAGGGACCAGAAAGATAAGATATGAATTCTTTAGGGATCAAAGCCATCAACTTTACCCACTTAATCAAACATCAAACCCTCATCAATAACTCATCTCATCATCAACTCCACACCAAAAGCACATGCAACCATAAACAATCCAGAATTACAATTAGAAATATTCATAAAATTAATAAAGAAATTGAATTGAAAACATAAACTTACTTGATTACAAAAAGAATACTCAATCCATGACAAAGAGAATCGAATTCCAAAAATATCAATTCCTCACAAACAGAAACATGAAACTCATCAGTAACCCAAACTCTTTTATCAGATTACTCATAATATTCAAGAGCTAAGCCTTACATACCCAAAGAGATATTGTATAATACAAAACCTCAACCATAATCCAATTTTCCAGATTCAAAAATTGATTTAAACACTCTAAAAAGAAATAAGAAATGCATCGACATATTACACAAACAACCACCACCACCCTAACCAACTTTCAAGGCTTATTCAAGCAATTTTAGAAGATAAGAGATACATATTAGAGATACGACTGGATAAGAGATAAAGGGGCAATGAATTGGGGGCGGTGGGTTTGGTGAAATACATAAAGACGAGTCTGACGAGAGAGAGGGGGAGTTTAATGGGGTGGTGGGTTTGGTAAATGTATTAATATTAATGAAAAAAAGAAAAAAAAATATATATAAGGACAGCGGTCCGGTACAGACTGGTCCTTATCCTTAATTTTTTAAGAACCGAACCGCTAAGCCAGGGACCGGTTCGGGCCGGTCCGTTTCTTTACGGTTGCTTTGGTTCGGTCCCGTTCCTCGAACTGGCCGGTCCGGTCCGTAGAACTGGTCCGGTATCCAGGCTGAGCCACAAAGAAAAGGTTACAAGGGCATATGACACAAATTTTAAGATTCTTGAATACTAAAAATCAAGCTTCTAACATTGTCAAGATTGTGATAAGCCCTACCATGATACCACTCTTTCGAGGGATACATTATATCCTCACATGAAGTAGCAGAAATCCTGATTGATCAACCGGAAGGAGAAGTAATTTAGGAAGAGTTAATGATAGAAGACACGTGCATATGTGATGTAAATATTGTGTCAGATATGGTTGGGGCCCATATATTGTTGAGCCTTTTATTACCATTATGTACAAAGGAATCGTTGAAATCATATTAAAAGATAGAGAATCACAACCTATCCCCATGGAGTTGAAACAATATAATGAAGGGTAAATCCAGGCACACCAAAGCAACAACCTAACTGAATCCAAATATCACGACGAGTATGTGAATTTTAATCAAGGATTTAAGTTGGACTAGCTAGAAGCATGCAAGGGGACATACCATTTTGCACATGAATGTGGATCAAAACTCTTTGAAGATCAAAAGGTAATTAAAAATAAGAGAGTGCTTATAATTTCAAATACAATCATCCAATTGTATAATAGAATTTTGTTTTATCGTGAGTACAAATGTGATTAAATCCACATCTATTCAAAGCTAATTGTTTCAAGGAAATGTAGACATCAACGCTAAGAAGGCAGAAAGAGATTATTGCACATGTTTAGTGAGAAGTTTCTTAAGAGAAACTTAAACTCATTAGGTTACATGTTTGGTTAAGAGTAAGGAAGAAGTTTTAGACTACTTACGGATTTACCACATATATCTACATAATAAAACACAACTTGATATAAAGAATGGTCCAGTTAAATTAGAGTAAATATAAAAAAGAGGTAAAGATTTCACCATGTGTAATTATTTTATTAATTCTAATTATGTTATAAATTCTAAATTCACACCTTCGCTCAACTAATACACGTTCTAAACTCTTTTTTTTCAGTTTTTTTTCTTTTGTCTTGCACACATTTTTATTTACAAAATTTAACCATTTAAAGAAATTATACATTTTAAATAACCAATTTTTCAATTAAATTGTTTTTTGTTATTTTTGAATTTCTTTCCATCGGGCACAGGTTATAACTTGTATATTTATAGAATAATGATATATACCACCCAAAATCATACCACACAATGATGTGGCGTGAATTGGTTTGTTAACAATCGTAATTAGATCAAGAAAATAAATAGATCAACGATTTATAACGAACCAATTTATGACATGTCATTGGATAATATTTGGGTGGTATATATCATTACTCATATTTATAATGCAAAGAAGATTTTTCCAACAACTGGACACTCTACAAATCCTTTTAAACCCGTCATTATAATTACTTCTATATATTTATCTTTATAATTTCATATTCTTTTCCAGCCTTTGATAAAAACCTAATATAAACAAAACAAAAGTTTCTTTTATTACAATTTTCCTAATCTCCCATTCTCCTTCTCAATTATTTCCCATATCCACAAGTTGTCATTACCAACACTATTCATCTTATCCATTATCAACACTTTTCATCTCCCATCTCAACCATCACCAACTCTCAACTGGCCAGAGCCTTGCTATTTCTTCAGCACTTATAGAGGAGGTCTAAGGTTTGAATCCCCAGCCTCCCTAACAAGTGTAAAATGAAAAGTACAAGGTTCAAACCCCTCCCTGAACATGGGTTGCTTATTTTGATTTACCATGGAAATATATATGGGAAGACATGTATATCTCCGTGAAATTAGCCGGACGCGCGCAAGCTAGCCCGGAATCCATGTAACCCAAAAAAAGAAAAGAATAACACAAGATCAATATTGATTTAATGAATCTGTTTAAAACCTAGACTCCAACCCAAACAAATGTTCAAGCCTCTTTTCACCATCAACACCGTTAAGTTCACCTCCGTACAAAAATCTTGTCACCCTTCTTCTTTGCTTGCTTAATTATTCTTTAATCACTTTATTTTTTGACTTTTCAAATTGTTTTTTTGTTCATATATAAGAAATGATGGAAAACCCCTTAAATTTGAGAACGATCTTTGATAATGTATATAAGGATAAGATTTAAATAGAATAGTGACTCACATATAAGACAAATTCTGTTAGCATCTTTTCCTCACACAGTGTAGTGGTAGTACTATAAATGTTTCCTCATTGTAAAGCATACGCATCAATCAATACAATATACAATAATTATTCCTTTTTTTTTCTCTGTCAATATGGTATCATAGAGCCTAGGAGATTATTTTTTCAGAAATGCTTCGTTTTCTTCTTACACCATTAATGGTGATTTAGAAGCTTTCATCTGCGTCTCTTAGATCCTTTCTCATATTCTTCACTTCCGCTATATCTATTTCTATTAATGGCGTCCTCTTCATCCTCACCAGCTCCTTTCATAGCTTCCAGTTCATCTATACCTCCCGGTTTACTCCTACTTCGTCAAAATTGGAGTAGCCTTGTTTAGATAAAACTAGACTCCTCCAACTATGTTCTATGGCGAGCTCAGCTCGAATCTGTGTTGGAAGCACATGGGTACTTAAATCACGTTACTGGAGTTGATAAACCACCTTCAGATATTGATTCATCTTTCTCCACATGGTTTCTCGAAGATCAACAATTAAAAGTGTCTTTGCTCTCGTCTATGGTTTCTTAAGTATTAACACAAGTTGTTAAGCTTTCTCGCGCTACTGAGGTTTAGGAAAAGCTTGAGGAAATTTTTATCTCACAATGTCGTACTCACATCCATCAATTGAAAATGAAATTGTGCAATATCAAGAAAGGCGATATGAAAATGTCTGATTAATTAGCTGAGATACAAGATCTGTGTGATGGCCTAGAAACTGCATCATCTGCACTACCTTTAGAAGATATCATCATGTATACTTTAAAAGGGCTACCTCACGAGTATAATCAATTTAAATCGAGCATTAGAATTACTAATGCTCATACTTCAACTCTTAGTTTTCACTCGTTGGGAAGCTTACTTGTCTCGGAGCAGCTTCACATGTCCATGGTGGATTCATCTGATCATTTTGGTGTTGTTCACACAGCGCTATTCACTCCGTCTTCTCAGCCTTCATCTATGGCTCCTCGAGTTCATGGTTTTTCATCTCGAGGTGGACGAGGACGAGGTCGCACTCGTGGTGCTCACTCAAATGCTTCATCCAATTTCAGTCAATCTTCACCAAATGCAGGTTTTACATCTTCAAACACATCTCAGTCTAATGTTCTTACCTGTCAAATCTGTGCTAGATTTGGTCATTTAGCTATAGATTGCTATTCACGGGCTGATTTTGTTACCTATCCATCACCAAAAGAACAACAGAGGTTGATTTATGCTGCTAATAATGCTCCAAACTCGGGTTATAATAATGCTCCATTGAATTCAACTTCGAATTCAACTTACAATTCTTCTTCAGCGGGTTATCATGCATCTTCATCAAACTATAATCCTGAGCTTTGGTACTTAGATTCTGGCGCAAATAGTCATGTTACACCAGATTCAACTATGCTTCAACAATCTTCCTCTTATCATGGTGGTAACTCTGTAGCTGTTGGTAACGGAAATTCATTGGACATTGCTAATATTGGGAATAGTAAGATCTCCTAAAACAATCACTCTTTTAATCTAGCTTCCATTCTTCATGTCCCTCAAAATTTCCTCCAATTTATTATCTATTATTAAGTTTACTGTAGATAACAATTGTTATGTTATATTCTCATCTGCATCTGTGTCTATACACGACTCCCTTTCTCACAAATTATTGTTTCAGGGCCCTTGTGAAAGTGGATTATATCCACTTAGGTTTGGTGATCATATTCCTTATTCATCTTCACATTCTTCCAAGCCCTGCTGTCTCTCTTCAAATGTATCCAGTCAAGCTAAGTTATGGCATTACATACTTGGTCACCCCTCCTCTAACGTTTCATCTTTTTATCTCCTTTATTACATACTAAGCTCAATTATCATGGTGTGTTATGTAATCCATGTGCTACTTTTAAATCTCATAAAATTGTTTTTCCATTATATATTAATAAAAGTGACTCTCCTTTTGTTTTATTTCATACAGATGTTTGGGGTCCTTCCCCTATAGCTTCTTGCTCTTCACTTAAGTATTATGTTGTTTTTATTGATGATTTCAGTAGATTTACTTGGGTATATCCTTTAGCCCTTAAATCAGATGTCTATAAAACTTTTAAATCTTTTTATGACATGATTCTAACTCAGTTTCATAAGAAAATTCAAATGCTAAGGTCTGATAATGGGGGTGAATTTACTAGTTCTGTTTTTAAAAGTTTCTTCAATCAAAAGGCATAGTGCATCAAACTTCTTGTCCTCATACACCAGAACAAAATGGTATTTCAGAAAGAAAACATCGCCATCTTCTTGAAACTACTAGGTCTCTACTTGCTCACAGTTTTCTTCCTTATAAAATTTGGCTTGAAGCTCTTGCACTTGGTGTGTATTTGATCAATATCTTGCCCAGTTCTGTCTTAGAAAATAAGACTCCTTATCAACTTTTATATAATAAATCTCCATCTTATTCTCACTTAAAAGTCTTTGGATGTTTGTGTTACCCATGGCTCAAACCATATAACCCTCATAAACTTGCTCCAAAATCTGAACCCTGTGCTTTTCTTGGTTACTGTAATCACTCTACGGGTTATAAATGCTACTCTTTATCCTCTAAAAGGGTTTTTATCTCTAGACATGTTGTGTTTAATGAACATGTCTTTCCCTTCCAAAAGTTACAGACATCTACTCCTTCTGAGACTGATAAATTGTACACTTCTTATATAGATTTGTTTAACTTTTCAATAAATCCCCATGCTATTTCTAATCTATTTGAGTCATCTATAAGTCCTCCAACTGAGCCCATTCTCAACCAAGTTTCCCTACATCTGATAGTCCAAATTCTTCTCAATCTTCACCTGGTGTGCCTCCATCTCCAATTACTATACCACAATCTTCACCTCCTCAACCACCTCGACACCATATGATCACAATGAGGCAAACTGGATCATTAAAACCTTCCTATAAGTGTCAGTCTTTAACTATTTCTCCTTCTATTGTTGAACCCAGTACCTATAAAGAGGGCTTGGCTCACTTCAGCTTCAGAGCTGGCTATTGCTTGCTTAGAGGAGGAAGCAGGCGTTGGTACAGAAGCGGCATATGCTGCTCAGTTCAATATTGGAAATTAGCAATGAATGAGGAATTTACAACTTTACAGAAACAAAACACATGGGATCTTGTTCCACCACGTCATGGTAGAACACCTATCACCTGTAAATGGATATTTAAAATAAAGAGGAAAGTTGATGGATCAATAGCGCGTTATAAAGCGCGCCTTGTCGCTCGTGGTATTTTACAAGAATACGGTTTGGATTACACAAAGACATTTAGTCCTGTTGTAAAACATCATACTATCCGTGTTATATTATCACTTGCTATTTCAAATAAGTGGATAATTCACCAACTTGATATTTCTAATGCTTTTTTACATGGCAGATTAGAAGAAGAGGTTTATATGGTACAACCTCAAGGATATGTTGATCCTCAAAATCCTACTTTTGTTTGTAAAGTTAATAGATCCTTATATGGACTCAAGCAAGCCCCTCGTGCTTGGAATATGCTTCTAACCTCTTTTCTTGAGTCACATGGCTTTGTAGTTTGTCCAACAGATAATTCTATGTTTACTAGAGTTTTTAATGATCATCTTACTGTTGCGTTGGTTTATGTGGATGATATACTTATCACAGGTTCTGCTACTACTGAAATATCTGTGTTAATCTCGTTCTTGAAGTTATGTTTTGATATGAAAGAGCTTGGACCTCTATCTCATTTTCTTGGACTACAAATAACGTCATCATCTGACTATATTCTTGTTTCTCAAGAACATTATTTGTCTACTATTCTTGCTCGTGATGGTATGAGTGAATGCAAGTCTGCTACAACGCCTACCTTGAACAAATACTCAATGAAATCCGATTTTTCACTACAATTATTTGAAGATCCGTTCTTATTTCGAAGCTTGACAGGTGCACTACAATATCTCACAATCACTAGACCAGACATTGCCTTTGCAGTAAATCAAATCTGTCAGGTGATGCATAAACCAACAAATGGTGACTATGATGCTCTCAAAAAGCTACTTCGTTATCTTAAAGGGACAATACACTATGGGCTACGCTTTACTCCCTCTTCACTTACTCTTAAAGCTTATTCTGATTTAGATTGGGCGAGTAATATTCTTGATCGACGTTCAACTACGGGATACTGTATATTTCTTGGTTCAAATTTAATATCTTGGGGATCCAAGAAACAAAGTACTGTCTCTAGATCCTCTACTGAGGCAGAAATAGAGCAATGGCCTATGTCTCTGCAGAATTGAAGTGGATTACTTATTTATTGAAAAGTCTTCATCTTTCAATCTCTCCACCAGTCATAGCCTGTGATAATCAGTCTGCAATTGCACTTGCTACAAATCTAGTTTTTCACACAAGAACGAGACATATTGATGTGGATTTCCATTTTGTAAGGGAGCAAGTAAAAGCAAAACAACTGTCTCTTTATCATGTTTCAACTCATGATCAACTGGCAGATGTACTCACTAAAGGCTTGTCTACTACTCAAATTAATGTCTTGATATCCAAGCTTCCTCTTCTTCGAATACTTAACTTGAGAGGGGATGATAATGTATATAAGGATAAGATTTAAATAGAATAGTGACTCACATATAAGACAAATTATGTTAGCATCTTTTCCTCACATAGTGTAGTGGTAGTACTATAAATGTTTCCTCATTGTAAAGCATACACATCAATCAATACAATATACAATAATTATTCCTTTTGTTTTCTTTGTCAATATATATGGGAAGACATGTATATCTCTGTAGAATTAGTCAGACGCGTGCAAGTTAGCCCGGAACCCATGTAACCCAAAAAAAAAAAGAATAACACAAGATCAATATTGATTTAATGAATCTGTTTAAAACCTAGACTCCAACACAAAATCAATGTTCAAGCCTCTTTTCACCATCAACACCGTTAAGTTCACCTCCGTACAACAATCTTGTCACCCTTCTTCTTTGCTTGCTTAATTATTCTTTAATCACTTTATATTTTGACTTTTCAAATTGTTTTTTTGTTCATATATAAGAAATGATGGAAAATCCCTTAAATTTGAGAACGATCTTATGATTGGAGAGAGACTACTAACCAAAAGAAGGATTTGAGTAGTGAATGGAAGATTGAAGGGCTTAAGTGGCAAACGAGTAGTGATTATCCCATGCTTATCATGCCACCTTCAGCCTGGCTATCGGCCGTACCGGTCCGTGTTCGGGCCGGTTTTTATCGGTTAGCCTCCTTATCGGGCCGGACCGGACTATCGGACACCCATTATCGGTCCCGGTCCGGACCGGTTCTTCGGTCCCAATTTATCAAAAACCGACCGATAACAGGGACCGGTTTATCGGTTCCGGTTTCGGTCCCGGACCGGTCCCACTATCGGTTTATCGGTTTAATATTTTTTTTTTTAACCACTAGAGAATTTAATCTTACCAATTACAGAGTTAGATAAACTTCGAAACCGAAAACCCAACATTATTAAATTAACCACACAGAAAGAATTGCAGAAAATACAATACCAAATTGCAGAAAAAATGAACCACACAATTCCATTTTCGATTACAAAATCCTCATCAAATAATTCATAAAAACTTACATTCATAACAAATCGAAACCATCGGTTCAAGCTCAACAATCCCCAAATCAGAAAACAAAACTCGAAGATTAATGGCTTTTAAAATACGTATAACCCATCTTAATTGAAGAAGCACATAGAAGGGAATCAATTGAATTTAACATACGATTTGATGCAACCATGAACCGTGGATGGAGGATAATTGATTTGGGGATTAATTGATTCGCCAGAAGATCGAGACTCGAGAGAGAATGAGTGAATGGAGTCGGTGGAAACAAAGTGGGGTGGGTGGGGTATTAATGGTTGGGCTGCAAAATGGGGTAAAAGAAGTTTTGGGTTTGGGCCTAACTTGGGCTGGAAATATTACACTACTAATGGGCTGCACTAAAAAAAAAAAAAGTTATCGGGCCGTTACCGGTCCGTATCAGTCACGGACCGGTTCGGTCCAGGACAAAACAGAGAAGATGAAGACGCCGCACGATAAGCTTTCCATCGGTTCGTGCCGTTCCGGTCATCACCTCCATCACGGCCTCGTTCCGGCGCCGGTGCTTATCGGCCCGGGCCGGTCCGGCGAACCGGTAGGCCGGGTCCGATAGCCAGGCTGATGCCACCTGTTGGATCAATTAATGAACTTCAGAACAACAACTCGTTCAGCAAGATCTTGAGAACAACGAGTCAAATTTTAAAAAGTCTGAAACTCCTCTAATTAACAAGCTTCAGGTGACAAAGTCAAAAGTTTACGTGGAGAAGAAAGTTTTGTCTGCCCTTTCTTTTGGAGATTATGCGATATATAAAAAGAACTCACCAATTCAGCACCTGTTCCAGCATGCTATGCTAACAAGTAGATTTGCAGAGATAATAGCAAAGGCAAAACAAAACACGCTGCTTGATCAGGTGAAAGGTTGAAAAGAAGGCCCAACAAATAGGTAATTTCTTTACTGTAATGGTTAAATGAAAAATTATGAGTACGAGAACAGTAAAGAAAGATGTGAACAAATGTTACTATCAAAAAGATTTGCACCCTTATGGTGTAATTGTGTAAAATATAACAATATCTTAAATCCACATGAACTTGAGAAAACGACTCATCAGATTAGGATTTGATCAAACATTTGAAGACTTGAAATTTGCTCTGTATCTATTAACATAATCTCCCTCCGTATTGACGTTCATATCTTCATATATGCCTGTATTTGATTGACTGTAATATGAAATTCGAGCTCCTTGTTCCTTCAAGCAAGAATTTTGAAAATTCGTTCATACCTCTTGTATTAAGAACTTGTTTCGCCTACTTAAGTATGTGTTCTATTAGAGAGGGCCTAAAGGATTCAATACCTGAAAAAAGAATATCGTAGTATTTACACGATAAACGTATATACTTTCTCCATCGAAACAAAAAAAAAAAGAAAAAAAAAAAAGTATATACTTTCTCCATTCATTTTTATTTGTCCTATTTTTTGTGGCACGAAAATTAAAAAAAAGAGTAAATACACTGTTTACCCCCTGAACTTTGGCCCGATTGACAGACTGCCCCCCAAAGTTTAAAATGCGACTAGTTGCCCCCTAAACTTTAATTTCGTGACTCGTTAGTCCTTTTTGCTGTTTTCCGTCCAAATTTTCCGTTAAGTCGCAGCATGCATTACACGCGCGCGTGGACTAGTTGCCCCCTAAAGTTTTAATTTCGTGACTAGTTGCCCCCCAGTTTTTTTTTTTAAAATTGTTAATTATATCCTTTTTTTAAAGATGGGTATTTTGGGTAGTTTACACTTCTTCTTCTTTAGTGGAGAAAGTTTGATAAAAAAAAACTTCATGAATAAACTCTTCATTAATTTCATACCCTTCTTTCTTTAAATTCTTCTTCCAATATTCATTAAACTTGACATCCAATATTCAAAACACAAGATTTATTCGTTTTACTTTTGTAATTCGAGTCAAGGTTTTTGCTACAATACATTGTACAGTTGGTATTGATTCTTGATATTGTCAACCTAAACGTGAACATGTTATGTTTCATTATATCAATCTTTGTAAAACCAATGGGAGACCCAAAAAAAAGTCACGATTTGTATCAAATTTTTAATCTATTCTTTCTGGTATTGATTTTCAATTAAATGAATGATATATTCAAGAAAAACATACAAAAATTAAAGAAGAAAAGTAGAAAAATTACAGATCTAAGTGAGAAAATGGAAAACTTTCGATGTTGGGTATTGTTACAAAACCGTACCTGGCGACAATGAATCTGAGAGATCACGAAGCAAAGAAAATGGGGTAGATGTTGCTAACGTGCGCCAGGAAGACCGACAGGGAGAAAGGAAGAAGATGAGACTGGATTTTTGTATTAATTATAGCGTAATTTAGAAGCTCGTAGTGGTGATCTAAGGTTTGAATTTGAAGATTTAAAGATTTGAAGATTCGAAAATTTAAAGATTTAAAGATTTGAAGATTTAAAGATTTAAAGCTTTGAAGCTTTGAAGCTTTAATCATAGAGAAGCTTTTTGGAGAAGAAGATCATGGAGAAGAAGTTTTGAAATACCAAATTTGCCCCTGTTAAAATGATTTTTTAAATAATTAATTTTGAAAAAAAAAATTCAGGGGGCAACGAGTCAAAATAATTCTGAAAAAAAAGTTCAGGGGCCAACGAGTCACGAAGTTAAAGTTTAGGGGGCAACGAGTCACGAGTTAACGGCGCGTGGCACCCATGCTGCGAGTTAACGGAAAAAATTGACGGAAAATGGTCACAAGGGGCATCGAGTCACGAAGTTAAAGTTTAGGGGGCAATTAGTCGCATTTTAAACTTTGGGGGGCAGTCTGTCAATCGGGACAAAGTTCAGGGGGTAAACAGTGTATTTACTCTTAAAAAAATAATAAATACACTTTTTCTTTACTATATTATCCTTATATATTGAATAAATTGTTATTTAATGCACCATTGTTTTAACTAATTAACTAGAAATGATATTGAAAAAATGAAAGAAAAAATATCTTAATAATATAAAAAATGGAAGGATTTTCCGTTAATCACTTCTAATAATTTTCTTATAAACTTGTGTAATAACTATAAGTAACTTGAGTTTTTGATTTGTTCATGTGACCAAAAAAAAAAAATAATATAAAAGAAACAAATATTATTGAACATTTTCTTTAAAAAAGCAGGACAAATAAAAATAAACAGAGAAAGTATCATACAAAAATTACTAAACATGTCATTATATTATAAAAGAATGCATTATATGTTTTTATATTCTATAAATATAAGTTTTGATATTAATTTTTTAAATTGATTTTTTTAATTAATTATTTAATAATTTTTTATTAATACAAAACATACGTTTTATTGTAAAAAAACAAAAAAGTTATAAATAAAATAATTTAAAACCAAATAAAATAAATTTAAAAATTAGAGAAGATCAAATAAATTTTTTTCTTAAAATTTAAAGATTCTTCTTTTCTAAAACTTTCACGTTTAATGTTTACATAATTTTTGAAGTTATCATTTGTTTGTTTTGGACACCCTCTTGTCTACTCTTCACTTTGTAGATGATAAACAATGGATATATTTCACGGCTAGTCCTCAATGTTTATATATTTTCATAGGTTTCATAAGTGATATGTTTTGTGATTAAGTGTAAATAAGTTTCCTCCAAATTGGGGGTTTATGGAAGGAAAAGAAAGATTAATATAACAAAAAACTTAAATATCCTTAAACGAGATACAAAAGGAACGTTAATAAATACATGTTACTTGTTTTTTGCATTGCATTGTAATTGGTACATGTGGTGGCACTACTTACATGGGAAGTGTATCATGGAAGATATAATAGAATATGGTGTTTTCCTACACTCAGATGAGAGATGTTGTTAACCCTCTCGAATGGGTAGAATACAAGAACGACAAGTGTGGCTCAACTATCATGAGAGGAAATTGATTTAAATATTAATTACTTTGTAATTGCAGGACATCATTTTCTGTGATGTGTTAAAGAATTCAAGACATGACTTTTTTGTTTTTTGGACATTACAAGACATGACTCAAGTGAGTGATGTTTTATATATGTGCACTCCTGTAGAGATTTGTAATAAAAAAGAAAATAAATGATTCTTTTCCTTGGAAAAGCAATATTGCAGAACCTATTGTTTTCACTCAATTTTCTTTCCATCCACTATGATGATCCTTTGCTGGTAAACATCAATCTTCCATTAGTTTGTGCAATACAATTTTCATTAAAATGTAAATATATAACGAAACATGATATAACAAAAATTAAACATTACAAGCGTATAAAGATAATTTTTCATTTAAAATATACTTTCTTTTTCTTTTCTCCTCCATCATTTTCCATCTTATTCCTGGAATATCACGTCCATTTCTTGCTTCTACAGCCTATATATCTTACTCCTGATTTGATGTGAAACATCCAAATATATGCCTAACCTGATATATAAACAGGAAAAAGAAAAAACCAATCAATCATATTTAACTTTGACTATATTGCAGTCTTTTCTTCTTCCCATAGAAAACCAAACTACAAAAGCATTCCAATACCCCAACTCCTCACCAAAGTATCATATGCTATGCTTTGTATATATTATGTAAATAATGCACATAGTACAGGTCCCTATTTGCAAACAAAGTCCATGTTGAATTAGTTTCGAATTCTTCAGGGACTGATTTGTAATTTAAAATAATTGGTTTTTATTATCAATAAATGAAGAATATTTTCTATCAAACAAATAAGAAATTCTCAACTTATTTGTATATGCTCTGCATCAACAAACAAAACAACCCACTTTCAATTATTATCGATAATAAATAATTTTCAAACACCATATCAGAACTAGAAATTCAGGAAAATTAACAATACCCCAAGACACATTAGATTAGGTGAAAATTCTATATCTAAAACTTGTTCTAGTGGCGGCTATAGTTGTTTTAATTTGGGTTTTTAGAGCATAAAGCCTCCTACCCCAAAACTATGCGGGTCTCGAAATGGGACCCTGTATCACCAATGAGTGTTAGACTAGGTGTTGCTCTGGAATCGTTACTCATGGATTTAATAGCACAAAGTCATCGTTACTCATGGATTGAATTATATATAAAAATTGTACCTTTGATAAGATTAACAGAGGTCGCTCAAAAAAGAAATGTGATGGTCGAACATGTAAAAATACTTAGTAAAACGTAATAAATCTTTGGCAAAAATAGATCAAATAGATCTAAGGTTGAAAAGCTGATCAAACCCAGAAAAAGAAATTGCAGAAAATAAAGAACACAAGATATATCGTGGTTCAGGAATAATGCCGACATCCACGTTGAAGCCACCCTCAGATGATGTTTCGCACACTATAAGAACACGGTTACAACTTCAGATCAGTTACAGGATTACAAGAATAGAACCACAAGAGTTTCAGCGTGAAACCCTAAGAATCAATCGAGAAATCTACTCAATTTTCAAGCAATAGTCTTGATCTAATCTATTCTAATTAACAATCTTTATAGATTAGATTGTTAATGTTACAAGAAAACCCTAAGAATATCTGAAGAGTATGAGAGAGAAGAGAGAGCAAAGAGTCAAAAGACGAGAGAGTAAGTCTGACCAAGTATGAAGACTTGGGTCTTTTATATGACCTTATGAGGGTTTTAATCTGAGCCGTCCAAGATAATGTTCCATCAACGCATATCATTAGGCCACGTAGTAAAGTCGGTGCAAGATAAAACCCGAGAAAGTAAACCACTTCCACAGCTGAAGTGTTATTCCACATAAGCTGCCAACTCAGCTTTTGACCAAACCCTTTGACTTTACCAAATATCAACAACCTCCACCTTAAAGTCAAATATACCTCTTTTAAATTTCTCTTCCTTAAATCATCACAAGCTGCTCTCCAAGTGTTCAAGTGTGCTCAACACCATCTAGTTGCTTCAAAATAATTACCTGAAAAATAATTACTAAAAACCACAAGTTTAGTAAATAACTTAATCCACAATAATCAAAATAAATCATTGAATGTTAAGCAAAGCTAAGCAATGCTTAAATTTGCTAACAGTTAACACTTTAGTCCCCATATCTGATGGATTTTCTTCTGTTGGGATTTCGCAAAGTTTAATATTCTCAGAACCAAGCCAATTCCTGATAAAATGAAACTTAACATCCACATGTTTAGTTCTTTCATGATAAACTGGATTTTTACTCAAAAATATAGCACTTTGACTGTCACTATAAATTGTTACAAAAGACTTAGTGAATTTCAACTCTTTAGTTAATCCATGTAACCAAATACTTTCTTTAAAACAATCACATATAGCAACATATTCAGATTCAGTAGTAGATAATGCAACTAAAGGCTGCAACTGAGATTTCCAAGTGATACAGTTTCTACCAAGTGAGAAACAGTAGGAAGTTGTTGATTTCCTACTATCTCTATCACCAGCAAAATCTGCATCTACATAACCTACTAATTCAAAAGGTACATTCCAGTTTCTATAACATAATCCAACCTCTAAAGTACTGTTAACATAAGATACAACCCATTTTAAAGCATGCCAATGTTCAAGTCCAGGATTAGACATATATCTACTTAGCAAAGATATTGAATAAGCTAAATCAGGCCTGGTACTAATCATGGAAAACATAAGTGAGCCTATAACATTTGAATAAGGGACATAACTCATTTTTACTTTTTCAGTAACAGTTTGGGACATTGATTTTTACTAAGGATAAAATGACCAGCTAAAGGCATCTCAACATGCTTACCATCTAAATTACCATATTTTTCAACCAATTTCTGCAGATATGGTTTTTGATGAAGTTTCAGGGAACATACCTTTCTATTTCTTTCAATACAAATACCAAGTATCTTTTTAGCATGGCCCAAATCCTTCATATCAAACTCAGAACTAAGATCAGTTTTGAGTTTATTTATTCTCTGCACTGAATTACTTATCAAAAGCATATCATCCACATATAGTAAAAGGAATAACATAACATTAGGCTCAAATCTCATGTACAAGCAGTTATCATATTCACTCCTTTTAAAACCAAGACTTAAAACAAATGTATCAAATCTTTTATACCATTGTCTAGGGGACTGTTTTAAGCCATATAAGGATTTTTTCAATAAGCATACATAGTCAGAATGTTTTGTATCAACAAATCCTTCAGGTTGATGCATATATATGTTTTCATCAAGTTCACCATGTAAAAATGCAGTTTTTACATCTAATTGTTCTAATTCCAAATCATAACAGGCAACATATGCAAGCATCATTCTAATGGTTTTAAATTTAACTACTGGAGCAAAAATTTCATGAAAATCAATGCCTTCTCTTTGTGTATAACCTTTAGCTACTAGTCTAGCCTTAAACCTAGGTGGATCACTATCAGATATACCTTCTTTCAGTTTAAAAAGCCACCTACACTCAATTATTTTACAGTTTACAGGTGGTTTAACTAAAACCCAAGTTTTATTAACATGTAATGAATTCATTTCATCTTTCATAGCTTTTATCCAACTATCCTTAAACTCAGATTTCACAGCTTCAATATAAGACTCAGGTTCAGCCTTACTTACCTCAGAAGCTGCAACTAAAGCTGTATAAACAAGCTCAGCATAGGAATACCTTGAAGAGGGTCTAGGTTCTCTTCTTTCTCTATCTCTTGTTAACTGATAATTGGTTAAGCTCTCCTGAAGTGACTCCTGAGGTGTCTCAGATTCAGTGGTATGCTTAGTTCCAGCTGGCTGCTCTGGGTTCTGGACTCCATCAGGGTCATCTCCTTGTGCTGGATCAGGTTGACTTTGGTCAACTTCATCACCTCCAGCAGTTGATAGGGGCTCCACCTCAATTGTGACATTCTCAGGTGTAGTATCTGTCTTATTAGAATCAATACCTGAAACCACAGAATCATTCTTGCAAGGAAAATTAGTTTCATCAAAAATTACATCTCTACTGATGATAATTTTTATTCCTCTAGAATTTTTATCCCACAATCTATAGCCCTTAGTACCATGCATTGTTTGATAACCTAGGAAAACACATTTAAGAGATCTAGGGTCTAATTTTCCTTCTTTATTATGAGCATATGCAGCACAGCCAAATATACGCAAATCAGATAAATCAGGTTTTCTATTGTTCCAAAGTTCCATGGGACATTTCATATTGATAGATCTATTTGGGCTTCTATTTATAAGATAAGTGGCAGTATATAAGGCTTCACCCCAAAAAGACTTAGGCATACCAGAGGTAAACAAAAGGCATCTAACTTTTTCTAATAAAGTTCTATTCATTCTTTCAGCAACACCATTTTGTTGTGGTGTTTTCCTAACAGTTCTATGTCTTAATATGCCTCGCAATTTACAAAAATTATCAAATTCTTCATTGCAAAATTCAAGACCATTATCAGTTCTAAAAGTTTTAACATGCTTGCCAGTTTGGTTTTCATGTAAGATAAGCCATTCTTTTATTGTTTCAAAAGTATCACTTTTATTTTTCAACAAAAAAGTCCAAACACGCCTAGAATAATCATCTACAAGGGACAAGAAATATTTTCTACCCCCATGTGTTTCATACTTATCAGGACCCCACAAATCAGCATGTATATATTCAAGTATAGATTTAGACATATGAACACCCACATTAAATTTCATTCTGTGTTGTTTAGCTAACATACAAGGCTCGCAAAAAGAAAGATTAGAGATAGTATCCTTACCAAACATTTCCTCTTTGCTTAGCACGTTCAAGCCTAATTGGCTCATATGGCCAAGTCTCAAATGCCACTTTACAGTAGCTGCATTCTCAAGGTTAGTACTAACAGAATTCATATCATTTTTTATACAAGTACCATCAAGAATATATAAACCAGATATTTTCTTTCCACATAAAACAAGTTTATCATGTTTAAACACATTAATCACACCATTAGAGACTTTATACACACAACCCAAATCATCTAAAACACCTAAAGAAATAAGGTTTCTTTTTAGGTCAGGAATCCACCTAACATCAGTAAGGGTCACAATTTTTCCATTGTTAAGTCTCAAATTGATTTTACCAATACCATCTACCTGACATGTATTATTATTACCCATATAAACAGTTTAAACATTTGATTCAACTAAATCCATAAACCAATCTTTATTAGGGCTCATGTGAAAAGTACATCCTGAATCTAAAATCCAATTGGTCTTACAAGCAATGTCTGAAACATTTAATACCTCACAAGTATCATCAATCTTATGGGGCATACATGCAATATTGGTTTCATTGTTACTATTGTTATTTTTGTTCTTAAGCGCATAGCAATTCTTCTTAATATGGTCAGGTTTACCACAGTGATAACATTTTCGATTTTCTTTATTCTTATTTCCCTTAAACTTTTTCTTATTCTTAGTATTTTTAACAGGCTCATGAGTTTCATGCTTATGATTTACAAATAGATTGTTTCCCACACGCTTATTGTTTTTTAATTCTAGTTCCCTAGTTTTCAGAGAGGCAACTATTTGATCAAAAGTAGGAATCACAGTAGAATATTGAAAAGCATCTTTCACAACTTGATAAGAGTCAGGAATGACATTTAAAAGGATCATGCATTTAGAGGTCTCATCTAAAGCCATATCAGAACCTTTAAGAACAAGATTAAGTTTTAAAAACTCATCAACATTTTCATCGATAGTTTTTGAAGAATCCATTTTATACGAAAATAAATTTCCTTTCAAGAAAGCCAAATTGGGGGCAGATTGAGAAGAGTAAAGAGATTCTAACTTACCCCACAAATCAAGTGCAGTTTCTGCTCCATCTACTTTTCGTATTACGTTATCAGAAAGATTTAAGAACAATAGATTGAAGGCCTCTTCCTTTACTTCATTTACCCTCTTTCTTGCTTCTTCAGGCCAATGATCCATATTAGGTTCAAGAGCGCTTAAGACTTTGTTATGCGACAACAAATCTTCATTTTCTTTTTCCACACACTGAAATCGCCTTTTCCATCGAACACCGATACTTCTAGCCTGGTTGTTGCCATTTCTTAATACAACTGTATACAAGAACAAAAGGAACAACACATGCAACAACTGTTAGGGTTAGTATAAATCGAAAAAACCCTAGAAAAATTTATTCAAGGATTTTTAAGTTTCGAAAACCCTAAAGAATATTAGATCTGTGAGTTACAATACAAGATAAAGAAATTGTATTGTTAAGAAAAGATTTTCAGAAAATTTTAAGATGCCAAAACACAGATCTGTAACGATTAGAAACAAATCTTTTCTCAAAACGTTTTTAAAGTTCAATCGAACAAAGCTCTGATACCACTGTTGTAAACACACTTAGTAAAACGTAATAAATCTTTGGCGAAAATAGATCAAATAGATCTAAGGTTGAAAAGCTAATCAAACCCAGAAAAAGAAATTTCAGAAAATAAAGAACACAAGATATATCGTGGTTCAGCAATAATGCCTACATCCACGTTGAAGCCACCCTCAGATGATGCTTCTCACACTATAAGAACACGGTTACAACTTCAGATCAGTTGCAGGATTACAAGAATAGAACCACAAGAGTTTCAGTGTGAAACCCTAAGAATCAATCGAGAAATCTACTCAATCTTCAAGCAATAGGCTTGATCTAATCTATTCTAATTAACAATCTTTATAGATTAGATTGTTAATGTTACAAGAAAACCCTAAGAATATCTGAAGAGTATGAGAGAGAAGAGATAGCGAAGAGTCAAAAGACGAGAGAGTAAGTCTGAACAAGTCTGAAGACTTGGGTCTTTTATATGACCTTATGAGGGTTTTAATCTGAGCCGTCCAAGATAATGTTCCATCAACGCATATCATTAGGCCACGTAGTAAAGTCGGTGCAAGATAAAACCCGAGAAAGTAAACCACTTCCACAGCTGAAGTGTTATTCCACATAAGCTGCCAACTCAGCTTTTGACCAAACCCTTTGACTTTACCAAATATCAACAGAACAGGTGGTCGCTCAGGCTCGGAGGGCGGTGTGGTGGTTGGGTCGAAGGCGGAAGAAGGAAGAGAAGGACCGATTAAGCTTTAAGAGAGGCGGAAGAAGGATTAAGTTTTGTTTTAATTTTTGTTTATATAGTAATGTCTGCTAGCCTACTTTTTAAAATAAGCTGGCAGCTCTCCTCCTGTATCCTCTATATATATATATATATACAAAACAGACTCTTTCAACGACACGAAAGAGCGGCTAAGATCATACTAATTCTATTAAACTAATTTCTACATTTACTTTCATATTTTTTTTTTTAATTGCATATCTTTCTCCATTTGATAAAAAACTTAATAGAAACAAAACAAAAAGTCCTTTTATTACAATGATCCTAATCCCCCATTCACTTTTTCAATCCTTTCTCATATCCATCTGCCACCATCATCAATACCCTTCATCTTATCCATCATTAACCAGGAGAATTTTTCATACAATAATTTTTTTATTTAATTAATAAAAACCAAAAATACCTTTTTAAGTACCATATGATTAAGTAAAGGTTTAATATCATAAAATTTATATCAAATAATAAAACGGTCAAAAGTCGGTCAACTGACCCACTAAAAACTAGCTTACATAATATGTGTTTTTATTATTATTAATTACACTTAAACTACCACGTAAACTCACTTTTTATAATTACGTCACTTGAATTTTTTTTGGACGGACTATTTCTTTATATTTCTTTCTTTTTCTTTTTTATGTACTGAATTTAATTTCCTTTGAAGTGAGACATATATGATCAATCTTCACTTATTTTATTTTCAAAAAAAAATCTTTTCACTAAATTTAATTGTTTCAAGTTAGACAAATTAAAGGTAACAAATAATAAAGACTTTTTAAAAGAATGATAATAATAATAATACTTATTATAATTTACCTCCCTATTATAAGATTGAGTAATGATATTTGTCACTCCTTTTTGGATCACCCTTGTATCACCCCTTATGTGTCACCTTATGTGTCAATAAATAAAGGAGAGAGAAAAAAAGTAATTAGGAAAGAGAATCATTCTGATTGGTGTTTTAAACATCCATGTAGGAGGTGATATAAAGGTGAACCAAAAAGGGGTGACAAATATCATTACTCTATAAGATTTAACCAACAGATTCCTAGTTGATTTTTTTTTTTTTTTGTTCTAAACGCTTATATTAAAAAACCAAACAAATTACAAATATATTAGCCTATCCCCATAGGGGACAAATCAAGGCATAACAATTCCTTAAGTTTAGTTGGAAAAGGACTTGCACAAAAGTCATGAGACTCACCAAGAGGCAAATTTTTGCAAGTCCAATCCGCTATTCTATTTCCACCTCTTCTAACAAATGAAAAGGATGGATTACATAATTCGGAAACAAAATAAATACTTCTAATTATATTATCAATACATGGAGAATTAAAGGTAAAATTGCTAATTAAAGGCTTCATGAGGGAAAGATTGTCATTTTCGACTATGCAGTGAAAGTTGTTGAGCTCATTTGCCCATAGACAGGCTTTCAAAACTCCAAATCCTTCAGCCTCCAAGCTATTATCAGCATTAATTCTCCATCCTTGGCATTTTAGCACAACTCCTTTATAGTCCCTGGCAATACACGCAATATTGGAGCCATTTTTAGTATAGGAAGCGTCACAATTAATTTTTATAGAATTTCTTGGGGGGGGGGGGGGGGGGGATCCATTTACTAACATGCGTGCTAGCACGCAATTGTAAATTAGATATTGTATTACTCTCATGAGTAGATTGAAGTGTTTTTCCCTTCAGTTTAGGATTAACATCATAAGGGTTTTTTATACCTTTCTCAGCTGTGTTCTTATTTCTTGTTTGTTTTTCCCACAATTCATCTTTGCTTACATTATTATCAGCACATTCAGAATACTCATTCCAAGTATCCTCAGCTTTTCGTATAGTATTCATAGGGTCCAATTTTGTAGTATTAAAAATACAAGCATTTCTATCTTTCCATATATGCCATGCCAAAATAGATATCCTTTCAAAGGGATATATAAACTTATTTTTTGATTTTTCCAACTCATTTAATATATCAGCCATCCATACATCCAATTTCTTGGATTGGTTGCTGATTTTCAACGAGAGAGGTGAAGCTAACCATGTAGCTCGTGCCCATTCACAATCAAATAATAAATGCTCCACATTCTCAACTTTTTTATTACAAATATTGCATAAACTAGTATCTCTACATTTTCTCAAGTAAAGATTTTCTGAGGTTGGTAACACGTTTTTTATTGCCTTCCAAATAAATTTTTTTATTTTTGGAGGTGTATTCATATTCCAAATCGCTTTCCAAACCCGAGGGTCCGTGATATGAGAGGAGGATGGTTTGGGTGGTTTCTTAGTCTTTTCTTCTTTAATTTTCTCATTTATCAAGTGGTGATAGCATCTTTTAACTGAGAATAGTCCATTAGGACTAAGGATCCAAGTTAGTCTATCATTAACTTTAACAAGTGGTATAAAGGTTTTAATAATAATTTCATATTCACTTTGATGAAAGTTCTTTTTAACTTTCTCCAAATCCCATCTTCTTTCACCAAGATAGAAAAAATCTTTTAATTTATGAATATTGGTATCCTTAGGTTTTATAACTTCTAATTTCGAGGAGAACCATGTATCATGTTGAGGATTTATACTTTCTCCATCACCAATTTTCCATTTTAAATGGTTTTTTATTGTATCTCTTCCCATTATAAGACTTTTCCAACCCCAGGAAGATTTGCTACCCAATTTTGCGTGGAGAAAAGAACTATTTGGGAAATATTTCCCTTTTAGTATTTTATATAGAAGTGAATCCTTTTTATCAAGCAGGATCCAAGCTTGTTTAGCTAGTAAAGCCACATTCATAGTATTTAGGTCTCGAAAACCTAAACCTCCAATATATTTACTACATGATATACTTTGCCAATTAGTCCAATGAATTCCTTTATTAGATTTATTTCCCCACCAAAATTTAGCTATTTTCTTAGTAATCATTTCATAAATTTTCTTAGGCAACAAGAAAGAAGACATAAAGTAGTTTGGTATACTTTGTAGAACTGACTTAATTAGGATTTCTTTACCTGCTTCCGATAGGTAGAGATTTTTCCAGTTTTGGGTTTTCTTAATAGCTTTTTCAATAAGGCAATTTAGCTCTTTCACTTTTGATCTACCCTAGTCAGTGGGTAAACCTAAGTATGGGCCAAGGTTATTTGTAATATGCATATTTACCCTAGAAGCAAAAATATGTTGAATATAGTGAGGTGTATTAGCACTAAACTTCACCCCACACTTGTTTAAATTTAAAGTGAGCCCTGTAGAAAGGCCAAATTTTGTAATAATGTCATTAAAACTATTCGTATCTTTGTGATTCGCTTTAAGAAAGAAAACACTATCATCTGCAAATAAGAGATGGGTTAATGAGGGTCCATTTCTAGAAAGTTTAATGCCATCCAGTAGGTCATTTTTAACTTTATTTTTAATCAAATCATTTAAAGTCTGTGTAATAAGGCAAAAGATTAGAGGTGACAGTGGGTCCCCTTGTCTAAGACCCCTTTGGGGTTTTTTAAGTTTATTAGGTTACCCATTAATCAAAATTGAGTATGAGACAGTAGTTATACAATTCATAATCTTTTTAATCCAATTATGGTCAAAACCAAGTTTTTCCATAAGTTGTTGTAGAAAGTCCCATTCTACAAACTCATATGCTTTTTGTAAGTCAGCTTTAATAATCATATTATAGTTTTTTGACTTTCTTTTTTCTTTAAGGTAGGTGCATACTTCATGAGTTATATAAGTGTTTTCTTCGATGCCTCTTCCAGGAATAAAGGCAGTTTGTGTATCATCTACTATTGAGTTCATAAAAGGTTGGAGTCTATTGACTAATAGCCTCGCAATGATTTTGTAAATGAAGTTAGAGACACTTATGGGTCTATAATGCTTTATAGTACCAGGTTTTTGAATTTTTGGGATAAGTGATATAAATGTATGGTTTAAGTATTCAAGGCTACCATTATTATACCAAAAGTCATTTATAATTTTTATAACATCCAATTTAATAATTCTCCAATAGTTCTTATAAAAGAAACCAGGGTAGCCATCTGGCCCTGGTGCTTTAAAAGCACCTAGCTCAGAGACTGCCAACTCAATTTCTTTTATTAGAATAGGTTTTAGGAGAATATCATTCATACTTTTAGTAACTTTAGGCTGGATAATATTTAATATAGGGTTAAAATTCTGAGGTCCCACAGAGTTATAGATATTATTAAAGTAATCAAGAATGTTTTGGTTGACCTCAGTTTGGTTACTTAACCAAATACCCTGTTCATTCATGATGGAAGATATTTTATTAAAATATCTTCTTTCTTTTGTAACAGCATGAAAAAATGCTGTATTTTTATCTCCCTTTTTTAACCAAGTTATTCTAGATCTAGCTGCCCAAAATTCCTCTTCTATTTTCCAAAGGGTCTCAATTTCTTTTACTATAAAATTATATTCATCTTTATTAATATCTTTAAAAGATTTGCTATTGGTAATAGCTTTTAATTTCTCCATATAGTGATCAATTTTTTGTTTGGTATTTCTAAATTTTCTTTTACTCCAAACAGTAAGAATTCTTTTGCACATATTAAGCTTAGTCAGTAGATTACCTTTAGATATAGACTTAATAGTATTTCTAGAGTTCCAAACATTTTCTATAATATTCAAGCATTCTTTTTCTTCTACCCAAAAATTTTCAAAGTAGAATCTTTTATATTTCTTATCAGTGTCTTCCTCAAGATAAAGTATTAGAGGGCTATGGTTAGAGCCTACAGCTGGAAGAGCATTGATCCAAGCATTTGGGAAAAGGTCTGACCATTTTTTGTTGTTCAGATTTCTATCAAGTAACATTTTGATAAGTTTATCTTTACTTCTTCTATTAGACCATGTAAAGGCACAACCTTTATTTTCTAATTGCATAAGTTCAAGATTTTTAATAAAATTATTGAACTTCTTCATATTTTTCTTGTTACAGATGTTACCTCCAATTTTTTCATCTGAATTTCTAATAAGGTTGAAGTCACCAATAAGGTTCCAAGCCAAATCAATATTTGGTTTACATAATTTAATATTTTCAAGGCAAAGGTCTTTAGAATTCTCTAAGGGAGAGCCATAGACATATGTAGATACAAATTTAGTGCCATCTACTTTTTCAAATTCGCAGCTAATAAAATTTTCACATTTACTAAGAATTTTAATATTGTCTTTATTAGTAGCAAAGATAGCCAATCCCCCACTTAAACCTAAGGGTTCAACAGTAGTGATAAGGGACATTCTTAAAGGTTTTTCAAGTTTCTTAAGAACAGAAAAAGAATTATTTGTTTCGGAGAGAAAGATTACCTCTGGGTGATATCTATTACGGATATCTAAAAGGGTCTGGACCGTCAGGGGTGTGCCAATCCCCTGAATGTTCCAGCTTAGGTGTATCATTGTAATTGGTGGGATTGATTACGGTCAATCCCGCAAACCTCACCTTCTTCAGGTTGTTCTTCAGCCAAGAGCGAAATAGAGTTACCTTCCAGTTCCTTATTTGTTTCGCTTCCATTTGTTACTTGAATTTTATTAGTCGATCTTTGATTCCATATCTTAATACGTCTGTTCTTTTCTGAGAAAGCTTTCTTCTCTTTTTGTCTTCTGCTTTTATTAGACAGAGATATTCTAGCATCAAACATTTCTTCATTCTCACTTTCATAATCATTTGTAATGGTTGGTAGTTTGGTTTTAGTGTTTGCTTGCTCAGAGATTTCAGAAGGTGAGAGAGGGTTATTGAGGGTAAGGTTAGCATCGGGTGCTTGGGTTTAAATGTGATTGAGTGAAAGCGGTGTTGGGATGGTGGTTGTGTTGACTTGAGTTGCAGAGGTGAGGTTAGGGTTGTCGATTGGAATCGGGGTAGATGAGAAGTGATTTGGGATTAGGTTAGAGGTTGGGGTTTGATTAGGGTCAGTATAAGGTGGGTTAGGTGTTGGGTTACTGATTTGGGTGTTTAGTAATTGGGTTGCCCCGTTAAGTAATGGGCTTTTGTTACTTAAAATTGGGTTTTTATAATCCGATGTTGGGCCTCCTTGATTTGGGCTTGGAAAGGACCCGAAAGATATATCATTTATATCTATGGGCTTTGGAGAGTTTTCTAACTTTTGGGCCATAACATGGGCCAATTGTATCAAATTATTTTCTTTTTCTAATATTTTGGCCCTTTTCTCTTCTTTGTCTTCTTCTTCATAGCTGGCCGATAGAGTTGTACCATTCGTGCTCTTTCCTCCATTCGTAATAGTACCTTCGTCCTTTTGTCCCCGAAATTCAAAAATTGGTGGTGGGACGATGTCCTTCATGTTGGTATCCGTTTGTGCTTGTACCTTGTTAACAACGTTACTGGTACTACCGTTAATCCACTTGTTTGAACTCGGTGAGTTCTGTTTACCGAGTTTGTGATTCCAACTCGGCTTGAAGGTAATCTTGCCTCCATTATTGAGTTTTCCGCCATTGATAGCCATTTTTGCTTTCATACTATTATTTGCTTTAAAAAAAGATGATGATTTCGATGGACCTCTAGTTGAGATTTTAATCCAATTTCCCAATTTTGGGGATATTTTAGTGTTGTTACACATTGATTCCTCATGGTCAAAAAGACCACATCCGTAACAAACTTGCCCTATATTTTCATATTTGAAAGTAATCCATGATTTAGTATTGTCTTCTTCAAAGTAATTAAAGCCCGCTATAAGTGGATTTTGTAAGTTCCAATCCACTCGGACTTTAGTAATTGATTGTTCATCGATTATCTGGTTTTTTTAGCAAAATAATAGTATGAACTTTTCCAATGTTTTCCATGATTTTTCCTAAGAAATTCTCAGATAATATACTTATGGGAGTGCCTATTAGTTGAATCCATAACGTTGTATGTGTAACTTTGTTGATTGTGTTTTTCTTAAACTCGTTAATGGCGAAATGTTTGCCAATAACAGTCCATGGTCTTTGCTCCCAAACTGTTTGTTGATCTTTAGCATTCTTAAACTTGATAATCACTGAATTAGAGGCAAGCTTTTCTGTCTCAACCTCTTCAGTAAGATTCCAGTGCTTATTAATATGATTTTTTATGAAGATGAAATTGACAGGTTCTTTGTTAAGAAGCTTAGCAATAAGCTTGTACTCTTCTGCAATTTTATACTTTGGGTTGTTTTCCGGAGTAATGGTGAGAGTACCATTTCCAGCGAGAGGATGATTCTTTGAGTAGAAATTCATCATTTCTGTAGAAACTAATTGATAAAACAAGAAAGGGAAGGGGAGGGAGAGATGAAGAGAAATTGAAAGAGGAAATGATTCGGTGATTTTAAGCTTATGATTTTAGTAGGAAAAGCTTAAGAAATCTATGAATGTGTATGATTATGGTGGTGTTGGGTTAAATTGGTGGTGGTGGTGATGGTGTTTTGTTGATGAGAGAGAAGAGAGCATTTTGTAAAGTTTTCTCATGACCTAAATTCAATGTATTCCTAGTTGAATACACTCCTAAGTATATTTCATATAACATTTAAAACTCTTTTTTTTTTTACATTAATGATTAATTTTCTTAACATAGTCTAAGAAAAAGACCTTATATATTTATAATTGGTAATATTATAAAGTACCTTTTTATAATTTATATAATCAATTTTTTTTTCTTTTTTCTTTCTTACTTTCATAATTTAAATATAATTTTTTTTCATTAAAATACAAATATTAGTAAAATAACACAATGTTTGTGATCACACAATTTATGTGTTTATGTTTTTTCTACTATTAGTTCAAATTTGGTCGGTACAATTTTGCCAAAAAGGTTAGTTTTTTTACTTAGTTAAAAATATTATGTGATTTAGGTTAATAGACATTCCTACATACATATATACTATTCTTTTTTAGTTCTTTGTGAAGGTGAAAATCTCGATGTTAAAATATAAGAGAGAGAGAGGGAGGGAGAGAGAGAGAGAGAGAGAGAGAGAGAGAGAGAGAGAGAGAGATGATTAAAAAAAGTTGATTTGTGTAATTTATTATAAAGGTGAGTTTTTATACTCTCACAAATAAAATTGTATCGAAACTCATAATATTGTTAATTTATGTGAGTAAAGAAGAGAGATAAAATAATGATTATCTTCTTGAATAGAGAATCATTCAAGATGATTCTTGATAGATTGGTTTATGATTTTCATTGATAATTTTCAAAATGATTGAACCATTTCAAACTTAATTTGTTCCACGAAATAGAGTAATATCATAAACAATATTTCATTTCTTACCTGATTATGTTCATTGATCAAATCAAATTTTACATTATATTACATGCCGGGGGAGGTACTCGGCAATTACACCAACATTTTCCTTCACCACAATAACCACTCTTATACTTATATAATCGACACTTCAAATCACAAAGTGTCCCAATACAAACACGGATATGAAACTTCTGGTCATATTTGACTTCTACAACCCTTGTCTCTATCTCTTTGTCGGTTTCTATCTTTTCACAATTGGTTGAAATTACAACAATTAGGTATAGAAAACACAAACAAAGAAATTGTGTCTTACTTACGAAATACATTGCCATTCTTTTTAATATTATATATGAGGAACATACGTATTAGATCTTTATATTTATAATCAAAAAAAAAATTGGTCTCCTGTGACATTTAATGTAAAATTATGGTCAATGTACCTCAACCAACAAAAAAAGAAAGGAATGGTGCTTTAAATGTAATAAAGTTAAACATAAATATAAAATAAAATTGAGTAATGATATTTGTCATCTTTTTTGTATCACCCTTTTATCACCTCCTAGGTGTATGCCTACATGTACCAATGAATTATTTTCTCTATCATATTTAATTTTTCTCTATCTTCTATTCAAGGAAATCAAAACATATATATAGAAAGGTGATAAAAGAGTGACATTAAAAAGGGGTGACATATATCATTACAGTAATGATATTTGTCATCCTTTTTGTATCACCCTTTTATCACCTCCTAGGTGTATGCCTACATGTACCAATGAATTAATTTCTCTATCCTATTTGATTTTTCTCTATCTTCTATTCAAGGAAATCAAAACATATATATAGAAAGGTGATAAAAGAGTGACATTAAAAAGGGGTGACATATATCATTGGGAAAATGACCCAAAAAATCAAAATAATATTATTTTCAGCCCAATAACATCAATGACAAAATTTCTTCCCAATAACATCATTAACTAAATTTTGTCCTTGATGGGAATCGTCCTTGACGGGAATCGTCCTTGACGGGAATCGTCCTTGATGGGAATCGTCCTTGACGGGAATCGTCCTTGATGGGAATCGTCCTTGACGGGAATCGTCCTTGACGGGTAAACATGTAATCTTATAATAGTAAGTTAATGTATGATTCTTTGGGGCAAGTATAATATTATTTTGATTTTTTGGGTCATTGACCCTATATCATTACTCAATAAAGAGTAATGATATTTGTCATCCTTTTTGTATCACCCTTTTATCACCTCCTAGGTGTATGCCTACATGTACCAATGAATTAATTTCTCTATCCTATTTAATTTTTCTCTATCTTCTGTTCAAGGAAATCAAAACATATATATAGAAAGGTGATAAAAGAGTGACATTAAAAAGGGGTGACATATATCATTACTCAATAAAGAGTAATGTTATTTGTCATCCTTTTTGTATCACCCTTTTATCACCTTCTAGGTGTATGCCTACATGTACCAATGAATTAATTTCTCTATCCTATTTTATTTTTCTCTATCTTCTATTCAAGGAAATCAAAACATATATATAGAAAGGTGATAAAAGAGTGACATTAAAAAGAGGTGACATATATCATTACTCAATAAAGAGTAATGATATTTGTCATCCTTTTTGTATCACCCTTTTATCACCTCCTAGGTGTTTGCCTACATGTACCAATGAATTAATTTCTCTATCCTATTTAATTTTTCTCTATCTTCTATTCAAGGAAATCAAAACATATATATAGAAAGGTGATAAAAGAGTGACATTAAAAAGGGGTGACATATATCATTACTCAATAAAGAGTAATGATATTTGTCATCCTTTTTGTATCACACTTTTATCACCTCCTAGGTGTATGCCTACATGTACCAATGAATTAATTTCTCTATCCTATTTAATTTTTCTCTATCTTCTATTCAAGGAAATCAAAACATCTATATAGAAAGGTGATAAAAGAGTGACATTAAAAAGGGGTGACATATATCATTACTCAATAAAGAGTAATGATATTTGTTATCCTTTTTGTATCACCCTTTTATCACCTCCGAGGTGTATGCCTAAATGTACCAATGAATTAATTTCTCTATCCTATTTAATTTTTCTCTCTCTTCTATTCAAGGAAATCAAAACATATATATAGAAATGTGATAAAAGAGTGACATGAAAAGGGGTGACATATATCGTTACTCAATAAAAGAGTAATGATATTTGTCACCCTTTTTGTATCACCCTTTTATCACCTCCTAGGTGTATACCTACATGTACCATTAAATTAATTTCTCTATCCTATTTAATTTTTCTCTATCTTCTATTCAAGTAAATCAAAAATAGAAAGGTGATAAGTGAATGACATGAAAATGGGTGACATATATCATTACTCAATAATATTATAGGTGAAGAACAATAAATAATCTTGGATATGGTTTCTTTTCCGGATTCAAATTCATAAATTATTAGTTTCTATATTTTAATGCAATAGATGCTGGTAAGCCCCAATATCCCCTCGAGGCATTTTGGGTCACCCTGAGCATATTCAAACACGTAAAATAATATTAAATTGTTGGTTAATTGGATGCGTCCTTTATTGTCGAAACACATTGGACCGTATCAGATTTAGCTTTTTGCCCCACCACTCGACAATTGACATATGGTTCTGGTTAGTGAAGTAAACTATGTGATGAGACATCGTAAGGGAAAGAAGAGTTTTATGACGATTAAGGTGGACTTAGCTAAAGCATATGATAAGCTGAGATGGGAATTCATCGGGATTCTTTGGATTCGGTGGGGTGCTTGAGATGTGGGTGTCGGTAATCCTTTCGGGTATGACTGATAATGAATTAAGTATCATATGGAGTGGCTAACCCCTTGCACCGATCAAGCCCTAGTGTGGAATTTGACTAGGCGATCACATATCTCGATACATTTTTGTCATTTGCATGTAAATGTTGTCTTTTCTCATTTAGAAGCCCGTACAAGAAGGACGGTGGCGTCCAATCCATCTCAGATCAGAGGGGACTCCTATCTCACATATTTTCTTTGTTGACGATCTTATCTTCTTAGTTGAAGCCTCATTTCATACTTTTGATCTTTTGTAGGATACATTGAGCGTTTTTTGTCAAGATGTGGCACAAAAGATTAACAAGGGTCGCCTAAGGTGTGATAAAAATATGATAAATAAGTACGGGAAACAATACACTAATGCACACTAGACAAGCACGGTACTGCAAGTATTACATGACGTATGCAAGTTTTAATGATAAGAAGATTCGTTCTCAGGGACTTAGTGTGTTACACGAATGAGCAAATAATCAGAGTAGCAATAATTAATTGAAAGAAAGCAAATAAATAAGATTGATTGAGAGATGAGATTAACAAATAAGTAAATTAAAGACAATAAAATAAATATGAGATGAATAAAGATGAGAGAAGTATAGCTTAGGTTTTGCTAGTATGCACTAATCCATCTAATTCTTTCTATCAATTTAAGTTAATAAGGGAAATATAGCTCTTAAATTCCTACTCCTAGACCTTGAGAGCGACTAAAAAGGCTACGACACAGCCACGAGGTGACCTCAAAAAGGGTTATCCTGCGCTACTAGGTTCCTAAGCAAGTCTTTCCTTCAATTGGTGATATGGTGATCAAAACAAACCCTAATGACTATCTAGATAGGCATGGTGTTGTCAGGACCAATTCCTTATTCTAGACGTTTATGTGGTGTTTCAATAATTAGACACCCCTTCCGGGTGACCATCTAACTACTATTAAGAAAGCCTAAAGTGATCAGGTTTAGGACAGACAATAAATCAAAGCACATAAAATAGATATATGGTTAAGCAGCTATAATCAGATTAAAACATATAATTCCCAAAGAAACTTATATCGAAAGAAAATAGAATTCATAGATTATACATAATGCAAAACCCAAGTTATGGGAAAATTAGTTCATACTTGATGAAAATAAACTAAAAGAATGATACATAAACTTCATCTTGCTCTCTACAATAACTCTAGGATATAAACCTTAAGGACTAATTTAATTATGTGAGGCAAGGATGATTTACAAGAGTTATAAGAGTGTATTTATAGGTGTAGAGAAGCCCTAATTCGTTTTCTTTGAGTAGAAGACAAGTAATGGACTCCTACCCCAACTCAAATTCGTAACCTTAAAATATAGAAAAGGTAAGATTCTGCTGCTGATTTGTTTTGGTAATATCTCCTTCAATACTTATCCGTTTGATGCGTTCTTCATATCGAAATCGATCATCTCGGAAAGCTCTATCCATTGGTGTATACTCCCTCCGTCCATTTTTGTTTGTCCAATTTTTTAGTGCACAAGGATTAAAAAGATACTTTCCATCTTTACACAAATACCCTTAATTAATATACATGAGATCATTTATTACGCTACCTTTTCTATTATTTAATTAGGGGTAATATTGGAAAAAGTATGAAAAAAGTGTCTTGGTAATGAGAAATGGACAAACAATATTGGACATCCTTTTTTTAGAAAATGGGACAAATGAAAATGGACGGATGGATTACCATTCATCTAAATTCCTAGCCAATATTGAGTTATGATCTCGTCTTTGAACGTCGCTAATGAATTTCAGATTTACTTGGTAGCTTTATCTTTTCCTTTTTAATATTTGTTACCATTATCTCTAACTTCCATGCATATCTTCTTTCCATATCTCTTATTCTTGACTTGGTATCTAATTAATATCCATATATATATATCTTTAAAGCTTCACAATAAATAAACAATTAAACCCAATATGATTTAAAAATAATAAATCATTAAATCAAGACATGAAATAGGAAATTACACTAATACATATTAAAATCGAGTAAAAAGACTTCTAAAACATTAAAAATGATGTCTCCAACTAATATTAAATCATCACAAATGGGATACATCAAGACCCCCAACTCAAAGTTGTATCGTCCCGATACAATAAAGATAAAAACAAAGGGAAGTCTCTAAATACACCCCTAGGTCAATTAAGCACAGTGGAAAGTAGATAGCAGAATGTATAGAATAAACTCAAAGAAACTACTCATAAAATTTCATGTAATAATATTCACAAACTACTTACCTGCACACTTGTCATATCCACAATCAACACGGTTTGAATTCAAGATCAGATTAGTTTCGCAATGTAAGAAGGAGAGAAACTTTACTCAGTTCACCAAGGAGGCTATAGTTTGTTCATCGAACTTCACTAGTATCCAAGGATCCACTTAACTACTCTCTAATGGCTCCATCACTTCTTTATTACATAGCAAAGAATTAAAAGGTCTTTTAGGTTGTAATATTGACTTAGGGACGATATGATAAGTATTTTTGGATAATTTGGCGTGAGCTTTTGGCTCTCTCCTC
Source organism: Nemophila menziesii (assembly GCA_029959085.1). Lineage (NCBI taxonomy): Eukaryota > Viridiplantae > Streptophyta > Magnoliopsida > Boraginales > Hydrophyllaceae > Nemophila > Nemophila menziesii. The sequence continues at coordinate 41,856,174 of JARWIR010000004.1, read as the reverse complement.
ACTAGCCATCAACGAATCGCCCTAGAGCTTGAGTTACTCTCATAAAATGTTTCTCACCCAACCCAATGATTTTCTTGATGCACAAAGTAGCATCCCCAATAACCCAATTAAACCATAAAGATGTTCACATAAAAATTCCTCTTTGCCGGTCCAAATATATATTCTTTTCATATTATTTTTTTCTCTTTTGTATAGCTATGACTCTTTTTCTGATGTTTGAGATATCACGCTATTTTTTGTCATAAATTTTTCTTTTCTTTTCATGCTTTCAAAGCATTTTTCATTCACTATTACCCCGGCAAAGGGTTACAATAATAAACTTGTGAATCATCATCAATATATAGAATAGAGAACAATTAATAAGCTCAAAAATCCTAACCCAATAACAATTCCCATAATGGTGGACCCATCAGCCCAAACTCAAGCTCTAAAACAATTGTCTATGCATCACGATTCGAGTGCGGGTCATATGGAAAAGTCCTAAAATCTAAAGGTATATGGCTTATATTGTGGCTAATAAAAAAGGCTTTAGTATGGCTCAGAATGGGCTGAGAAGGATATAATATAATAAATTTGGACAGCAAGCTAAAAGGCAACAAGGGGCTTATGAAAGAACCACCTTAATCACTTTCTAAACTATGCAATTTCGTTATTCTCTTAACTTTAGCACTTTTATCAAATGGGATGTCAACTAGCTTGGATCTCACGGCCTACACACCACTCATGGACTCCTGAGATCGAACATACTTTCTATTGCATTGCTAACTAATCTTTTCTTTACTATCAATATGTGTTTTCCTGCAAATACTCAAAGAATACAAAATAAAGCAGGTCATAAACATACTACTTTCTATCATCAACTTACTAAGCTTATGCTTTCAACCTATTAAACACACTCTACATCTATTTTTCATGTATCAAAATTTTTAATTTCTACCTAAAAATAAAAAAAATCACAGAAAAATGGAGATGAGAGACAACGAATCCCCACACCCCCAACTAAAAAATGAGGTGTGTCCCCACGACTCAAAAAAGACTCGACAAAGAAATTAAAATTAGCAGATAAAACATTTACAGAAATGGTAAGGAAGAAAGAGAACATACTCTTGAGGCTATTGCCTACATTACCAACATCCAAGGTAGGAATTGCTGGATCTTTCTTTAATAGCTCAAGGAATGTCACGAGTGCACTTGATTGGCTTTGATTTGTGCCACATCTTTGGCTAAGGAAGTTTGAGCTGCTTCAATTTTGTTTAATCGCTCCATCTTCTCTTGCCAATTACGATCCTTTTCTTCTTTCGAGACTTGCGTAATTCCTACGCCTCTCAAAATTTTCATAATCCAAGCATTGTCAATAATATTACTCATCTTAAAATCAAGTTTCTCTCCTTCACCCAATATCACATTCGCTTTCCACACAAGACACGCGATCATAGTAGGATATTTCACATTATATAACGAGATAGGAGAGATCGAAAATCGCATCGCCTCCTCGAAGATCAACTGTGCCACATCCACCTCTTCTCCTCTCAAAATACAATACAAAAAGATAGCGTTCTTCTTACTTACTTCTGAATATCTTGTGTTTCCAAAGGCATAGATGAAAGGAAATTGTGCCAAATTATCGCATCCGGTTGGAGAAATTTGTAAGGCCAAGGTGCCTTTAATTCTCCCTTATGTGATTGCACTTTCTACTTATCTAAGACATGTTCAAAAAGTAAATTCCAATCAAAAGTCCTCTTATTATCCACTGCATCTCTATACTTGCATGGTCCAACCAATTTCTTAAACTGGAAGTGGTTTCGAATATCTTCAATTGTGAAAGGAACTAACTTGACTCTAACTGGAACACAACCTTTACTATCTCGGCCAAAGAGTCCTAAATAGAATTCAGAAACTAATTCATGACATAAAAATCTGAACGTCTTACCATGAATGTAGACCAACCCAATTTTTCACCGATCTCCAAGAATATCTTGTTGATGTCTCCTCATTTGTGATAATAAAATATGCTTCTGAGACATCATTTTAGGCTTATTTATTAGTCTATACGTTGATTTTAGCTTAGTTTAGTGCACTTTCCTATTTTGGGTCTTGATTTAGTAACATAATATTTTTAGAGCATATTGGGTTTAATTGTTTATTTAGTGTGAAGCTTTAAAGATAATTATGGAGATTAATTAGAGTCCAAGTCAAAGACTACAACTTATGGAAAGAGATTTACATGGTAATTGGAGATAAAGGAAACAAAAGCTAAAAATATGGAAAAGGAAAAGCTGCCTAAATCTGAATTTCTGCAGCACACGTCTAAAGAAGTGGTAATTACTCCTACAAGGAAGCCGATTTTGGAAGATTCCTTTCATAGGGACATGGATAATTCGTTACGATTCTTTTGGTATCTTATGGAGCACAAACCGACCAATAACGAAGAAGATATGCCCAAAACGGTCCAGCAGTGTTTATCTTTATTTCCTTACGAATTTGAGTTGGGCTTGGAGTCTATTACTTGGCCTTTCCTCCAAGAAACTAATTAGGTCAACCTATACACTATAAATACAGCCTCTTAACACTCTTAAATCATCATTGGTGAAACCTTAAACCAAGAGGAAGCTTACAACTCAAGAGAGAAGTCTGGAAGGAGCTGTTCATCACAATGTCTTCTTCTACCTTTAAATTTGTAATTTCTTTCTTTTCTGGCATGAACTAAATTTTTTTAGCTTGAATTTTAGCATATATATATATGAACCCTAGTTTTGATTGACATCTATCTAATTTGGAAATTTAATGTTTTAAATAGAATTATAGTTTTTATTCTCTGTTTATGTGTTTGTATTCTGTGTTCTTGTGGACTGCATCCATTTAGAATTACCATCTAGTAATTAGGTCACCATTGACAACGGTGTTTAATTGCATGTTTAGCGCATAACGTCTAGTATTAGGTCTGATCTGACAACCCAACCTAGCTAGATAATCACTATGGTTTAGTTCTTGTGGCTATTTACCAATTACAGGAAAAGTTTGCTTAGGAAGCCTTATTGACACAGGTAAATCCTATTTGAAACTACCTATAGCGAATTGGGACCGATTAGGGAAATACTACATAATTCACCCTTACATGTTTAGAACGGCAAAACTAGTGGGGATTACATGCTAATAACTCGATCTATATTCTCAAATCACTTCTCTTTCATCTTTATTTTCTGTCTTTAAATTCTTAGTTTTAATTTAGTTTAATTAGAAAATCGAACAAACATCTATTGTCTTTACTTTTAGCTTTAATATTTTGCACTTAGTATTTGCATAAGATTCTCCTAACCTTCGTAGTCTCTGCGGAACGAATCTTAATCATTAACTAAACTTGCATACGATCTGTATACTTGCAGAACCGTGTAGCTTTAGGGTGTTATTTGCACGTTATTTATATCTTATTTTATCACACCCTAGGCCCCACCAAGTTTTTGGCGCCGCTGCCGGGGACTACATCGTGTAGCTTTAGGGTGCATATATCTTGTGTTTTTAATTTCAGTTAGTTCTATTTTACGCTTTTGTTTTTAGTTTTTGTTTTTCAGATTTAGTTACAGATGGAGAACCCAAGGAGACTTGAGCTACCCATCGAGTTTAGAGTGGAGCCACGAGGAATTCGCGCTCCAGAAATTCAAGCTGCTAAATTTAAACCTGATCCAGGAATGCTAACTCAGTTTGCATCTTATGGATTATTCAGCGGAGCTGCACATCAAGATCCGATCCGATATATTCAGAAATTCATGCAGATCTGTGATGCTTATATCGTAAGAGGAGTTACTAGGGAGCAAGTATATTACCTGATGTTCCAGTTCTTCTTGACCGGATGTGCAAGCGATTGGTATGATACCCAATACCCTCATGTTATTCCAGATTGGGACAAGCTTCAAACAAGATTCCTAGATCGTTTCTATCCGGTTAGTAGACGTTTAAATGGAAAAGAAGGCGAGATGTCCATATCATAGATCCTCATGTTGGAGCTTGAGAAATTCATACAGAAAAATGGAGAGAGTTTGGGTGAAGCATGGTTACGATTTACAGAAAAGAAGGCGAGATGTCCATATCATAGATCCTCGCCGGAATATTATTTAACCTTGTTTTATGGAGGCCTTAATCATAAATCAAGAGAGAAAGCAGATTCGTTAGGAAACGCAGGTTTTGTGTTGCTAGATCCTGAAGAGGCTGAGTTAGGGATGGAAAGAATTATTGAGAACGAGAGAAGTTGGCCAAAGAGAACAGAAAAAGAAAACACTTCAGAATCTCTGAAGCTTAAAGAATTGGCTAAACAACTCGAAGAACTACAAGAACAAGCCCGAACGATTGCTCAGGTGAATACGGTACGCGCAATTCCTTCGTGTCCTGGTTGTGGGTCAAGAAATCATGTGTGGGAAGGGTGTATGAATAATCCAGCAGTAGCTTCCATTACATATCCTCAAGATAACTATTATTCTAATGGTTATACTAATCCTCAAGAAAGCTACACTAATTATCAACAACCCCCACATCAAAAGAGTTGGGTCAGAAAGCAAGAGACTTATCATAAACCCCAACCTCAATCCTATAATCCACCACAACCTATTCAGAAAAAGGCACCCATTATTGAGAAAGCTTGCCAAGAACCAAAGAAAGATCTACCTAAACAATCAACGCAACTGGCAAGGAAGGAACTAATCCCAAGCTTGAAATCAAGTATGGCTAAACTAATGCAAGCAACTGAGAAAATGAGTCATAACGAATAGAAAGTTTGAACCCAGCAGAAGATTATCAAGCAACTAGAGCATACTATATCACATATGGTGAGTACATTACAAAATCGGCCAAAAGGGCAACTCCCAAGTGATACTATTGCTCCTAGAGATGATTCTTGCCATGCAGTTGAATTGCGAAGTGGAAAACAACTACCTCCACCAAGACCAGAACCAGAACCAGTCCCTATTCCAGAACAGAGGGGGGAAGAAACAATTAAAGATACAGTTGAGGAGGTAGTTAACCCAAAGAGTGTTCAAATCGAGACACCTAACAAGACAAGAAAACCAGTGGAACTTAATACACGCCCTCCACCGGCATACCCTTCACGTGTCAGAAAGAAGGACAATGACCTGGAATTCAAGAAGTTCATTGACATGTTGAAGAAATTGGAAGTTAATATACCTCTTTTTGAAGCTCTCAAGAGAATGCCAACCTATCTTAAATTCATGAAGGACATTCTCTCCAACAAGCGAAGTATAGAAACTGGGGAAACAATTGGATTACCTAGGGAGTGCAATGCTATATGTCAAAATAAGTTGCCACCAAAATTAGAAGATCCCGGAAGTTTTACAATTCCTATCGGCATTGGAGATAGTTGGACCGGGAAAGCATTATGTGATCTAGGCGCGAGCATCAATCTCATGCCTAGATCTCTGTTCGAGAAGCTTAATATTGGAGAAGTAGTACCCACATCTGTGGTATTACAAATGGCGGATCGCTCCCTTTCACGACCAATAGGTAAAATTGAAGATGTTTTAGTTAAAGCTGGCTCTTTTATTTTTCCTTGCGATTTTATTATTCTTGACTACGACGCGGATAAGAATGTCCCCATCATTTTGGGTAGACCATTCTTAGCCACGGGGCGTAAACTAATTGATGTTGAGAATGGTGAGTTGATCATGAGAGTACAAGGCGAACAGATACGATTCAATGTGTTTCAGGCTATGAAATTACCAATGTCAAAAGATGAGTGCTTCAAAATAGATGTCATCGGAAAAATGGCGCAAGAAGTCTTCAATGAAGCAAGCTTAGATGATGATCTTGACGAAGCCTTAGCACTTGAATCAACAGAGGAACTTGAAATTCCCCCTGAAGATGTTGGGGCCTTAGGGTCAAATGTGCGAGAAATACTTCGAGAGCCAGGTGACATTGAACCAATGAAAAAACCATCTATAATATGTCCACCTGTTCTCGAAGAAAAACCACTTCCTGATCATCTACGCTATGCATATCTAGGTACGAATAAAACTTTGCCTGTTATTATTTCTGCTAACCTTTCAGGTCCTCAAGAGGAGAAGCTACTTCAAGTACTTCGCGCAAACAAAGAAGCAATCGGATGGACTATTGCCGACATCAAGGGAATTAGTCCTTCTGTTTGCAAACACAAAATCATTCTTGAGAACGAAGGTGGGCGATCTATAGAGGGACAGAGAAGACTCATGCCAGCTATGAAAGAAGTAGTGAGGAAGGAAGTTATCAAGTTGTTAGACGCAGGAATTATCTATCCGATTGCTAGCAGTGATTGGGTTAGTCCAGTGCAATGTGTTCCGAAGAAAGGAGGTATCACTACCATCCTTAATGATCAAGGCGAAGCCATACCATCAAGACCAGTTGTAGGGTGGCGAGTGTGCATGGATTACCGAAGACTGAACAAAGCAACAAAGAAATATCACTTCCCGCTACCATTCATTGACCAGATGCTAGACAAACTTGCAGGGAGGGAATATTATTGTTTCCTTGACGGATATTCGGGTTATAATCAGATTTGTGTGGATCCCCTCGATCAACACAAAACAACTTTTACATGTCCGTTTGGTACTTTTGCTTATAGAAGAATGTCGTTTGGTTTATGCAATGCACCTGCCACGTTCCAGAGGTGCACGATGGCAATATTTTGGGACATGATTGATAAATATTTGGAGGTTTTTATGGATGATTTTTCGGTGTTTGGAAATAGTTTTGACGATTGTTTGAATAATCTTGAGAAAGTCCTAGTGAGATGTAGATAAAAAGATCTTGTGCTTAATTGGGAAAAAATGCCACTTCATGGTTCAAGAGGTAATTGTGTTGGGACATAAAGTTTCGAAGGCAGGGGTGGAGGTTGATCGTGCTAAAATTGAAGTTATGTAAACATTACCACCTCCAGTTTCTGTTAAAGGAGTGAGAAGTTTCTTGGGTCACGCAGGATTTTATCAAAGATTTATTAAAGATTTCTCCAAGATCGCCAAACCGCTTTGCTCTTTACTTGAAAAGGATACTCCTTTTAATTTTACTGAAGAGTGTCTTCAAGCGTTCTTGACGATTAAAGAGAAACCGATCTCTACACCTATTGTTATACCTCCTGATTGGAAAGCTCCGTTTGAACTTATGTGCGATGCTAGTGATCACGCTATGGGTGTTGTGTTGGGACAGAGGAAAGACAAGATTTTCCACACGATTTATTATGCAAGTAAGACTTTCAACGCTGCCCAGATGAATTATACAGTGACGGAGAAAGAGATGTTGGCCGTGGTTTATGCTTTTGATAAATTTCGTTCCTATCTGGTTGGGAAGAAAACTGTTGTATACACGGACCATTCAGTTATTAGGTACCTTATGGAGAAAAAGGACGCTAAGCCGCGTCTAATTAGAAGGGTACTATTACTTCAAGAATTCGACATAGATATTCAAGACCGAAAAGGATGAAAGAATCAAGTTGCTGATCATTTATCAAGGCTTGAAGGATCTGATGCGAACAAAGAACCATTGTTAGTTAAAGAGGTATTCCCTGATGAACAACTTTTTGCTATTAAACATGCGTTTGTGCCATGGTATGCAGATCTGGTTAAACTCATTGTGAGTGGTGTCTTTCCCAAAGATCTCCACCCACAACAAAGACACAGATTAAGTCACCAGGCCAAGGAGTATTATTGGAATGAACCGTACCTCTGGAAGATTTGTAGTGACCAAGTGGTCAGAAGATGTGTGCATGAAGGTGAAATGGAAAAAACCATTGAAGGTTGTCATAGTTCACCTTATGGAGGTCACTTTAAAGGCGATAGAACCGCAGCTAAAATTCTTCAATCCGGGTTCTATTGGCCTACCATACACAAAGATTGTCATTGTTTTGTCCAGTCATGTTAAAGATGCCAGTTCACTGGTAATATATCAAAAAGAGACGCGATGCCGCTTAATAATATTCTTGAAGTTGAAATCTTTGATGTATGGGGAATAGATTTCATGGGACCTTTCATCACTTCCCATGGAAATCTTTATATTTTGCTTGCGGTAGATTATGTGTCAAAGTGGGTAGAAGCAGTGGCAACACCGAAGAACGATGCTCAAACTGTGATTAAGTTCTTAAAATCAAACATATTTTCAAGACATGGTACGCCACGTGTTCTCATCAGTGATAAAGGTACCCATTTTCTTAATGCTCCTCTGGGAAACTATCTTCGTAAGTTTGGAGTGAGACACCGTACTTCAACCGGTTATCACCCACAAACCAACGGTCAAGCTGAAGTTTCCAACCGGGAAATCAAATCTATTCTTGAGAAGACCGTGAACAAATCGAGGAAAGATTGGTCTTTAAAGCTAGATGATGCTCTCTGGGCTTACAGAACAGCATTTAAAAAACCAGTTGGGGCATCTCCATATCGCATGGTCTACGGCAAAGCGTGTCATCTACCGATTGAACTTGAAGCTCGAGCCTACTGGGCTATTAAAACTCTGAATCTAGACCCAGATTTGGCCGGGAAACAAAGGATGATGCAGTTGAATGAGTTGGAGGAGTTTCGTTATCTTGCCTATGAAAATTCACGCCTCTATAAAGAGAAAACAAAGCGATGGCATGATAAACGACTCCGTCCAAAGCAGTTCGAGAGAGGGCAAAAGGTTTTATTATACAACTCTCGATTTTCGAACTACCCAGGAAAGCTTAAATCCCGTTGGGGAGGACCTTACATTCTCACTAAAGTCACACCTCATGGAGCGATTGAAATTGAAAATCCAACCGAGCAACGGACATTCATGGTGAATGGCCAGCGTTTGAAGAGATACCATGACAGTGAGGACTTTGGGCGAGAGGAGACAATCCATCTCGTTGAATGCGCTTAGCCTGAGGTACACGTCTAACTCAAAGACGTTAAACAAAAGTGCTCTTGGGAGACACCCCTTGTTTTAATTGCTTTTTAGATTAGTTTTATTGCCTTGTAGTGTATAATTTTAAGTTAGTGTATATTTTAATTGTGTTTACAAGCTAATAGGAGAGAAAGGTAGTGTGCTATTTCTTTGTAATAGATTAAATTTATTGGGCCGAGTAGATTAAGTCATAATTTGTAATGTGTTTTGTTCTATTTTTAAGTTTTAAAGTTAATGGGCCTACAAGGTATAATATCCATGCTTGGGCAAATGCTTGTACCCATTGTTTGTAAGGATTTTGAAGTTGAGTTTTAAATGAAAAAGTTTGATTTGATGATAAAAAAAAAAGGTAGTGTGCTATTGTGCAGGAAACGAGTTTGGGGTCAGGAAAAAGCTGGAAAAATTCTAGGACTGGCGCGGACTACCCCCACGGACTACCCATGTACCGCAGGGATGTACCGTGCCAAGAAAACCCGAACCACGGGTCGAGCACCACGGGTTTTATCCAGAAGCGAGAAAAAGAAGAGCTGATAGGTGCGGTGCACCGCACCCCTATACCGCACGCACAAAACGCGTGCCTCGGGGTGATGCACCGCGGGTTTTTTGACGGAGTAGGCGCGGACTACCCATGCACCGCACCCCTATACCGCAGGTACAAAACACGTGCCACGGGGTGCTAGCTCGGGTACAATCCAGAGGCCAAAAATCTCAACAGCTCTAGCGCACGGACTACCCCCGCGGACTACCCATGCACCGTGGGGATGCACCGCGCCAGGCGGTTTGTGAAGAATCCTAAGCCTATTCAACTTCTTACCATAACAAGATAAGCCCTAGCCTCTCCCATACGAATTTTTCAGACCCAGACCCTATATAAACACTTTAAAGCTTGTGCAAACCTTCACAATTAACACAACAACTCCTCAAATCCTCTCCTCCATCTTCCATAAACACAATCTCTTCATCAAATTCATCACACTACACCATTAAAACACCATCAAATTCAACAAGCTTTAAAGATTTATTCCTAAATTCATCAAGAAACCTTTCTCTTTCATCAATTCCAGGCAACAACATCAAGCTAAACCAAATTGTCCTTAAACTTTTAATCCATCCTTGGTATAACTTGACTTGTGGGTAAATCAAGCATGACTAACAGATCTGAAGCTATGGAATACAAGAGAAAGTGATCTATCCTTGGGAAGAATAAGAAATTGCCTGGAGCCACCATTGAAAAACCCATCAATCTTGATGAGGTTACTGAAGAATCAAAAGAAAAGGCACCAGCACAACCACTACCAAAGAAGTTAACTGCTAGAATGTCCATACCATCAAGGAGGCCATTGAAGAAGATAAAAATTCAAGACCAAGGTTCTTCTACCTCTTCCTCTGAAATTGTTTATGATCTTCCTCCTTGGGCTCTCAAGTTACAGAACGAAATAGAAAGATTACGAGAAGATAACTGAGAACTTTGGACAGAACTCATACAGATGGAATCACAGATAGAAGATTTGACCTTGACAAGGGATATTGATAGTTATACCGATCCTTCAGCTTCGGATGAGGAGGATGATATGATGGATCTCTATGGCCAGCCAGGTAGGTCATTCTAATTTTTCTTAATAGCTTGTATGCATTAGGTAGTTTAGTTAGTTTTATTTTAAATTTTATTCCATTCTTGAGTCTTTTTCGAGTCGTGGGGACACGGCTCACTTTTGAGTTTGGGGTGGGGATTCGTTGTCCTCATCTTCTTTTCGTTTTTGCATAAAATTTAAAATTTTTAGGTTGAATTAAGGCATAGAATATCTTGAATGTACCTATTGGAGTATGATTTTTATTAGGTTAATGATAGTAAGTAGTATGTTTTTGAAAGATGCAACAAGTTTGTTTAGATGCATGTATGAAAACAGGAAATAAAGGATAGAAAAGTTAATGAGCAATTCTAAGAATTCACGTTGATACTTAGGAATAGTTATTTGGTGTGTAGAACGTGAGGTTTAAAATTATTTGAAAACCTACTTGTCTATGAACTAATAATGAAAACGTAACGAAATCCGGCAGTTAGAAAAATGACTAAGGCAGTTCTTTCATGATAAAACACTTGAAGACTTTATACTTTCTCACCTTTTGTTTGATATTATTGTTATTTATCCGTCTTAGCCCCTCTGAACCTTTCTAAAGCCTTTATTGAAACACATTATAATCCATACCCTAGTTTTTAGGACTTATCTATATGACCCGCACTCGAATCGCAAAACCTGAGACAAACTCATTTTAGAGCTTGAGTTTGGGGTGGTGGGTTTCATAATTAGGGAACTTTGGGAATTTGGGAATTATCTTTGTGATTTTATTGATGATGAAATTGTTATTATTGTAACCCTTTGCCGGGGTAATAGTGAATGAAAAAGAAGCTACGAGTTAATTTTGCCAACAAGGGCATAGAAAGAATATATATATGTGAGAAAATAGTGTGATATCTCAACATCAAAAAGAGAATCATAGCTATACAAAAGAAAAAAATTGATGTGAAAAGAAAATATATATTCGGACCGGCAAAGTAGATTTTATATCATCAAAGGTTTTAATTGGGATTATTGGGGATGCACATCAAAAGCATCAATAAATTGGGTTGAGTGAGAACATCTTCGAGTGAAAACTCAAGCTCTAGGGCGATTCGTTGATGGCTAGTGAGGAGAGAGCCAAAAGCTCACTTTTCATTATCCAAATATACCACACCCGTCCTTAAGCCAAGTTATAACCAAGACCTTAGGATTTCTAACTACTAGATGGAGAAGCAATTGAGCTATTAGGTAAATAGGTGAGTGGACCATTGGATTCTGTATTTGGGACCTATGAACAACCTATAGCCATTAACCTGAACTAAGTTATCATCCTCTCCTTCTGGCATTGCGAAATTAATCTTAACTTGAATTTATGGATTGTTGATTACATGTATATAGGTATATTTTTGCATTATTTCTTGAGCATTACTACATGAGACTTTTTAGATATTTTGCTCTAGGATCATTCATTATATTCTGTTCTTGTTCTCCTCCGACTTCTTCTTGTTTATTTTGACTACCCTACTGTTCTTTACTTTTATTGTATCGGGACGATACAACTTTGAGTTGGGGGTCTTGATGTCTCCTCATTTGTGATAATAAAATATGCTTCTGAGACATCATTTTAGGCTTATTTATTAGTCTATAGGTTGATTTTAGCTTAGTTTAGTGCACTTTCCTATTTTGGGTCTTGATTTAGTAACATAATATTTTTAGAGCATATTGTGTTTAATTGTTTATTTAGTGTGAAGCTTTAAAGATAATTATGGAGATTAATTAGAGTCCAAGTCAAAGACTACAACTTATGGAAAGATATTTACATGGTAATTGGAGATAAAGGAAACAAAGGCTAAAAATATGGAAAAGGAAAAACTGCCTAAATCTGAATTTCTGCAGCACACGCCTAAAGAAGTGGTAATTACTCCTACAAGGAAGCTGATTTTGGAAGATTCCTTTCATAGGGACATGGATAATTCTGTTACGATTCTTTTGGTATCTTATGGAGCACAAACCGACCAATAACGAAGAAGATATACCCAAAGCGGTCCAGCAGTGTTTATCTTTATTTCCTTACGAATTTGAGTTGGGCTTGGAGTCTATTACTTGGCCTTTCCTCCAAGAAACGAATTAGGTCAACCTATACACTATAAATACAACCTCTCAACACTCTTAAATCATCTTTGGTGAAACCTTAAACCAAGAGGAAGCTTACAACACAAGAGAGAAGTCTGGAAGGAGCTGTTCATCACAATGTCTTCTTCTACCTTTAAATTTGTAATTTCTTTCTTTTCTAGCATGAACTAAATTTATTTAGCTTGAGTTTTAGCATATATGTATGAACCCTAGTTTTGATTGACATCTATCTAATTTGGGAATTTAATGTTTTAAATAGAATTATAGCTTTTATTCTCTGTTTATGTGTTTGGATTTATATTCTGTGTTCTTGTGGACTGCAGCCATTTAGAATTACCATCTAGTAATTCGGTCACCATTGACAACGGTGTTTAATTGCATGTTTAGCGCATAACGTCTAGTATTAGGTCTGATCTGACAACCCAACCTAGCTAGATAATCACTATGGTTTAGTTCTTGTGACTATTTACCAATTACAGGAAAAGTTTGCTTAGGAAGCCTTATTGACACAGGTAAATCCTATTTGAAACTACCGATAGCGAATTGGGACTGATTAGGGAAATACTACATAATTCACCCTTACATGTTTAGAACGGCAAAACTAGTGGGGATTACATGCTAATAACTCGAGCTATATTCTCAAATCACTTCTCTTTCATCTTTATTTTTTGTCTTTAAATTCTTAGTTTTAATTTAGTTTAATTAGAAAATCAAACAAACATCTATTTGTCTTTACTTTTATTTGTGTTTAGTTGTTCTAGCTTTAATATTTTGCACTTGGTATTTGCATAAGATTCTCCTAACCTACGTAGTCTCTGCGGAACGAATCTTAATCATTAACTAAAACTTGCATACGATCTGTATACTTGCAGAACCGTGTAGCTTTAGGGTGTTATTTGCACGTTATTTATATCTTATTTTATCACACCGTAGGCCCCACCACTTGTATTCTCCTTTACCAACTTCTTCTTCAAATACTTTCTCGTAGGCAAAAGGAAGTTCCTGTAATTGTTTCTTTGCATAAGCTAACAAGGCCTTTGAAGCTTCTTCTTTCCTCTTGGGTGTAAGATCTTCGATTTCTAGAGGTTGTGTTGTCTTTTTCACGAAAGCTGGAACCTCTTTACCATTGAATTAAACACGGCTTGCTGGCCTCTTTTCTCATGACCTATTTTACCCTATGTGTTGGAACTAGAACTCTTCTTACTTGATTTCTTCTCAATAGAACCCAATACCTTGCTTTTCTTCATCTCTCTCATAGTAGATAATGTCTCTGTTCTTTTAGTCATCTCAGTTAACCTCCAACTCAAAGCTTTAACCACTCTTGAAATTTGAAACTCTTGATTATAGGTTGAACAAACTTTATTTGGGTTAGGAAAGGTGTTTTGATGATGATTCTCTATATGGGTAAGATGAATTTCATGTTGATTGGTATGGATCTAAGAAATCGTAGGATGAATTTTGGAAATTAAAGCTTTTGATCCTTGGATTCAATGTGTTTTGGGATGATTTTGGTGGTTGAATCTTCTTTGTTTTGATGTAGAGAAAGGATTTGATGTATTTTTATGGTGATTGGGTAATGTTTTGATGTTTGGGGAAGGTTTCTTGAAGCTTTAATGGAGTTGGGAGAGGTTTGGAGAAGGAAAGAGGCTTAAAGGATTGAGAAATTCATAATAAATTAGCCTTCTTCTTCTTTATAACCTACAAAACGCAGAAATTTTTCTCTCTCCAGCGGCAGGACCGGCATACTGGTGCCATGGGCAACATACTGGTGATGCTGACATCATAAACCGTGTCCACATTCGCGACCACGGTTTTTGTTGTGTTGCTCTCGGCATAATACCTGGCTCGGAAACCGTGTCACGGTTTTTGGCTGGCCGGCATACCGGTGCCGTGGGCGGCATACCGGTGTGATAATGTTTCAAAAATCTTGCTCTCGGCATAAAACCTAGCTCCAAAACCGTGGGCACCCTTTTTGACTCGCCGGCTTACCAGTGGTGTGACCGGCATACCGGTGAGCAAGTCAGAATATTCACAAAAATTTATTTTTCCTCCCTGACTCGATTTTGTTTAATACCTGAATATCAAAATAACTAATACCTTTCTCAAATATGCAATATCAACTAAAAACAACTAAACATGAATTAAAAACATAAAAACATAAAAAATTGTGGGTTGTCTCCCGTACAGCACTTTTGTTTAACGTCTTTCAAAGTTAGACGCGTTACCTCTATCAAGATTTGCGAATATAGCCTCCCCATCAACGAGCAAGGCTATGAGCTTCTACTAGTCTCCGTTTTATTCCCCTCTTGGGCCTGATTTCTATCACGTTGGCTGAAACAACCTTAATGACGATGAATGGTCCCATCCACGAGTCTTTGTAACTTCGTGGCCTATTTTCTGGTTTGCGGGCTTTCCATAACACTTCATGGACGATCCCAAACTCAAGGTTTGGTTCAGCATCCAAAGGTCTTTTGTGGATTTCCTTCAGAACCTTGTGATGTTAAAGTTTGTGGGTGACAGGAACGGTGGCATCTGACTTCCTTGGTTTTCTACCCCAGACATAGAATGTCTCGGATACATTTTTAGCATGAAGGGTGATTGTCCCTTCCTGGAAGTTGATTATGCTCAGACTGGTGGCCATGAAAGGCCTCCCAAGTATGATCGGAACCTGCTTATCTGCATCGAAATCAAGTATAACAAAGTCAGTAGGGATGGTGATATTACCTGATCGGACATGAATATCCTCCACTGTTCCCCATGTCTTTGTAACCGAGTTGTCAGCAAACTACAACTTCACTGGAGCTTTCTCTGATTTCTGAAGTCCAAGTCTATCGAACGCGAACTTTGGCATAAGATTCACACCTGAACCTACATCGTACATAGTTTTCATCTTGAGTGTACCATTTATTTGAATATGAAGGTTAAAACTTCCAGGATCCTTGATCTTTAATGGCAACTCTTTCTCTACTATTCTTGAGACTCTCTTAGCATGAGCCACAGTATCTTTTTTGGCTTCTATACTCGCTTCTGAAATGACTTGTATGAAAACTTGTTTCTGTGTAAGCCCTTTCTTCGCAATCTCAAGCATTTGGGTGTTGATATTCTCAGGAGTATACGCCTCTACAAATGTTTTAAGTTCAATGTCACCCTTCTGATTTGTATCAGGAATAGTTGGTGACACTGGTTCAACAATAATTGGCGGTGATTCTACCTTCTCTTCTTCTTTCTTTTCTTGCACAACAGGTGCAACTTCTATTCTAGACTCTTTTGAGGCTTCTTTCTCTTTAGCTCTCTCAGCTTGTAACTTCATAACCGATCTAATCTCTTCTTGCATATCTCTTAGAATCTGTATAAATTCAAATCCTTCTTCTGATTCTTCATCCTTAGAACAATCAGAGTCCATGGGGCTAGACTTGGTTGGTTCTTCTTCGGTACTAGGAACTTCCACGACAATCTCTACATCATGCGGTACTTCCTTATTTTCTTCAATCTCAAGGCCTATAGCCTTGCAAGCTTAGAACCCAACATTGCCATCACCTCCTTCGATAGCCTTCAATTCGCGTGCTTCCATAATATTCGTTAAAACATTGTTCATTTGATCTACTTGCGTACCTAAAATCTGAATTGAAGTTTTTTGTTCTCTTAACTTCTCATTCTGTGAATGCATACTAGTGGTCATAAGATCCATAAATTTATTCAATTGTTGATCATTTACAACTCCTTCTTGAGGATATTGTGGTAAGGCATTATGAGTTAACGTATCGGTATATGCATCATTAACTGGTTGTTGTGGGGGAGCAGGTCGATTATAATTCTGATATCCCTGATATGGAGCTTGACCTCTTGGTTGGAAAGAGTTATTCTGGGAGCGAGGTTGATAATGACCTGGATTAGCAGCCCCCTGTGGATTTGACGATCAAATAGCGGCGACGACGTGTCGTCACGAATGATCAAATAAGCATTTAGCGAAAAAAAATTGGATCGCTAGCGAGGACAAAAGTCATCGAAAGTATTACAATACATGGGAGTGACTTAAGGCGACTTCATAATAACACAACCATTTAAGTGATGGAGTATTTCTTAAAGAGTACCTAGAGTATCGATTCTGTTAAAGGGAGGGTTATTTATAGATGTTGACATGGGTGCAAAATATTGTTGGCATAGTTTAACTCAAAAACGGGTGCACAACATAATCCTGGTGGGAAACTATTCTACTGTTGCGACATGCCCACCACATGACGCTTGCATGCGATGCAAAATTAGGAGGTTGGGCCAAATCGGGGGTCTAATTGCTCTCTTCTTTAGGTATCTACATTCTTCATCCAGATCACAACACAACTTTACACCATTGGTTGTGAATCGTCAAGATTTCTTTGAATTAAACTGAATATCGATGTCATATTTTGTCTTAACAATATGTGATACACTTTATCATAACCAAACTTGTTGTTTTAAGTAAAGTATTATAAACACATTTTATGAGGTCATTTGAATACTTATTTATTTTCACAATAGTTACACATATTTGCTAATCCTTCGTTTTCAAAACCCACTTTTTCCATCTTTATGATTGTTTCGGTGAAATATCACATCATGTAGTTAATTTTTTTCAAGATTTATATATTAAGTCGCATTGCTTGCTAGGTAATGGATTTATATCAACAGTTTTGGTTAACTATGTTAGATCTTCATTCACTTTAGTTATGTTGATTGATTTCAGTTTATACATCTCCTACTTAAGCAAAAAATGAACAACATTGCTACATCGTTGTTATTACACTTTATTTATATGAAAAAGTGTTGATTATTACAACATATATTATTGCTACTAAAGATGGTACATTACCTTTTAGGATATAGTTTGAATGTAATAGAAAAGATAATAAGTGCAACAATAATAAGAATGCCACAAAAGCCTAAGATGTATTCGTTATGTACGTCGCAAGAGCACCATCGTTCATTACAGATTTTGCCACACTTGTAGCAAAATCTCGCTTGACATCTGCATCATCAAATATAGATATTAAATATATGATTAGATATGCAAAAAAGAGAGAATTAGAGAAATACCTGCAAATGATCATCTTGCAGCCCTCATTCCTCTGAACAAAATGGCGGCAGTTAGGGCACCTCTTCCAGTCATTCATCTCCGCTAGTTCCCCTAAGGCAACGTCTTCTGGATCGATTAGCTCGCTGCTATCTTCGCAACTGAACCCAGCGTGCCATGGTATCTTGCACTTGAAGCAAAATGCTTCTTTGCATTTCGGACACACCTCCCTCTTCAAATTCCTACCTCCTCCACACTCGTTTATTATTATAACTGAGCAGTCTCTGTTGGGGCAGTAACAACCATCTGACCCCAAAATGAATGTGTTGCATAAAGCATCACACCATTTAACGAACAGTGGTGGAGGAAGAATTTCACTACAAGAGACACTATCGAGAGAATGGGTGCACTGCAACGCTGGACATGGGATTCTATCCATGTTGTCTTCTAATTTTGCTTCAATGTATCTAATGATACATTGTTCACAGTACGGGTGGGAACACAAGTCTCTGTTTTTGAATAGTTTGTTAGGTGAAATGATTGGTTCTATGCAAATTTCACATGTCCGATTTGGTTGGGTTAATTCGACAACTTCAGCTGAGGATTCAGAATGTTGTCGCTTATTAATTGTATTTCCCATTATACCCTAGCATAACGCTCATGAGTTAGAGTATAGACATATACATGAAAAACGACCTAAACTATTTTTTTTATCAATATTAGCGACGACAGAGTTGTCGTTACAGTGGCCACAGTGTCATGGCTAGTAATGAACAATACTAACAACTACAAGTTTGTTGTCGCCTGATTTTGTCGCTAGTAAAGTCGGTTAACAACGATATTTTTCCGTCGTGAATAATAATACTCTAACGACGACATTAGTCGCAAATTAGACGTGGTCAATGGAAGCAACGGCAATGATTTTCGTCGCTAGAAATATTTCTAACAACGGATTACTAGCGACGAAATATAGGCGGCGACTTCGTGTAAAATAAGAAACGACTTATGTCGTTGCAAAATCAAGCGCGTATTATAGTGTGATAAAGCACATGTAAATACAACTAGATTGAGGGGTTTTACTACAAATACGGTTTTTCTCAAGTAACATTTCATTCCAAAGCAGAAATAAATAAAAATTACTGCACAATTGGTCCATTGAATTTTTAATAATACAAAAAGGTTTGCAATTTATCAATACAATAGTTTATCTACACATTTAACATTATTTAAACTTTCAAATCTATACTACTACAAATTAAAACATCTTTAAAATCACTGCCACAAGCAAAAACATGTAAAAAATGCATTACTGATTTATGTGTTACTTTAAATATAAAAAATTCAAATAATTTCAAACAATTCCATAATTACCTAGTTTAAATAAAAAAAACAATGTAATTATTCATCTAATCATCTAACAATAAACAATAACTATTGTGAAAATAACTTATAATATACTAGTAACTTTTGTTTAGCAGTATAATTTCAATATCTAAAACGTGTGACATGTACGGAAAGTATTAGGATGAATTCTTGAAACTAACAAATTTTTCTAAATAAAAGTAGTATGAGAGTCATTTGGATTTTGAAATCTTTAATATATATTAAGAGAATTTAGGTTGGTAAATATTTAGCCGTATAATTCATTAAAAAAGTAATTTGTAATTGGCAATTTTATAGGTTAAAGAATTTAGTCTTAGAAATGTTATATACTAGTATTAATTAACGAGGTTGTTTAATATGGGTTATTTGAGTAGTATTCTTCCCTTACTATAATCAATAATAATATAACTAAAAGAATATATAAATTTATAAGAAGGCTAGATTTAAATTTAACACTCATATTAGGGATTTTTAAATCAATATCATAAAAGACAAAAAATCTTATTTATTACAAACAATGATGATATTTCAGAGCTACGGTAATACCCCAATTTACAACGTTTTCCAAATTCTTATATTCAACGTACTCTAACTATATAGTATATATAATTGGTGGTGAAAGAGACGAATTACGTCCAAATTAAGAAAAAACACAAATCGTTAACATCGAGATACCGTGAAAGCAAAAGAAATGAATTTAAATACAGGATGATGATTGAGATTTTTATAATATATAGAACAACATGTTCTACAACTAAACCTATGACAATAAAGTAGATTCAGGGCATGTCCGAACAATTTTGAGGCGTTTGATGAAATCTTATATTAGGCCTTTATATAAAAAGAATAATGATAATCGATAAATAAAAAGGAGTAATAGTATAACATTGTAAACAATCGATAAATTTATATGATCATCTTTACCAGAACAGTAAAAATACTTATTTAACCGACCTTTAGACACAGTGTAATAATTTCTTCTTCTGTCATTTTTTTGGGAAAAGATCCTCTCATAACTAATATTCTCTCATCCCTTCTAACTTTCTTTCTCAATCAATCAAGTTACTTTACATTAGTTAAATAAAATATTAATTTTTATATTTCATCAAACCTTTTCTCTTTCCTATATGATACTACTATCTATCAATGTGTTCTTCTATTCCTCTATCTTTATCTATCCTTTCATCTGATGTTATACATTTTTCATTGCAATAAAATAACTAATTTCCACAGCAAATTTAATTCCAGCAAGATTCTTCAACAAACCTTTCTAAAATTGAAAGTTAGAAAATCCAATAGGGTTTGGGGTAGCCCCCTAAAAAAATTAAGATAATTTCTAGATTAGCTAGGGAGTTTGAGGAAGACGGGAATTTAAATTTTGTATGTTTTTTTACTAAAAAAATTCAGATAAAATTTGTATTGTGTCTCAGAACCGGGGACAAGCCTCTACTCTTAACTCAATCAAAATTTTACCCTTATTATAATAGTAAAATAAAAATTAAATTAAAAATAACAATAAATCGAAATATGACACCCTTATACTAGTGAGCAATGGAAATATAAATTTGATTTTGATTTATTTAAATATAAACCTAAAATAGTAACTTTAACATATATAATAGAATATAAAATATATTCACTAATACCAAAATAAAACTTATATAAGAAATAAATAAATATTATATTTATTAAGTATAATTCATAGTATGATATTTTTATACAAACCTATTGTAATTAAAATAAATAATTTTATTTATTTAGTAGATATATATATAATAATTTGAATTTGAGTAAAATAATTTTTTATATTACAATTAAAATATAAAAATAGAAGTAATTTAAATATTTTATGCTAACTTTATAAAGATTCGTCATTAGTTTGTATTATCTGTATTTTAAAATAATCTAATTATAAATTTTATTTTGGTATTAGTTAACAAAAAGTAGATATAAAAAAAATCTTAAATGGCAAAACAAAAAAAATTCTTAAATGGCAAAACCAAAAATAAAGTAAAAAGAATATTGGCATGTAAAAATAATGTTGTATGGGGGCTCGAAACAAGATTGCCAAGACCAAAGGCCACCAACTATACCATTCAAGCCCAGTTAAGACATCGTTTGTTTAGCTAAAAAGTTAATCCTTAATCGAACAAAAACAATATACATTTATATATATACCTAGAAAATTAGGGGCCCCCACTAAACTTGGGGCCCTGGGCGGTCGCCCGGACACGGCCCATACCCTGGGACAGGCCTGGCAGGGCTGGTCATGGTTATTTGGTGACCCTGGGCGAAACTTTAAATTAGGCCCTAGAACAGTTAGTTTAGAAAATATTTAAAAGTGCAAAAACACTTCAAGTATTTAATAAATGTTTCGTAATAAATATAAGATTTGAGCCAAATAGTTAAATATACCTCAATTTTATTTATTTATTATATGATAAACATTCAAATGTAAAAAAAATTATATTCTAAATATAATGACAAATCCGCAGTGCATCCCGGGAGAAATGGGAGGGGGAATGTTGATCGTAACTCTCATTTTTCCTTTACTAGAAACGGATCCATAATTTATATTCTAAAATTGAAAGTTAGAAAATTCAATAGGGTTCGGGGCAGCGTCCCGAAAAAAATTAGGATAATTTCTAGATTAGGGAGGGATTTGAGGGAGACGGGACTTTATATTTTGTACGTTTTTTTGCTAAAAAAATTCAGATAAAATTTGTATTGCGTCCCAAGACCGGGGATCAGCCTCTACTCTTAACTCAATCAAGATTTTACTAGTGAACAATGAAAATATAAATTTGATTTTGATTTATTTAAAATATAAAACTAAAATGATAAATTTAAAATATATAATAGAATATAAAATATATTCATTAATACCAAAATAAAACTTATATAAGAAATAAATAAATATTATATTTATTAAGTATAATTCATAGTATGATATTGTTATACATACTTATTGTAATTAAAATAATTAAAATATTTTATTTACTTAGTAGATATATATAATAATTTGAAAATGAGTAAAATAATTTTTTATATTTTAAAATATATAAATAGAAGTAATTTAAAATTTTTATGCTAATTTTATAAAGATTCATCATCAATTTGTAATATTTATATTTTAAAATAATCTAATTATAAATTTTATTTTGGTATTAGTTAACAAAAAGTAGATATAGAAGGAAACAAATTCTTAAATGGCAAAACAAAAAATAAGTTAAAATAATCTAGTTATAAATTTTATTTTGGTATTAGTAAACAAAAAGTAGATATAGAAAAAAAAAATCTTAAATGCTAAAACAAAAAAAAAGTAAAAAAAATATTGGTATGTAAAACTAATGTTGAAAAGCTTTCCTATTCATTCTATATAGACTCAAACAAATTGTATCACTTTTATATGCTGTTTTTTCAATATATTTTCTTCTTTGAAAAAAATTACACACATACTTTCGCCTTCGACACACAAATTTATTAATATTTTCTATCATCTCTAACATGTAAAGAAAAAACCAATTCACTAGTTTCATTATACTTAACCAAAATGTTAATACATCAAGATTTTTCTTCTTCTTATCATTTTTTTTGTTACTAGACTCAATCTCACAATCTTTCATGTAAGATGTAAGATACTTACACTAAATTACAAAATCAAGACAATAGCTATAAATACAAGAAAACTTAAACAAAAAATTCATATATAGTTAAACTGTATTCTTTACACTCTATCTATCCGACACACTTTTTTTAATCAAAATCAATCACATTTCACTAATGACTAATTAATACAATTAAAAATTATATTCAGTAATATACAAACAACACATATGGATGAACAAATAAATGGAGAAAAGATGTATTCAACAACCCAATAAATTAAAAAAAACTCAACCAATAAATTGTGTACTTCATAGTTTATATTATTATCCAAATCAATATTACTCTTGTTGGGATAATTAAATCAATTCTGAAAAAAACCCTTCAACCGCGTATATGTGCAGTAAAAGAAAAAAATGTATATATACATAAATTAAAAAAGTATGAAAACATAATCATAGAAATCTGATTGAAGAAGTGTATATATAAATTCTAATATTAGTTAGATATTTTACCTTTTTTGTCGAATAGAATTTTTGTATGCTGAATGAACTCCTTGAGAGAAAAGGCTTGCAGAAATAAAAAGACAAGTGTATAATTTTATAAGGTTTGGCCGTGTGTTGCTTTATAAGGTTTAGAAGGATAAATTAGTCTGTTAAAAATGATTATTGATTTCTAATCTATATGGAATAGGTTAATACCATGTGAAGTGGATTTAATGGATATTACCATTTTTATAGGATTGAAGACTTATAGTAATAAAAATTTTATTTTTGAATTTTTTTACCAAGGTTAATAATATAATTTAATAAGAAATCAAAAATCATCCCTAATGAGTAATGACATTACCTTCTACCAACCAGAGCCTTTAAACTCTAAAGGGTAGGACAACCAAACGTATATGGATGTGATTTTTCCAAATATAGAAAAACAAAATACAAAAATAAAAAATTGAATAACTGAATAATATTTTGTTTTTAACCATTTTTTAGTATAGTGTACCCGTACACGAGTTATATGTATTATATGCATAAATCGTGATTTTATCCTTTTATTGACAAAAGCAAACAAATTTATGAAAACCAAAAGATGCAAACACCTCTAAGATAAATTTCAACAACAAATTTTGATGATATTTTCAGCCTTTTTTTAATTATGTGTTTATTTAAAAGAAAAATATATTTTATAGCCCCAAATTTATTCTTTTTATATTATAAATCTCAACTAAAAAATATTTTATAAAAGTCTTAATTCTAATTTTTTTAATTTGGGTTTTTACCCTTATACACTTTTTTGGTCTGAAGAAAATTTTAAAATTTTTAATAGGTACAGATCCATTAACGCTCGTACCCATTTTCGTAAATTAACCAATGACAGGTACAAACCCATGTCGTTTATTAAATTTTATTAAGGCATTTTTTTTACTGATAGTTGTCCATGTGTCGAAATTCGCTTAGTTTTTTCGACTTGTCCTCTAGGTTTTGCAAATTAGGAATAGGTTGATAGTTTATTTACGATTCGGTGCCTAGGCACCTCCAAGTGTCCCAAAAAAAAAGTTGTCCATGTGTCTAGGTTGTCCATGTCAAAAGTCTAGTGGGTACAGACCCAATTCGAATAACAATTGGTATGTATATATATGTGGTACAACCCCATCTTGCACAATACCTAAATGAGTATGGACTCATCTCGACCAATACCTACATGAGTGCGGACCCATCTCGACCATAACTAGATGCGTATGGACTCAATTAACCAATTAGACCATCTCAAGCATTTGTACACTCGATGGGACAAACCATCTCCAGCAGTTGGGTGTAGTGGGTTGTACAGTGGGGGGTACAAACCCAATTAGAATAAATTCTGGTGGGGGGTACAAACCTAGTTAGAATAACAATTGGTGGGGAGTACAGACCATCTCCAGCATTTTGGCCAAACTATATCTATTCACAACAGTTGGGTACAAACCTAGTTTGAAAAGAATTATGTTTGTAACAAAACTAAATCTTTTCACACTTGAGCATTGGAACAAAAAACAAAAATAAATCTCTTAACATCATAGGAACAAAAGCAAAATAGATCTCTTAATATCATAGGAACAAAAAACAAAATTGAATCTCTTAACATCATAGGAAGATCGGGAGGATACAAGAAAAAAAAAATTAAAATGATGGTATCAAAATGCTTTTCCTAATCATACATTATAATGTTTACAAATGTTATGTAAAGATGGATTAGGAATTATTTTTTGTCTATTTTGTAATAGATGACAAAAGAAAAAGATTAATAGTTGAAACAAATAGGGTGAAAATGTATATATAAATGGATTCTTCATTTTTTGTTAAAACATGTACTTAAAAATGTCATTCCTATGGTAAATTGCATTCTTTTATTTATAGTTACCAATGTTGTTTAACTTCGGCAATGACATCATTATTGTCCGCCTTTTGCATTTTTAAACTTTGCTGATGACTTTTTTAACAACAAATACATGTCATTAAACTTGGAAAAAATAAAAAAAATAGATAAAAGATTACATACCGTACATTTGTATTATTAAATTAGTGAACATAAGTAATTGGTTGGAGAAGATTTTAATATAATGGTATAAAATTTCAGATAAATGATATTTTTTTTTTAATTTTTAATTTAGTTACTTTTAAAAATTTGGATAATGATTTATTTGTTATTTTGTTTCATTTTTTTTGTTCGTATCAATATAGTTATTGGAAGTGGTGGTAGAAGAAATGATGGTGACGATCGAGGAAGAAAATTTTAAAAAATACTATAAAGACTAATATGATTATATCAATGAGTGGTTGGAGAAAATGGAGAAAATGGAGAAAATGGAGAAAATTGAGAAAATAGAATGAAAGAGGAAGTTAACGTGTATAAGTAAACTTTAAATTGTAGTAATTATTATTTTATTTAATAATTTAAATTAATATCTGATTGGTTAAAAAAAGTAATTAGAAGGATAGGAGATAAACTTAGTTAGTTAGAAGATGAATAAATTCAATGCAAGACGTGTTGCTTACATCAAAATCAAAGTGGAAAAATCAACTATCTACCAAATTTACGTGTCTAGAAAAAAAACTATCCAGCAAATATTATAATCAATCATAAATAATATCTTGTTTGTTTGTTATGATTGGATCACCAATTACGTGCTAAACTGATAATTTGTTTAAATCGATTTACCTCAACTTTAAATTGATCTCCTTTCTCCGGTTTTCTTTGTAACTTTAATTTTTTTAGTTTATATTATAGCAATACTAGCTTATAATGGTATTTTTGGTGGTAATATTAATTGTAATTGTTGGAGTATAAATCTCCTATAACCTGTTCTCCGCCTTCTTCTAATAGTTCGGACTGTTGGTTGAGTTGGCAAGTTAACATGGTATCAGAGCTCCAGGTACTTGAGGTCCTGGGTTCGAGTCTCTCCACCGCCACCATCTCGATATCTCCACGTGCATGGCTTATCCATCTCCTTCCCGTGCATTGCTTAGATCGATCAATCTCCTCTGCTAAGCATGCACATCTCGTCTAAGCCTGCACGTGAGGGGGCGTGTTGGAGTATAAATCTCCTATAACCTGTTCTCCGCCTTCTTCTAATAGTTCGGACTTTTGGTTGAGTTGGCAAGTTAACAGTAATAACAATAAATGACCTCTAATAATTGTTTGAGAAAATTACCATAGAAGTCCTAAAACTAATAATAATAACTTTTTTTCGTTCTTTTATAAATATTGTCTAAAAAAGTTTACTGCTCTATTTTCTCTTTAGATATATTTTATTTCTCATAAAACAAAACAAGCAAAACAATACACACTCTCTTGTCTCTCCGTCCCAATCGCCATTACCACACTGGCGGAAATTATCATAAATTCGGCGGGCGTACTTTCCACCGGACTTTAAGTGGAGCCCTTAGGCGAGCCTAAGAATCGATTTATCAGCGATAAAGAATGCTAATAGTGGCGGGTGATTTGGAAGAAGAAGAGAGATTCAAGAGGTGGAGTAAATTGATGTTTAGTGAAAAAGAAGAAAGGCAATTTTGTTGAATTTTGGGAACCGATAAGGGCTTTTTAGACCAGGCTTAGAGAATTAGAGCAGAAAAATTCAACCGTGATTTTCAAGGTCTTAAGAACAGTGAATTCGTGAAGTCAAGTCTAGTTTGGCATGTTCAAGTAATTTTAGATTTGTAACTGAGTTTATTTGTCTGGGTTTGTGATTTTAATTTGAGAGATACAGTATTGTTCTCATTCAGTTTTGAAGACCTTGATGCTTATAACATTGCTGAATCCATTGAACACGAGGTAGGTCTTGTTTAGATTCTCTTTTCATATTGGTTTATGGTTTTGTATCTTTTGGTTATGATGCGCATAACTTGTTTGTACAAATGCTTCAGTGTTCAATCCTTGATGCGCATAACTTGTTTGTACTAATTAGGGAGTTTAATCGTGAATAATATAGGGACCTATATTATTATATAGTATTGAGATCCTGACTTGTATGTATAGTGGCGAGGTACCCTTGAATTTTTAGGTGTTGCAACCATTACATATATCATATTCTTACTCTTATCAATAAATGATTTGAGCCTCCTCATTTCCTTAATTCATACAATAATGTGTTGAGTTTAAGTTTTCATGAATTTCAAAAGTTTTGATGTTAATAGTTGAAAGTTTTGATAAAATTGTGATGTTTGTAAATTTATGTGATTTAAGAGCTGAGTCTTTTCGTCAAAATCCAAAGACAGAAAAAGACCCTTGAATAATTACTAGAATGCAAAGTAGTTTAAGTGTTGCGTTTTATAGCTAGAGAGGGTGGGAATTTAGTATAAAATATTAAATTTGATTTTATATTTTATAGTGACCTAAACCTTCACTTTGTGGAATCTCCTGCACTTGCTCCACCAGAAGTTCAGATTGACTTGGCTGCTCAGCAATAGTAAGTTTTTTGTGAAAATTAAGGATGTTTATTTGTTTGGTTTTGTGAAAATTAAGAATTTTTTTGTTTGTTTGTCTAGGCATGATGATAATGATGAGTTTTAAGTAAAGAATGTGTTGGGAACTTTTCATACAGGCGGATTTGTTATGTGTGTATGAAGATTAGTTTTCTTTGTATTTTGGATAGTAGTGTTTGGTTTGGTTACTAGAAGAAGATGTCTTGTGTTATTTGTCTTCACATGAGATTTTGGAATGTTGGTTACTTTTGAGGCTCTTTGTGTACTCTCGAAACAAGGTTTTCTATACAGGCTTGAATTTCCACAGTGATTGACTAATTGTGTAAATCAAGTTCAAATAATTGAATTATGCCTAGAATTGTTTTTCTTAATTAGGAGTGCTATTGATCCAAACAGTCCTTATTCTTCTTGGGAGTAATAATTATCCGATAAGGCTAAAATCAAGATTTATTAATCATAAAATGTATACATAAGACGAGATTTTGTTATTAGGCATGGTATGAGTTGTCTAATCCATGGTTAATGGTGGATTAGTGAGCCATAATTCTCTTAGAAAAACCATTTATGTTTAGGTTTTGTTCAATAATATTTAACACTCAATAACTTGGTGGGATTTTTCCCACCAAATAAAAATTTTGGTGGGAAAAAAAAATTGGCCGGAAAAATTTGGTGGGAAAAAAATTTGGCTGGAAAAATTTGGCGGGAAAAATTTTGGCCGGAAAAGATGTCGAAATTTTTTTAGCGGGAAAATCTAGTTTGGTGGGAATATTTAGTCAAGAGTATTATTGTCTAATTATATTTTCTATATTAGACATGACTTTTATGGGCAATATCGCCTCCTTCTAGGGTGGTATTTGTAATTGCCTCATTATCTATTCCCGTTTATTTAAAATTCAGTTTTCGGTTTTACGATTTGTTCTCGTTTCTTATATAATTCGGGATTATTCTATATACAATTAAATAAAAATAAAAAACAAAAAACAATTAAATAATTAAAAGAAAAACGAAAAAACAATTAAATAAATAAAATAAAATCAAAAAATAATTAAATAAATAAAATAAAATTAAAAAGCAATTAAAAAAATTTATCTTTAGCGAGGACTTTTTCCTCCCTAAAAATATAGCCAAAGTCCTCGTTAAAGATCTGGCCAAAAAAGACGAAGACATTGTCCTCGTAGATGGCCAAGTCTTTTGCGAGGATATCTCCGTTGCAAAAGACCAAGTCTTTAGGGAAGACAGAGAATTCTCACAATTGATAAAGTGTCTCATGCGACGATGTCAGGTTTCATCGCGAAATCATATCTTTTGCGACGAACTTTTAGCGATGACAGGTTTTTGCTAAAGACAAAACTAGCCTTTTGCGAGGATTTTTGTTGTCTTTGGCGAAAGTGTAAGTTCTCACTAAATACAACAGTAGTTGTGAATATATAAATCCTATATTCAGTATTCTATATAATTACAAGCAAATAATTTTTTTAATTAATTATTAGATAACTCATTAACCGCTCTATAATGTGCACCCAAAAAAGAAGAATCTTTCACCTGTATACTCTATACTACACTATAATTTATGAATCAGGAGAAATGGATGGCTGTGAAAAATATAATACGGTCTAGAAATTATTGTTCAGGATCAAAATTTATGAATAGAAGTAAGAATATAATAAAAAAGATTAGTAATAGATGACAGGTAGACTTCTATTAATAAATTAATTGCGCATAAGATAGAGTTATTAAAAATTAAAATTACCTGATACTTCAATCTAGAATATTATATGTGTACATGCTCTGAACAATCTAGAACATAGGATAAAATTGTGGGAAGAAATTACTATCTGGAATCAAAATGTCAATAAACCTTGGGTTCTAATAGGCGATTTTAATGATATACTTAAACAGTGTGAAAAATTAAGTAATACACCCCCTGATAATAGACGTATATATGAATTTAATACATTTATCTCGAATAATAATTTAAGTGAAATTTGTTCTAAAGGTTGTTATTTTACATGGTCTAACCGTCGAATTGATAAGCCAGTCAAGGTCAAACTTGATCGGGCATTTGCGTCATGTGATTGGTTGCACAGGTTCAGTAATGCACAAGTATATATACCCCCAGCTATAGGATCGGATCACTGTCCGCTTATTTTACAACAGGAGAAAACACATAATAGAGGATTGAAATGGTTCAAGTTTGAAACAATGTGGACAGAACATCCGGAATGCGAAAATGTTATTAGAACAGCGTGGGGAGAAACAGGAATGGAAGAATCGTTACCGGTTTTCGTAGAAAAAAGAGATAATACAGTAACAACACTAACAGGCTGGAGTAAGAGAACATTTAGGAACAATGCCGTGAAAATCAAAGAATTGACAAAGAAAATGATGGAATTAGATAAGAAACAACCAACAAAAGAGGTAATCGCGGAACGGATTCAAATAAAAGAGATTTTGAAGCAAACGTATATTGCCGAGGAGAAATATTGGTATGATCGGGCAAGACAAAATTGGATAAAATATGGGGATAAAAATACAAAAAAAATATTTTTTCTGGCAACAGTCAGACGGCGCCACTTGAATAGAATACAAAGAATCAAGAAAGAGGATGGCATCTGGACGGAGGAAATTTCGGAAGTTAGAAACAGCTTTCAAGATTATTACGAAAACTTATTCGATGAAAGAAACACGGATGATATGGAAGAAGCGACGGAGGCTATACGAAGCAAAGTCACAAGAGAGATGAATGAAGACCTGACGAGAATACCGGATTTGGAAGAGGTACGGAAAGCAGTTTTCGACATGTCACCTTCAAAGGCACCATGTCCGGATGGATTAAATGGAAAATTTTACCAGGAATATTGGCATATAATACAAACTGATGTCCTTCTAATGGTTCAGGATTTCTTTATGAATAATATATCTCTCGATAAATTAAATGAGACATTGGTAACCCTAATACCAAAAGGGGAAACCCAGGAAGATGTTGGGGACTACCGACCAATATCTTGTGTAAACTTTGGATACAAAATAATTGCTAAGATAATGGCTAATAGACTACAGGGTATTATGGATATCATCGTGTCTCCGACTCAATCAGCGTTCATAAAGAATAGAGCAATACAAGACAACATCTTGATAGCCCAAGAGATATCCTTTTTCATGAAACGAAAGAGGAAGAACCCTAAACCAATGGCAGCGGTGAAACTAGACATGGCAAAGGCATATGACCAGGTACGCTGGGATTTTCTACTTTTAGTACTTCGAAAATTAGGTTTTTGTGATAAATGGATATGTTGGATCGCGAATTGTATTTCATCTGTTACTTTTCAGCTTAGTTTTAATGGAGAACGGCTCCGTAAATTCAAGTCTGAAAGGGGCCTCAGACAGGGAGACCCGCTTTCCCCCTTCCTTTTCTCTCTTATGTCGGAGTCCCTAATCAGTCTTATTGAACAAAAAGTGGAACAAGGTAATTTGAAAGGGATACAGATAACCAGAAATTGCCCGACCATAACTCATTTATTATTTGCGGATGATTCATTATTTTTTCTGACGATTGATGATATTGAAATACAAACTTTTCGAGAATGTGTTTCTAAGTATTGTGCAGGGTCTGGGCAGAGGATTAATTTCACGAAGTCCTCGGTCTGTTTCAGTCAGGATACCCCGGAGGAATGTAGGGCACATGTTTCGTCGAATATTGGGATACAAGAAAAGGATGATCTCGGGAAATACTTAGGAATACCACTCTGTCATAGAAGATCAAAGATACAATCTCTTCAGTAGATCGCGGAAAAGGTGTTCAAGCATACTGAAGGATGGAAGGCGCAATTATTATCAGACGGTGGTAAGGAGGTACTTATCAAAGCAATTTTACAAGCTATACCGATATATGCAATGTCAATATTCTCTTTTCCTATAACATTTTGCAATAAGCTAATATCGGCAATCTCGAACTTCTGGTGGAATTCTGGAGAAAAATCTCGAATTCACTGGTTAGCATGGGAGAAATTAGCGGTAAGCAAACTGATAGGTGGAATGAGTTTCAAAGACTTTAAGAAAATGAATATAGCGTTACTGGCAGCTCAGGCATGGAGAATCTTGAATAACCCTAACACATTAGCGGCCAGATTACTTAAAGGTATTTACTATCCTAAATGCAATTTTCTCGATGTTAAATTAAGACAATCTCGAACTTGGTCATGGGCCAGTCTGATAGAGGGACGCGATCTGTTAAAGAAATATGGTAGATATCAAATAGGCAATGGAGAAAGGACTAATATTTGGACAGATAATTGGTTAGATACATCGTGGAAGTTAGAAAAACCGGTACAGTGTGAGATATATAAGGTGAAGGACCTCTTGAAACAGGGTACGGCAGATTGGGATATTGAGGTGCTGGATGAGATATTTCTGGAACCTGTTATACCCATTATTTTAAGGGTGAAGGCTAGTGGTGAAGACATACAGGACAGATTGATATGGCCTTATACTACGAGTGGAGAATATGCAACAAAGTCAGGCTATAAGGTGATAACGGAGGAAGGGATTAGGGAGGCACCAGGACAATCAGATACGTTTCAACTGGAAAGCATGTTATGGACTACTGTTTGGTATTCAAATTTACCCACAAAGGTCAGGATCTTTACATGGAAGGCCTGTAATAATGCTATACCAACAGGTCAAAATTTGGTCAAACGCCATTGTGATGTGGAAGGAGAATGCTTATGGTGTAAATCGGAACAGGAAACGGTGGAACATTTACTGCTCTCGTGTAATATAGCAAAGCTCGTTTGGGCAGGACCGACACTACAAATTTACATAGGACAAATGGTTGGTCATTTGGGAGAATGGGTGCTAGCGATTATAGACACATTTTTACAAGGGGGTGGAGACATGAAGTGGTTATATCCTATGTCTTACTGTTGACCTGGAACATATGGAAGTCAAAAATGAAAAGTCGGCATCAAAATTATACTATTGAAACAGATGACGTCATCAGATCAGCCAACAAGCATATGAATGAAAGATTTGGAGGAGATTGGGCAGCTAGTCAAGTTATACCAAATCAGGCATTAGGAATACAGGAAGACATAGCTACGAATTTAAATTACAATACGCAGGTAGCTTATATGTGTGATACGTCATTTGAGTTACCACATCTACCGACTGGAATTGGAGTAGTGCAAGTAGTTAAGGAGACTGGTAACAGGCAGGAACACTCGGAAATCTCGATGTGTAACACGAGTATAGAAGGGGAGGCTCAAGCAGTGATTGTTGCATTAAAAAGAGAAATTAGAGAAAGGAACGAGGGGATCACGATCTTCTCGGATAACCTCGACTTAATTCGAGGTACTCAGCAAGTGTCAGCTGCTAATTGGAAGCTTCGACCGTGGATTAAACAGATTAAAAGACTGGCAGCGATGGTAGCCCCAGTCTTCTTTAAACATATCCCAAGGAAGTACAATGGTCGGGCAGACAAATTAGCTAAACAAGCTAGGCACAGGGCACAACATGAAGAAGGGAATACTTTCAATTTACTTATTTCTCGATTTTCTCGACTAGGTATCGGTTGATGTTTTTGTAACGGTTTTATTTTGAAATGTATTAAGCGTCCAAAAAAAAATCTAGAATATCTACTAATCTGAATTTCTTCTGTATGCGTCTCGATTACCTAAGGCGAGAAACGAAAATAAAGCCTTTTATAATTTAATTAAAATAATTTTTTTTTGACAAAACGAATTATAATATTGAGATAAATTAAAATATAAATAGTTTCATATTAAAATTAAGAAAATTAATATTTATTATATAATATCGAGATAAGTTCTTGTATCAGATTACACATGAATATTCACATGTTCTTGTATAAGTTACGTGTTTTGATGTGGAGGTTAGCTCGAGATAGACTACCTACTGCGGAAAACTTGTTTCGCCGGAATGTGATAGAAGACAGGGAGTGTCGGATCTGTGGAGCTGATTCCGAGGACCTCCATCATGTATTTTTTGACTGCAAAATCGCGAAGACAGTTTGGGCCATGTTGGGAATGTTGCGCGGCAGGGATTTTCAAATGATTGCTGCAGAATTTCAGGAGATCAGTCCAATCACAGGGGAGCTCGGGAGTTCAGTTATGCGTGGAAGGGGATCAGGCCCGAGAAGTGTACCTGCTGCATCGGTAACGGGAAGCCCAAATCTGCTGCCACCGAGTTGGTGCTGAATCACCAGCTTGCTATGACTTCAGCGCAAATTACAAGTAATGAAGGCCAACAGGTGGATAATGTTGCACTAAGAACTACTATAAAGCAGTGGCTTGAAACTAATTTTTGCTCCAAGGAGATTTATGGAGGAATAGAGTGGAAGCTTGTGTTTATCGCAGCGGTGAATATTATTTGGACTAAACGCAATGAAGCAATATTCGAGCATCCAAATATGGGTCCAAAATTGGTAGGACTTAAGCGCGATATAATGCGTTTGACTAGTAGTTTCGTCTCCGCTTGGGGTAAAGAATGTGAGGGAGGTATTATAAAGGCGGCGAGGAGCAAATTAGTTAAGTGGGTGAAGCCAAAAAATAAGCTTAAACTCAATGTTGATGGGAGTTTTGATGCGAGGAGCAATCGAGCGGGTATTGGTGGATTAATAAGAGATGAAGAAGGCTCGTTCGTAGCTGGTTTTTCTGGGCCGTGTATTTTGGAATCTCTGGCTTTTTCTGAAACATTAGCGCTGCATTTTGGCTTGAAATGGGCGGTAAATCGGGGTATCTCGGAACTTTTTGTCGAAACTGACTCAAGAGATCTTCACGCGCTAGTGAAGGGCGGTGGTAGGTTTACGAGTTGGAATTGTCAAATAGGACGTGAATGTAGAGAGATTCTAAGGAATCATCCGGGGTTCGAGTTACAGTGTATTTATTGTGAAGCGAACACGTGTGCGGATATGTTGGCTAAGAAGGGAGCAGAATCGAATGAAGGACCTTGCACTTTAGTGGACCCTCCGGAGTATTTATGGCGGTACATCACGAATGATCGTAGTGGTTGTAGGATGCATAGATTAGTATTAGACCCTCTGTGAGGGACTTAGTTGATTGTAGTTAGTCAACTTCGGCTGTTAAAGCCTCATTAGTATGCAAAAAAATCACTCTCCTATAATGTTATATACACATGTATTATTCTTTTTCTACAAAGTTTACACGAAACAAACTTATTTAATATTTACACTTCACAATCCCATTTCTCTTCCTCCAAATATACACACTTGTAAATGTCTACATCAATTTAAGAATTTTATCTTCGTTTCTTTTCCTCAAACATACACACCATCATAAAATCTACCCAATACTTCTTTTCATATTTTATAAAAGAAAACACACAACTTACCCGTACAATTATTACACATCTATATAGACTAGCATATACAACAACCTATAATTATGTATTCATAACACATAAAGGATGTTTCAAAATATCAAAATACCTTAAATTGCAGCAAGAAATTGGAAAAATCTATGTAAAAATGGGTTAGATTTTGTATTTACTTGGTTTTATTTTCGTTTAATGTTTGTTTCCTTATCTTTTTGGTTTGTTTTGATCTTATTTGATAGGTATAGTTTATAAAATTTCCATAAGGCTCCCCGTGTAAAAATAGATAATGAGGTAAAACTTTCTCTCATCTATTTGCTAACAAAATATCACAAATTATTTGATAATAAATGAGACCCCAAAGTTCTAATTAGATATTTATCAAGCCCCACCACACATGTGATGTCAAAATAAAGTAAGTCAGCATTACAGTAAAAATCTTAAAATTCTTGATATCCACTTGGCTACATATCTCTCTCTTTAGCCTACGAGAAGCTCCTCACCATCGGCAATAAGTTTATCCTTGTCGGGTTCAACTACACCGCTCATGCCAAAGAACTAGGAAACATTGTTACATTCCCAAGATGCGTTATGTAAAAATTCGCTAACTAACTGATGTCATAAAATTGACACTAATCAAAGAAGTGACAAGTGAATCAGACTAAAAAAGGCATGTGGTGGTCTTTTGTGTGTTCTAAAATAAATGCAAAAGTAATCGAACCACAACCGCAAGTGTACGGTTGTCCCAAGTAGTAATAATGATTCTAGGATCGTTCGCAGGGACGGTTTGGTTAACTACAATGCTTAAAAAATAATGAATGGTTGCACTTATGAAAGCAAATAAAGATGTAATGATTGATTTGGTTTTTGTATTAATTCTAATTGATGAAAGACTAAATATAAAATGCAAGTAAATACTAAAACACAAGTGATGTCTCCTCATTTGTGATAATATAATATACTTCAGAGATATCATTTTAGGCTTATTTATTAGTTTATAGGTCGATCTTAGCTTAATTTAGTGCACTTTCCTATTTCGAGTCTTGATTTGTAGAATTATTATTTTTAGAGCATATTGGGTTAAATTGTTTATTTAGTGTGAAGCTTTAAAGATAATTATGGAGATTAATTAGAGTCCAAGTCAAAGACTACAAGATATGGAAAGAGATTTGCATGGTAATTGGAGATAAGGAAACAAAAGCTAAAAAGATGGAAAAGGAAAAGCTGCCTAAATCTGGGATTCTGCATACACGTCCAAAGATATGCGTTTTTACCTAAGAAATAGGCCGAATTTGGTAATTTCCTTTTTTAGGGTCAAGATAATTCTGTTGCGATTCTTTTGGTATCTTATGGAGCTCAATCCGACCAATAACGAAGAAGATACGCTCAAAACGGTCCAGCAGTGTTTATCTTTATTTCCTTACGAATTTGAGTTGGGCTAGGAGTCCATTACTTAAGTTATCTCTAAAGAAACGAATTAGGTCAACCTATACACTATAAATACAGCCTCTTAACACTCTAAAATCATCCTTGGCCAGACCCTAAGGCCAAGAGGAAGCTGCAACACAAGAGAAGAAGTCTGGAGGGAGCTGTGCATCAATCATGTCTCCTTCAACCTCTTATTTTGTAATTCTTTTCTCTTCTTTTCTTTGTATGAATTAATTCTATTAGCTTAGGTTTTGCATAATGTATAAACTATGAATTCTAATTCTTCTACCTAAGTTCTTTGGGAATTATATGTTTTAATCTGATATTAGCTACTTACCTTTATATTTGATTATGTGTTTTGATTTAATGATTGTTTTCCTTGCGAATGCATGCGTATAGGATTACCTTAATAGTAGTTAGATGGTCTCCTTGACAGGGTGTTTAACTATTGAACCACCACATAACGTCTAGTTTCGATATTAGTTCTGACAAAACATGATTCTAACTAGATAGTCATTAGGGTTTGTTTTAACCACCATATCACCAGGATTGCAGTATTTGCTTAGGGCCTTAGTGGCGTTTGATAACCCTAAGATAAAACACTTCTTGGTTGTGTCGTAGCCCCCTTAGTCGCTCTCAAGGTCTAAGGTATGAGAATTTAGAATCCTGACTAAGTATACCAAGAGCTAATATTCTCCCTTATAATTAGATCTAATAGCTAGAATTAGAAGGATTGGTGCATACTAGTAAAACCTAAGCTATAACTTTCATCTTTCTTCTTTTCTTTTCTCTTATTTATTTTATTGTCTTTAGTTTAGTAGTTTAGTTTATTATATAAAAACCAAATAAAAATCTATTTTCCTTTTCTTTCTTTGTGTATTATCTTTTCTATCTTTAATATCTGCACTTGATAAATTGCATAAGTTCTCTCTAACTTTCGTCAGTCCCTGAGGAACGAATCTTCTTATCATTAAAACTTGCATACGTCCTGTAATACTTGCAGTACAGTGTTAGTTTAGGGTGTGTATTTGCACTTATTTATATCATTATTTTATCACACCTTAGGCCACACAAGCAAGTAAATAAGTGTGAAATGCAAGTATGAGAAGATAGCACTTGAGAACGCAAGGGATCCTCCTAATTCTATTTCATAACCTGTTTTGTTTAAGGGTTAAATTGGTCAATTACAATGGTCGGGATTCTAAATTCCTTATACCCCCGTCAGGGTGGACTATAAGGCTATCCTAGAGTGTCACTAGTCCCGTCAGGGTAAATATGATCCACTTTTAGATATTTAAGTTAATTACCACATTGGCCCTAAAATTAGCTAAGTTCGTCAGAATCAATAGCTTCTATTTTAGATTGAATAATTATTTCCGTACCTAAACCCTCCGTCAGGATGATCCACACGCCACATATGTGGAATAGCCTAGATACTAATACCTGTTCTTAGTTCGCGACTCTAAAAACAGTAAATAATCACAAATTATCGAAAAGAATAAAAGACCCAATTTAATTTAATTTAACAGAAACTCAAATTCAGGACATATAGAATTGGGATTTACCCATAAAGCATTCTCAAGCACTAAATTGAAATTAGCTTATACTAATTAAAAAGAAAACCTAATTTCCGGAATTGGAATGACTGAGAACGGAGATATAGACCCTCTTCAGTTCTTGCAGCTTCTTCTTTCTTCCTTCTGTTGCTTCTCTCTGATGTTTTAATTTGTAAAAAGTGAATTGTGTGAAAAATAGATGTCAAGAGCTCCTTTTATAAGTAGAAAAACGGATTAGGGCTTGGACCTAATAATAAAACACTAATTAAATGTCCAAGCCCAATTTCTAAGCCCAAAATCCCGTAACTGCTGCACTGCCTTCACTCAAACGGCTCTAGCCGCTTCGTTACAACTCCGATTGACCTGAAATCACTTGCTAAAGTTCCGTAACTCGATAAGGAATGTTTTCACTTCAAGGGTCAGCGGATAAATCATCTCTTAAGTGCCTCGAAATCAGCAATATTTGGCCTGTTTTCCAGATTTGCCGCTCTAAAATCAAATTCCTTCGGGATTTATCTTCAAGTCTTGACTCCATATCACGATCTTTGACTCTCTCCTCGGATTCCATTCCTAGCTAATATTTAAAACCTACAAACTTTTCACTAAAATACACAAGATTACGCGCAAAAGTTCAATAAATCAAAAATACTAGAAATAAAATAGAAATTCCGGATTATTTCATTTTTAACTCAAAAGTCTATTAAAATATTCAAATAAACATAAAAAATGATGTCTCCCAAGGGTCTAAAATAAGAACAATTAGGGAGACATCAACATGTCACTAAAGCTAGATAGGGATGCTGACTCATACCCTATGGAATGTCCGTCTGGCATAGAAGGATCATATTCCCTCAGCCGATCAGGCCAGATCCATAGAGAAGAAGAGAACATAGTGTAATGAAATAAAAAAAGAATCGGGAAGAAAGAGACCTCCAGGAGCAATGAAGACCAATAATGGAGAAAGAGGGGCTCCAAGTATATTGTGTTTAGGTATAATTTGAGTAGTTCACAAAATAAAAAATGCAAATGATGAGAGTCTCTCCAAATGGGCAATTATATATTAGAGCCCTTCCAACCTTCAACTTCTAATTTAAAGCCCATACCACATTACCCACTAACTAGTAGTTCAGCCCCAACTAAAACCTAACAAAAAGACCCAAAAGCCCTTTATCTCTCTTATACCTATTCTGAATCAACAAAAATAAAAAACAAAAATGCTATTAGGTTTTTTTTTTTGAAAACCCTCCCTCCCTCCCTCCCTCCCTCCCTCCCTCCCTCCCTCCCTCTCCCTCTCCATTAACACCGCCACCCCCACCCCCACCCCTACCCTCCCCCTTGCATCGAGCCACCCCTCCCCCTCCTCCCTCTTCCCACCATTTTAACACCTTCCCACAATCGCTCCCCCTGCCGCTGTAACACCACCACCCACCTCACCTCGCGCCATTACATCTGATGCAGATCTCGCCTCTCCACTGTTGCTGCAGATCTGGCCTCTGCTGCTGCAGATCTGGTCTTCCACAAAGCTCCGCTGCAGCGCCTGTAACAGCACCACCACGCCGGAGTCGCCTTCTCAGCTTCGAAGACCACCACGAACAGCCATGAACAACCTCTCCCTGCGGCGCCATGGACAGCCTCCACCAGATATCTGTTCATGTTGGTGAACCATGCTCAATGCAACACACCGACGACACCACAACAAAGCTCCTCCGTTGCACCGTTCTTCTTCTCCGACGACACTGCGTTGGAGGTGGTCTTCTTCTCTGTTGGGATATCTGAACCACGCTCACTGCAACGAACCGTTCGCTGCTCACTGCAACGAAAAACCCATCGTCGTTCTGTGCAGCAGACATCCCTCGCCGCCAGCCCTTCTTCTTCTCCGTTCCACGCTGCTCATTGCAACAGAAAACCCACCCCGTACTGTGCAACAGACATCCCTCGCCGCCAAATCTCCTTTGTCCAGCCCTTCTTCTTCTCCGTTCCACGCTCATCTTTTATTCTTCTCCGTTTATTTTTTTTTCGTCGAGGTGTTGCAGGGTTCTGAAAGTCCTAGAGGGGGGTGAATAGGTTTACTAATAAGATTAATGCCTGATTAAAAATCTTTTGGACAATAATAATTTTAAGAGATAAACTACTAGGTCAACTAAATATATCAAACTCTTAAGGGATCATGCAATGGATAAACTAAGGTTTGATATATAAGTGATACAAGTAAAACGAGTTTCTAATCTCTTACTACTCTAGATGACAATAGGTTTGATTAACTAGGTAAAGATTATTACGATATTTATACTAGCATATAATCAAACATATAAAGTGCGGAAAGTAAATAGAGTAGGGATAGAAAGTACACAACGATGTATAGTGGTTCGGTTATCCCTACATCCATTACCTAAGGAAGCCTCCTTAGGATTTCAAGCTTTTCACTAAGCTCTCGTGTCTCTCTTAACCGGGTCGAGAACACAATAACCCTTACAACCTCTTCGATACCACGAAGGACAAAACTTGTGCTATCGCAACACAAGGACACCGAGTATACTCCCGATACTCTAATTCTCTCTTAATATATCTATTACAAGAACTAGACTTAAGAGGATAAAACAAAGTGTTTAAGGGGTAAAATAACTTTGCTAACAATCTCCTAATAGAGTAGATATGACACTAAGCATGAAAGACTCCTTTTGAGTAGATAGAACTTTTGTGGCTTATTTGATTAACTCCTTGAATGAGTTGGATAAGACTTTTAAGCTCACTAAGATTGATTTTGACAATGTATAGCTCTTGACACCTTCTTGAATGATAACAATTAAGCTTCTTAATGTTTGAAATTAGTTGGTGTAGTAGTAGCCTTGAAAGACCTTCATTTTATAGCTGAAAATTGCTTCCAACGGTCATAAGGCTTGTGTCCAACGGATCTATTAATCTCCCAACGGATATATTTCTTATGACTTAAACTTTGTGCAGAAAAACCTTCTCTGCGGTGTATCGCGAGTCCTTTGCGGTGTACCGCACCTTCAACGGTTAGATTTTCTATCTTCTGACGGGCTAGCCATGCACCGTGCCCTGGTCCGCACCCTAGGTCTGGTGTACCGCACCAAACATCTTTGACAGATATAACTTTTGCTTTGATGCTCGGATCAGTAAATCTTCTTCACGAAAGTTGTAGATAACATCATTCTTATAAACTTTGCAGTTGATCATAAAGGCTATATCTCAATGTATATAAAGATATGAATAAAAGTATATGTAATGAGATATAATAAGAATGATATTTAAAGTGTTTTTGATGAACAATAGTGCAAGAAAGGATGTATATAACAAGAGTAATTAGCACACTAAACACAAGAGGATTTGTCACATTAAAACAACCTATTAAGGGAGGCTATATGCCAACAATCTCCCCCTTTTTGATGATGACAAATCCTTCACTAAAACACCTTAGGAATGATATGAAAGTTTAAGCTCTAATGAAATTAAGCTCCCCCTCACAATTAGCATTTATGAATATAAGAGAAGAAATGCATTTGTGAGAATTTAAAAGGTGTAATTTTGAAAGTTTTAGTGCACATATTTCTCCCCCTTTGTCTTCATCAAAAAGACGGGGAAATAAAAACAACTAAAAATAGAAGAGCTAAAACTCAAGTTAATAGATTTTAAGCAACGATATAAGGAGTGTGATGTCTCCTCATTTGTGATAGTAAAATATACTCATGAGACATCATTTTAGGCTTATTTATTAGTTTATAGGTTGATTTTAGCTTAATTTAGTGCACTTTCCTATTTTGGGTCTTGATTTGTAGAATTGTTATTTTTAGAGCATATTGGGTTTAATTGTTTATTTAGTGTGAAGCTTTAAAGATAATTATGGAGATTAATTAGAGTCCAAGTCAAAGACAACAACTTATGGAAGGAGATATGCATGGAAATTGGAGATAAGGAAATAATTGCTAAAAAGATGGAAAAGGAAAAGCTGCCTAAATCTGGGATTCTGCAAAGATAGGCGTTTTTACCTAATAAAGAGGCCGAATTTGGTAAATTACTCCTAAAGGGTCTAGATAATTCTGTTGCGATTCTTTTGGTATCTTGTGGAGCAAAATCGGACCAATAATAAAGAAGTTATGACCAAAACAACGCAGCAGTGTTTATCTTTATTTCCATACGAATTTGAGTTGGGCTAGGAGTCCATTACTTAACTTATCTCTAAAGAAACGAATTAGGTCAACCTCTAACCTATAAATACAGCCTCTTAACACTCTTAAATCATCCTTGGTGAAACCTTAAACCAAGAGGAAGCTTAGAACACAAGAGAGAAGTCTGGAAGGAGCTGTCATCAACAATGTCTTCTTCTACCTTT
The DNA here is from genome assembly GCA_029959085.1 of Nemophila menziesii. Classification (NCBI taxonomy): domain Eukaryota; kingdom Viridiplantae; phylum Streptophyta; class Magnoliopsida; order Boraginales; family Hydrophyllaceae; genus Nemophila; species Nemophila menziesii. Next base: position 41,813,911 of record JARWIR010000004.1, on the reverse strand, counting down.
AGATTTGTAAATTCTTTCTTTTCTTTCATGAACTAAATTTCTTTAGCTTAAGTTTTAGCATATATGTATGAACCCTAGTTTTGATTGACATCTATCTAATTTGGGAATTTAATGTTTTAAATAGAATTATAGTTTTTATTCTCTGTTTATGTGTTTGAATTTATATTCTGTGTTCTTGTGGACGGCCGCCATTAGAATTACCATCTAGTAATTAGGATACCATTGACAACGGTGTTTAATTACATGTTTAGCACATAACGTTTAGTTTTAGGTTTGATCTGACAACCCAACCTAGCTAGATAATCACTATGGTTGAGTCTTGTGACTCTTTACCAATTACAGGAAAAGTTTGCTTAGGAAGCCTTATTGACACAGGTAAATCCTATTTTAAACTACCGATAGCATATTGGGACCGATTAGGGAAATACTACATAATTCACCCTTACATGTTTAGAACGGCAAAACTAGTGGGGATTACATGCTAATAACTTAAGCTATATTCTCATATCGCTTCTCTTTCATATTTATTTTTCTGTCTTTTAATTCCTTAGTTTAATTTAGTTTATTAGAAAATCAACAAAAATCTATTTGTCTTTACTTTTATTTGCGTTTAGTTGTTCTATCTTTATTTATTTGCACTTGGTATTTGCATAAGATTCTCCTAACCTCTGTAGTCTCTGCGGAACGAATCTTTATCTAAAACTTGCATACGATCTGTATACTTGCAGAACCGTGTAGTTTTAGGGTGTTTTTGCACTTTAATTATATCTTATTTTATCACACCCTAGGCCCCACCAAGTTTTTGGCGCCGCTGCCGGGGACTACATCGTTAGTCCTTGTGCATATATCTTGTGCTTTTATTTTTAGTTAGTTCTATTTTACGCTTTTTGTTTTTAGTTTTTGTTTTTCAGATTTAGTTACAGATGGAGAACCCAAGGAGACTTGAGCTACCCATCGAATTTAGAGTAGAGCCACGAGGAATTCGCGCTCCAGAAATCCAAGCCGCTAAATTTAAACCTGATCCTGGGATGTTAACTCAGTTTGCGTCTCATGGATTATTCAGCGGAGATGCACATCAAGATCCGATCCGATATACTCAGAAATTCATGCAGATCTGTGATGCCTATATCGTAAGAGGAGTTACTAGGGAGCAAGTATATTACTTGATGTTCCAGTTCTTCTTGACCGGATGTGCAAGCGATTGGTATGATGCCCAATACCCTCATATTATTCCAGATTGGGACAAGCTTCAAACAAGATTCCTAGACCGTTTTTATCCGGTTAGTAGACGTTTAAAAGACATGTTGGAGCTTGAACAATTTATACAAGAAGAGGAAGAGAGTGTGGGTGAAGCATGGTTACGATTTACAGAGAAGAAAGCGAGGTGTCCCTATCATAGATCCTCGCCAGAATATTATTTAACCTTGTTTTATGGAGGCCTTAATGACAAATCAAGAGAGAAAGCAGATTCGGTAGGAAACGCAGGTTTTGTGTTGCTAGATCCTGTAGAAGCTGAGTTGGGGATGGAAAGAATTCTTGAGAACGAGAGAAGTTGGCCAAAGAAATCAGTAAAGGAGAACAATTCAGAATCTCTAAAGCTTAAGGAATTGGCTAAACAACTCGAAGAGCTGACAGAACAAGCCCGAACAATTGCTCAGGTGAATATGGTACGCACAATTCCTTCGTGTCTTGGTTGTGGATCAAGAAATCATGTGTGGGCAGGATGTATGAATAATCCAGCAGTAGCTTCCGTTCAATATCCTAAAGATAACTATTACTCGAATAGTTACAATCAAGAAAGCTACACTAATTATCAACAACCTCCACAACAAAAGAGTTGGGACAGAAAAGAAACTAGTCAGCAACCCCAATTTCAATCTTATAATCCTCCACAACCTATTCAGAAAAAGGCACCCATTGTTAAGAAAACTTGTCAAGAACCGAAGAAAGATCCACCTAAACAATCAATGCAATTGGCAAAACAAGAACAACTCCAGAGTTTGACTTCAAGTATGACTAAATTAATGCAAAACGTTGAGAAGAAAATAAATTATAGCCAACAGAGAGTTCGAACTCAGGAGAAGGTTATAAAGCAACTAGAGCATACTATATCACAGATGGCGAGTACATTACAAACTAGGCCGAAAGGGCAACTCCCAAGTGACACTATTGCTCCTAGAGACGATTCTTGCCATGCAGTTGAATTGCGAAGTGGGAAGCAACTGCCTCCACCAAGACCAGAACCAGAGCCTATCCCTATTCCAGAACAAAGGGGGGAAGAAATAATCAAAGATACAGTCAAGGAGGTAGTTCAACCAAAAAGTGTCCAAGCCGAGACACCTGATAAGACAAGACAACCAGTGGAACTCAGTACACGCCCTCCACCACCATACCTTTCACGTGTCAGGAAGAAGGACAATGACCTGGAATTCAAGAAGTTCATTGACATGTTGAAGAAATTAGAAATCAATATACCCCTTGTTGAAGCTCTCAAGAGGATGCCAAGCTACATGAAATTTATGAAAGACATTCTCTCCAACAAGCGAAGTATAGAGACTGGGGAACCAATTGGATTACCTAGGGAGTGCAGTGCTATATGTCAAAATGAGTTGCCACCAAAACTAGAAGATCCCGGAAGTTTTACAATTCCCACCGGCATTGGAGAAAATTGGACCGGGAAAGCATTATGTGATTTAGGTGCAAGCATCAATCTCATGCCTAAATCCCTGTTCGAGAAGCTTAATATCGGAGAAGTAGTACCTACATCTGTGGTACTACAAATGGCGGATCGCTCCCTCTCACGACCAATAGGTAAAATTGAAGATGTTTTAGTTAACGCGGGCTCTTTTATTTTTCCTTGTGATTTTATTATCCTTGACTACGACGCGGATAAGAATGTCCCCATCATTTTGGGTAGACCATTCTTAGCCACGGGGCGTACACTAATTGATGTTGAGAATGGTGAGTTGATCATGAGAGTACAAGGCGAACAGATACGATTCAATGTGTTTCAGGCTATGAAATATCCTAAAGCGAAAGACGAGTGCTTTAAGGTAGATGTCATCGAAAAGATTACGCAAGAAGTCTTCAATGAAGAGAGCTTAAATGATGAACTTGACAAAGCCTTAGCACCTGAAACACCAGAACTCGAAATTCCCCCTGAAGATGTTGCTGCATTAGGATTAAACGTACGAGAACTACTTCGAGAGCCAGGTGACATTGAACCAATGAAACAACCATCTATAATATGTCCACCGGTTCTCGAAGAAAAACCACTTCCAGATCACCTACGCTATGCATATCTAGGTACGAACAAAACTTTGCCTGTTATTATTTCTGCTAACCTTTCAGGTCCTCAAGAGGAAAAGCTACTTCAAGTACTTCGCGCAAACAAAGAAGCAATTGGATGGACTATTGCTGACATCAAGGGAATTAGTCCTTCCGTTTGCAAACACAAAATCATTCTTGAGAACGAAGGTGGGCGATCTATAGAAGGACAGAGAAGACTCATGCCAGCTATGAAAGAAGTAGTAAGGAAGGAAGTTATCAAGTTGTTAGACGCAGGAATTATCTATCCGATTGCTAGCAGTGATTGGGTTAGTCCAGTACAGTGTGTTCCTAAGAAAGGAGGTTTCACTACCATCCTTAATGAGCAAGGCGAAGCCATACCATCAAGACCAGTTGTAGGGTGGCGCGTGTGCATGGATTACCGAAGACTGAACAAAGCAACGAAGAAAGATCACTTCCCGTTACCTTTCATTGATCAGATGCTAGACAAGCTTGCAGGGAGAGAATATTATTGTTTCCTAGACGGATATTCGGGTTATAATCAGATTTGTGTGGATCCCCTCGATCAACACAAAACAACTTTTACATGTCCGTTTGGTACTTTTGCTTACAGAAGAATGCCGTTTGGTTTATGCAATGCACCTGCCACGTTCCAGAGGTGCATGATGGCTATATTTTGGGACATGATTGATAAATATTTGGAGGTTTTTATGGATGATTTTTCAGTGTTTGGAGACAGTTTTGATGATTGTTTGAGTAATCTAGAGAAAGTCCTTGTGAGATGTAGAGAAAAAGATCTCGTGCTTAATTGGGAAAAATGCCACTTCATGGTTCAAGAGGGAATTGTGTTGGGACATAAAGTTTCGAAGGCAGGGATGGAGGTTGATCGTGCTAAAATTGAAGTTATCAAAACACTACCACCTCCGGTTTCTGTTAAAGGAGTGAGAAGTTTCTTGGGTCACGCAGGATTTTATCGACGATTTATTAAAGATTTCTCCAAGATCGCCAAACCGCTCTGCTCTTTACTTGAAAAGGATACTCCTTTTAATTTTACTGAAGAATGTCTTCAAGCGTTTTTGACGATTAAGGAAAAACTGATCTCTACACCTGTTGTTATACCTCCTGATTGGAACGCTCCGTTTGAACTTATGTGCGATGCTAGTGATCACGCTATGGGTGTTGTGTTGGGACAGAGGAAAGACAAGATTTTCCACACGATTTATTATGCAAGTAAGACTTTCAACGCTGCCCAGATGAATTATACAGTGACGGAGAAAGAGATGTTGGCCGTGGTTTATGCTTTCGATAAATTTCGTCCCTATCTGGTTGGGAAGAAAACTATTGTATACACGGACCATTCAGCTATTAGGTACCTCATGGAGAAAAAGGACGCTAAGCCGCGTCTCATTAGATGGGTACTATTGCTTCAAGAATTCGACATAGATATTCGAGACCGAAAAGGATGTGACAATCAAGTTGCTGATCACTTATCAAGGCTCGAAGGATCTAATGCGAACAAGGAACCATTGTTGGTTAAAGAGGTATTCCCTGATGAACAACTTTTTGCTATTAAACGTGCTTTTGTGCCATGGTATGCAGATCTAGTCAACCTCATTGTGAGTGGTGTCTTTCCCAAAGATTTCCACCCACAACAAAGACAAAGATTGAACCACCAGGCCAAACAGTATTATTGGGATGAACCGTACCTCTGGAAGATATGTAGTGACCAAGTGGTTAGAAGATGTGTACATGAAGGTGAGATGGAGAAAATTATTGAAAGTTGTCATAGTTCACCTTATGGAGGTCACTTTAAGGGCGATAGAACCGCAGCTAAAATTCTTCAATCCGGGTTCTATTGGCCAACCATACACAAAGATTGTCACAGTTTCGTCCAGTCATGCCACAGATGCCAAAAAACTGGTAATATATCAAAAAGAGACGCGATGCCGCTTAATAACATTCTTGGAGTTGAGATCTTTGATGTATGGGGAATAGATTTCATGGGACCTTTCATCACGTCCTATGGAAATCTTTATATTTTGCTTGCAGTAGACTATGTGTCGAAATGGGTAGAAGCAGTGGCAACACCAAAGAACGATGCTCAAACAGTGATTAAATTCTTAAAATCAAACATCTTTTCAAGACATGGTACGCCACGTGTTCTCATCAGTGATAAAGGTACCCATTTTCTTAATGCTCCCGTGAGACATTTTCTTAAAAAGTTTGGAGTGAAACACCGTACTTCAACCGGTTATCACCCACAAACTAACGGTCAAGCTGAAGTTTCTAATCGGGAAATTAAATCTATTCTGCAGTAGACCGTGAACAAATCAAGAAAAGACTGGTCTTTAAAGCTAGATGATGCTCTCTGGGCATACAGAACAGCATTTAAAACACCAGTTGGGGCATCTCCATATCGCATGGTCTACGGCAAAGCGTGTCATCTACCGATTGAACTAGAAGCTCGAGCCTACTGGGCTATTAAAACTCTGAATCTAGACCCAGATTTGGCCGGGAAACAAAGGATGATGCAATTGAACGAATTGGAGGAGCTTCGTTATCATGCCTATGAAAATTCACGTCTCTATAAGGAGAAAACAAAGCGATGGCATGATAAACGGCTCCGTCCAAAGAATCTCGAGATTGGACAGAAGGTTTTATTATACAACTCTCGATTTTCGAACTAACCAGGAAAGCTTAAATCCCGTTGGGAAGGACCTTACATTGTTACCAAAGTCACACCGCATGGAGCGATTGAGATTGAAAATCCAGCCGAGCAACGGACATTCATGGTGAATGGCCAGCGTTTGAAGAGATACTATGACAGTGAGGACTTTGGGCAAGGGGAGAAAATCTACCTTGTCGAATGCGATTAGCCTGAGGTACACGTCTAACTCAAAGACGTTAAACAAAAGTGCTCTTGGGAGACACCCCTTGTTTTAATTGCTTTTTAGATTAGTTGTTTCTGCTTTGTAGTGTTTAATTTTAAGTTAGTGTATATTTTTAATTGTGTTTTCAAGCTAATGGGAGAGAAAGGTAGTGTGTTATTGTGCAGGAAACGAGTTTGGGGTCAAAAGGAAAAATCTGGAGGAACTTCAAGTCTGGCGCGGACTACCCCGCAGACTACCCCATGGTCCGCAGGGATGCACCGCGCCCCAAAAACCCGTACCACGGGTTGGCTAGCTCGGGTCTTATCCAGAAGGTCGAAAAAAAATCACGGGGCATGACGCGGTACACCGGACCCTAGTCCGCGCCCCAAAAACCCGTACCACGGGTTGGGTACCACGGGTTTTTTGACAGACATGCTGCGGACTACCCCCTGCACCGCACCCCTGGTCCGCGACCCAAAAACCCGTACCACGGGGTGCTAGCTCGGGTATTATCCAGTAGGTAAAATTTTTGGAGCAACAGAAGCTGCGGTACACCGCGGGATATGTCCGGTGCACCGCAAGAGGCGGTTTGAGAAGGAATTCTTTTCCTAATCAAACTCTTACCTTATGAGATTAACCCTAGCCTTCCACCCACGAATTTTTCAGACCCAAACCCTATATAAACATCTTAAAGCTTGTGCAAACCTTCACAATTAACACAACAACTCATCAAATCCTCTCCATCATCTTCCATAAACACAATCCTTCACCAAATTCATCACACTACACCATCATAACACCATCAAATTCAACAAGCTTTAAAGAGTTCTTCCAAGATCAATCCAATAACCTTTATCTTTAACCAATTCCAAGCAACAACATCAAGCTCAACCAATTGTCCGTAAATTTTAATCCATCCGTGGTATAACTTGAGTTGTGGGTGAATCAAGTATGACTAATAGATCTGAAGCTATGGAATACAAGAGAAAGTGTTCAATCCTTGGGAAGAATAAGAAATTGCCTGGAGCTACTATTGAAAAACCCATCAATCTTGATGAGGTTTCTGAAGAATCAAAAGAACAGGCACCTGAACAACCACTACCAAAGAAGAGATTAACTGCTAGAATGTCCACACCATCAAGGAGGCCTTCAGACAAGATAAAAATCCAAGACCAAGGTTCTTCTACCTCTTCTTCTAAAATTGCTTATGATCTTCCTCCTTGGGCTATTCAGTTACAGAACGAAGTTGAAAGATTACGCGAAGATAACAAAGACCTTTGGGTAGAAATTATGCAATTGGAAACAAGGGTAGATAATTCGACCTTGTACAAGGATATAGATGATTACACCGATCCCTCAGCTTCAGAAGATGAGGATGATATGATGGATCTCTATGGCCAACCAGGTAGGTCATTCTAATTTTTTCTCAATAGCTTGGATGCATTAGGTAGTTTAGTTAGTTTTATTTTAAATTTTATTCCATTTTTGAGTCTTTTTCGAGTCGTGGGGACACGGCTCACTTTTGAGTTGGGGGTGGGGATTCGTTGTCCTCATCTTCTTTTTGTTTTTGCATAAAATTTAAAATTTTTAGGTTGAATTAAGGCATAGAATATCTTGAATGTACCTATGTGAGCATAATTTTATTAGGTCAATGATAGTAAGTAGTATGCTTTTGAAAGATGCAACAAAATTGTTTAGCATGCATGCATGAAAACATGAAATAAAGGATAGAAAAGTTAATGAGCAATGCTAAGAAATCACGTTGAAACTTAGGGATAGTTATTTGGTGTGTAGAACGTGAGGTTTAAAATTAGTTGAAAACCCACTTGTCTATGAACTATTAGTGAAAAAGTAACGAAATCCGGTAGCTAGAAAAATGAATAAGGCAGTTCTTTCATGATTAAAACACTTGAAGCCTTTAGACTTTCTCACCCTTTTATTTGACTATTGTTATTTATCCGTCTTAGCCCCTCTGAGCCTTTTCTAAAGCCTTTTTATTGAAACACATTATAATCCTTACCCTAGTTTTTAGGACTTATCTATATGACCCGCACTCAAATCGCAAAACCTGAGACACTCGTTTTAGAGCTTGAGTTTGGGGTGGTGGGTTTCATCATTAGGGAACTTTGGGAATTAGGGAATTATCTTTGTGATTTTATTGATGATGAATTGTTATTATTGTAACCCTTTGCCGGGGTAATAGTGAATGAAAAAGAAGCTACGAGCTAATTTTGCCAACAAGGGCATAAAAAGAAAAAGAATATATATATGAAAAATAGCGTGATATCTCGAACATCAAAAAGAGAGTCATAGCTATACAAAAGAAAAAAAAATTGATTTGAAAAGAGAATATATATTCGGACCGGCACAGTGGATTTTATAGCATCAAAGGTTTTAATTTGGGATTATTGGGGATGCACATTAAAAAGCATAAATAAATTGGGTTGAGTGAGAACATCTTCGAGTGAAAACTCAAGCTCTAGGGCGATTCGTTGATGGCTAGTGAGGAGAGAGCCAAAAGCTCACTTTTCATTATCCAAATATACCACACCCGTCCTTAAGCCAAGTTATAACCAAGACCTTAGGATTTTTGACTACTAGGTGGAGAAACAATTGAGCTATTAGGTAGTAGGTAAGTGGATCATTGGATGCTTTATTTGGGACCTATGAACAACCTATAGCCATTAACCTGAACTAAGTTATCATCCTCTCCTTCTGGCATTGCGAAATTAATCTTAACTTGAAATTATGGAATGTTGATTACATGTATATTAGGCATGTTTGTGCATTATTTCTTGAGCATTATTACATGAGACTTTTTGGAATTTATGCTCTAGGATCATTCATTATATTTTGTTCTTGTTCTCCTCCGACTTCTTCTTGTTTATATGACTACCCTACTGTTCTTTACTTTTATTGTATCGGGACGATACAACTTTGAGTTGGGGGTCTTGATGTCTCCTCATTTGTGATAGTAAAATATACTCATGAGACATCATTTTAGGCTTATTTATTAGTTTATAGGTTGATTTTAGCTTAATTTAGTGCACTTTCCTATTTTGGGTCTTGATTTGTAGAATTATTATTTTTAGAGCATATTGGGTTTAATTGTTTATTTAGTGTGAAGCTTTAAAGATAATTATGGAGATTAATTAGAGTCCAAGTCAAAGACAACAACTTATGGAAGGAGATATGCATGGAAATTGGAGATAAGGAAATAATTGCTAAAAAGATGGAAAAGGAAAAGCTGCCTAAATCTGGGATTCTACAAAGATAGGCGTTTTTACCTAATAAAGAGGCCGAATTTGGTAAATTACTCCTAAAGGGTCTAGATAATTCTGTTGCGATTCTTTTGGTATCTTGTGGAGCAAAATCGGACCAATAATAAAGAAGTTATGACCAAAACAACGCAGCAGTGTTTATCTTTATTTCCATACGAATTTGAGTTGGGCTAGGAGTCCATTACTTAACTTATCTCTAAAGAAACGAATTAGGTCAACCTCTAACCTATAAATACAGCCTCTTAACACTCTTAAATCATCCTTGGTGAAACCTTAAACCAAGAGGAAGCTTAGAACACAAGAGAGAAGTCTGGAAGGAGCTGTCATCAACAATGTCTTCTTCTACCTTTAGATTTGTAAATTCTTTCTTTTCTTTCATGAACTAAATTTCTTTAGCTTAAGTTTTAGCATATATGTATGAACCCTAGTTTTGATTGACATCTATCTAATTTGGGAATTTAATGTTTTAAATAGAATTATAGTTTTTATTCTCTGTTTATGTGTTTGAATTTATATTCTGTGTTCTTGTGGACGGCCGCCATTAGAATTACCATCTAGTAATTAGGATACCATTGACAACGGTGTTTAATTACATGTTTAGCACATAACGTTTAGTTTTAGGTTTGATCTGACAACCCAACCTAGCTAGATAATCACTATGGTTGAGTCTTGTGACTCTTTACCAATTACAGGAAAAGTTTGCTTAGGAAGCCTTATTGACACAGGTAAATCCTATTTTAAACTACCGATAGCATATTGGGACCGATTAGGGAAATACTACATAATTCACCCTTACATGTTTAGAACGGCAAAACTAGTGGGGATTACATGCTAATAACTTAAGCTATATTCTCATATCGCTTCTCTTTCATATTTATTTTTCTGTCTTTTAATTCCTTAGTTTAATTTAGTTTATTAGAAAATCAACAAAAATCTATTTGTCTTTACTTTTATTTGCGTTTAGTTGTTCTATCTTTATTTATTTGCACTTGGTATTTGCATAAGATTCTCCTAACCTCTGTAGTCTCTGCGGAACGAATCTTTATCTAAAACTTGCATACGATCTGTATACTTGCAGAACCGTGTAGTTTTAGGGTGTTTTTGCACTTTAATTATATCTTATTTTATCACACCCTAGGCCCCACCAGAGTGCAAGAGTTTAGAGTGATTAAAAACAATTTTAATTGGAGATGCAAAATGATCGACAATAGTAAAGCAAGAACTAAGGGATAGAGACATTTTACCAACTTCTTGATCGATAGATTTTCATCTTATACGCTTTCTAACAACACAAACGATTAGTTGCAATTATGAGATAAACGATTAGTATAAACGATTAACCTAAGCATTTGAGTTTTTAAAGATAATTTAAGAAAAACTCCCCCTCACAAAATGCATAGAGTGTTTGTTTCAATTTTGTAAAAGTTTGACCTATAATTTCTCCCCTTTTTACCAATAAGAATATTTGAAATGATTTAAAAAAAATAAGGGGTAAAATTTAATCTTTGAAAAGTATAGGGGTCAAAATGCATTCTTCAAAAGTTTAGGGACTAAAAAGCAATTTGAAAAACTTTTAGAGACCTAAGTGCAATTTTCAACCATTTGAAAAACTAAGATTAATTTGATCAAACTATAGGGACCATAAAGCAATATAGAATAAGATCAAGGATTAATAATGCAATAGTACCTATATCATCAAGAAAAAAAAATTAGCAACATCAACACAACAATATAAGATCCAAAACAAAAAATTTAAGCATCTAAACATCAAATATCCAAATAAAACATAGCATACTAAACCAAATATCCAAAACATAGCAAATAATAAAAACCAAATATAGGAATAAAATCCTAAATATCCAAGCATAAACAAACATAACTAATAATCCAAAATAACCAAAAAAAAGACACAATTAAAACCAAGGTTAAGAAAGCATAAAAAGAAGGAAATCATAAGTAAACAACGGGATAGGCTCAACGAGGGGAATGACTCCTAGAACGCGAACGGCGACCCAAACAATCAATCTTTTCATGAATAGCATCAAGCTTCTTTTCCAAGGTATCAAATCTTTGAGTTATATAAGCCATGAATTGATCGAGACGGGAATTTGAGGAGGAATTATCACCGGGAGTAGGATTAGAGGATGAAGCGGCATTAGGATTAGGAGCGGGATCTTGTGGGGCCGGGTTTTCCAAAAGCTCGAGCGAGTCAAAAGCCGGACCGGTAGTTCCCTCTTTTGCTGATAAGATACGATTACGAATAGATGAATCGAATCCGAAATTCGACTAACACGTGAGCACGAAACATAAGTATTATTATAGATTGTGAAATTCATTCTCTTAATAGTGTTGTAATCAAAGCACCAAGCCCTATCGATTGGTTTCACACTAGTACCGCCTAAAGAAATGCCATTAGTTTCAAAAAGTTCGGTAAGAAAAATACCATAAGGAACTTTATCCCTTGATGCCCTAGAGTGATTCATCCATTTGAACATTATAGCAATGATGTTGATTCGTTGTCTAGCAAAAATTAGATATAAAAGGTAAGCCTCATATGGAATCAACTTAGCATCATGTTCGTCTTTAGGTATCACGGCCGAAATAAGGAATTTATGAGCCACTATAAATTCCGGATCGAAATTCCGTATATTCCAACTACCATCTCGAACTAGCATCCTACTAGTTACGAATTCATTGACATCATTTTGTGCTACCACATCAAGACTCGATCCATCCCATCCATTAGACCAAAAAACACTAAAACCATCGGTAGGAATATCATAACGTGCACACAATTCATTCAACTTTAAGCGTAAATTAATACCCGAAACTCTAGATTTAATCGAATTATTTGCACAATTATATTCAAAGTTCGTGTAAAATTCTTCAATTAAACAATTAGCTAAATGACTTCCCGAATAACGAAAAATATTATGACAACCTTGAAAAGAAAGGAGTTGATAGAGAGAATCATCACCGGAAGGAAAAGCTGAAGCATTAATGGTTCTACCCGGAAGAGGCTCGAATGGCCGGAGTGGAGGTGGTGTAGGCGACCTCGCCGGTGATGGTGCACGACGGCGGCTGGAGGAGGCTCCGGTGGCGGAGGTTTTCCTTGGAGCAGCTGTCTTCTTTGCTCGTACCATGGTGGAAAGAAGTGGGTAATGGTGGAGAGATGAGGGAGAGATAAAAGGAAGTGATTTAGTGGAGAAAGGAGGCTTAGGCGGCAGATTAGAGTAGGTTATCGCCGGAAATCGCAGGAGCAAGTGTTGGAGCGGGTAGGGTTTTTGTTTAAAAGGGAATGAAGAGATAAAAAAGAAGATAACGGGTTTTAAAACCAGACGGAAACCCCTGTAGAATTGACTGCGAATAAACTGAACGAAAAAATAAAGGAAAAATAACAAATATAAAACCCTGGAACGCGGTGTACCGCGGAAGTGGTGCGGTGCACCGCATAAACGCTCGACGAAGCCACTAAAAACGGATTTTTTGGGTCGTTTAAAAACTCCCGAAACTTATTCGAAACCTCCCCAAAAGATACGGAATGGTATAAAACTTACAAAATGATTTTTGTTTTGAAAAGATATAACAAGGAAATCCCGAAAACTATGAAAACGGTTTATTGCAAAAAAGCCCCTATATTTTCTAAAAAGTACAAAAAGACCCAATGTAAATACTTAGCAATATTAAGCATGAAAAGGTCAAGACTTACAAGATATTAGCACATAGAGGATAAAGCACATAAACACATAATAAAACACAAACTAAAAAAGAAAAGAAGGAAAGAATTCACCGGATTTTTCTTTTGCGAGATTTTAGCGTCTTTTTGTATATTATTCCATTTTCTTGACGCTCAACACCTACAATGAATATTACTATGGTATACGAGGTGGAGTGGATCCGAGAACACGATTAGTACTTTTCACGATCCATGTCGGTTTTTCCCACGAGGGTATTAAGGACCTGTATTCAAGTTGTTTGTGGTAATGGCATGTAGAAACACAATGACCGGGTTTACCACAATAATTACAAGTACTTCTTTTTCGAATAGAAATATCACGAGAAGGTTTTGAACACGAATTTTTCTCATAATTTTGTAAAATCAAATTTTCACTCAAAAATAGTTTTTCTTTAAAAAGATCATTTTCATCAAATGGAGTGACATCATAAGATGTTGACTTTTATTTGAAGAGAAAATATTTTCAAAACAAGGGTTTTTAGTATTTCCCAAAATATCATCTAGAGTGATACAACAATTAAAACAATTCTTTTGCTCAACTTTAGCCTTTTTCAACATAAGGTTATTCAAATGGATTTGAGAATCAAGAATTTTTAGAAGGGATGAAATATGCCTAATATCATCATAATTACATGGAGGTGACAAAGAGTTAGGATAGATTGCTACCTCATGTTTGGTTTAGAATTGTCATGAGATTCATCATGAATTAAGCTTTCATTTTCTTCGTCATTCTCGACAATTCCATATAGAAACTCCAAACGATCCCAAAGCTCTTTTGCGGAATTACAATCTAACATTTGTGAGAAAATCTCTTCGGATATTCCACAAATTAGAGTGTACATCGGTTTTGCATTTTGAGTGAGCTTAGCATTATCATCATCGGTGAGTTCATCATAATCTTTTTCTTCTTGATTTAACTTAAGAACTCCCGCTTCATTTAACTCCTCTTTATATGGAAAGAATGGACCTTCCATAACAATTCTCCATTGATCGGGATCTTCGGCTTTGATAAATTCCTCCATTTTTGTTCTCCAAGCAAAATAGTAAGTTCCTACAAAAAGTGGAGGTCGGGTAGAAGACGACTCTTCCAAAAGATTGAATTCCATATCGTTTACTCTACTAACGATTAAGCTATTCACGTAGAGTTAGGCTCTGATACCAATTGAAAGTCCTAGAGGGGGGTGAATAGGATTACTAATAACATTAATGCCTAATTAAAAATCTTTTGGACAATAATAATTTTAAGAGATAAACTACTAGGTCAACTAAATATATCAAACTCTTAAGGGATCATGCAATGGATAAAATAAGGTTTGATATATAAGTGATACAAGTAAAACGAGTTTCTAATCTCTTACTACTCTAGATGACAATAGGTTTGATTAACTAGGTAAAGATTATTACGATATTTATACTAGCATATAATCAAACATATAAAGTGCGGAAAGTAAATAGAGTAGGGATAGAAAGTACACAACGATGTATAGTGGTTCGGTTATCCCTACATCCACTACCTAAGGAAGCCTCCTTAGGATTTCAAGCTTTTCACTAAGCTCCCGTGTCTCTCTTAACCGGGTCGAGAACACAATAACCCTTACAACTTCTTCGATACGACGAAGGACAAACACTTGTGCTATCACAACACAAGGACACCGAGTATACTTCCGATACTCTAATTCTCTCTTAATCTATCTATTACAAGAACTAGACTTAAGAGGATAAAACATAGTGTTTAAGGGGTGAAATAACTTTGCTAACAATCTCCTAATAGAGTAGATATGACACTAAGCATGAAAGACTCCTTTTGAGTAGATAGAACTTTTGTGGCTTATTTGATTAACTCCTTGAATGAGTTGGATAAGACTTTTAAGCTCACTAAGATTGATTTTGACAATGTATAGCTCTTGACACCTTCTTGAATGATAATAATTAAGCTTCTCAATGTTTGTAATTAGTTGGTGTAGTAGTAGCCTTGAAAGACATTCATTTTATAGCTGAAAATTGCTTCCAACGGTCATAAGGCTTGTGTCCAACGGATCTATTAATCTCCCAACGGATATATTTCTTATGACTTAAACTTTGTGCAGAAAAACCTTCTCTGCGGTGTACCGCGAGTCCTTTGCGGTGTACCGCACCTTCAACGGTTAGATTTTCTATCTTCTGACGGGCTAGCCATGCACCGTGCCCTGGTCCGCACCCTAGGTCCGGTGTACCGCACCCTAGGTCTGGTGTACCGCACCAAACATCTTTGACAGATATAACTTTTGCTTTGATGCTCGGATCAGTAAATCTTCTTCACGAAAGTTGTAGATAACATCATTCTTATAAACTTTGCAGTTGATCATAAAGGCTATATCTCAATGTATATAAAGATATGAAAAAAGTATATGTAATGAGATATAATAAGAATGATATTTAAAGTGTTTTTGATGAACAATAGTGCAAGAAAGGATGTATATAACAAAAGTAATTAGCACACTAAACACAAGAGGATTTGTCACATTAAAATAACCTATTAAGGGAGGCTATATGCCAACAGGTTCCGATTGGGGTCAGCTGCATGGGTCCAGCCCACTTGGGCCAGGCATCTCAGCCCAGCCTATTTTAAAATGTCAGTCCAGTCCATTTCTTCTTCTCCATCTAACCACAAACCAGGCCATCTCTTCGTCTCTTCTTCGTCGAGCCATTACTCGCTTTTTTTTTCTTTTTTTTTTCGTGAGTCCAGACAAACTGTCAAGCTCTTATCTTTTTGTTCTTTTTTTTTGTCCAGCCCAGCCCTAGTGGGCTCGAAATCTTGGGTTGTACATTTACTGAAATTGTCTTTGAAAAGTTTTGAATTTTTTTTAAAATTTGGGCGTGTTACTTTGGTCCAGCCTATTTTGGGTAATTGGTTGTGAAGGATTCTTTTTACTCACTTATCTATTTTCTGCCTAAGATTATATCGAATTACAATTTTTCTAAACACAATTTATTCAATTTTATTTTCTAATAAAAATGTTTAGTTATTAAACTATAACCTTCGTGTATTGGGGTAGGCTAGCCCCTTTGGGTATAGGCAAGTTGGTCCAGCCCTTTGGGTTCATGGACACATTGACATCAATATTGATAAAACCGGACTTGTGTACATACCATTGGACAAAATCAGGACATTGGACATGACCTTGGACAAAATCGGGACATTGGACATATACAAAAAAATCATTTTATCCATCTTAAAAATGTTAAAATAAACTTAGGTCTGTACCGATATGTACGTACCCTCGTGAATGTATCGAAAACTGGTGAGTTAAAGTAAAAAAAAAAACTCAAAAACAAAATTATAAAAAAAATAAGGAAAAAAAATTAAAAAAAAATGAAAAGGGTAGAAGAGTCAAAAAAGCAAAACAGAAATGTAACCAAGGCTTTAACAAGTAGTATTTTCTGGTTAGGCTTTAAAAACTCTTTTTTGTTCCATTTGGGCTTCAATTAGTATTTTCCTCCTCTCCAAATTATAGAAGAGTATTGGGTTCCCAAGGGACAACATTAGTGTAGGTAATTATTATTTATAGTCGATTTGAGTATCCCATATGAAAAAAACGGCGACAATAATTACTGTCAGTAATTGCTCGTTAAATGGAAAAATCCGGAAAACTAATCAAATACTTGAGTTGTCAATTCAAGAAAGAGGCCATCAAAATGTTCATAGTAGCCAAGTAGTGGATTCCGACTCAACACCCTTATTTTTCTCATAATATAATGTCGAAAACGTATCTATATTCGAAAGTCTTAAAATACATGTTAAACATCAACAACCCCCCTCCCTCAAAGCTATGTTACCAAAATTCCATTCGAAAACTTGGATACTACAATCCAAATTTTTATCGCTTAACATCAATTTTTTTTAAAGAAGTTTCTTCTTTTTTATGCTTTTTAGTCGTTTATGTTTTTTAATCTTTGATTTTGCAGGGAATTATGTTTTGGGGTAAGAATTTTGTTTTTAGTTAACTCTTTGACATAATACAAGGAGTTACATGAACTTCATTAACTAGTCTATAGATACTATGTGAAAATCTGTTTACAGGTGAAAATATGTAAAAGGTGTAACTTAAGTCTCGTGATACTATGTGTTAAAGTAAGATATGTCAATCGATAAAGCGATCAAGTATTTATTGAGCGTTGTTGTCATGAATATACAAGTTAGGGCTAAGCAAAACAAAACCAAAAAACTAAACCTAACTCCAAAAACCAAAAAGACCGCCAACAAAATCCTTTTAAAAAACCTAAAATATACGGTTTTATTCTTTTATGTTAAACTGAATCGAAAAACCGAAACGAATTAAAATACAAAAACTAATCTATGTCCCTAAATTTTTTGAGTTATTAATGATCATTTTTCTATCCTTATTAACGCATTCTTGATTTTCCTTTATATTTTTAAAAAAGATTATGATAAGGGGATAGGAAATTGAGTAAATTTTGAAAAAAAAATCTCACATTTGACATGCGCGATCTCTTAAAAAGTCATATTGTAAAAAGTATATTTGTATAAATCGTTAATCGATATATCTAAAGACATGTTTCATTTTTTGAAATTATTGAAACTAAAACATACACATTAAATTATAAAACATTACTTCTGTGATTAGTTATTTACAATTAATGTATAAGTTTTCAGTTTTACATAATATATTTTTCTATATCGGTCAATAACATGAAAACCAGACAATTCATAGTTGGATCTATTAGATAATTCCTATCAAGATACTAAACCAAACACATACAAAAACAAAAAATATACCAAACCGAACATTGTATGATTTGTATCGAACAAAAAACCGAAGAAACCGAATCAATAAAAACTGTTTGGTTCACTAATGTCAGCTTTAAAAGCCGAATTATTTGGTTTCGGTTTTAGTTTTGACAAAAAGCCAAACTGAACCAGACACGTGTCACCTATTTCACCTTTCTTTGTATATAATACTAAAAAGATAATTTTCAACAACTATGTTCGAGAAAGTTGATAAAAGTGAATTCATGATATTTTATTATTTTTGCGGGATTTGCAAGTGGTTCCTGGTTCTGAGATTCCAGACCATCCACATAAAAAAAAATCAATGACAAAATAAAAAAAATTATAAAAGTTTTAGTGTACCAAACGAGTGACAAAATATATAAATTGTTTCGTTTTCTATTTACGTAATCATTAGAAGTACATACACATAATGACAAAAAACGTCGACGAAAAATGGACAGTTGAATTCCACACGACTCCACATATAATCTATTCCAATTTTCCAAAAAAATGCTAAATTCAACAATCAACTAATAATTACGATCAATTCCTTCATTCTTGTGCTATATAAAAAAAGCGGATAATTCTCTACGTGTATTCAACTTTTCTACTACAAATGCTAAGCGATTTTTGGATCATCAACGATTAAAGGCAGAGAATTTGAATAATTCTGATGGATTTTTAAAGCTAAAATCAAATTCTTTAACTTGCATTTCTTCATCAAACTTGGGTTGTTCTCGAAGGATTTCTTGTTCGGTTTCTTTTGTTGAAACTAGGTACTGTTTTGATGTTTTCTTTTCTTTCTTTTAGTTTAATATTTTTCTAGCTCTTATATGTATCTATAAGTTGAACGATACACAAAAAGAAAATATAATAGCAATTAACTATTCACAATCATACGGAAAAGGACCAAACGAGTTATTTAGCTACAAAGATCATAGAAATTTTGTTAATTCAGTAAATCGAGTGAATCCTTTGTGGTGCAATTAACTATTCACAATCATACGGAAAATGCTTCAACTCATTAAAGTATAGCCCTCCCCAACTCGAAATCCTGGATCCACCCCTGGAGTCAGCATCCCTATATAGCTTCAGTGACATGCCTTTTTAGCCTGATTCACTTGTCACTTCTTTAGATAGTGTCAATTTTATGACGTCAGTTAGTTAGTGAATTTTTACATAACGCATCTTGGGAACGTATGCGATTCGTGGTAGAGATGGTGATTGGTGAACTTTTTGTGGCGGATATTCAATTTCTATTTTATCTTTAACCTTTAATTCTTCAATTGATTCTCCAACCATTTCATATTCATCTTCGCTTTCAACCCAATCTTCCACTATTACCTCATAATATTCTTTATTTGGATTTTCTATAACCTCGATCACCACCTCTTCTTGTTTGCGCTCTATATCTTGATCATGTGTATACACCTTAGGAATAGCAATCTCTGTGTTCACTTCTAGGGTTTGCGTTGCTACTCCTTCTTCCACTATGCTAACAAGATTCTCACCTTCTTTCAACACTTCCTCCTCAACAACTTCTTCCAATTGATCTGTTCCATCCCTCGAGGGGGTGGGACCTTCATAAGACTTACTACCACTTTCAGCTAAGTTAAGAGAGTTGTTTCGGGCATCCCTTGAAGGAATCGCAATCACGATTATATCAAATATATAAGCAGCGGAAACAAGTAATTGCAATCCTAAACCAATCTAGTGCGATTTAAGAATTTAAGCAGAAACTAAAAATCGATTACATACCTTAATCCGTTGTATGAGAATCGAATTGGCTAATTCCAGCTTCAAAAACTTGAAGCCTCCACGCTTTGCACACCGAGCTTGAGCCTTGCTTTCAGAATCAAAATTCTGACTTGGAACAAAAACCTTTTACTTTCTTGTGTGTTTTTTTCTTGAAAAAAAATCTGATTAGAGAGTTATTCCTATATAATGACTCTCATTATATTCTTATAACTCAAGAGAAGAAAATGAAAAGCCAAGAAGTGGAAAAGCCAAAAGTCAGGAACGTATAATGAAAACTAATTATCTTAATAATTTGGTCCACTACCCACTTCTAAAGTGGACTTGGACATTTTACATTATACAAAAAGACTTGACTAGCCTAGCGGTTAGTGACATATTTCACATTGCTAGAGGTCCATGGTTCGATCCACGAACCTATGACCTTTTTCCCCCTTTTTTTTTTGCCTTAGATCGGTCTTATATTGGAATATAAATTTGTGCTAGCAAATCAATATACCAATATTCCAAGTATATAATTAACTAATAATTATTATCTAATAATAAAATTAATTAACGTCATGAAGCAAGTACAATGCACTCGTTAGTGTGCGACTACGTGGGTTCATCGTTAAACCGGTAGTAGTTAATTAAATTAACCACTAATCGAGGTTGGCGTCTAACAACACTCCCCAACGACCGGATAACGTGAAGTAACTCTGTACAAGGAACCCGGTGAAGAATCATACATGTATTCCCTCTATCTTTACAGCTCCGGATCATCCTGGGATATGGTACAACTGTCAAATCCCATTAGAAAATCAACTACGTTACACGTCGATTATCAACGATTGACGAATGACCTAAGAAACTCATTTATTCATTCATTCTATCACCTTGGCCAAGGATTCGATACAATCGTTATAATCTTATGACATCGCAGAGCTCAAACTCTTTACCTAGAGTTGATAGATTCCATCTTGACTCATCCCTAGGAGCATATATACTTAGCTACGTCCAATATCCTTTCGACTAGTATTATGACACACTAGTAGTCCAGTATCAAAACATAACAAGCACATACACAACTAGTGATGATCTCAGGTCAAAGGATTACAAGTATAAAAATCCTTATAGAGATTAACCTACTTGACAGTTCAAGGTAATTAACCATTAGGAATCTCTAGTTTTAGTCGGTTCGATAATCACATCTCTATGTGCATTATCTATGCACCTAACTCGGTAAACGAGAACTACCGATATTTATCCAATAAATACTTGTTAGCTACATATTAATCTAACCGGATTATCAAGGTCCTAACTCGATGATCCTACGATTAAGAACAAGTTTAGATTAAGTCCTCTGAGCTAGATTCTCATTATCATAACACCTTATGATATCTAGTTCGTAACTTAATCAAGGATTTGCCTTTATATTATGTAGATTAATACCATAATCATAAAGGCTTGCCACAGATTCAAGGAACCAATTTCTTTAATCAAAACTGTAGGGATAACTATTATCGTGTACAGTAAACACTTGTGTTCAATTCATTACATGACGATCGGGGCTAGGGCATAATTCCAACAATCTCCCACTTGGCCTAGACCCAATCATTCAAGTATTATAATTCATAAACAGTTTGTTCTCATCAGACTCTTCTGATAGACAACTTAGATGAATAGATATACATCGTGTTCCTTCTTCTACCTATTGAATATGAACATCTTCATGTTCAATTATATCTCGAATCAAGCGATACTATTGCAGAATTTGTTTGAATCTATAGTTTATTCTAGGTTTCTTTAATCATACAATATCTCAAATATTGTCATCGTATAAAGAAACAATATCTACATTGTGAAACCACACTGTGTATATATAAAGAACTATTTTATCCAAACCACTGGCATAGTTGCATCTTATGCTGCTATGTATTCTACTTCTAGTAAGCGAAATCTGCTACAGTGTCTTGATTGGAACTATTCCAATTTACTTCTCCTCTATATAGACACAAACATATCTTGATTTGCTATCATCCACGTTTGAAGCGAAACAAGCATCTATATACCCAATTAGCTTCAAATTATATTCTCCACATATGAGGAATTGGTCCTTAATACTTCTTAAGTACTTAAGGATAGTCTTTACTACTTTCCAACATTCCTCATCGAGGTTATCTTCATACCTACTCGCTACTCCTAGCGTGTAACGTACTTTAGGTCTTATACATTTTTCATGGTGTGTTAGATAGATCCTTATTGTTTTAACAAATAGGACTATACACATTCATTCTCTTACTTTTAGGGTACTAGAACAAACCCTAATATTAAGAGTAACTCCAAAGCCTATTGTCGAATAGATACTCTTGGAATTTCCATGCGATACTTCTAAAAAAGTATAAATGTAGTAAGATTGATATAGGTCAAGTAGCTTCTTTAATCTATCTCTATAGATCTCAATTCAAAGAATATAAGCTACTTTTCCTAAATCTTTCATGGAGAACTATTAGACAAACAACTTGGTTTATCTGCTTGGTTGGTATATCATATCCTTATGTGATAATATGTCATCTACATATAACACTAGGAAGATGAGTTTACTCCCACTAGTCCTTTGTACTCTTATGACTCTTATTCTAAAATCATAAAATCAAACTATTTGATTGTATGAAAGAGAATAATTCAAATTAGTGACATTTGCTGAACCCATTAAATGGATTTTGGAACTTACATATTTTATTATGAGTAAATGGAAATATTAGACCTTTAGGATTGGTCTTAAGGACGTCATAAACTCCCATTTAGTGAAAACTATTTTTCACATGAAATTACCATATCTCAAAATAATAGCATGTAGTTACCAATCGAAGAATCTGAAATGAATTAAGCATATCTATCAAAAAAGGAATTCACCATAATAAATGGTTTCCTTTTAATTTAAACGCTTAGCAATTAGAAGGACGTTACAGGTCTCTACCTTACCGTCTACTCCAATCATTTCCCTAGAACCCATTTACTATAAATGGATCTTATATCTATTAAAGATTCAACCAAAGTACTATACTTTGTTGATTCTTATAGATACAAATACAGATTATATAGTTCTTAACCACTTGTCACTATCTAGACTAGTCATAGCCTATTCATAGGGATTTAGGATCATCACTTGATGGGGTTATCATCTATATGATCCCCTCATCAACTATCACCATTATTACAATTGATTTTGGTGTACGATGATATCTATATAACCTATAGGAAGCTTGTGTACAATAAATTCTTCTTTCTATTGATTTGTTAACTTCCTTTTTCCAAGAAAGGTTCATGAATCGTCCCTAATCCTCAAAGTGTGAGTCTTGAACCTTAAATGAAACTATTAACTCATCAAGAAAAGAAAGACTGGCATGCATCAGATGCTCTTTAGCTTGTATAAATAACTCTGAAATCTTTATTTCATTATGATCTATTTCCACATTATGAATTCCTTCACTATGGAATTCCAATCTATAAAGGTTGTCTTCCTTACCACAAACCCTTTGTGTTCAGAATGGTGTGGAAATATTACCTCGTTATTTTATTTGGGTATCCAACAAATCTATATTTGAAAGATATCAACTCAAGCTTAGCCATCATAAGTCGTTTAGTATAAATCAAACATTTCAAATTCTACATTTTAAGGTTTGATTTATATCATCTCCATACCACATATGGATTTCATCGACTGTTTAGTGGGACCTAAGAGTTCATTAAATGTGCAATTGACTTTAAAACATAATCCCATAGGAATATTTAAAACCTAGTGAATCACTGAGACAAAATCTAATTTTGTCATAGATAATCTATTAATTCATTGCTAAGATATCCACCTATACAGGTTGATATCTTACTTCCTTCATACTCTTATATACTTGCTTTCAACTTCACTCAATAGTAATTTGAACATTTCAAATTATTTATATTGGTGTTACATTTGGTAAACACATATATATCTGTTATATAGTTTGTGAAGGAGATGAAGTAAGAATATCTATCTTTGGCTAAAGTTTAGACTGGCCACATACATCAATATATAGTGGACAATGAACTCATTAACATTGTCTCCATTTTCATCAAAATGAGATTTAGTCATATTTTATTGAGATAAATCTCACAAGTTTCATATGATTCAAAGTCATATTCTTCAAGGAAATCTTCCTTGTGAAACTAGTATACTTTTCTCACAATTTATGACTTAGTCTATAACACCAAAGATAAGTTTGATTAGTACGATTATCTATTTTGATTTATGACCAGAAACAATTCTAACACTGTTACGTAGGTACTTTAGGCAATTATAATCACCATATTGTAAGTAGCCAATGGGGTGTAATTCATCACTATGAAAAACTCCATTGGTCATTTTATATTACATTAATACACCATAACTATCTTATGATCAAATGACCATTTTTTTCGAAAACAAGTTTACGAACAAAAACAGTTTTCTTACAATATGTTTTGCCATATGCATCTTTAAAGAATTAGTTATTACAATTGTGGTTGCAACAATTGCTCCATTACCGAAATTATAATCTAACTTCTCTTATTCTTATTTGTCTATTAATCTTTAGAGTATGCAACATTTTGCATATTCCTAGACTACTACGAGTATCCAATACCCTTTTCGAGTAATTAATAGAAGTTCAAGAAATTACGGAAACAATTTCCATTAATGCCCTTACCTTGTTTCTTGGTATTAGATAACTGGTATCTAAAGGTCATACTAAGTTACTTATACATCTTCTAAAGATATTTTGGGAATATCATGCTTAAAATGCCTTTTGGAGTTCATAACTCATGGATACAAGAATATACGCATAGTACCATTACTAGGTTTATATTACTTTAGACATGCATCATATACATTCTATTCATCCTCAATAGAGACTTTAGTCAATAGCTCACTGAGCATATCAATGAGTCTCATGCGCATAAGAAAGACTCTCAAGTTGCGGTCACGAATCTTGATATTACAACCAACTGGTGATGATTTGAGAAGTGATTTTGCAGAAATATCGAGAAATCTAATCATAGGAAGGAAGAGGGAACAACGCTTTAGGAACACTATTATATAACTGTCAAAGATATGGACTATTATCTAAGAGATACATAATTGGAAACTTTAAAACATGAATGAGCCCCCTGGTAGTCAGGTCGTTTCTCACGCATAATTAAAGTGGATAATGAAAACTTTGAAACATAAATGAGCCCCCTGGTAGTCAGGTCGTTTCTCACTCATAATCAAAGTGTGGTACATTACCTATTTTATCATATAAAATAAGAGACTCAAAGTTATTTAGGCCCCTGGTAGTCAGGTCGTTTCTATTTAACTTTGTTGAGTTAATCCATCCTATAATCGAATATTATTAATCTCACATCCTCTGGGTAGTCCAGACTAAAAACGTGAAATCAATAAGTTAATCCTATTATCAAACAATATAGAATTTTATAGTTTGTACTCGAACTACAAGTCCACCTGGTAGCCAGATCAAAACTCGCAAACTTAACAAACTAGAAACTCTACTTGCGATGGACAAGTCTCACGAAATATCAAATATATCATTTTTAAAGAACTCAATAATTTTTTATTTTTCAAATGGGAATAATTTAGAATTCGTAATTCTAAAAAAAATTAAAATGAGAACTACATTCAAATTAATAAATAAAACAAATATTTATCGAGTAAAAAATTCTGACTGATTAATTGATCCGATCAATCCAGACAAGAAGTTTCTTACGAATTGTTTTATGAATACATTACTAAACACTTTTAGTAATAAAGTATGCATCGAGACCCTGTTGTATACATTAGAAAAACATAAAATATGTACCGAATAGAGATTTGACCATCAAATCTCCCATACAATAATCTATATAACTATTAATAGATTAATTAAATAAAAAAGATAAGAACCTGCAAATTGGCATCACACATGCAATTGCTCCAATAACGTTGTCAGACCAAGGAGGAAAAGAAAACACTTTTCAGTACAAATTATTAACATGAGCTTCCCTTTTTTTTTTCCTTTTCCTTTTATTTAGAACGAAAATAATAAGAAAAAGTAAACACCATTAGTTCGTAGGAAAAAAAAACTTCTGACAACATATTTTTCTTTGGTTCTTATTTCCAATGCAGCAGGCAATCCTATTCATTAAACAATCTTCCAAATTGAAAAGTAATGAGCCAGCTAAACCATCTGACCATTACCCACGAGTCACGACGGCCAGCAAATATCCAATTTTTTCTTCTTTTGCTTTTTGTTACCAGAACACAAAAGTTACAAAGATAAAAAAAATACAACGGCTGCAATACACTTATCAATATAGTAACTCATTAAAACAAAATTATATCTCATATAATTTTAATCTAATATAAAAACTTAATTTTCATATAAATCCTTATAAAACAAAGTTCATATATTATCCAATAATATCTTGTTTAAATCCCTAAATCGCAACAATTGGCTCTGATACCAATTGAAGGAATCGCAATCACGATTATATCAAATATATAAGCAGCGGAAACAAGTAATTGCAATCCTAAACCAATCTAGTGCGATTTAAGAATTTAAGCAGAAACTAAAAATCGATTACATACCTTAATCCGTTGTATGAGAATCGAATTGGCTAATTCCAGCTTCAAAAACTTGAAGCCTCCACGCTTTGCACACCGAGCTTGAGCCTTGCTTTCAGAATCAAAATTCTGACTTGGAACAAAAACCTTTTACTTTCTTGTGTGTTTTTTTCTTGAAAAAAAATCTGATTAGAGAGTTATTCCTATATAATGACTCTCATTATATTCTTATAACTCAAGAGAAGAAAATGAAAAGCCAAGAAGTGGAAAAGCCAAAAGTCAGGAACGTATAATGAAAACTAATTATCTTAATAATTTGGTCCACTACCCACTTCTAAAGTGGACTTGGACATTTTACATTATACAAAAAGACTTGACTAGCCTAGCGGTTAGTGACATATTTCACATTGCTAGAGGTCCATGGTTCGATCCACGAACCTATGACCTTTTTCCCCCTTTTTTTTTTGCCTTAGATCGGTCTTATATTGGAATATAAATTTGTGCTAGCAAATCAATATACCAATATTCCAAGTATATAATTAACTAATAATTATTATCTAATAATAAAATTAATTAACGTCATGAAGCAAGTACAATGCACTCGTTAGTGTGCGACTACGTGGGTTCATCGTTAAACCGGTAGTAGTTAATTAAATTAACCACTAATCGAGGTTGGCGTCTAACAACACTCCCCAACGACCGGATAACGTGAAGTAACTCTGTACAAGGAACCCGGTGAAGAATCATACATGTATTCCCTCTATCTTTACAGCTCCGGATCATCCTGGGATATGGTACAACTGTCAAATCCCATTAGAAAATCAACTACGTTACACGTCGATTATCAACGATTGACGAATGACCTAAGAAACTCATTTATTCATTCATTCTATCACCTTGGCCAAGGATTCGATACAATCGTTATAATCTTATGACATCGTAGAGCTCAAACTCTTTACCTAGAGTTGATAGATTCCATCTTGACTCATCCCTAGGAGCATATATACTTAGCTACGTCCAATATCCTTTCGACTAGTATTATGACACACTAGTAGTCCAGTATCAAAACATAACAAGCACATACACAACTAGTGATGATCTCAGGTCAAAGGATTACAAGTATAAAAATCCTTATAGAGATTAACCTACTTGACAGTTCAAGGTAATTAACCATTAGGAATCTCTAGTTTTAGTCGGTTCGATAATCACATCTCTATGTGCATTATCTATGCACCTAACTCGGTAAACGAGAACTACCGATATTTATCCAATAAATACTTGTTAGCTACATATTAATCTAACCGGATTATCAAGGTCCTAACTCGATGATCCTACGATTAAGAACAAGTTTAGATTAAGTCCTCTGAGCTAGATTCTCATTATCATAACACCTTATGATATCTAGTTCGTAACTTAATCAAGGATTTGCCTTTATATTATGTAGATTAATACCATAATCATAAAGGCTTGCCACAGATTCAAGGAACCAATTTCTTTAATCAAAACTGTAGGGATAACTATTATCGTGTACAGTAAACACTTGTGTTCAATTCATTACATGACGATCGGGGCTAGGGCATAATTCCAACATCCCTTTCATCTAGCATCTGTTGTATGTGTGCATGGGTGGCTTTGAATTCCTCGTCTCTTGCCTTACGCTCTGGTTCTCTTGCCTGAAATTCCTCGAGTAGGCGATTGACTTTCTCTAGTAGTGTATCTTGTTGATCTTGATGAGGTGGATACTGTTGAATGTTTTCAACCCACTGGTTGTTCCATTCATGCTCGTGTTGTTCTTGTTGATAGTTATGAGATGGATAATGTTGATTATTCTCAACCCAATGGTGGTTCCATACTTGATCTTGTTGATAGTGATATGGCGTTTGTTGTTGATTATTCCCGATCCATTGATTGTTCCATCCTTGCTCTTGCGGGTATTGATATGGTTGTTGGTAAGAATTTATACCCCATTGTTGTAGTCCCGAAGAGTCTTCCCAATAGTCAAATGGACCAGGATTTGGGTAATGTTCTCTATACATCTTTAATTAAATTTCTTGATCATTTGGTGGTCCTTTGTGTGTTCTAAAAATAAATGCAAAAGATAATCGAACCACAACCGCAAGTGTACGGTTGTCCCAAGTAGTATAACTGATAAATCAGATTCGTTCCAAGGACGAATGGTTGATCACAATGTCTAGCAAATAGTGATTGATGCACTTATGAAAGCAAATAAAGATAATATGTTTGTTTGGTTTTGTATTAATCCTAAGGAATGAAAGACTAATGCGAAAATGTAAATAAATAACTAAGACGCAAGTAAATAAAAGTGATACGCAAGTAAGAGCAGGTAGTACTTGAGAGGCGCAAGGGTTTACCTAACTATCATTCATTTCATACATTGTTTAAGGGACAAATTTGTAAATTTGTATTGGTCGGGATTCTATAATCTCCTTACCCCCGTCAGGGTGGACTAAGGAGCAACTTTCAAATGCTACAAACCCCGTCAGGGTGATTATAGTCCACTCTCAAGTGTTTAAGTTCAAATTACCCAATAGGCCATAGGTTTAATTAAGCTCGTCAGAGTCAATAATTTCTAACCTACATTCATTAACTAGTTCGGTACCTAAACCCCCCGTCAAGGTGATCCAATCGCCACTAATT
The DNA here is from genome assembly GCA_029959085.1 of Nemophila menziesii. Taxonomy (NCBI): domain Eukaryota; kingdom Viridiplantae; phylum Streptophyta; class Magnoliopsida; order Boraginales; family Hydrophyllaceae; genus Nemophila; species Nemophila menziesii. The sequence continues at coordinate 41,784,957 of JARWIR010000004.1, read as the reverse complement.
GGAATAGCTTAGATACTAAGTCCTATCATTGATTGATCAGGTCAAAAATAGTAGATAAAGTGCAAATTAAAGAAAAATACAATTCACCCAATTTGATTTAAATAATAATAATCCCAAATCCAACTGTATAAAACGAAATCAAATTGGGATTAACCCATTATGCGTTCTCAAGCACTAATTTAGTTTAGCTCATAATAATTGAAAAGACAAAAACTAAAGAAACAAATAGGTTCATCATGTTTTACAGAATAAAATAAAATACAGAGAAACCTAATTATGGAGTTGAATTGGCTGAGAATCGGAGATATAGACCGTCTCCAGCTCTTGCTTCTTCTTTTCCTTGTTTCTGCTTCTTCTCTGGACGCTCTCTTCTAAGGATGTTTTAATTTTAAGAATAAAATGAGAGGTCTTTGACTCTCTCTCTAAGGATTTGTAAATTGAAGAAAATATGAGAGGTGAGAAATAATGAGGTCAAAATCTCCTTTTATAAGCTCAAAAACGGATTAGGGCTTGGACCAGAAAATAAAACACTAATTAAATGTCCAAGCCCAAATTCTAAGCCCAAAATCCCGTAACTGCTGATACACCTTCACTAAAACGGATTTTCCCGATGCGTTATAACTCCGATTGACCTCATTCCAGTTGCTAAAGTTCCGTAACTCGATAAGGAATGATTTCTCTTCAAAGGTCAACAGCTAAATCTTCGCTTAAGCACCTCGAAATCAGCAATCTATGGCCTGGAAAATGGATTTTCAGCTCTAAAAATAATATCTTCGGGATTTATCTTCGAGTTTTGACTCTATCTCTTGATCTTTGACTTTCTCCTCGGTTTCCTCTTCTAGCTAACATTTAAAACCTGTAAAATCTTCACTAAAAATACCAATATTACGCGCAAAAGCTTAATAAATCAAAAATGCTAGAAATAAAAGAGGAAAATCATATTATTGCATATTTAGTCCAAAAGTCTATCAAATTGATTAAATAAACACCAAAAATGATGTCTCCTAAGGGTCGAAAATACGAACAATTAAGGAGACATCAAGACCCCCAACTCAAACCTTTGTCGTCCCGACAAAGCAAAACTAAAAACAAGGGGAATGAAGTAGATGCAAGAGAAAATAGAAGCTAGCAAATAAACCCTAAAGCAATGCTAAAGATAAATCTCATATAGAAAACATTAAGAACTAACATATACATACACTAATCATGCAACATCAAACATAAATAATCTCAATCATAAAATTAAAGTCGCAATGCTTGAAGGTTACACTTGTACTCATCTCTGTATGATGGCTATAGGGTGGTCATTAATCCTAACTCGCTTTGAACGCTCCACCTAGTGTGTTCCCTATCAACAGAATCATAAATTCACTATGCACTTAGGAATCACGAGGTCTTTATGGTATTAATGATGGCTTAAGGACGGTATGGATGTATATTTGGTAAATTTGAAGTGAGCTTTTGGCTCTCTCCTCACTTACCATCAACAATGTCCTCGAGCTTGAGTTTACGCTAAAAAATGTTCTCACTCACCCATTTGACGCGCTAATGTTGCGTCCCCAATGTAAACCCAAATACAACTAAGATGATTTCCAAAAATATTCCACTTTGCCGATTTATTTATTCTTTCTTTCTTTTTATTTTCTTTTTCATTTCTTTTCTCTTTTTTTTTGTACAAGATACCCATGACCATCATTTTGATGTGAAAGGTCATGTCTCTTATAAATATTTTTCTTTTTTTTTTCTTTTTCTTTTTCAAATCTCGGCAAAGGGTTACAAACAATAATATCATCTACATTTTTGTGCCTCAATACAAACACATATAATCCCTTCCCAAACCTCGAGACAAGTCTCAGGGTTGTGATTCAAGTGCGGGTCATTTGGTCATGCCTAATAATCTAAAGGATAATGGGCTTATATCGTGGCTACAAAAGAAAAGGCTTAAGGCTCAAAATTGGGCTAAGACGGATAAAATTATAATAAGGGATAGCAAGCTAAAAGGATTCAAATGGCTAATAAAGAATTGCCCCTATCATTTTCCTAAGTACATAGCTTGTCTTTAGTTCATATCTAGGTGGGTTCTCTACTAATTAAGATTTCACGTTCTACACACCAAACATATTCCTTAAGTACAAGCTTACTTCATTTGCATTGTTCATTAATTTTTCCTATCAATTACCTATGTTCGCATGCAATTGTAAGTGCGTTTTATGTTCTTCCCTAAAGTCCACTATCTACTATCATAGATTCATCAAAAGTATGCTTAAAAGGGTCATTTAAAATCTTCTACAGTCAAACGCAACTCCAAAAATTATTTTATTGAAAACAATTAAAACAAATAAACACATAAAAACTGGGATGAGGCAACGAACCCCACCCCAAACTCAAAAATGAGTCGTGTCCCCACGACTCGAAAAGACTCAAAGCAATAAAATAATCTACACTAAATGAGAAAGGAAAGAAAACGTATCTTAACCAGCGCGGGGCTGGTGTCGGTGTTGCGTCCAAGTTGAGGTTTTGAATTCTTCTTCATCAATGGTTGCGTTTAAAATGTTCTTCATTACCTCGAACTTCTTCAAATTTTCCACGTTTTCATTTATTACTTGCCCTCTAAGCATCATCTCCTCTATTAAGATCTTCCTCCCATACCCAATTCTCTCTCTTCACCATGTTCTTCGTACCTTTCCTAACCTTCATGGTCATCTCCGATGACCCCAAACTCAAAGCTTCAAGACCCTCAAAAGGTTTGGATAAAATAGTGATTTTAGTGTTCTTGAAGGTTTGGGTTTGAATTGTGGATTGTTTAGAGCTGGGTCATGGATAATTCAAGGTTTGGGAAAGGTTTAATGGATAAATTTTAGCTTTGGTGAAAGAAAACTTCGGATTAAAGTGTGAAGCTTTGGTATTTTGGAAGTTTAATGGTTTGCTTGTGATCTTGGATGATGTTTAGAGGGAAGGATTGGTGGTATAATGTTGTTTTGATGATGATTTTAGGAGTAGTTGGAAGCTAGGATTCGTCAATGGAGTCTTAGCATGAGAAAGAGGCTAATTTTTTTTTTTTTTTTTTTTTACCTCTGACGCAAGCCTCTTGCGTCGTCGCTGACGCAGTGATCAGAAAGTCCAGCTTCTTCGGCCGGCTAGCCGGCGAAATGTCGATGGCGCATTTCGAGACGCAGCAACCTTGCGTCGTCGCTGACGCAAGGACCAGAAACTCTTCCTCCAGTTGGCCGGCTAGCCGGCGGATTCGCCGGCATGCCGGTGGATTTCTCGCTGGCGCGAATGGTGACGCAGCAATGCTGCGTCATCGCTGACGCAGTGGTCAGAGAGTTTGGGGGTCTTCAGCGTTTTTGGCCGGTATGCCGGCTAGCCGGTCAAACCTGCTGTTGACTCCATAATTTTTCGTTTTCTCATCGTTTTGACCCCAAACTCATGACCATTATACCCCTGAAATCATCAAAAACAACTACCCTTCCTCATTTCTTAAAAATAAACACTAAATAAAGAACCATTACTCTAATTTACACTAAGAATTTAAAAGACATGAAAGCCATTTAAAACATGGGTTGTCTCCCAAGAAGCACTTTTGTTTATTACGTCTTTAAGTTCGACGCGTTACCTTCCATGGAGATGGTATTGAGGCCCTTGCGGTGTTCCTCCGCTTAAACTCACCTCTTCCTTGATGTAAAAGCTTAAGAACCTCCCCCCTTTGAATATTATTTAATCGGTCTCTAAAAGGAGGTGGGTAAGTACTTCGTTTCGCCTTTTTATTTTCATGACGAAACTCATTTTCCACCACATTAGAGTAGATAACCGTTTTCAACGGTATAAGATCATTTTTATTCCTCGTTTCAATCTCGGATTTATCTTTAAAATGTGGTGGGTAGGTGCTTCTCCTTGCCTTTTTGCTCTCGCGGTGTGGCACCTTGCTTGTATAACACATATTGATCATTTGTGGTGGTCGAGGTGATTCTGATTTTTCATCTTTAATAATGATTCGTGGTAGAGATGGTGATTGGTGAACTTTTTGTGGCGGATATTCAATTTCTATTTTATCTTTAACCTTTAATTCTTCAATTGATTCTCCAACCATTTCATATTCATCTTCGCTTTCAACCCAATCTTCCACTATTACCTCATAATATTCTTTATTTGGATTTTCTATAACCTCGATCACCACCTCTTCTTGTTTGCGCTCTATATCTTGATCATGTGTATACACCTTAGGAATAGCAATCTCTGTGTTAACTTCTAGGATTTGCGTTGCTACTCCTTCTTCCACTATGCTAACAAGATTCTCACCTTCTTTCAACACCTCCTCCTCAACAACTTCTTCCAATTGATCTGTTCCATCCCTCGAGGGAGTGAGACCTTCATAAGACTTACTACCACTTTCAGCTAAGTTAAGAGAGTTGTTTCGGGCATCCCTTTCATCTAGGCTCTGTTGTATGAGTGCATGGGTGGCTTTGAATTCCTCGTCTCTTGCCTTACGCTCTGGTTCTCTTGCCTGAAATTCCTCGAGTAGGCGATTGGCTTTCTCTAGTAGTGTATCTTGTTGATTTTGATGAGGTGGATACTGTTGAATGTTTTCAACCCACTGGTTGTTCCATTCATGCTCGTGTTGTTCTTGTTGATAGTTATGAGATGGATAATGTTGATTATTCTCAACCCAATGGTGGTTCCATACTTGTTCTTGTTGATAGTGATATGGTGTTTGTTGTTGATTATTCCCGATCCATTGATTGTTCCATCCTTGCTCTTGCGGGTATTGATATGGTTGTTGGTAAGAATTTATACCCCATTGTTGTTGTCCCGAAGAGTCTTCCCAATAGTCAAATGGACCAGGATTTGGGTAATGTTCTCTATACATCTTTAATTAAATTTCTTGATCATTACCTGAATAAAGCACCTGTAGAAACAAAACAAAACAAACACAAGCGTAAAACTGAAAAATAAATATAAATGCAACTATCACTAAAGGATAAACACCGTGGTCACACGCTACCGTCCCCGGCAGCGGCGCCAAAAACTTGGTGGTCCTTTGTGTGTTCTAAAAATTAATGCAAAAGATAATCGAACCACAACCGCAAGTGTACGGTTGTCCCAAGTAGTATAACTGATAAATCAGATTCGTTCCAAGGACGGAATGGTTGATCACAATGTCTAGCAAATAGTGATTGATGCACTTATGAAAGCAAATAAAGATAATATGTTTGTTTGGTTTTGTATTAATCCTAAGGAATGAAAGACTAATGCGAAAATGTAAATAAATAACTAAGACGCAAGTAAATAAAAGTGATACGCAAGTAAGAGCAGGTAGTACTTGAGAGGCGCAAGGGTTTACCTAACTATCATTCATTTCATACATTGTTTAAGGGACAAATTTGTAAATTTGTATTGGTCGGGATTCTATAATCTCCTTACCCCCGTCAGGGTGGACTAAGGAGCAACTTTCAAATGCTACAAACCCCGTCAGGGTGATTATAGTCCACTCTCAAGTGTTTAAGTTCAAATTACCCAATAGGCCATAGGTTTAATTAAGCTCGTCAGAGTCAATAATTTCTAACCTACATTCATTAACTAGTTCGGTACCTAAACCCCCCGTCAAGGTGATCTAATCGCCACTAATTGGAATAGCTTAGATACTAAGTCCTATCATTGATTGATCAGGTCAAAAATAGTAGATAAAGTGCAAATTAAAGAAAAATACAATTCACCCAATTTGATTTAAATAATAATAATCCCAAATCCAACTGTATAAAACGAAATCAAATTGGGATTAACCCATTATGCGTTCTCAAGCACTAATTTAGTTTAGCTCATAATAATTGAAAAGACAAAAACTAAAGAAACAAATAGGTTCATCATGTTTTACAGAATAAAATAAAATACAGAGAAACCTAATTATGGAGTTGAATTGGCTGAGAATCGGAGATATAGACCGTCTCCAGCTCTTGCTTCTTCTTTTCCTTGTTTCTGCTTCTTCTCTGGACGCTCTCTTCTAAGGATGTTTTAATTTTAAGAATAAAATGAGAGGTCTTTGACTCTCTCTCTAAGGATTTGTAAATTGAAGAAAATATGAGAGGTGAGAAATAATGAGGTCAAAATCTCCTTTTATAAGCTCAAAAACGGATTAGGGCTTGGACCAGAAAATAAAACACTAATTAAATGTCCAAGCCCAAATTCTAAGCCCAAAATCCCGTAACTGCTGATACACCTTCACTAAAACGGATTTTCCCGATGCGTTATAACTCCGATTGACCTCATTCCAGTTGCTAAAGTTCCGTAACTCGATAAGGAATGATTTCTCTTCAAAAGTCAACAGCTAAATCTTCGCTTAAGCACCTCGAAATCAGCAATCTATGGCCTGGAAAATGGATTTTCAGCTCTAAAAATAATATCTTCGGGATTTATCTTCGAGTTTTGACTCTATCTCTTGATCTTTGACTTTCTCCTTGGTTTCCTCTTCTAGCTAACATTTAAAACCTGTAAAATCTTCACTAAAAATACCAATATTACGCGCAAAAGTTTAATAAACCAAAAATGCTAGAAATAAAAGAGGAAAATCATATTATTGCATATTTAGTCCAAAAGTCTATCAAATTGATTAAATAAACACCAAAAATGATGTCTCCTAAGGGTCGAAAATACGAACAATTAAGGAGACATCATTATTACCTGAATAAAGCACCTGTAAAAACAAAACAAAGCAAACACAAGCGTAAAACTGAAAATAAAAAATAAATAAAATAAATGCAACTATCACTAAAGGATAAACACCGTGGTCACACGCTACCGTCCCCGGCAGCGGCGCCAAAAACTTGGTGGTCCTTTGTGTGTTCTAAATAAATGCAAATAATAATCGAAACACAACCGCAAGTGTACGGTTGTCCCAAGTAGTATAACTGATAAATCAGTTTCGTTCCAAGGACGGAATGGTTGATCAAAATGTCTAGCAAATAGTGATTGATGCACTTATGAAAATAAAAGACAATAATATGTTTGTTTGGTTTTTGTTATTAAAGCTAATGAATGAAAGACAAATTATAAAAATGCAAATAAAAACTAAGACGCAAGTAAAATGATGTAAAACGCAATATGAGATGTAGTACTTGAGAACGCAAGGATCCTCCCAATCCTATTTCCTAACTTATGTTGTTTAAGGGCTAAATTAGTCAATTACAATGGTCGGGATTCTAAATTCCTTATACCCCCGTCAGGGTGGACTATAAGGCGATCCTAAAGTGTCACTAGTCCCGTCAGGGTAAATATGATCCACCGTTGGATGATTAAGTGTTATTACCTCATTGGCCCTAGGATTAGCTAAGCTCGTCAGAATCATTAACTTCTATCCTAGATTAAATAAATATTTCCGTACCTAAACCCTCCGTCAGGATGATCCAATCGCCACTAATTGGAATAGCCTAGATACTAACACCTGTTCTTAGTTAGCTACTCCAAAAACAGTAATATAATCTCAATTTATTGAAAAGAGTAAAAGCCCTAATTTAATTTAATTTAACAGAAACCCAAATTCAACATTCGTTAATTAATAAGATTGGGATTCACCCATTGTTGTTCTCAAGCACTATGAATTGTTTAGCTCATATTAAAAAGAAATACGAAATTAAAAATAAAGGAATTCATATTTGATTACAAAATTAAAGATAAGAAAAACCTAATTTCCGGAATAGGAATGACTACGAACGGAGATATAGACCCTCTCCAGCTCTTGTAGCTTCTTCTTCTTCCTTCCGTTGACTTCTCTCTGGTGTTTAATCTTGTCAAATGTGAATTGTCTTGACACTCTCTTCTAAGGATGAGATGATTTGAAGAACAAACTGAGAGGTGAGAAATAATGAGGTCAAAATCTCCTTTTATAAGCTCAAAAACGGATTAGGGCTTGGACCTAATAATAAAACACTAATTAAATGTCCAAGCCCAAATTTTAAGCCCAAAATCCCGTAACTGCTGATACACCTTCACTAAAACGGCTTTTCCCGATACGTTATGACTCCGATTGACCTCATTCCAGTTGCTAAAGTTCCGTAACTCGATAGGGAGCATTTTCTCTTCAAAGGTCAGCGGCTAAATCATCGCTTAAGTACCTCGAAATCAGCAATCTATGGCCTGAAAAATGGATTTTCAGCTCTAAAAATAATATCTCCGGGATTTATCTTCAAGTCTTGACTCTATCTCTTGATCTTTGACTTTATCTTCGGATTCCTCTTCTAGCTAACATCTAAAACATGTAGAATCTTCACTAAAAATACCAATATTACGCGCAAAAGCTTAATAAATCAAAAATGCTAGAAATAAAAGAGGAAAATCATATTATTGCATATTTAGTCCAAAAGTCTATCGAATTGATTGAATAAACACCAAAAATGATGTCTCCTAAGGGTCGAAAATAAGAACAATTAAGGAGACATCATCTATGTAACGAACTTCATGTATCAACCCAGAAGATAGAAGCTTTTAAGAAGGCACATGAAATCACTGATGATGGCGAGAATAGCAATGAAGGTGATATTAGATCTGCTTTAATGGCCATTGAAGAAGAAATGAGGAAGAAAAAGGACAAACAGGTTGCCAATAAAAGCGACACTACTGACTCAAATTTGGAGACATCATCTAACCTCCAGCAAAACATGGAGAGAAGAAGAGAAGGAAGGGCAGGGGCTACTGAGTCTGGCAACTTAGTTGTTAATTCAAAAATTTCTGGTAGTTTTAAAAAGCTTAGAGTAGTACACTCTCCAGATATCATACTTGATCAATACGTGTTCATGCACATAAGTTTGCTTCACGGTATATATGACTTATCTCAAACTTCAGGTTTGTTCGTTAAATTTTCATGCACCCACGCCTAATATGACAATTCCAATTCCCAAAGCTACCACCGCATTTCACCAGCGCATGAAGCTCCCTTGAATCGGTCTCGATAACCAGCTCCTTAACACCCTTTTAATCACCCATCTCAATCCAAAGTGTAATGCTAACACTTCCGAGAATACCGGAGACTCCACCAAACACGTGCCCAAGAAGCCCGAATAAACATGCCAATCCCGACTCTTCCAATTGCCGAATCGAATCTTCCATCCACATTCAACTTAAGACAACCTATCGACTTAATCCATTTAATCAGTGAGATCTTAGCGAGATCTTAGCGGATATGATAACCCCGATGTCACACTACTTTCCCCAAGCTGACACGAAATCACTTGCAACCTCATAACCTTGTTCTTTACCCCGTTTAGACGAGGAGAGCTATCTAGCTGACTAAACATTGCTTTATTTCGTCTCACCCATAGAGCGTCCAAACAGCAACGCAAAAAATTAATGGCCACTCAACACCTTCAAAAATTAATGTAGAATTTAAATATTGGTAGAACAATATTTTTTATTAAATAATTTATCTGTTGCTAAATCTTTTCAAAATTATTATTTACAAATCAATGGTTTGTTTGTTTGTAAGGTTCAATGAAACTTTACCTATAGGATGAATTATTTATTTACATGTACAATGACTTTCTTAAGAAAATTGGTTCATGTAAAAATCATTTACATATATAGACAACTCCAGTAAAAAAAAAAGAAATTGTTTAAAATTAAAACTGGGTCCCGTGTGTAGTGAAACTTCGTCCAAAGACCCCTCAAGAATTTTCCAACCAGAATAAGATGGATGCATGTTAAACAACATAAAAGAAATTGGTTAATTATAGACGAGTTTTAATTCTCCAAGCAATTATATACTGCAATCATATACTAAGTGCTTATTTTCCCTTATACCATTATCATTCATATTAAATAAACAGAATTCCTCTTTTCCTTTTTTAATCTCTATTCCATTTCAAATTTTAATTCACACTTTCTCTTCAATCCACGTATATTTCTCACGATCTTTTTCACACCTTCTCTCTACGATCTTCTTCCTATTTTATTATTTCTTCCAAGGTAATCTTCAAGCTTCAATATTTTAAGGTATGTGTTTTCTGGAAATTTTTTATCGATTAATAATTGTTGAGAAATCCCTAGTCAGAAAAATAATCTTCATCGACATCACACTTATCTGTGTAAAAATACTACTATCATCTAGCAACGTGTAAGAAAATTGATCACATTTATAGCTTTCGTGCAATATGCAGATAAAGAAAAAGGCTTTCATGCAATAAAGTGTACTCATGCAAGTGTACTTCCAATAAAGCTTTCATAACTAAGTTTTCTCATGGAAAAGAAAAGAAATAGCTGATTATGGAGCAGGTTATGAAAGCTTTATTGGTAGTACACTTGCAATGCTGCTGCTGACTGGGTTGCTAAACAAGAGCTTTTAAGAAATTTGTTTGGTAATTGGGATATTTGTATCCCACCCCAGTTAACATCTATCTTTTGTGTTGACAACGACCCGATAGGGGTTGGGTAACTTTGTAACCTTTTATCTATCTATTTATAATATGATTTGAAAAAAAAAAAAAAGTACACTTGCATGAGTACACTTTATTGCATGAAAACCTTTTCCTTTTATCCGCATATTGCAACGAAAGCTATAAATGTTATTAATTTTCTTACATGTTGCTAGGTGATAATAGTATTTTTTACACAGGCGAGTGTGATGTCAGATGAAGATTATTTTTCTGACTTGGGATTCTCAAACAATTATAAATTCATAAAAAAATTCCCGAAAACATATATCTTAAGATATTGAAGCTTGAAGATTATCGCGGTATGAATAATAAAATATGAAGAAGATCGTAAAAAGAAGGTGTGAAAGAAACCGTGAGAAATGTATGTGGATGGAAGAGAAAGTGTGAATTAAAATTTGAAAAAAAGGAAAAGAGGAATTCTGTTTATTTAATTAAGAGTAATGATATATACCACCAAAATTCATATCACCCAAGTATACCACCCATGACGTGGCGTGAATTGGTAGGCTAAAAATCGTTAATCTATTTATTTTTTTGATTTGATTAACGATTTACTTCCAACCAATTCACGCCACATCATGGATGGTAATTGGATGATATAAATTTAGATGGTATATATCATTACTCTTTAATTAATATGAATGATAATGGTATAAGGAAAAAGAAGCGCTTAGTATATGATTGCGGTATATAATTGCTTGGAGAATTAAAACTCGTCTATAATTAACCAATTTCTTTTACATTGTTTAACACCCACTTACGGTATTCTGGTTGGAAAAATCTTTAGGGGTCTTTTACTACACATTTTTTTTGGACGACGTTTCACTAGACATGGACCCAGGTTTATTTTTAAACAATTTCTTTTTTGGCTGTAGTATTAGTATTAGGGTTGTAAATGAACCAAACCGTTCAAGCTCAACTCAGAGAAAAGTTCGTTCAAGATCGGATCGAATATAAACAAGCTCAAGGTCAAGCTTTATTTAAACTCGATAAGTAAACGAGCCTGCTCGAACTCGACTAGTGAACTCGTTTAAAATTATGAGTTATAAATTAATATATTATCTACTTATAAATATTATTATTAAATCTTCAATATCAAATTAGATATTTTTAATTTCTTTAGACATTTATTTTTTCATTAATGTTATGTTTCATATTTTCATTCCTTACAGTCCATCAAATACCAAACGTTCATGAAAATCTCATTTCAACCATAGTTATTCGTGAGCAACTCGTGCTTAACTTTAAAAAGATTGTTCTATAAGTTAAACAAACAAGTTCTAACATTTCTGATTTGGATCATTGGAAGCTCGGGTTCGACTCATTTCAAAAGATTGTTATATAAGTTAAACAAACAAGTTCCAACATTTCTGATTTGGATCATTGGAAGCTCGGGCTCGGCTCGACCCTGCTCGTTTAAATTTGAGCTCGACTCGGCTCGAGAAATTAAACAAACAAACATGTACATCTAGTATTTGACTCGGCTCGTTTACAACCCTAATTAGTACATAAGCTTGCCTATATATGTAAATGAATTTTACATGAACCGATTTTCTTAAAAAATCATTGTATATGTAAATAATAATTCGTCCTATAAGTAAACTTTCATTGAACCTTACAAACAAACAAACCATTGATTTGTAAATAATAATTTTCAAAAGATTTAGCAACAAATAAATTATTTAATAAAAATGTTGGATAAAAGATTACACATTGTACATCTGTATTATTAAAATATTAAACATAAATAATTGGTTGGAGAAGATTTTAATATAATCGTATAAAATTTTAGGTAAATGAGACTATGTAATTTGGTAGTTATAAGTCAATCATGGTGACTGTAGATTTCAAAAGGAATGACACAGTTAGTTTTTTTTTTTTTTTTAAATTTAGTAACTTTTAATAATTTGGATAATGATTTACTTGTTATTTTGTGTTATGATTTTTTGTACATATCAATATTGGTAGTGGCGGTAGAAGAAATGATGGTGATGATGAGAGGAAGAAAATTTAAAAAGATACTATAAAGACGGGTATGATTATATGAAGAGTAATGCTGGGTATCACCCAAAAAGGTATCACCTAAACATCACCCATGATGTGGCGGTTAGGTAGACCAATCATAGATTTTCTCTTTCCAGATTTACTTTTTTCTCTCTTTTCCATGATTGGTCCACCTAACCGCTACATCATGGGTGATGTTTAGGTGATACCTTTTTGGGTGATACCCAGCATTACTCTTATATGAATGAGTGGTTGGAGAAAATGGAGAAGATGAAATGAGAAAGGAAGTAAACGTGTATAAATAGAAGATAGACTTTAAATTGTAGTGATTATTATTTTATTTAATAATTTAAATTAATTGTTTTTTGATGTATGGGTCTGTGCCAGTTTACGCGCACCATGACTATTCTCATAGGAAATATACACACATCCTCATGCATACTCCCACTTAATCAGAACTAGGTTACCATGTTCAAGGAGGAGACTCGAACTTTGCACCTCTTGCTTATTCGAACCCTGTACCTCTGACATGAGAGACAAGATCTTGGCCATTGAGCTAGTCCCAATGGTTAATTTAAATAAATATTTGATTGGTTAAAAAAAGAAGTTATAAGAATAGAAGATAAACTTAGTTAGAAGATAATTCTTGTCCGATAATAATAGCAACTAAATAAGCAAATGTCCATGAATATGTTGTGAACATAAATTATATTGAAATAAATTCAATACGAGACGTATTGCTTACATCAAAATCAAAGTGAAAGAATCAATTATCAAGCAAATTTTATTATCGATCATAAGTAATATCCTCTATAAATTCTGTTTTGCCTCAGGTTTATCCATCAACCTTAACAAATCCTCCATTTTCTTGAGTCCTAATTGCTCTGATTCTATGAGAATCCTACTAGCTGAAGCCTTCCGTATGCCTACCTCTGAGGACCTTGGTCTTTACCTTGGACTTCCCACTAAATGGGGAAACTCCAAGACTAAAGCAATGGACTCCCTTATTGATAAGATGGCTTCTAAACTAAATGGTTGGAAGAAATCCCTACTATCTATGCCTGGGAAAGCTATCCTTATCTCATCCATTATCCATGCCTTCCCGACATACTTTATGTCCCTTTTGGCTATTCCTAAAGGGGTAATTAAGAAGATCAATTCCCTTACTTGTCAATTCCTTTGGGTAAATGAAGAGGACCGTGGTATCCACTGGATTAACTGGAATAAAATCTCCTCTCCAAAAGAAGTAGGAGGCCTTGGTATTAAAAATCTTGAGATCTTTAATCTAGCCCTCCTGGCGAAACAGGCTTGGTCTATTCTAAATCGCCCCTCTTCACTGGTCCATCTTGTGCTCAAGAGTGTTTATTTCCCTGATAAAGACCTGATGGAAACTGGGGATATAAAGAAAGGATCTTGGATTTGGAATAGTATTCGTAAAGGGTGTTCATTCCTTAAACCCCACCTGATTAAAGCTATTGGTGATGGTCATAACACCTTGATTTGGGATGACAACTGGACTGGGATGCTTATTGAGAAGCCTGATTCTTACTCTGATGATCCTTATTTTCCTAAGTTTGTGGCTGACTTGATCCATAGCCCTTCTCGAACTTGGAAGATGGACATGCTGAACCTACTTTTTTACCCTGATATGATCTCTGTTATCTCAAAGCTTAATGTCCCTTGGACCACTCAAGATGAAGGTTGGATATGGCCTCTTACAAAGGATGGTAAATACTCGTGTAAATCTGGCTACCTCTCAGCTTTCCATCCTACTGTCATCCCTTCTATTCATCCATCTACGTCTTCTTTCCCCTTTTCTAACATTATAAAGTTAAGTTGGAAATCCCTAGCTCCCCCTAAGTTCAAATTCTTCTTCTAACATGATGAATGCTCTATCCACTGAACAGAATAGGTTTTCCCGTTCCTGCTCCTCTACTAATTTATGCCATATTTGCCTCAAAGAAGAAGAATCTATTGAACACTTATTCTTGAAATGTGAATGGACTAGAAAATTCTGGTTCATCCCCCCCCCCCCCCCCCCCTCCACTGTCACATCCCCCTAGTAATAATTTGAGGTTTGGATCCTGGGTTGGATCGATTATTGATCAAGGGAATAATGCTAAGGATAAATCTCATCTGCTTCTGACCATCATACTTTGTTTATGGGTCATTTGGTTAACCAGGAATAAAGTTATTTTCAATTATATCCCTGTTGATTTGGATGCTTGCATGAACTTACTGGACCTATTCCATAGCCAAGTGTTCTTCAACGGAGATGGGAACTCTTCTGAACCCCTTGTTGAACCTTCTGTTCCCAGCTCTCCTTTGCCTAGGATCTCCACTTTCCCTAGCTGGTCACCTCCTCCACAACATACTCTGAAGATGAATGTAGATGCTTCCTTCAAGATTGGTAAAGTCTCCGCTGCTGCAGTGATCCGTAATTGGAAAGGTGATATTGTTAATGGCTTTGCCATGAACATTGTTGCTACTTCCAGTTTTGAAGCAGAAGGTAAAGCACTTAGATCTGGTGTTCAATTTGCCTTAGCCCACGCTCCCCTTTGCGACAAAATCGAAACTGACGCAGAAGCCGGTCTTAAAGTTGTGTACTCACCAAGCCCGAACTGTCATTGGAAGGACAGGGCTATCCTTGGTGATATTAGAAACATGGTTAGAGATCACAATAACTTACGTATCTGTGGTATTAGAAGAACGGCGAACAAAGTTGCTGATTGGCTTGCGAAGACTTTTTCTAAATCTTTATTACCTCCTACATGGCTTTGTAATTTTCCTAGTGATCTTATCTCTTTAGCAAGTAAGGATTGTAACTCTTTTGTTGCTGCAGGAGTTGGTTAAAACTCTTGTGGTAAAGTTTTAATATATTAGCTTCCTTTGTCTAAAAAAAAAATCATAAGTAATATCTTGTTTGTTTGGTATGATTGGATCACCAGTTCCGTGCAAAACTGATTATTTGTTTAAATCGATTCACCTCAACTTTTAATTGATCTTTTTTCTTCGATTTTCTTTGCAACTTTAATTTTTTTAGTTTGTTTAATCCTTAACTCTCTCATTGCAACAAATACTATTATTAGGGGTCATATATATTGCAGTAATACTAAAATGGTCTCTAATGATACTTTAGTGGCAACATATATTACAACAACATATATTATGACAGCACTAAAATGGCTTATAATGTATTTTTAATGGTAATATTTATTGTGACAACAATAATGACCTCTAATCATTGTTTTTAGCATCAATGTTTATTGTGAAGACAAAAACTGCCACTAATAATACCTTTTTAAACAAAAAATAATAAGTTTTCTTTGCCACTAATATTTTATTTCAAATAAAAGTAATTTATGAAATGAAATTACGATTTATATTTTAAAAGTCAATCAAAAATCAAAATTTATTTACAAAAAATTTAAAAATCACAAAAATATCAAAAAATCATGATTGATTCATAAAATATTTTAAAATGAATAAAAATTTAAAATTCATAATTATTTAAAAAATGTTTTAAAAAAAATTAATTTATAAAAAAAAATTAATAACAAAAAATTCATGATTAATAAATAAAAATCAAATTCTATAAAAACAAAGTTATAAAAATTATAAATTGTTTAATAATCATAATTAATTTACAAAAATATTTTTAAAAATAAATAAATTGTTCAAAACATTATAATTACTTCAAAAAAAATGTAACTTTAATTTCTAAAAAAAAAAATCAAGATTAATGTTACAAAATTCATATAAATATTTAAAAAAATAAAATTTATTAAAAAATTCAAAAATCAAACAATGTTTAAAAATTATACTTATTCAAAAAATATTTTAAAAAGATAAAATCTTTATAACAAGAAATTATTTATCTACAAAAATACTAATATTTGATTGTTGATATCCCTAATAGAAGTGATTATTAATATAAATTTTAAAAATTAAATAATATTCCATAAATAAAAAATTAACAAGTAACCCACATAATTTTTAGAAACTCCTCATTAGGAAAAAAAACAAAAAAAAAAAAATTGTAGGACTTTTAGTCTAATCACTAAATTAAGATTATTTTCTCAAAATTCTTTTTATGCAATTTTTTTATACAACTTATTATTATTTTTAAAATAATTATATCTATTTTCAACTACTTTACTTAATTTAATCTTCAATTTGACAGTTTAATTGCCTAGAATTCTCAAAAGTGAAAAAAATTAATCACGCTAACAACACTTTATACAAAAACTTTGCACCTCACCTTCACAAATATCTCGAAAGTTATCATCTCTTTCTCTCTCTCTACATCTCCAAACAAGTTTTTGATAGTTAGCCCTTGGGATCCCTACTTTATGCCGCAAGATGCACCTATTGTTAAAACTACTGTTTGGGTAAGATTGTCTTGGCTACCACTAATGAACTACACAGAGGAGATATTAACGTCTATAGGGAACCTAATTGGGAGAATGGTTCGGGTTGACCCATTTACGAGATCGCGCGCTCAGGATAATTTCGCTCAAATCGTGGTGGAAGTGGAGCTTGACAAACCATTCGTTCCGATCAATCGTGGTGGAGGGTGGTGTTTCGGCGGCTAATCAACGACAACAACAGGACTGTGGGGCAGATCAGATACCAGGTACAAGGGACAGAATCGAGCAGGTGGACAAAGCTTCGGGATTTTCAACAGATCGAGAATGGTGGACCAGAAATGTTTCGAATAATATTATTTGCCAAAGTTAATTGGAGTGTATTCTTTGGGGCTCTTATCGATACGATTTGGAAGCAGCGAAACCAGGTTGTGTTTAAAGGAGAGGTTTTTCCCAAGGAAGTAGTGATAGTAAAGAAAGCAAAACATTTAGCTACTATGACTACTTGAGCGTGGAGGCAGTTACCTATGTGTACTCCGAAGAAAACTATGGTTTCTTTGGTCTGATGGTCAAAACCCACTAGAGGGGTCAAACTTAATACGGACAGAAGTTATAATAGTTGGAAGAAGATAGGAGGAGGGGGCGAAATTGTTAGAGATAGCAATGGTGATTGGATTAGTGGCTTTAGCATGAAGATTTAT
This sequence comes from Nemophila menziesii, assembly GCA_029959085.1. NCBI lineage: Eukaryota > Viridiplantae > Streptophyta > Magnoliopsida > Boraginales > Hydrophyllaceae > Nemophila > Nemophila menziesii. The sequence continues at coordinate 41,767,467 of JARWIR010000004.1, read as the reverse complement.
AATGATTCCCCGATTATTGTGGAGCTAATAGCATTATGTGAGGGACTGCAAATGGTAGAACGATTGGGCTTTCAAGAGGTGGTCGTTGAGGTAGATTCGAAAGAGGCAATCAATTTAATTCAAAATGCTATAGATGGCATAGGACCTGGAGCGCAATGAATTAGACGAATCCGATTGATACTTGATAAGAGTAGGGGTTTTAACATGAGGAGCATCTATAGGGAGGCTAATACTTGTGCGGATTGGTTGGCGAAAACAAGTTGGAAGATTAGGGAAGAGTTCGAGCTTCTTGGGGATCCTACGGATGGCATCTGGAGTCTTCTCACTAAGGACCGTATGGGATGTAAGACGCCGCGAGCAATTTATAATCCCGAGTTACTTAATAATGTAATAGACTAGAGTAATCTTGTTTTTACAATATGATCTAGTGGATCTCCGATATAATGGAAAAAAAAAACATTACTCAAAAATCATACCTTGGGAACACTAAGAGAAGAAAGCTTATCAAATTCAATTTATACTATTGGAGGGTATATTTGTCCACATATATTAAATCTACCAGAGGAGTATTTATGTCAACATTTCTGCAAAACAACAAACAGTTTAATCAAAAAAGGGCAGTTATTATTAATATCAAGAAAGGACCTCGAAAGTTTAACCGGACTAAAATATTACATTTTAAAAGATTAAGGGACTAAATCTTCAAAAAGTTGAAAAATAAAGGACCACATATTACACTCTTTTCATATACCTGTGTCAGGTTTACGTGCAAATTTGTCTTGATTATCCCCTCCATTGTCTACGAAATAAAAAAAATCAAACACACTTGTTATTAAAAATTTGGGGTACGTTAGTGACAATAATAAATACCCGTGGTAAAATTTTGTCTAAGAATTGTTGATTGTGGGACCCACCAGTGAATCACCATATTGATCACCGACTAGACTCAAAGTCTAGTCAGGTCAAACTAGCACCTTAGCAGGTTCCAAGTCACCATGGTCGAATACACGAACATTTATAAGCGCTTTAAAACCAATATGCAAGACAGTTAAAGTTATAAAGATCTATCTACCCAATATGATTCATCATTTTATTCAAAATCAATAGAATATTCTGGGGTCCACAGTGATGATAATTCAAGTAGAAGGTGTAAAAATCGCAACAACTAGGAGAAACTGTAATACTTTAACTTATATCACTTATTACACTGATTCTCTCTTGAGGTTTTTGTCTTTTTGCAGTCCAGATAAAGCTTTTGTGTATCATTGAAGTGAAACTAGTGAACAAAGCTGGTTTAACAATATTTAAAGTCTTTTATAAGGGAAGAATGGTAAAGAAGGTGGATGATAAATCGGTAGTTTTGGTTTTCCATCATTAAGACATGGCATGTAACTTCTCCTTCAATATGTGTAACATTACTATCTTTCATTTTCAAAGTAAACTTTGGAAAAATAATGCATAGACTCAAGTCAGAAGTTAAGTAAAAAACAAAAAAATTGTCAAGTAAAAACAATCACTTACAATTGCTGATATTACAAGGCTTCTCACTTAACCTCAGAATTTTACACGTCATGTTTGTGTAACTTGCCTTAATCCTCAAAAATTTCAACATCTTTTTCTTTTTGCATGTAGAGAATATATTACTTATTAATAAAAAGAAAGAGAAAAAAAGTAATAATAATTTGCGTATTTTACCTTTGCACAGCCAATTTGACGATGCTCAGAAGATAATAAGAAATTCAAAACTTCAAAGGTAATTTCAGGATCTCGACAAGAAGATAGTGAACCTATTATAATAGTAGGCTGCATTTAATCTATGAATGAAGTAAAAAAATCAACATCTATTTAAAAGTGGTTTACTCACTTTTTTCATAACATCCACATAAGCCGCCCTTCCAAGACAGGAGGGAGAAGAGGGGTATTTTTGTCCTCCAAAAAAAATTGGAAACGTTTGTCGGCTTCATTTTGTTTTGCCTCATCCCCAAATGAAGCCAAGGGCAGTTAAAAGTTCTCTTATGGCATCTAAATGACTCTAGCCTTGTTTCGGATCCCAACCAAGACTCCTGTAGAAAAAATATTTCTTATTATTTAGTAAAAGGACTTATTTATTTATCCTTGATAAATTACATACTCAGTAGAATTCTTGAAAAAGAATAATTTGATTTCATCCGATAATTCAGGCACTGCAACAACGAAGCCACCTTCGACATCTGCTGCAACACCTCCCTTCTGTTCGAGATCTGCAAGACCACCACCACTCCAATTCCGCTCTTTCACCTCACCAAGCGCAGGAAAACCGCCACCGCGAGATCTCCAGGAGAGCCACCTCCATCACTCCCGCCTCCCTCCAGCGTCAAAGAGTCCAGGAAAACCGCCCCCACAAATTTGGTCCAAGGGTCCAGGCCCTTCACCACCACCGTGAACCAGATTCAAACCATCACCGTGGACAATTCAAACACAAAATTGTCTTTGGTCAGCTATGTGTCCAGCCCATTTTGTTATTCTTATATGTAGTTGGACTTGAGTGTGTGAGGGTTTAGGCTTGGTACAGCCCTAAAGGCACAGACTTAGACAATTTTTTGCTTTCATTGGACAGCTTGGGGTACAGCCCTAGGAGTGTGGACTTTGACAATTTTTGCCTTCATTGTACATGGACTTTGACTTAGACAATTTTTGGTACAGCCCAATAGGTATTTGGAAAATTAGATAGACGCAATCCCGGGTAAAGATGAACAAATATAATTGCAATTATCTAAAAAAATTGTTTTACTTAACTTAAAAAACTGAAACACAAATATATGTCCGTACCCATGGGTACGGATCTATTCGTTTAGAGAAAAGAAGAAAAAGAATAAAAACGAATTTCTAAAAAAAAAAATTGAAAAAGGTATAGATGGAATAAATCCAACCAAAATTTGAAACTAGGCTTTAATTAGAACAAATTTTTAATTAGGCTTTAAAACCTAAAAAGTGTGGGATTTAGGCTCTATATTGTACATTCCTTTTTTAAAATTACTAAATAAATAACCAATAATAAAAATTAATAAGAAATTACCAACAAGGACATTTTCCTCGCGAGAAATATAATGCATGTCCTGGCAATAATATATTAGCGAGGACAATTGTTATCGCTGATGTATTATTTTTCGACGACTACAACAGTTCTCGCCAATGTTACTACCATCCGCAAGAATAAATGGCGTCGAGAGTGACGCCAATCCAAAGACGATGACTCGTCAAAGTTCTCGTCGTTGAGGGTTTTTCGAGAAAATAGTTGAGAGGAAATAGTTGCGAGGACATGTCCTCGCCAATGAGTAATCGCTGTCCGCAAGGACAAATCGTGTCAATGGCGAGGACAATTATACTTTTAGTAGTGTATAGATATATACTAAAATATTATTATACACTAAATTAAATAATAATCACATAAAATTCGAAAAATGACACGAAACAAACCTTAAATTATCTTTTTGCTTCTTTTTTTTATCTTTTCGTATCCATTTAAAAATATAAGTAGCAACTTCCTTAATCTAAAACTCGTAGACTCAAAACATGCTCACGGGTCAAGCTCGCCCTCTCCGACTCACCCAACTCGCCCTCTCCATTCGACTAAATTTCTAGAAAATGAAATAACTATATAGCTCCCATTGCATAGAATATATAATCAAAGAAAATCTAAAATTTTACCAGGTCTTAGGAATTTATGAAAAAAGATATCTTTTTTTAGTCCATATAGTTTCTTTCAACCTTTTTAACAAAATTCTTATATTTAGTATGAAATTCTAATCTAACTTGATAGAATTATTCAAAACTGAACAGTACTTTCATAACAATATTTAATCAAGCTACTTAGAAAAAGTCAAAGAATTACCATTTATTAGTGAGAGAAAAGATGCCTTGGTTCAGGAGCCTCCTCTATTGCCTTATTGTGGTAAGACCTCATGGTTCAAGTAAATCTCTTTAATCATCAGCATCTTTTAAAAATGAAATTCAAATATAATATTAAAACTTAAATAGAATAACTATATACATTCATGACTCAATATACATGAGTCCACAAAAATAAATCTGAAAATATGACAATGAAAGCAAAAGAAATCATTTGAATTTTTATCTCAAAAATTGATTTTGGATCTTTTTGTTAACTGAGTAGATATGACCCTGCAAGTTAATTAAGATTAAAACATAAGAAAACATGTAAACATATAAACTAAAAGTACTAAGGATACACTAGCAGGTACATCTACATAGGATATGAATATCCTTAATCACTTAATATTAGTTACATATGATACATTTGCAAGTTAAAGGAGTAACATTGTTATAAAATGGAAAGATAAAGTGATTAAAATGTTACGCTGTGCAAGATAAAGGACTAATATTGTCACAAAATTGAATATAAAGTGATTAAAATGTTACGATTCACAAGATAAAGGACTAATATTGTCTCAAAATGGAAAGATAAAATGTTATTTATGTAATATAAAGGACTAACATAGTCACAAAATTGAAAGGTAAGAGATTATAATGTTATGTTTGCAAAATAACATTGTCACTAATTTGAAAGATCAAGTGATTGAAATGTTAAGTCGTAAGACAAATAGTCAAAAAACTAAAACATAAGGGATTAATTTGTTACAATTTGCAAGATAAAAGACTAATATTGTTACAAGATTGAAAGATAAAGTGATTAAAATGTTATGTTTCTATGATAAAGCGATTAAAATTGTCAAAAAACTGAAAGATAAGGGATTAAATTGTTACAATTTGCAAGATAAAGGACTAAATTGTCACAAAATTGATAGATAAAGTGATTGAAATGTTAGGTTTTTAAGATAAAGCGACTAAAATAGTCAAAAAACTGAAACATAAGAATTTAAATTGTCACAATTTGTAAGATAACGTTACTTTTACATAATAAAGAACTTACATTGCCACGAAATTGCAAAATAAGGGATAAAATGTTATTTTTGCAAGCAAAGATAATGAAAACCAAATGGGTAATTTAGTAATTTACCTTCTGCCACCAATTCCGAGCATTTTTATCACCTTCAACTAATTTTTTCGGAATTACTTCAAGATTAGATGGGTCCCACTTTCTTTGCTTATCAAAATCAAGATCATCTTTCGAACGTACCAAATTTACAGCTTTTCCTTTTCATTTCTCCACAAATTGAGTAACTTTTGCTTCTAATGGACCAGTTGCATCAACATAATTTGTAATATTATCATTCAAGTCCCTAAGTTTTTCGTTATTACCATCTAAGTCCCTAGTTAAACGATCGGCTCGTTTGTTTTACTCCATTGACAAACTAATTCAAATTTACCTCTTTGTGGTAATTTTAAAACACGGTTTTCACTGTTTTCCCATACTAAACTTTTATTATTTTCGATAATTAAGAATTTATATTCGATTAATTCACCTCTTTTTTATTCTGTTTCGATAATCCATCCATTTTCAGTCCAATTTAATGGTACATGTTTTTTCCATGATCCAAATTCTTTTGCGGAGCCTAAAATTGCGATATTTTTTCCAAATTCAACATGGTGATCAAGTCTAAGCTTTATATTTGCCTTCTCTTGGCCAGATCTGGACTCTTTTTTCTTTTCTTTTCTGCAATACTTGCACAATTGGTCCTTGTATTACACGAAATAGCTAAATTTACCATTGTGTTTTAGAAAATAGCAAATAATTTATTCAATTTACTAAACTAAACCATATTTTAATGAGTTGGGATCTAAAATTGAAGCCTTTTCACTTAATTAGAGCTAATTGCACCACAAAGGATTCATTCAATTTACTAAATTAACAAAATTTCTATGATCTTTGAAGCTAAATAACTCATTTGGTCCTTTTCCGTATGATCGTGAATAGTTAGTTGCTATTATATTTTCTTTTTGTGTATCGATCAACTTATAGATACATATAAGAGCTAGAAAAATAATAAACTAAAAGAAAGAAAAGAAAACATCAAAACAGTACCTAGTTTCAACAGAAGAAACCGAACAAGAAATCCTTCGAGAACAACCCAAGTTTGATGAAGAAATGCAAGTTAAAGAATTTGATTTCAGCTTTCAAAATCCATCAAAATTATTCAAATTCTTCGCCTTTAATCGTTGATGATCCAAAAATCGCTTAGCATTCGCAGTAGAAAAGTTGAATACACGTAGAGAATGATCCGCTTTTTTACAATATAGCACAAGAATGAAGGAATAGATCGTAATTATTAGTTGATTGTTGAATTTAGCAATTTTTTGGAAAATTGGAATAGATTATATGTGAGTCGTGTGGAATTCAACCGTCCATTTTTCGTCGATGTTTTGTCAATATGTCATGTGTATGTACTTCTAATGATTACGTAAATAGAAAACGAAACAATTTAGATACTTTGTCACTCTTTTGAGTGACTAAAACTTTTATAATTTTTTCAGAATTCGTTATTTTATTATTGAATTTTTTTTATGTGGATGGTCCGGAACCTCGGAACCAGGAACCACTAAATAATAACATATCAAATAGTTGGCCTAGTGGTTAGGTACTGGGATCGAATCTCATTGGAGTCAAAATGACCTCGAGTCCAAAGTTGCTCTCTCATATATTAAAAAAAAAAATAACATATCATGTACTCACTTTTATTAACTTTCTCGAACATATTTGTTGAAAATTATCTTTTTAGTATTATATACAAAGAGAGGTGAATAAGGTGACACAAATAGGTGACACGTGTCTGGTTCAGTTTGGCTTTTTGTCAAAACTACAACCGAAACCAAATAATTCGGCTTTTAAAGCTGACATTAGTGAACCAAACAGTTTCTATTGATTCGGTTTCTTCAGTTTATTGTTCGATACAAATCATACAATGTTCGGTTCGGTATATTTTTTCAGTTTTGTATGTGTTTGGTTTGGTATCTTGATAGGACTCAAATACGTCTACTTGAGACATTTTATTATCTAATAGATCCAAATATGAATTGTTTGGTTTTCATGTTATTGACCGATATAGAAAATTATATTATTGAAAACTGAAATATTATACATTAAATTGTAAATAACTGAAATATTATCTAATAGATCTAAATATGAAGTTCATGTAACGCCTTGTATTATGTCAAAGAGTTAACTAAAAACAAAATTTCTTACCCCAAAACATAATTCGCTGCAGAATCAAAGATTAAAAAACATTAAACGACTAAAAAGCATAAAAAAAAATGTAACTTCTTTAAAAAAAATTGATGTGTGTTAAATTGCCAACTTAACCAAAAGTCTGAACTGTTAGGAGAATGCATTTTACCGTGACCACGGTCTACCATGGAGCTCTGATACCATGTTAAATTGCCAACTCAACTAAAAGTCCGAACTGTTAGGAGAAGGCATTCTATTAATGAGATTTTATATCTCCAACAATGTGAGGCGATAAAATTTGGATTTTAGTATCCAAGTTTTCGAATGGAATTTTGGTAACATAGCTTTGAGGGAGGGGGTTGTTGCTGGTTAACATGTATTTTAAGAGTTTCGAATATAGATACGTTTTTGACATTATATTATGAGAAAAATAAGGGTGTTGAGTCGAAATCCACTACTTGGCTACTATGAACATTTTGATGGCCTCTTTCTTGAATTGACAACTCAAGTATTAGTTCCCGATTTTTCCATTTAACGAGCAATTACTAACAGTAATTATTGTCGCCGCTTTTTTCATATGGAATACTCAAATCGACTATAAATAATAATTACCTACACTAATGTTGTCTATTGAGAACCCAATACTCTTCTATAATTTGGAGAGTCTCTCATCATTTGCATTTTTTATTTTGTGAACTCTCCATTATTGGTCTTCATTGCTCCCGGAGGTATCTTTCTTCCCGATTCCTTTTTTTATTTCATTACACTATGTTCCCTTCTTCTCTATGGGATCTGGCCTGATCGGGTGATGAAATATGATCCTTCTATGTCAGAAGAACATTCCATAGGGTATAAGTCAGCTAGTGGCGGATGCAGGAGAAGGCTGAGATGGGTTGTAGCCCACCCCATCCCATTGAAGCACATTATAATTTAGTATGTTTATATTTTAATAGGTAAAAATATTAATAGAAAAAATTATATTTCTCCCTCAATTAAAAAATTAGCTCTCCCAATTTAAAATTACAGCACTTCAACTAAATTTTTTTTTTTAAATCAATTCAGAAATCTTGAATTCTCAGGTGTGTTCTAAAATTCTTTCAATATTTTATACTGTTTGAATTAAAATTCAGAAAATTCTAATTTGTCAATTTTTGATTTTTGTGTTATGCGTTTTTATTAAATTTATTGTATCTTTTTAAGTTTTGGGTTATATCGTTTTTGTGTTTATTAAATTAATTCAATCATATTTGTGTTCTTTCCACCTCTACCGCTAACACTTAAAAAAATCAGGTATAATGTGAACAAGCATTAGAGCTCTAATACATGATATAGATTACAACAGTTGTGTCTATTTGTGAAATAGTCATTACTATATCTACTGTTTTAGAGTGCATAGTAGATATCCATGAATTAATAAAATGGTTAGCTCCACGAACAACGATAAAATACACCAAATTGCATTAGCAGTTTAGTACCCAATCTGTATGTGAATTTTTTTTTTGTAGTTACTTAGTAAATATGATTTGTTTTGCGCATTGCGCAAAAAAATGTGGGTGTTTTTTTTAATGATTTTGTTAGATATATAAAAGGTTTATTGGATGTGTTTTTTCATAAAAATAATAGCCCTCCCCGACTCGAAATCCTGGATCCACCCCTGGAGTCAGCATCCCTATCTAGCTTCAGTGACATGCCTTTTTAGCCTGATTCACTTGTCACTTCTTTAGATAGTGTCAATTTTATGACGTCAGTTAGTTAGTGAATTTTTACATAACGCATCTTGGGAACGTAACGATGTTTCCTAGTTCTTTGGCATGAGAGGTGTAGTTGCGGCCCGACAACGATGATCTTATTGCCGATGGTGAGGATCTTCTCGTATGCTAAAGAAAGAGATCTGTAGCCAAGTGGATTCAAGAATTTTTAGATTTTTACTGTAATGCTAACTTACTTTATTTTGACATCACATGTGTGGGGCTTGATAAATATCTAATTAGAACTTTGGGGTCTCAATTATAATTAAATAATTTGTGATATTTTGTTTGCAAATAGATGAGAGAAAGTTTTACCTCATCATCTATTTTTACAAGTGGAGCCTTGTGGAAATTTTATAAACTATACCAAGAAGAAGGAGCGGCGTGGGTGGTCTTTCAATATGAAAATATGGGCTCTTTGTGCTTTAGGTGTGGTAAGATAGGTCACCAGTATGGTGATTGTCCAGTTAAAAACATTAAGCATGTAGAGGATATAGATGAACACAAAAAGGTTACTTGGAGCATCGATGATTTTGCCAAATTTCCTCCTTTTAATCCTATTTATGGATTACACATAAAAGTAAATGGTGAGGTTATCAACTATCAGTACAATGATAATCTTGTTAAGAATGCAGGTCAAAGCTACAAAGGTGCTAATCCAGTTCGAGGAATACAAATCAATGAAGATAGTGAGAACATATTAAGCAAGTTCAATTATACTAAAAGAGGCAGTACTAGCAGGGCGATAAACCATAAATTAGTTGGAGAAGATAAAGAAGGGGAAGATCAAGAATAGGAGTCATGAAACAAACAAATGCATGATCTACGTAACGAACTTCATGTATCAACCCAGAAGATAGAAGCTTTTAAGAAGGCACATGAAATCACTGATGATGGCGAGAATAGCAATGAAGGTGATATTAGACCTGCTTTAATGGCCATTGAAGAAGAAATGAGGAAGAAAAAGGGCAAACAGGTTGCCAATAAAAGCGGCACTACTGACTCAAATTTGGAGACATCATCTAACCTCCAGCAAAATATAGAGAGAAGAAGAGAATGAAGGGCAGGGGCTACTGAGTCTGGCAACTTAGTTGTTAATTCAAAAATTTCTGGTAGTTTTAAAAAGCTTAGAGTAGCACACTCTATTGAAAATTTTGTAAATAATAACAAGTTTAGTATTCTTGAGAATGAGCGAGAGGGTGAGGATAATGTAATGTACTCGAAAGGTGGAGGGGCAAACATGGATGATCTGTCAAAAATTATTGATGATTATGACTCACAGTACGAGCCAGAGGAGGAGAAAGATGGTAGCTTTGAGAATAGCGAGAACTGCGTTGAGAAAGATTATGAAGGTGGAGGTGATGATCACGACATGAATTTTCAATATGCTGATGCGGAGGACGAGGATGAAGAGGAGAATGAGGGAAAGAAAGGAGGCGGAAACTCCAAGAAAGCCGCAAACTTCAAATGACAACCTTATTTTGGAATGTTCAGGGAATTAGAGCGCCCTTAACATTGTCAAGAATCAGCTCGATGATAGCTCAATTTCGTCCTTGGTTGGTTGCGTTTTGCGAAACAATGTTGAGAGAGGTGGACTCTCAAGATGTTGTGGCGCGGTTTGGTTTCAGCAAGTCTTTTTTTGTCGAACCCTCTGGAATTCTTTCCATTCTGGGGGGTTTCTACTTTTATGGCACTCTAATGTGCTTTTAAGCGTCGTGTTTAGTTGTAATTGTTTTATTATTGCTTTAACTAATGAACCTTCCTTTTCGTATTACATGATCTTCTTACATGCCCCTAATGATTTTAATCAAAAAGTTGAGATATGGAATGAAATATCAAATTGGAGTAAAGGAATATAACGAGCCATGGATGATATTAGGTGACTTCAATGAGATTTTAAACATTACGGAGAAGCAAAGCAAGAATCAAGCAAACATTAATCAAATTAATGCTTTCTTAGATTTTACTCATTGTAATTCTCTTGTAGAGATAAATTCTAATGGGTGTTTCTTTACTTGGTCTAACAGGATAGAAGGGGACAAACGTGTTAAGACAAGGATTGATCAAGGTATGACAACTTACGAATGGATTGACAAATTCCCGAGATCACAAATCTTTATTCCTCCAGCTACAGGGTGGATCACTCACCCATCCTTCTCCATTTTGATATTGATATGAAAGTTGGAAAAAACATTTAAAATTTGAAACTAGATGACTTGATAATAGTAGTTGTAGAGAAATTATAGATAAAAGTTGAAAAATCCCTAATGGCATTGTCCCTATACCTAATTTTACCAAGAAAAGAGAATATACTAAGAAAGAATTAGTTAAGTGGAGTTCACAAAAATTTAAAAACCATGAAAAAACCATTAAACACTTACAAGACAAACTAATCAAAATCAATAGTAGTAAGGAGAATAGGGATACCTCCAAAGAAGAGAATGAGATTAGAGATCTTATTAAGATAGAATATAATAAAGAAGAAAACTAATGGAGTGATAGAGCAAGACAGAACTGGCTTATTTACGGAGATAAAAACACGAAATTTTTTCATCTAGCCACCATACAACGTAGAAAACTAAACCGTATTACAAGAATAAAAAACATTGACGGAATTTGGAACAAAGATTCAGAGGACATTAAAAACTATTTTCAAAATTTCTATAAAGATCTGTTCAAAGAAAATAAAGGATTTGATGAAAATATGAGGAAAGCGATCGAATACATAGAACACCGAGTGACAGATGACATGAATAGGGAGTTGACAAAAAAACAACAATTGAAGAAGTAGAAAACGCTGTTACAGAATTGTCTGCTTCAAAGGCACCAGGCCCTGACGGATTTAACGGTAAGTTATATAAAGAGTTTTGGAAAATCATTAAGGAGGATGTCTTACAAATTATTGACGATTTTTTTATGAATAATTGTTCGGTGGAAACTATTAATGACACTTTTACATTAATACCGAAAGAAATCACACAAGAAAACTTGGGGGATTTTAGACCTATTTCTTGTGTGAATTTTATTTACAATATTATTACAAAGATACTATCGAATCGGTTAAGAGAGATTATGAATAAAATAATATCTCCGACACAAGCAGCTTTTATTAAGGGTCGGACTATCCAAGACAATATTATTATAGCTCAAGAGATATCCTTTTTTATGAGTAGGAAAAGGAAAAACAAAAAACACATGGCAGCAATAAAAATTGATATGGCAAAGGCATACGATCAGGTTAGATGGGATTTTCTATTTAAAGTATTGGACAAGTTAAGTTTTAATGAAACTTGAATAAACTGAATCAAGAATTGTGTTACCACAATATCTTTTTATATTAATTTGAACGGCGAAAGGCTTGAGAAATTTAAACCAGGTAGGGGCCTTAGACAAAGGGGCCCTCTTTCACCCTTTTTACTTTCTATTATGACAGAATCTCTTATAAGTATTATTGATCACTATGTTAATAATAAATTAATCAAAGGTATTCGAATAAACAGGAATTGCCAGAGTATTTCTCACCTTTTATTTGCTGATGATTCGCTCTTTTTTATTGATTTGGAAGATATGGACATAAATCACTTCAAGGAATGTTTGGATACTTGCTGTTTAGGATCAGGACAACAAGTCAACCTCCAAAAATCAGCCATTTTATTTAGTAAAGAGTCTCTAGCATAAGGCAAAAAGATAATTACCACAACGATGAATATCAAGGAAACAAATGAATTAGGATATTATTTAGGGATTCTGTTATGTCATAAAAGATCACAAGTTGAATTGCTGGAATGGATAGCAAAAAAAGTTTTCAAGGATACGGAAGGTTGGAAAGCGAAATTATTATCGGAAGGAGGCAAAAAAGTTGTAACTAAAGCAATACTACAGGTCATCCCTAACTACTATATGTCAATTTTCTCTTTCCCTAATTCTTTTTGCAATAAACTAATCTCGGCTATATCTAATTTTGTATAGTGTTCAGGAGAAAGAAACAGGATTCAATGGGTTGCATGGGAGAAGATAGCGATAAGCAAGCTGCTAGGAGGACTGGGTTTCAAAGACTTTAAGAAGATGAACACTGTATTATTGGTAGCACAAGCGTGGCGACTGATGAATAGCCTAGAAAATTTGGCTACTAAACTTCTTAAAGGTATATACTTTAATAAATCAAACATCTTGACATGTAAACTTAAACAGAGTAGGACATGGAGCTGGGCGAGTCTAATAGAAGGTAGATATTTTATTAAAAAACATGGAATTAAAATTATTGGAAACGGTAGAGATATAAATATATGGGATGAAAGATGGATAGATACAGATTGGAAGTTAGAAAAAACAGAAGGGGTCACGATAACAAAAGTTCATGAGCTTATGAAAGAAAATCCTACTAGATGGGACTTAGAGAAACTGGATAATTTATTCCCTGAACCTATTATAAATTTGATCAAGAAAGTGAATATCGATGATAATGAAACAAAGGATATCTTCGTCTGGCCATTCTTAAAAGATGGTACATATGATACCAAAATAGGCTATAGGGTCATTTCGGAAGACCAAATCATCAACAAACCTTCAACAACAGGAACAAAATCAATGCATGATTCACCAATATGGAAAACAATCTGGAGTTCTAACATCCCGAAGAAAATAAAATTATTCATGTGGAGATTAGTAAATAATGCAATCCCAAAAGAGAGATAGTTTATTTAAGAGGAAATGTGCGGACGCTACCAATTGTTTATGGTGTAATCACAACCACGAGGACGTTGAACACTTGCTTCTTCATTGTAACATGTGCAAAGATATTTGGGCTGGATCCATTCTTCAAATTAAAATCCAAGATAATTTTGAAGACAGAATCGAAGATTGGTTTCTAAAGATCATTCAAAGCTTTGTTAAAGGGGGTTGGGAAGAAAGTGTCGGGAGAGATTTCATCATGATTAACCTATGGAATATTTGGAAAGCAAAAATGAAAGCTACGCACGAAGGAATAATAGTACGTGGAATAGGGATTAACATAGCGATGAAAAAACTTATGCAAAAAATCCACGGAATAGATTGGAGTAAGGCAAACTATAAAGGTCTCAACAAAAAAGGAGATGAAGATAATGGAACGACAAGTACTGAACAAAATCCAGACCTCTCCTTGTTCTGTGATGCGTCTTTCTCTAACAGATGGGATCCATCGGAAATTGCTATTTTTGGGGTACACAACATTACTAACACAACCTTTGAGTACAACTGCGACCTGGATTGCAACTCGGCATTAGAGGGAGAAGCTAATGCTGTTCTTAAAGCAACGCAGCTCTGCAAAAATTTCTCAGGGACAAAAATTGTTGTTTACTCAGATAACCTTGAGGTTATTCAAGGTACAAAGCAGGTGTCAGCAGCACGTTGGAATATCCAACCTATTCTGCGCAAAATTATCCACAATGCTAGTGAGTTCGGGCAAGTCTCCTTTCGCTACATCAATAGAAAGCTCAACAGAAAGGCGGACAAGATTGCAGAGGAAGGTAGACACGGGGCAACCATTTTATGTCGAAAAACTCTTAGTTTATTCGACATATCTACTAAGTTTAGTAAATTAGGAGTAGGATGTTTTGTTGTCTTTTTTTTCTTGGTGCTTAGGCACCTTCTATTGTAAAAAAAAAAAAATAAGATCAAAACAAAACAAAAGAATAAGGTAACAAACGTTAAACGAAAATAAAACCAAGTAAATACGAAATCTAACCCATTTTTACATAGATTTTTCCAATTTCTTGCTGCAATTTAAGGTATTTTGAGATTTTGAAACATCCTTTACGTGTTATGAATACATAATTATAGGTTGTTGTATATCCTAGGCTATATAGGTGTGTAATAATTGTACGGGTAAGTTGTGTGTTTTCTTTTATAAAAAATGAAAAGAAAGTATTGGGTAGATTTCATGATGGTGTGTATGTTTGAGGAAAAGAAATGAAGATAAAATTCACAGATGTAGACATTTACAAGTGTGTATATTTGGAGGAAGAGAAATGGGATTTATCGTGTAAACTTTGTAGAAAAAGAATAATACATGTGTATATTATATTATAGGGGAGTGATTTTGTTGAGAAGGGGAGACATTTAGTATTATTTTTTGAAGAAAGGCAAATGGGACCCATGACAATGATAAAAAACATATAGTATATGTTTGTTAAATAGTAAGATGGTAAAATATAGGATAGAGTATTGACTAGAACTAATCCGGTAAAAAAAAAAACTTGAGTTGCGCTAACTTGGATCGCATTAAAAAATAAATGTTAAAACCAACCATTGTGGATCGGGTTAGTATTTTTGTTAAATGTGCTCGGTTGGACTCGACTAACCCGGTTTCTTATGATTTTTTTAATATATAAGTTCACATCATCCGTCCACTCCTCGTTTCTTATCTTATATCTCATTTAATCGTATTCTTTATGTTTCTAAAAACACTTTAACCTTTCTAACAGTCGATCTCACGAATGGAAAATAAATATATTTGATATGTCTAATATTATAAAATAAAAATAGTGCAAATAAACCCAGTCAGCCCAATTTGTAACCCAAGCCAACCTGGTTATTAGAACTCGAATCGATTAAGTAAAAAAATCTGGGTTGCATTTTTCAAATCCCAACTCGGGATTTTACAATTCAGTGTTAGCAAAAACCTAAATCTGGTGCTAACTCGAGATATGCTCTACTTTAATATAATAAGCTGATAAATTCTTAGCATTTATGGTTAAAGAAATAATAAATATTAGTACTTTAATATTGTGTAAGGAAATGGAGAAGTAAATAGAATTATATTTAGTAATTGAACATAATGAATTATGATAAGAAAGAAAATACAATTGAATATTTAGTAAAATGTATTGATATAATATCAGTCTTCTGCATATATCATAGATTAACCTAGTGGATATTATTATAAGAAATGAGTCGGTATATAAGAGCTCGGGCTGAGTTAAGTCGGATTCCTTTCTTTTATCAATTACGACAAAGTGATTATCGATATTCATTTAAATTGTATAGATTGAAGTATTGGAGAATATGAGTAATGCTGATGAAATGCATATAGTTGTGTATGAGATCAATACGTGTTGTGTGATTCTTAAGGCTACAACGCCAATCTGACAGGTGAAATTGTCGAGGTACTGATTGGTATCAAATATGGAGGGAGCATCGAGCCACGTTATCAAGACACACTTGATCATCGCTACGAAACATGTAATATTATTGCATCAAAAAATTATAATAATATACGAAAAATTATGTTTTATCATAGATGAATTTCTAATGACAAATTTAAATTTTCATAAGACATGACGTAATGTAGAATTCAAGGTGTCTATCGAGCAATTCTTACAAGAAATGGGGATTTTATGTCACGTGAGGCGGTTAATGAGGGTATTCTTTGAATCCATCATTATCACGCGTTACCACGTATAAAATGGTGGGGAGTTTTTCTTTTGGTACTTGGACGTTCGGACAAGTTTGCACGCACCACGACTAATTCCACGGGTTATATACGCGCCTCCCCATGTATACCTCAGATAAATCAGAATTACGTTATCCATGTTCAGGGAAGTGATTTGAACATTGTACCTCTCACTTTAAACCTTTTAAATGGTGAAAATATAACAAGACCTAACCAATTATGCTAACTTGACTGGTAGGGAGATTTTTTCACATACATCAGAGGCTTTAAATAAAGTCGTTAGTTAACTAATTCCCTCATAGAAAATCTAAAACAATTCTAGAAGACCCAAAACCACTTCTATCTCTCTTTATAACGCTCCATAAATATTCCAAAAGGATCCTATAATTCGCACACACTACTCCAATTTCTGCTTTTTTTTTGCCAAGATCTCCGCACATAAGTTTGCTTCACGGTATATATGACTTATCTCAAACTTCAGGTTTGTTCGTTAAATTTTCATGCACCCACGCCTAATATGACAATTCCAATTCCCAAAGCTACCACCGCATTTCACCAGCGCATGAAGCTCCCTTGAATCGGTCTCGATAACCAGCTCCTTAACACCATTTTAATCACCCATCTCAACCCAAAATATAATGCTAACACTTCCGAGAATACCGGAGACTCCACCAAACAAGCGCCCAAGAAGCCCGAATAAACATGCCAATCCCGACTCTTCCAATTTCCGAATCGAAACTTCCATCCACATTCAACTTAAGACAACCTATCGGCTTAATCCATTTAATCAGTGAGATCTTAGCGGATATGATAACCCCGATGTCACACTCCTTTCCCCAAGCTGACACGAAATCACTTGCAACCTCAAAACTTCGTTCTTTACCCCGTTTAAACGAGGAGAGCCATCTAGCTAGCTAAACATTGCTTTATTCCATCTCACCCATAGAGCGTCCAAACATCAACGCAAAAAATTAATGGCCACTCAACACCTTCAAAAATTAATGTAGAATTAAATTATTGGTAGAACAATATTTTTTATTAAATAATTTATCTGTTGCTAAATCTTTTCAAAATTATTGTTTACAAATCAATGGTTTGTTTGTTTGTAAGGTTCAATGAAACTTTACCTATAGGATGAATTATTATTTACATATACAATGATTTTTTCCGCAGATTTAAATTTTTCTTCAGACCAAAAAAAATGTACAAGGGGTAAAAATCCAAACTAAAAAAAAAAATTAGAATTAGGATTTTTATAAAATGTTTTTTAATTGAAACTTATAATATAAAAAGTTTAAATTTGAATCCTCAAACTGTATTTACCTCTAAAAATAAACACATGATTAAAAAAGGTTGAAAATATCATCAAGCTTCGTAGTTTGAAAAAAATATATATCTTAGAGGTGTTTACATTCTTTGGTTTTCATAAACTTTTGTTTGCTTTTGTCAATAAAAAGATACAATCACGATTTATGCATATAATACATACAACTTGTGTACGGGTGCATTATACTAAAAATTGGTTAAAAACAAAATAATATTCAGTTATTCAATTTTTTATTTTTGTATTTTGTTTTTCTACATTTGGAAAAATTACATCCATATACATTTGGTTGTCCTACCCTCTAGAGTTTTAACTCTTCACACTATTTCGTATAATTTATAACCTATTTCATATAAAGAAAATAAAAATAATTATAAAATGCATCTTATAATATGGACTATAGTATCACCATTTTCTTTAGACGCGTAAAAAATTTATATCGTACACTGTAATTAACCAATCCCTAATTGAGAAAATTGCCTAATTAGTGTTGCAGTTGTCTCGTGTTCCTTCATTGCCCTGTGTCTGGCTTGTTTCGCTAAGTTATCTGCTCGACCGTTAAATTGTCGTGGGATATGCTTGAAAAATACTAGACTAACTTCTGTTGCCAGCCTGTTTATATGCCTAACCCATGGTCTAAGCCTCCAACATGCAGCCGACACCTGATGAATATTCTGAACTAATTCAAGGTTATCCGAGAAGATAGTTATCCCCTCGTTTGTGTCTTGAATCGCCTGTTGTAACGCAAAGATCACCGCTTGAGCTTCCCCTTCCGTACCTGAGTTACACATGGTAACAGAAGAGTGGTCTGTTCCCTGTCTTGTATCATTAAAAATCTGAACCACTCAAAGTCCAGTAGGCATGTATGGTTGATCAAACGATGTATAACATGTATACGCTATCTTTGTTTGAAACGTAAGGTCTGCCGATATAAGAGTGTCATTATCTCTTGTAGTTTTCTTTATCGGATGACTTTTCTCCCACTCTTTACCGAACCGCTTTTCCATATTTTTGTTCGTAAAACTGATGATGTCATTGGTATTTATCACATAATTGTTGTGTCTACTTTTCATTTTTGACTTCCACAGGTTCCAAATGGTTAATAGCACATAAGATATTACCACTTCCCGCTGCCATCCTCCCATAAAAATGTATCGATGATTGTCAGTACCCAATCTCCCAAGTCCTCAACCTCTTGTCCAATATTGATTTGAAGTGCCGAGTCAGCCCATGCCAACTTTGCTACTCCACATGTTAGTAGTAAGTGTTCCATTGTTTCTTGTTCGATCTTGCACCATTGACAGTCAATTTCCACCTCGTAGTGTCGAGCTACCAAATTTCTCCTTGTCAATATAGCATTATTACATGCTTTCCAGTTGAAGATTCTGACTTTGGGAGGTAGGTTAGAATGCCAAATAGTTCTCTAGAGCTTGCTTTCTGGTAGGATATTGCTAGATTGTCCTAGTGCTTACACGATCTCTGTATCAGTGATGAATTTATATCCCGTTTTTGTTGCGTATTTGTCGTTGATTGTATATGGCCATATAAGCTTATCTAGTGAATCTTTTGTGAATACCTTCTCTCTCAGAATAACCGGAATAATGGGATCCGGAAACAGGTCATCAAGTTTCTCAGCGTCCCATTCCGTTGAACCGTCCTTCCAAAGATCTTTGACTTTATAAATCTTGCAGTGACTCGTCTATTCTAATTTCCATGTCGTGTCTAACCATTTATTTGTCCAGAAATTAATAGTTTCTCCATTTCCTATTTGATATCTGCCATATATTTTTAACATATCACGCCCTTCTAATAACCTAGCCCATGACCATGTGCGAGATTGTCTTAATTTAATATTGAGAAAGTTACTTTTCGGCTAGGATATACCTTTCAGGAGTTTGGCTGCTAACGTATTCGGGTTATTGAGAATTCGCCATGCCTGAGCAGCTAGCAATGTCGTGTTCATTCTCTTAAAATATTTGAATCCCATGCCTCCTGGCATCTTGCTCACTGCCAATTTCTCCCATTCTAACCAATGTATTCGAGACTTTTCTCCAGAATTCCACCAAAAATTCGAAATCGCAAATATTAGTTTTTTACAAAAAGTGATAGGGAACGAGATGATTGACATTGCATATATCGGTATAGCCTGTAGGATAGCTTTGGTGAGCACTTCCTTTCCTCCATCTGCTAGAAGTTGTGCTTTCCATCCTTCCGTGTTCTTGAACAACTTTTCTGCTATCCATTGTAACAACTGTATCTTTGACCGTTTATGGCAGAGTGGGATTCCTAAATATTTTCCGAGGTCGTCCTTCTCTTGTATTCCTATCACCGTGGCTACCAGGAACCTGCAATCCTCCGTTGTGTCCTTGCTAAAACATACAGAGGATTTTGTAAAGTTAATCCGTTGCCCTGATCCTACACAATATTTAGAGATACACTCTCGGAATTGTTCAATTTCGAGATCATCAATTGTCAAAAATAAAAGAGAATCATCCGCAAATAATAAATGTGTAATAGCCGGACAATTTCTCGTAATTTGAATCCCTTTCATCTTACCTTGCTCAACAATCTGATCAATTAAGCTAATCAGAGATTCCGTCATAAGGGAAAATAAGAAGGGGGATAACGGGTCCCCTTGTCTAAGGCCCCTTTCTGATTTAAATTTACGTAGTCTTTCACCATTAAAATTAAGCTGAAACGTGACTAACTACACACAGTCCGAGATCCAAAATATCCATTTATCACAGAAACCTAATTTACTCAGCACTAATAATAAGAATATCCATCGTACCTGGTCATATGCTTTGGCCATGTCTAACTTTACTGCCGCCATGGGTTTAGGATTCTTGCGCTTCCGTTTCATATAAAAGGAAATTTCATGTGCTATAAGGATATTATCATGTATCGCCTTATTTTTAATAAACGATGTCTGTGTCAGAGATACTATAATATTCATAAGATCTTGGAGTAGGTTAGCCAGTATCTTTGCTATTATTTTGTATCCAAAATTAACACATGATATTGGTCGATGGTCTCCAATTCCTTCCTGTATCTCCTTTTCCGGTGTAAGAGTAACCAAAGTTTCATTTAATTTATCGAGAGAAATATTATTCAAAAATAAATCTTGAACCATTAAATAGACATCATCCTGTATTATATGCCAATATACTTGATAAAACTTACTGTTCGGCCTATCCGGTCCAGCTGCTTTGAAAACTGCTTTCTTGACTTCTCCCAATATGGGTAATTAAGTCAGTTTCTCATTCATTTCTTCTATTACCTTCTTTTGAATTGCTACATTGGCATCCTCCATTTCATCATTATTCTTTTCCTTGAACAACTCCTCATAATAAGCTTGAAAACTATTTCTCACTTCCGACACCTCCTCTTGTCAAATTCCTTCATTATTCTTAATACGTTGTATTCTAGTTATGTATCGTCGCTTAATTGTAGCTAAATAAAACAATTTTGTATTCTTATTTCCATATTTTATCCAGTTCTGTCTTACTCGATCATACCAATACTTTTCTTCGGCAATGTATGTTTGCTTTAATTCCTCTTTTAGCTTAGCCTGTTCATCTAATGCGTCCTTCGTGGCTTCTCGTTGTTCTAGATCCATTAACATCCTTGTCAGTTCCTTTATCATGCTTGCATTGTTTCGAAAAGTTTTTTTACCCCAACCTTTCAGTGTTGTGATAGTATTATCTCATTTTTCCATAAACAATGGTAAAGATTCCTCTACCCCTGCTTCTCCCTAAGCCGTTTTGATCACGTTTTCACATTCTGGGTGTTCTGTCCACAATGTTTCAAACTTAAACCATCTCAGACCTGTATTTTGTGTTCTATCATGTTGCAAAATCAGCAGGCAATGGTCGGATCCGATAGCTGGTGGTATATATATCTGTACATTAACATACCTGTGCAACCAATCACAAGACACAAATGCCCGATCAAGTTTAACCTTGACTGACTTATCAATTTGACGGTTAGACCAAGTAAAATAACATCCATGAGATTGAATTTCTCCTAGATTATTAGTAGAGATAAATGAATTAAATTCCTGAATTCGTCTATTATCGGGAGGGGTATTACTCAGTTTCTCATAACTTTTTAAAATGTCATTAAAATCTCCTATAAGTACCCACGGTTTATTATTATTATGATTCCATATCGTGATTTCATCCTAGAGTTTTAATCTATGTTCTAATTTAGTCGGAGTATGTATACACACAATATAATAGGAAAAATACGGTTCATTAATATACAATATTACAAAATACTGATTAGACATAATAATATCGAGCTTCACATCCGCGTGCCAGAGAACCAAATTGCCACCCGAATGATAAGCAGTACCTACTAGATCCCTAATAAAGTGATTAACATATCTAAAGTTACGTAGTACGTCGGGAGCATCTACCGCGCGTAACATAGTTTAAAAAAAACACGCAATTCCCGGTTTAAACCTATTTATAACAGACTTCATACTAGATATTGTCAAGGGCGTCCGTATTCCTTGACAGTTTCAACTAGCGTACTCATTGAATGTCTTCGGACATCTTGGAGACAGTCCGGATATCCCTTCTAAAATTAATTTTTACGTCATTACACTTCTTAATCATCTATTTTTCAACAACCCATTCTATTTTATTTTTTATACTTAACATTCATATTTGTCTATATTGCGTAATATTAGTCTCACATAGTATAATCCTCCTTCTCCAAACACATTCGAGGTTATGTCTTGCATGCATTTTGTCATTTCGTGTCCATTTTCCTAATATTTTTACCTTCATTTTATAAAGTTTGTTACTGTCCATTTTTAATTCCATGTCATATATCAGCGCATCAATTTTTTGGAGTAACGTAATCTTTATGTCCTTATTGCTTTTATTAACCATATTTATCCTATAATTGTTAATTAAATATATGCTTATATAAAACATGACTAATTAAAGACGTCTTACCTTTGTGTTGTAAATTCCTTTGTGCTGTAAACCGCTTTCCTTCCCTTGTTTTTAGATTTCGTCTCAAAAGATTTGATAAACGTGTAACCATATCGCTCCATCTTTTCCATAGCAAAACCACTTGAATTCTTCTAACTTCATTAATCCACACAGCCCAGAAGTTCACTAAGACGTCACCAGCCCATTTTTCCACCCCTTTCTTCTTCTGGCCATCGAACAGATTCTACTATATATCGCCGCTCCTTGGTATTGAATTGATTTTCCCTATTCTTCCCTTTTGTTGAACCTCTTTGTAATTTAAAAGTGTTCTCTTCTGCAATTCCTGTGTGTGAGCTTCTTGTCCATCAACGACTGTATCTCCATCCAAGATTCTCGTACTGTGTTCGTTTCCATCTCCGTGTATACTCAGGTGAACAAAAGATTATAATCTCGAACCCAATCTCCCTCTTACCAACTTTATGTACTGTATCTTACTACTGTCTCCTATTTGTGTTTGCATCCATATCCCTTTCCTCTGTCATCGCTTCTTGTACTTGTTAAAAACTCAGTCTATATGTGTCGCGAAGTGTGCGTATGAACCAGTAGCATCAGTTTGTTGTTCCCCATCTGATGATTCACTCATCCTGTATTAACGAGGGTCACTTTGGTGTGATTATGCTATATTTCGTTTAAGAATTACAGTGGTACTTGCTAGTACAGATTGAAGTACCACCATTCATCGTGCAATTTTATTATTTCTTCCACAAGTTCAATTATTACAATTATTTTATCAATCAGGGCATGCTAAAAATTCAAAAAGAAAAAAACAGATGAGTTTATTAATTCTCAAAAATGTATTTTTCATTAATTTATTTATAAATTCAAAGAATCTAGTATCGAAATATAAAAAATTATTAACGACAATATTGATTATATATATATATTAATAGTGATATGGAGCATGTGAATATTGATACAATAACTTATCTCAATATTATTTATTAAATATTAATTTTCTGAATTTTAATATGAAACTATTATATTTTAATTCATCTCAATATTATAATTTGTTTTGTCAAAAAAAATTATTTTAATTATACTATAAAAGATCTCATTTCTTTTTCTCATCTTAGGTAATCGAGACGTTCGCGTCAACACTGCATACAAAAAATATTCAGATTAGTAGATATTCAAGATTGAAGCATCAGGTAATTTTAATAACTCTATCTTATGCGCAATTAATTTTTAACGAGAGCTTTGGATATATTTTTAGGAAGGAAAAAGTCCTCGCTAACGATAATTATTTTTAATTTTATTTTTTAATTGTTTTTTAATTTTATTTTATTTATTTAATTGTTTTTTTGTTTTTCTTTTATTTTTGTTAATTTTTTATTTATTTATTTAATTGTATATAGAATAATCTCGAATTATATAAGAAACGAGAACAAATCGTAAAACCAAAAACTGAATTATAAATAAACGGGAATAGATAATTACAAAGTCGACATTCAAACATTAGAAAAAGTCAAAAGTCAACAAATAGCCAAACATCATAAAAAGTCAACAAAAGTCAAACATTACAAACTAGGGATTAGATAAATCATCTTCATCTTATTCTTCAGCTGAACTATAATCCCGGTCCATAAGCTGGAGTGGCGCGCCGGACGGAGCAGTACGAGGATCAAAAGGATTGGCTCGGGATCGGGCTCGGAAGGTACCAGTAAGAGCACCAGAAAAAGTGCTGGATGGAGGGACAACTGTCTCAAATCCACGTTCTTCTCTGCATCAATTAAGCAACGACATGGCCGGACTCATCCGCACATCTACCGCCTCCTTCGTGGGTTGGGTACTAGCCGTGGAGGTTGAGGATCGAGGATCGAGACAGGCCGTCTCGCATAGGGTCCTTGCCTATGGAGACAAGGAACTCGTTTAGCGCTTTCATCATCCACTCGTAGTCCCTCAGTATCGTCTCGCTGACCGGATCCCAGGCATTAGTAGTCATCCTCTTCTTCGGAAGCGGGTGGCCAACTCCCGGGACCCAGTAGTGGGTCCCGTCTCCCAACCCTAATATTGCCACCTCCACGGCTGCGTCAACTTTTTCTTGTTGCGTCAAGGAGGGTGTACATGATAAATCACCACTTTGACTCTGCAATTCCCGAACTTTGTTTTCGAGAATTTCCTTGATCGCGCCCTATACAATTAATAAAATATTAAAATATAATTCGTAAGTATAATTGTTTGTTTAATTTTCAACTTACGTTTGACCTCTCGTACTCAGGGCTCCTCCACCCATTCTTTTTCGTACCCAACCCTATTTCAGAGAATAATCTTTTTATTTTGGGTAGAGGAACAGCTTCCTCGTCACACTCGACCACTCGAGGGAGTGACTACTCCCATCCCCATGGTATAGTCAAACAGTCAGATAAAGATATTTAAATAAGCATTGTAATGAATTTCTTACCTCCATCAAGTTATCTCTCCTCCGTGTGTAGCTCATAGAACCCGCCCCGCTTAGATTTTGCAGCTGCTTACTAATTGTTTTATTAACTTAAGCTTGGTGCTATTTTTAAACAACACACGAAAAAAGAAAATGTTAGTCAATAAAGAGAATATTTTATTTCATACAATTTAGAGTATAACAATTACATGAGCTCCCTCCGAGCCCACATTTTTAAAGTTAGCTCCCAGTTCTCCGGTGTCTGATCATCGGGTTTCGTGCAAGAAGCATAATATTTTCTCTTAATTCGGTTCATGTGGTCCCTGAATCCCTTATGGCACTTATTGGTCAGCATAATTGTATGTCATTCCAATCCGGGCGGGCCTCCCAATCCTCTACCAATAATGAATTTATGTTCATAAATAACCTAAATTCAATATAATTGTATAGTTAACGACAAACAAATTAAGAATAAGGTTTAAGTCTACTTACTCTTACGTGTCTCAAAATATTTCTCTGCTCTTCGGCGGGAACATCTCCCTAGTTCTTGTAGTATAGTGGAATAGTCTCCCGAATAGTATCGTTGACGACTTGACCCACGTGATGAGAGTATGGGCCCACATGGTTCCATGTTTTGTCATTAGTGCAAAACTCCATTGGAAGTCTCCCTCCGTACTTTCGCTTCGACGCGACGACTGAAGCGAGAGTCGTCTTGCCCCTAGGCTTTCGTGACTTATTCCATGTTTAATTTTACGATTAAATTTATAATTTTGTCAAAATTATGGTTACAAAAGAAGAATATCTGGCGCGTTGCAACCCCCGGTCGGATTACTAGGAATCCGAGTGGGATCACGACCATTGCCATCTCCTTCGTGTCCTCGGGGCATCACTGCTGCCATCTGATCAAAATAATACAATTTTACCCTAAACTATATAAAAGTAAACTAAGGCCCTAAAGGTTTTATAATTTACAATTCTAACCTTAAACTTATAAAATAGAAACTAAGGCACCTAAAGTATTTTAAAAATTAACTAAGGCCCTAAATATTTTTAAAATTACAATTTAACCCCATAACTTTTAAAAAATTTACTAAGGCACCTAAATTATTTAAAAAAAATTACTAAGGCACCTAAATATTTTTAAAATTAAAATTTAACCCCTAAAATTTTAAAAATTATACTAAGGCACCTAAATTATTTAAAAAATTCACTAAGGCACCTACATTATTTTAAAAAATCACTAAGGCACCTAAATTATTTAAAAAATTCACTAAGGCCCTAAATATTTTAAAATTTACAATTTAATCCCTATTTTTTTAAAATTTACACTAACGAACCTAGATATTTTTAAAATTACAATTTAACCCCTAAACGTTTAAAAAATTCACTAAGGCGCCTAAATTATTTTAAAAATTAACTAAGTCCCTAACTATTTTAAAAATTACAATTTAACCCCTAAACTTTTAAAAATTACGCTAAGGCACCTATATTATTTAAAAATTTCACTAAGGAACCTAAATTATTTAAAAAATTCACTAAGGTCCTAAATATTTTAAAAATTATAATTTAATTCCTAAACTTTTAAAAATTACACTAAGGCACCTAAACTTTCTAAAAAATTCACTAAGGCACCTAAATTATTTAAAAAAATCACTAAGGCACCTAAATATTTTAAAAATTACAATGTAAGCCCTAAATTATTTTTAAAAAATCTGTAAGACCCTAAATTTCATAAAAATTCACCTAAGGTGTCATCATAATCTTTATCATCAACGGGATCAGCGGTTCCGGTAGAAGGTTAATAATCAAAAGATCGATCTATATCCCTTGTCTAGTAGCCAATTCAAACCCCGAGTATTCCGAATCCAAGTTTGTATCAGCCACCAGAATGTCGATTGGATCTGGACCAGTGGAAATCGATTATGCACCAAATAGCTCGGGACTCCATCGGTGACGGTTGTTCACTTCCCAAACTACTTTCCACCCCTTTTCCACCTTCATCGCGTTAAATTTGATCAAAGTAAAAGACCTTTTTTGCTTGAGTTGCTAAGATGTAGGGTTCAACAGTCCACCAAAAAGAACTTGTGTTGATAATTATTGCTATGTGTTCTGTTTTTCGCAGTTTCTTTTTTTCATCTGTGTTATACCACTTACACTTAAACAACGTAACTGAACAAGCACTACTGAATTAAACCTCGACAAATGCTGACCAACTCACCATGAAAAGGACCTCCACCTACGAAATTACAAAATAACTAGTTTATCTACAAACACCCAACTATAAAAAAACAAAAGAAACCAACCTGTCATTGTACAAACTCTGTAATCTTGAGTAACTCTCTTTTCATCCTTTTCACGCGTTATCAATTTGACCTCGTTCACAAAGCAAGAATCATATTGATAGACGATGTTACTCGACATGTTAGACAGCGAGAGCAACTCTTCCATAGAAAATGGATTACCTTATTGTTCCATTACATACACCTGCACAGTATGCTGTAGATCTCGGTTTTACGGTTTAGGCGGTCGACCAGGGCCTAGCGCCTAGGCGAGATTACACGGGGCCTAGGCAGAACTATACGGTTTTAAAACCTGCCGTGTAATTTTGTATATTTAGTAATATATACATAGTAATTATAGTGATTTTACCTATTTAAGAAATAAAATTCATCTAACAACACTATAGTAAATATAAAAATACTAAAATTTGAGATATAACATTAATTAAAGAATTATTGAGAATAAGAAAAATAACAAGAAAGCATATTTGGGCATGTTTTTCCATTAATCGGCGCCTAGGCGGCCATTTTTTGCCATCAATCGACGCCTATTCCACGACGACTAAGGCGCTAGGAAAAATGCCTAGAATTTTAACTAGGCGTAAGCGGCTGAGGGGGAGTTGATGCCTAGGCGGCGCCTAGACGCGCATAGGCGGGGAGATGCACACGAAGTCAGTTATTAGTTGAAATAACGTCAACTTATTTTGTAGACTTGTATACCTTTTTCCTGAACCATCGATGAAAATGCTCCCGGTGTTTTGCCTCTCTATCACGGACCGGAAGTGAGGACTCGTGTTCCCTAAAAACATAGTGTTAATAATCAATAATACAGTATTTAAATAAACAGTAAATATGTAAAATACTTACATCATATAGTGTTGGATCTCTTCGCAATTATGAAGGATGTACCGATCGATGTTCCTTCTTTGTGAAAGTATATATCCAAAAAAATTCTTACCAATCGGCTTGCACTATCTCTTAAACACTGATATTTCCTTGCTTTCTGTAATCGTCTCACCATATCTGCCCGGGTCGTTGAACTTTGTACTTTCCTCTCGAAGGTATAAAGATATAAAAGTTAAAGTTTCCTCTACAGCGTATTCCTCGGCGATTGAAACCTATGGCCTGGCCGGATTCCGAATATATTCTTTTAGTTTCTTCAAGTACCTCTCAAACGGGTACATCCAACGTCTGAACCGGGCCTCTAACCGAGCTTTCTCGTACAAGTAAGCTCGAACACCTTAGACTTTCCGGGCTCCAATCCTTTTTACTCAGGTTCTTCTTACAAACATTTCTGAACACGCTGCACAACCCAATAATCAGATCGATAATGGATTTGTTGTCGATTAACCCTAGAATACTAGCCACTGATAGAAACTGCATCAGAATATGACAGTCGTGGGATTTCATACCGATAATCTTCCCCGTGTCACTCTGAATGTTGTTCCGCAAGATAGAAGCAAAACCATTTTGAAACTTTTTCACCTTCAACCACTCTAGAAACTCTCTTCACTTATCGATTGTCATCGCATACTTTGAATGTGGTAGAATGGTCTTACCAAGTGAATAGACAAATAACCACAAATTTGACCTAATGTCCATGGCCTGCAGATCTTTCCTCGACTTCACGTTATCTTTGTTAATTTTCACATCTAAACCAAAAAATGTGCCGAGAAGAGCATCACAGACATTCTTCTCACAATGCATCACATCGATGTTATGTTTCAACAAGTATTCCGACCAATATGGTAAAGGTAGAATATAATCTTTTTCTTCCAATTCGACTCATGAGGTCCGATTCTCTTTGTCACCTTGACACCGAAGTCCTTGTGTTTTTCCAAAAACACAATCAAAACCACCTAATCGTGTTTGAATATCCGCAGGACTATGTTTCCTAGGGGGGGGACTTTCATCGGCTTCAATGTACGAAGATGCGTCTTTCCGAAAACGATGGTTCAAAGGTAACCACCGTCTGTGATCAAAATAAACAACTCCTTTATTAACCCGCACGGAAGGAGTATATTCCATGCATTCTGGACAAGCTAAGTAGCCTTGACCCGACCCTCCTGAAGTGTACGATCTAGCCGGGTAATCATTCGTCGTGAACAACAAACTAGTTTTCATTACAAATTTCTCATTCATATGTGCATCACGTGTAACTATCCCCGTACCCCACAAAGTTTCCAAATCATCTATAGACAAACGAAGAAACACATCAATATCCTTTCCAGGTGAACGAGGACCCGATATCAATAGTGTAAGCATAAACGTGGATTCGTTCATTCATAACCAAGGCGATAAGGTGTAGATGGCCAGTAAAACCAACCACATGCTGTATGAGTAGTTTTGCATGGAGAAAGGACAAAATCCATCAATCCCCAAACCAACACGTACGTTACGTGGTTCACTAGCAAACTCAAGATTCCTTTCTTCAAATGTTTTCCAACTATGACCATCAACGGGATGACGCAATTCCTCTTCGTCGATAATCTTTCTGGTGTGGTGCCAAATCATATCTTTCGCGGTGTGCCTTGAAGCATACGTTCTCTATAACCTAGGCGCAATCGGAAAAATAACACAACTTCTTATGCGACACGTTCTTCCCCTTCTTTGGGTCCCACCTTGATTCTCCACAAACTGGACATTTCTCAAAATTCTCATTCTCTTTATAATACAATACACAATCATTCAAAACACGTCGATCGTGGTGTATCCCATGCCTAAACTTTTCAACTTTATATAGCAATCCGCATAAGAATCTGGTAAGTTATTAGGTTCAGGCAAAACTCGACCCAATAACTGAAGAAGTTCGACAAATGAGGTGTTCGTCCACTTGTTCTTCACTTTCACATGCATTAGCTTTGCTATGAAATCAAAAGCACTCATCTTAGTACAACCGAGGTACAAATCTGTCTCTATTTCCTTAAACAACGCGTCGAAAGACCCACGACCACTTCCATAAACATTCTCGCCACGCATCTCGGTGTCACCGGAGTTCTCGCCAGTTTAAAACATGGGTCCCAAATCATGAATTACATTACCCATTACATTATATTCGTTTGGTTCATCCACGGGAATTATTACTTCTTCCTCATGTTTCGCCCAAACCTCATACGATGGCCAAATACCCCACTGAAATAGATGCGCTTGAACAACGCCAAGTGTAAACTTTCAGTTATTATAACAATGATTACACAGACAAAATATTTTACCGACGTGATCCAATTTTTTGCTCGCAAACTCAAGAAACAGTAATATACCCTTGATATATTCCCTCGTAACTTTATTCTTTGATTTAACCTAACTCTTATCCATTCTCTAAAGTAAATTAAAACACTAATTATTATTTTAAATTGTTTAACTTAAATACTACTTAGATCATACGATTATAAAAAATTACTTCAATCCCCCTATGTTATGAAAAAGTCGTTGAGGCCCCTAAAGTTTATTAAAATGTCACTTTTATCCCAAAAGTTTAGTAAATGTCAATAAGGCGCCTAAAGTTTATTGAAATTTCACTTTTACCCCTATATTTTATGAAAAGACTCTAAGGCACCTAAAGTTTAATAACATTTTACTTTTACCCCTACACTTTATAAAAATGCCTCCAAGGCCTCTAAATTTTCTAAAAATTCATTCTAAGGCAACTAAAGTTTATTAAAATGTCACGTATACCCCTAAAGTTTATTCAATGTCACTAAGGCACCTAAAGTTTATTAAAATTCTACTTTTACCCCTACTTTTTATGAAAAAGTCAATAAGGCACCTAAAGTTTAATAAAATTTCACTTTTACCCCTACACTATATAAAATCCCTCTAAGGCCTCTAATGTTTTTAAAATTTATACTAAGGCAACTAGAACTTATAAAAATGTCACTTTTACCCCTAAAGTTTAAATAATACAATTAGGCAGCTAGAGTTTATTAAAATTTCACTTTAACCCCTAAATTTGAAGGAAAATTTCACTAAAGCACCTAAAGTTTAATAAAATTTAACTTTTGCCCCTAAAGTTTTTAAAAATTATAAAAAGGCCACTAAAGTTTATTAAATTGTCATTATAATTCCTACAATCATAATCAATTATAAAGACCCCGCTCGAAACATCTAAATTGTTCACAAAGATCCATACATTAATTTTCCATCAATAAAACATCACTTAAAATTATTATAACTCAATAAACAAATTAAAATTATAACACAAAATTATAAAATAATTATTATATAACAAAAACTGAACAATATATCACACATAAAACACTAAACACTACTACTTTCACTTATATAGTACAGTATATAACAACAGTTATACAATTTAAACAAATAAAAGAAAAAAAAAATAGAAAATACCTTTTTGTGGACAAAGTGATGAAAAACATTTGCTTGAAAATGGGACCAAAAAGAGCTAGATGAATCAGAGAAGTTTCGTTATTGATTGATCCGGAATTTTTTTGTGGATTAAGAATTAAATTGGGAGAATTTTTGTTTTTTTTGAGTTTTTTGAGGTTTTTACTCGTATTAATGGCCAACTGCCGAGTGAATGTATTTAATACGACAAAGTCTTTAGTGAGGACATCAATTCTTCGCAAAAGACACACAAAGTCGTCGCAAAGGAGTATCTCTAGCAAGGACTTACATGTCGTCGCTAGAGATAGAACCCTTTAGCGAGGACACGCAACGACACTTACTTTCTTTATTATTTTCGCTCGCGTAAATTAGCCACAACTTATAGGCGACGACTTAGTCCTCACAAAAAGTTATCCTCGCAAGATAGGGTCTTTAGCGAGGACCCGCAAGTCCTTGCTAAAGACTTCGTCGCTAATAAAGCGCCGTGTAGTAATGACTCCTATTTCAGTTGATATTAATTTGACTTTTGCCATATATTGAGAATCCAAGTTTTAAATAATATAAAATATTAATAATTTCATAATTCTTGTCTAGATTTTAAAACATTAAAGAATTTTTCAATTTTTTTTTGTTTTTTTTTTCTTGATGATTTTTACTAAAAAGTTAAGGATATATTTGTTTCAATTTACATTATAAGAAAATTTGCACAAATCATATTTTATTTTTCTTTGCTTGGTAAATATAATTTATGTTATGTTATTTTTCTTTTACTGTAGTTATTGCATTTACTTTTTAATCAAGAAATTTCTTTATGGGCATGAAAAAATGACAGAAAAAGAAATTATTACAATGTATCTAAATGTCAGTTAAATAAGTATTTTCACTATTTTTATAAAACGATGATCATATAAAATTGTTTACAATGTTATAATATTATTCCTTTTTATTTATCGATTATCATTATTCTTTTTATATAAGGGCCTGATATAAGATTTCGTTAAACGCCTCAAAATTGTTCGGACAGGCCCTGGATCACTTTATTGTCATAGGTTTACTTTTTTTTTGGACGCGTAAGAAGTTTCCACCGTACACTGTAATTAACCAATCCCTAATCGAGAGAATAGCCTAATTAGCGTTGTAGTTGTCTCCTATTCCTTCAGCACCCTGTTTCTGGCTTGTTTTGCTAAGTTATCTGCTCGACCGTTGAATTGGCGTGGGATATGCTTGAAGTAGACCGGACTAACTTCCGTTGCCAGCCTGTTTATATGCCTAACCCATGGTCGAAGCCTGCAACCTGCAGCCGAAACCGGCTGAGTAACCTGAACTAGCTCATGGTTATCCGAGAAGATAGTCATCCCCTCGTCCGTGTCTTGAATTGCCTGTTGTAACGCAAAGATCACCGCGTGAGTTTCCCCTTCCGCACTTGTGTTACACATGGTAACCGAAGAGTGATCCGTGTCTTTATTGGATGACTTTTTGCCCATTCTTTACCGAACCGCTCTTCCATATTTTTGTTCGTAGACCTGATGACGTCGTCAGTATCTATCGCATAATTGCCGTGTCGACTTTTCATTTTTGCCTTCCACAGGTTCCAAATGGTTAGTAGCACATAAGATATTACCACTTCCCTCTGCCATCCTCCCAAAACAAATGTCCCAATGATTGTCAATAACCAATCTCCCAAGTCCTCAACCCCTTGTCCAATATTGATTTGAAGTGTCGATCCAGCCCATACCAACCTTGCTACTCCACATGTTAGTAGCAAGTGTTCCATTGTTTCTGGATCGGTCTTGCACCATTGACAGTCAATGTCCACCTCGCAATGTCGAGCTACCAAATTTTGTCCTGTTGGTATAGCATTATTACACGCTTTCCAGTTGAATATTCTGACTTTGGTAGGTAGGTTAGAATGACAAATAGTTCTTCAGAGCTTGCTTTCTAGTGGAGTATTGCTAGATTGTCCTCGCACTTCCACGA
The DNA here is from genome assembly GCA_029959085.1 of Nemophila menziesii. Taxonomy (NCBI): domain Eukaryota; kingdom Viridiplantae; phylum Streptophyta; class Magnoliopsida; order Boraginales; family Hydrophyllaceae; genus Nemophila; species Nemophila menziesii. The sequence continues at coordinate 41,733,857 of JARWIR010000004.1, read as the reverse complement.
TCTCTGTTTCCGTTATGATTTTATATCCTGTTTTAGTAGTGTATTCTCTGTTGATTGTATACGGACATATAAAATTGTCTGGTGAGTCTTTTGTGAATACTTTCTCTCTTAGAATAACGGGAATAACGGGAGCCAAAAACAGTTCATCAAGTATCCCCGTGTCCCAGTCTGTTGAAACGCCCTTCCATAGGTCTTTGATTTTATAAATCTCGCAGTGACTCGGCTTTTCTAATTTCCATGTCGTGTCTAACCATTTATCTGTCCAGATATTAATAGTTTCTCGATATTAAATTAAAGCAATCTCGAACATGGTCATGGGCTAGTTTATTAGAAGGGCGGGATATGTTAAAAAGATATGGCAAGTATCAAATAGGAAATTCGTCATGCTTGAGCTTCTAGCAAAGCCGTGTTCATTCTCTTAAAATATTTGAATCCCATGCCTCCTATCAGCTTGCTCACAACCAATTTCTCCCATGCTAACCAATATATTCGAGATTTTTCTCCAGAATTCCACAAAAAATTCAAGATCGCTGATATTAGTTTATTACAAAAAGTGACAGGAAAGAAAAGATTGACATTGCATATATCGGTATAGCTTGTAAGATAGCTTTGATGAGCACTTCCTTTCCCCCCATCTGATAAAAGTTGTGCTTTCCATCCTTCCGTGTTTTTGAACAACTTTTCTTCAATCCATTGTAACGACTGTATCTTTGACCGTTTATGACAGATTAGGATCCCTAAATTTTTTCCAAAGTCGTCTTTCTTCTTTATTCCTATCTCCATGGCTACTTGGGATTCGCAATCTTCCGGTGTATCCTTGCTAAAACAAATAGATGATTTTGTAAAATTAATCTGTTGCCCTGATCCTGCACAATATTTAGAAATACACTCTCGGAATTGATCAATTTTGAGATCATTAATTGTCAAAAATAAAAGAGAATCATCAGCAAATAATAAACATGTTATAGCCGGACAATTTCTAGTAATTTGAATACCTTTCATCTTACCTTTCTCTACTTTCTTGTCAATTAAACTAATCAAAGATTCCGTCATAAGTGAAAAAAGAAAGGGGGATAAAGGGTCCCATTGTCTAAGGTCTCTTTCTGATTTAAATATACGTAATCGTTCACCATTAACATTAAGTTGAAACGTGACTGAGGACACACAATTCAAGATCCAAGATATCCATTTATCACAGAAACTTAACTTACTCACTACTAATACTAAGAATTCCCATCGTACCTAGTCATATGCTTTGGTCATGTCTAATTTTACTGCCGCCATGGGTTTAGGATTCTTGCGTAAAAGGAAATTTCCTGGGCTATAAGGATATTATCCTATATTGCCCTATTTTTAATAAATGTTGTCTGTGTCGGAGATACTATGATATTCATAAGATCTTGGAGCCTATTAGCCAGTATCTTTGCTATTATTTTGTATCCAAAGTTAGCACATGATATTGGGCGATAGTCCCCAATACCTTCATGTGTCTCCCCTTTCGGTATAAGAGTGACCAAAGTTTCATTTAGCTTATCGAGCGAAATATTTTTCAAAATGAAATCTTGAACCATTAAATAGACATCATCCTGTATTATATGCCAATATTCCTGATAAAACTTACCATTCAGCCCATCCGGTCCCGGTGATTTTGTTGGTGACATGTCAAACACCGCTTTCTTGACCTCCTCCAATGTGGGCAACTGAGTCAGTTTCTCATTCATTTCTTCTGTTACCTTCTTTTGAATTGTTGCGGTGGCGTCCTCCATTTCATCATTATTCTTTTCCTTGAATAACTCCTGATAATAAGCTTGAAAACTATCTCTCACCTCTGACACCTCCTCTTGCCAAATTCCTTCACTATTTTTAATACGTTGTATTCTATTTATGCGACGTCGCGTAATCGTTGGCTAAATAAAAGAATTTCGTATTCTTATCCCCATATTTTATCCAATTTTGTCTTGCTCGATCATACCAATACTTTTCGTCGGCAATGTATGTTAGCTTTAATTCCTATTTTATCTTAGCTTGTTCCTCTATTGTGTCCGCCATAGCTTCTCGTTGTTCTAGATCCATTAACATCCTTGTCAGCTCCTTTATCTTACTTGCATTGTTGCGGAAAGTTATTTTACTCCAACCTTTCAGTTTTGTGATAGTATTATCTCTTTTTTCTATAAACATTGGTAAAGATTGCTCGACACCTGCTTCTCCCCAAGCCGTTTTGATCACTCTTTCGCATTCCGGATGTTCTGTCCATAATGTTTCAAATTTAAACCATTTCAAACCTATATTATGTGTTCTATCATGTTGCAACATCAACGGGCAATAGTCGGAACCGATAGCTGGTGGTATATATATCTATGCATTAACAAACCTGTGCAACCAATCACAAGATGCCAATGCCCGATCAACTTTAACCTTGACTGGCTTATCAATACGACGGTTAGACAAAGTAAAGTAAAATCCATGAGATTGAATTTCTCCTAGATTATTAGTAGAGATAAAAGAATTAAATTCCTGTATTCGTATATTATCGGGAGGGGTGTTACTCAGTTTCTCACAACTTTTAAAAATGTCATTAAAATCTCCTATGAATACCCACTGTTTATTATTAGGGTTAATGCCCAATAGGCACCTGCCACTTTACACCCTTACCCATAAAAGACACCGTCTTTTTTAAAGAACGGCGAGTAATGGGAAACTTCCCATTACTCAAAGTTTGAGTAATGGTAATCTTCCCATTACTCAAAGTTTGAGTTTGGGAAGCTTCCCATAACTCAAATGACTCTTTTTATGGGAAAAAAGGAAAAAACAAAATATATATGACCTTTTATGGGCAAAAAAATGATGGTTGAAGTGAGAGGGAATTAATTCTAACTTGAGGTGTTTCTTGGGCAATAATTTTTTTTATAATTATTATAATCCCTTAGCGTGATTTTATCCCAGAGTTTTAATCTATGTTGTAATTTAGTAGAAACATGAACACACACTATATAATAGGAAAAATACGTTATAGAAATGTTGTTCTATACAGGAGCGGAGCCAAGGGGGGTGGAGGGGGGGGTCCATGGCCCCCCTGGATTTTCTAAAAAAAAAAAATATAACTAAACATTAAAAAAAATTATAAGTAAATAATCCCCAAATATTTGTAAAATTTTCATTTGGTCACCCCTAATTTTTAAAATTTATTTTATTAAGTAATAAATTACTTTACTTATATGATTTTTAATTTTTTTACATATAATATATGTTATTTTTTATAAAAAATAAAGAATTTTAGAGTAATTAATTAAAATAATAATAATAATGAAACTTATATTTCAATATTACAAAAATATATGTACATACAGTGCAATTTTGCAATTTTACATAATACATCGACTTATAAAGAAATTTAAGGCAATTTTTTTTTCCGGGGGCGTTGCCCCCGAACCCCCTTGGCCCCCCTAACAAAAATTCCTGGCTCCGCCCCAGGTTCTATATATTGAAAAAAAAATCTCAATCATTATCGTGTATTTGAATTCATTTTTGCTTTTACGGTATCTCGATGTTAACGATTTGGTTTTTTTTCTTCTTCTTTTTTTTTGTTCAAAGCATTAATATATAGATAGATAGAATAAAATGGTTACAAACTACCCTACCCCTATCGGGTCAATGTTCGAACTAAAGATAGATGCTAACTGGGGAGGGGGGGATACAGACATCCCAGTTGCCAAACAAATTGCTTAAAAGCTGTTGTTTGGCAACCCAATCAGCTGCAAGATTCTTACTCCTAGAAATAAGAGTAAAAGATGGACTCGAAAGTTCCGCCAAAAAATAAATATTACAAACGATGTTTTTAATAGAATGATTAGAAACATGTAATCCTGAAGAAAGGGGCTTCATGATTTGCTCCGCATCATTCTCTATAATTACGCTTCCAAAAGGGTAATCTAATGCCATCTCAGTTGCTTTAAGGATCCCCGTGGCTTCTGCTTCTAACACTGAATCTGTCTCTATATTCCAACTTTTACCTGTAACAAATTCACCATTAAAGTTTCTTACTAAACATGCGATAGCAGAACCTTTATTCGAGAAATCCGCATCGCAGTTTATTTTGAATTTATTAGGGGGTGGTCTTTTCCATTTTTCTTTAAATTTTTCATTTTTGTTAGGGTTGTTGTTAGAGGTATGATTTAAGGGTTGAGTAGTAATAACCTCTTCATTCATTTTTTCCATGAAGTTATGGTCATTTGGGTTAGAGATTTTAAAATATTCTTTCCAAGTTTCAATGGAACTATTAATAGTTCTTATGGGGTCGCATTTTTTTCCATTATAAATAAAATTGTTTCTACTTTTCCAAATTTGCCAAAGAATGGTACAAATGAGTTCAAGTATTCTATCATTTTTATCAAATTTAGAGGTAATTTGTTGAACATAGTTCAAAATCCATTTGATCTAGTCTATTAGTGCTATCATTATCAGACTTTATATTAAGGGGGCTAGAGAACCATACACATTTGGCCCAAGGGCATCTAAAGAGCATGTGTTCAACAGTTTCAATATAATTGTTACAAATTTTGCAAAGATTTGTGTCACTACATTTCCTATTAAATAGATTTTCTTCCGTGGGAAGTAGGTTTCTAATAGTTCTCCATATAAAATTTCTAATTTTGGTTAGGGTTTCCAAATGCCAAATAAGATTCCAGAGGTCTTTACCCCTAGTGATAGATATAGTTGGTTTATTTTGATTCTTTGCTATATCTTTGAGATTTTCTTCATTTTTTAGTTTATGGTAAGTTTCTTTAACTGTATAGATATCATTTTTGCAGAAATTAATACAAAATAGATCTTCACACTCTATTTTAGGGATAATCATATTTTCAATCTTATCACTAATATCTTTGTGGTAGAGATTTCTAACAAGATTAGTAGTCCAAGTTCTAACAAGTTATTTTTCTTCTAATTTGGATGTAATTCGTGTCTTCACCATCAATTATAGGGAAATACTTGGGTAATGAATCACCATACATAGTTGCATGGTTTATTACTGTAAAAAAAAAAAGTTGCATGGTTTATTTATATAATAATGGTAGTTAGTAATGAAGAGAGAAAAGACCTATAGCATTTTTGTTTTTGACGAAAGATCTATAGCATTTGCTTTTCGTTTTTTTAAATCTATTATATGGAGGATATAAAAAATTACGTATAAAGTTTTATTTTTTCTTAATAAATTGTTTTGTTAAAAAATAATAATAATTGGGAGATAGATATTTTTGATTCATAAATACTGTTCGAATATTATTTTGTAGATTTTTTTCCTTTTTAATTTCATATATTTTTTATAACTTTTTCTTTGTATTAAAATCTATAGTGTAATTAAAATCAATAGTTGCGGTAATGGTTAGACTACTCTACAGTGACTAAAAAATCATGTGATCGAAATTTACTAGAGTCAAACAAATTTGATCCCAAAGTAGTTTTCAGTTGTATGAAAAAAAATCTATGATGTGATCTTTCTTTTTACACAATGTCTTTTACTAATACTCTCCCTTTTTACACAAATATCATTTTCCTATTTAATTAGGGGACGACCTGATAATCAGACTGGTCCATACCTGTTTCCAGACCGAACCGGGTTACCGATTCCTAGACCAAAACCGGAGAAACAGTAAAAACACGAACTGGACCGGACCAATTTAGTGCTTATCGGTTCGGTTTACAAAAAATATATATTGCTTATGGACCGCTCCGGACCAGTAAACCTAGTATATAATATTTTTAAAATTTCCACTAACATTATGTCTTTTATAAGTATTAAAAAAGTGAGAACCGGATTGGAACTGGTTCAAAACGTTATATTTGGTCTCCCATAACGGTCCGAATATTTTCAAGTTAGATTTAAAATACTTTTAAGGGTTATATTTATTTAATTTTAAGATTCTAGTATTTGTGAAAATTGTTAATTTTTTTAATAAGATGTCTTTAGTTTTATTTATCATTAAACTTACAAAATAATATTTAAATAATAATAAAGTGGTTATCTCTTTAAAAAAAGGAAAGAAAAAAATAAAATGAAGAAGGTTTCTTATGAAGTAGTACAAACACGAAAAAAAAAAAGATATATTTATTTTCTTAAAATTTCCTTCCATCGTAAGGATATCATTTAATTATAAAACCATGCATTAAATGGTGGTCTAGGACCACCTAAGAATTCCTCTCAATTATGTGACAGTGTATAGTTAAAGTACGTTAAATATAAGAATTTGGAAAACGGTTGTAAATTAAGGTATTACCTTAGCTCTGAAATATCATCATTGTAAAGATTTTTGTCTTTTATAATATTGATTTAAAAATCCCTAATATGAGTGTTACATTTAAATTTAGCCTTCTTATAAATTTATATATTCTTTTAGTTATATTATTATTGATTATATTACTATCAAATAACCCATATGAAACAACCTCATTAAATAATACTAATATATAACATTTTTAAAACTAAATTACCCATAACCTATAAAAGTGCTAATTACAAATTACTTTTTTAATAAATTATATGGCTAAATAATTTACTAACCTAAATTCTCTTAATATATATTCAAAGATTTCAAAATCCAAAAGACTCTCATACTACCTTTATTTAGAAAAAAATATTAGTTTCAAGAATTCGTCCAAATACTCTCTGTACATGTCACACGTTTTACTATTTGATAAATATTGAAATTATACTGCTAAACAGAAGTTACTAGTATATTATAAGTAATTTTCACAATAGTTTTTCATTAAAAAAAATTGTTTATTATTAGATGAATAATTACACTATTTTTTATTTAAACTAGGTAAATAAGATATTGTCTGAAATCATTTGAATTTCTTATTTTTGAAGTAACACATGAATCAATAATGCAATTTTTTACACTTTTTTGGTTGTGGGAGTGATTTTAAAGATATTTTAATTTATAGTATTAGAGATTCTGAAATTAAAATGATGTTAAATGAGTAGATGAACTATTGTACTAATAAATTGCAAACCTTTTTGTATTATATAAAAATCAAGGGACCAATTGTGCAATACTTTTTATTTATTTTTGCTGTGGAACGAATTGTTACTTGAAAAAAACCGTATTAAGTACTAAACACACTTGATTTTGCAATGACATAAGTCGTTGCTAATCTTACACGAAGTCGTCGCCTATATTTCGTCGCTAGTTATCCGTTGTTAGAAATATTTCTAGCGACAAAATCATTGCTGTTGCCGCCATTAACCACGTTTAACTTGCGTCGACTAATGTCGTCGTTAGAGAATTATTAATTACGACAAAAAAAAAATCGTCGTTAACCGACTTAAATAGTGACGAAAATCTGGCGACAACAAACTTGTCGTCGTTAGTATTGTTCATTACTAGCCACGACACTATGGCCACTCTAACAAATCTGTCGTCGCTAATATTGATAAAAAAATACTTTAGGTCATTTTTCATGTATATGCCTATAGTCTAACTCATGAGCGTTATGCTAGGGAATCATGGGACAACATTCTGAATCCTCAGCTGAAGTTCTCGAACTAACCCAACAAAACCAGACATGTGATATTTGCATAGAACCAATAATATCACCAAACAAGCCATTCAAAAACAGAGACTTGTGTTCCCACCCGTACTGCGAACAATGTATCATTAAATACATTGAAGCGAAAATAGAAGACAACGTGGATAGAATCCCTTGTCCAGCGTTGCAGTGCACGCACTCTCTCGACAGTGTCTCGTGTAGTGAAATTCTTCCTCCACCACTATTCGTTAAATGGTGTGATGCTTTATGCAACACATTCATTTTGGGGGCAGATGGTTGTTACTGCCCCAACAGAGACTGCTCGGTTATAATAATAAACGAGTGTGGAGGAGATGGGAATTTGAAGAGGGAGGTGTGTCCAAAATGCAAGAAAGCATTTTGCTTCAAGTGCAAGATACCATGGCACGCTGGGTTCAGATGTGAAGATAGCAGCGAGCTAATGGAGCCAGAAGATGTTGCCTTAGGGGAACTAGCGGAGATGAATGATTGGAAGAGGTGTCCTAACTGCCGCCATTTTGTTCAGAGGAATGAGGGATGCAGGATGATCACTTGCAGGTATTTCTCTAATTCTCTATTTTTTGCAGATCTAATCATCTTTTTTATATCTATATTTGATGATGCAGATGTCAAGCGAGATTTTGCTATAAGTGTGGCAAAATTTGTAATGAACGATGGTGCTCTTGCGACGTACCTACCTCCGGCTCCATCCTTGGAATATGTTGCATACTTGCTATTATTATATTTATTGTCTTTGTTATTATATCCGAACTATTTCCTTATAAAAACAACTGATAGTATGCAAGTTGTAATAATTAATACTTTTTCATGTAATATCTTTAATTTAGTACCAATAATGTTGTAACAATCAATACTTGTGAATATAAATGAATTATAATAACAATGATGTTGCAGTGTGATTCATTTCTAGCTTAAGTAACAGATGTATAATTTGAAACAAATCAACAAAATTAAAACAAATGAAGATCTAACATAGTTAACAACTTGAATAAATGGAACCAAAACTAGTGATATAAATCCATTACCAAGCAAGCAATAGGATTTAATATATGAATCTTGAAAAAAATTAACTACATGATGTGTGATATTGCACCGCAACGCTGAAATAATAGAAAAGATGGAAAAGACGAGTTTCGAAAATGAAGGATTAGAAAATGTGTGTAACTATTGTGAAAGTAAATAAGTATTCTAAATGACCTCATAAATATCTTCATAAGACTTTACTTACAACAATAGTTTGGTTTCGATAAAGTGTATCAGATATCGACAATGTATGACACCCATACTCGGCCTAACTTAAAAGAATCTAAACGATCCACAATCGAGGATGTAGTGTTGTGATCCAGAGAAAGTATGAAGACATAAAAAAAATAGAGTAATTAGAACCCCCGTTTTGGCCAACCTCTTGAATTTTGCATTGCACGCAAATATCATGAGGTGGGCATGTCGCAGCAGTAGATTAGCTTCCCACCGGCTTATATTGTGCACATGTATTCGAGTTAAACTACGCCCAAGCAGTTTTATATGCATGTCAACATCTATAAATACCCCTTTCGGTAACAGAATCGACACTCTGGTTATTCTCTAAGAAATACTCTCTCTTATTTAAATGGTAAATGGTTATTATATAGTCTTCTTAATTATCCATAACTTTTTGGGTTAAGTAGTCCCAAATATAAATAATGCTAATGGTGAGCGTCAGATAACATCAAAAGCGTACATCCCTGTGGTCTTGACCTAGTGTCTGGTTTTAGGAAGGTTGGGAGAAACAAGCAGATTCTCGGACCTTCATCAGGACTAAGATAAAACTCCTCAATTGATATCGGGAGTAAGGTATGAAGTTATTAACTCTTCTCATTAATTAATTCTTTATCCTCAACTATTATCCTCTTCTGCCTATACATACACATCTCTGATATCGTGTTCTTGTTCCATTAGTATCCTCATGTAGAGTGTTATCTAAGTGTGATAATGGTGTGGTTTTCATGCTCTATCATCTGACACCATCTGTAAGAATCGACTCTGAATACCCTTGAGATCCCACAAAGTTCTAACGCAATCCACAAAGATTGTTTTGAGACAATTTGATACATGAATAATGCTCCAATAATGAGGAAATGATCTACTTTAGAGGTGATAACTCCTCGGATAATGGAGAGGGAGGAAATAGAAAAGTTGCATGCAAATAATCATTCAAAAGAAAGTAAAGTGTGTTTGCTAGCCATGCCAACAATTTAAGTTGTTGAACGTATAATCCAATTCCAACAGCTAGGGAAGGTGTGTAACCGTATATCTGAACAATGTCGAATATTTTCAAAGGTGTGGAGCCTTATATTCTGGCTATTGCCGACGGTTGTCGGCGTAACGATTCTTTTCAATGGTCTCACATTACTTTGACCAATTGTTACACAAACTTACTAATCAATGGAGGTTCCCACTAGAGCGACAATATAGGACGCCTATAATAGTCAAGGCTCCGAATAATAGATAAGTACCCAAGGAAAATGCGTCGATGAATGCAAAATTCTATAGGTTTTTTTGATACATGGGTTCTAGGCTAGCTTTCGCACACCTAACTAGTCCCACGGAGAATATGCCCGCCCTCCCCAAGCATACCCTTAGGCACGTCAGAACTAGGTGTTAGAGAAAATTCTATAGGTTTTGGAATGTGTTCGAGGGAAACACATATGGATTGTCGTGCATTTGTTTTAAATCAAATAAATCCCCTATCCTCGGAGATTTGAGAATTTAGATGCTCCAAGGGGAAGGAAGCTCAATCCCCCATTTATGCCAGTCTTTGACAAAACTACTGACCCTAAAGCTCATGTATATGCAGACCAAAGACATATGGAGTTTATCTCAGAAACCGACACAGACTATTGTTGAGATTTTCCTGCTACTTTTGCTTGAAATTCCAAAAAGTGGTTCCCTAGGTTAGAGCCCAAGTCAATAAACAATTTCTCACAGTTAGTAGATGGTTTGAAACTTAGATTTCCAAACATGTCCAATGGTTAGAAAAATCATCTTTATTAGACATATTCCAAAATAAAAACAAAAGACTTCATTAATACGTTGATCGGTTAATAGAAATTGCGTATAAAGTTGAGGATTTGGACCACTATATAGTATACTATGTGTTTATCTAGGGTTATTCAACCCGGACATTCAAATATGGTTGGAAGAGAGGCCTAAATCTGTATCGTGTGACATAATAGTTGAGTCAAGAAAGTATATCCAAGAAAAGAAAATGCAAAAGAATGTTATAGCACGAGTTAAAGAAAGAGATAAAATGGTGATCAATCTTCTGAGTCGGGTAAGAAATGACCGATGGCAAAAACATGTTGAAAGAACATGGTATAAAGGATTTGGAAGATTTGAACCGAGGGATGAAGAGAAAATCTTATAAACTAATAATATCAAAACATGTCATACGACTTCGTATGTGCTCCTGGTGATAATGGAAAAACATATAAGAAAGGAAGAATTACGATGTCCTCCAACCAGGATGATAAGAAAACTCCTTATTTTCCCCACACATCTTAAAAATAGTTGTAAATACTTCCATACTAATAAAAAGAGATAAGGGGACATTGGGTCCCCTTGTCTCAAACCCCTCTTTCCTTTAAAAAATCCCACCATATCACCATGACCCCAATTGAGTAACTAGGGGTAGATACGTAGATACACACACAACCACCCACTGAACAAATTTCATAGGAAAGTCAAAAGCACAAAGGGTTTTAAATAAAAAATCCCAATTTAAGCTATCATATGCTTTTTGAATGTCCACATTTATAGTACATCTATGGGTAATTCTGTTTTTCTCATACTCATGGAGTATGTCTAGAGCAATCACTATATTATCGCATATGCTAACTAATATTATGTTTGCAGATGATTTGCTTCTATTCTTGAAGGCAGATCAAATGTCAGCTAAAGTTGTGAAAGATGGAATCAATATATTTTCAAGGTTATCAGGTTTGAGGATTAACAGTGGGAAAAGCGAAATATATTTTGGTGGAGTGCCTGATGAGGAAATGGAGATAATCTCGAGGACCTTGGACATTAAACAGGGGGTATTACCTGTTAGGTACTTAGGTGTTCCTTTGAATGCTAAAAAACTGAGCATAGGAGAGGCCAATAAATTGGTTGAGAAGATTTGCGAGACTATAAATCATTGGAGTAATAAGTTGTTGACCTATGCTGGAATATTAGAGTTGATAAGAGTGGTGCTAATCAGTAAGGTTATATATTGGTGCATGGTTTTTTTACTGTCAAAAAATGTTATTTACAAGATAAATAAAAAATTATCAAGCTTTTTATGGAAAGGGAATCTGGAAGGGTCAAAAGCAGCTAAAGTAGCTTGGGACAAAATTTGTAGACCAAAATCTGAAGGAGGATTAAATATACCAAATATAGAAGTTATGAACAAGGTATGTTTGCTTAGTCTTTTCTGGAGAATTTATAAGTATAAGGATAATTTGCTTAGTAGTTGGTTTTATAGCAATATTAGTAGAGGCAATTGTATTTGGGGGTTAAATATTAAACAGGATTGGGCTTGGATTTGGAAGAAAATACTTAACCTTAGAGATGTGGCATATAAATTCATCTCCCATGAGGTTAAAAATGGTTCATACACCTTTGTATATTGGAATAGATGGGTAAAAGGAGAAAATATAAATGTAGCTTTGAATAGGGAGTTTGTGTATAACAGTGAATGGGCAAGTAAGCTAGTGAGTAGCTACTACGGTAGGGGTAGGTGGCACTTCCCTTTGGAGCTAAAAGGGTTGGCTGAGATGGTTGAAATACCTATTCAAGGTCAAGATATGATTAAGTGGTCAGCTAGTTGTAAAAATAAATTCTCCTTCAAGAAGATATGAAGGAGTTGAGGGGATCAGGTACTATGCTTGAATGGACCAGGTTAACATGGTATAAAACTAATGTATCTAAATGTAGTTTTATTACTTGGATTGCTTGCTTAGACAGGTTACCTACTAAGTATAGAATGAGTGGATGGGATGTAAATGTGGATAACACTTGTGCAGCATGTCTTAATGCTGTAGAGGGCAGGTACCATCTATTTATAAACTGTCCAATTTCAAAAAGAATATTAAGGGAATGTGATAGAAGGAGTGGTTTTGGATTAAATAATTGTAGTACTTGGGATGATATGATGGAATTATTGCTTGATAAAGCAGATAACAAATTCCTGAACTACATTATTGGAGGCGGGTTTACAGGTTTTGTCTATCAAGTTTGGATGAATAGAAATGCGACAATCCACAAGGGTAGGGTGTTGAATGAAGAGGAATTGATAAAGAACATAAACTATATGCTATATGTGAAATCTCTTGGATGCAGAAGGTATAGTAGCAGCAACAGTAATGAAGTTATAGCAAAGGAATGGAAGTTGTTAAATGTCTTTAAAAATAGTTAGAATTGCTTTGTAATTTCATTTGATTTCTAACTGTTTTTTTTTAGTTGTAGCAGCTTAAATTGTAGCTGGTGTGGCCTAAGGTGTGATAAAAAGATGATATAATTTAGATGCAAATAAACACCCTAAGCTAACACGGTACTGCAAGTATTACAGGACGTTCCTCAGAGACTGACGAAAGTTAGAGAGAACTTATGCAAATTATCAAGTGCAAATATGAAAGATAGAAAAGATAATACGCAAATAGACAGAAAAGATAGAAAAATATTTATTTGGTTTTTAAATAATAAACTAAACTAATAACCTAAAGACAGAAAATAAATAGAAGAAAAGAAGATAGTATGAAAGTTAGCTTGAGTAAATAGCATGCAATCCCCACTAGTTTTGCCGTTCTAAACATGTAAGGGTGAATTATGTAGTATTTCAGTAATCGGTTCCAATTCGCTATCGGTAGTTTTAAATAGAATTTACCTGTGTCAATAAGGCTTCCTAAGCAAACTTTTCTTGTAATTGGTAAATAGTCACAATAACTAAACCATAGTGATTATCTAGTTAGGTTGGGTTGTCAGATCAAACCTTGTACTAGACGTTATGTGCTAAACATGTAATTAAACACCGTTGTCAATGGTGACCTAATTACTAGATGGTAATTCTATATGGGTGCACTTCCACAAGAACGCGGAATATAAATCCAAACACATAAACAGAGAATAAAAACTATAATTCAATTTAAAACATTAAGTTCCTATATTAGATAGATGTCAATCAAAACTAGGGTTCATACATATATGCTAAAAACTCAAGCTAAAAAGAATTAATTCATACTAAGAAGAGAAGAGAAAAGAATTACAAAATAAGAGGTTGAAGGAAACATATGGTGTTCTGCTCCTTCCAGACTTCTTCTCTTGTGTTGCAGCTTCCTCTTGGCCTTAAGGTCTGGCCAAGGATGATTTTCAAATCTTAAGATGCTGTATTTATAGGGTATAGGAAGACCTAATTCGTTTTCTTGAAGGATAAGTAAGTGGTGGACTCCAAGCCCAACTCTAATTCGTATGGAAATAAAGATAATTACTGCTGAACTGTTTTGAGCATATCTTCTTCGTTATTGGTCGGTTTTTGCTCCATAATGTACCAAAAGAATCCTCAGCGAATTATCTACGTCCATATGAAAGGATTTTACCAAAATCGGCTTCTTTCTTGGAGTTATCACCACTTCTTTAGGCGTGTGCTGCAGAAATTCAGATTTAGGCAGCTTTTTCCTAATTGAACTCTGTTTCCTTCTATCTCCAATTACCATGCATATCTCTTTCCATATCTTGTAGTTTTTGACTTGGACTCTAATTAATCTCCATAATTATCTTTAAAACTTCACACTAAATAAACAATTAAACCCAATATGCTCTAAAAATATTATGTTACTAAATCAAGACTCAAAATAGGAAAGTGCACTAAATTAAGCTGAATTCGACTTATACTCTAATAAATACACCTAAAATGATGTCTCTGAAATATATTAAATCATCACAAATGAGGATACATCAAGACCCCCAACTCAAAGTTGTATCGTCCCTATACAATAAAAGTAAAGAACAGAAGGGTAGTCAAATAAACAAGAGAAAGAAGTCGGAGGAGAATAAGAACAGAACATAATGAATGATCCTAGAGCATAGTATCTAAAAAGTCTCATGTAGTAATGCTCAAGAAATAATGCACAAGTATGCTTAATATACACACAATCAACAATCCATAATTTCAAGTCAAGATTAATTTCGCAATGCCAGAAGGAGAGGATGATAACTTAGTTCAGGTTAATGGCTATAGGTTGTTCATAGATCCTAATATAGCATTCAATGGTCCACTTAACTACTACCTAATAGCTCAATTGTTTCTCCATTTAGTAGTTAAAATCCTAAGGTCTTTGGTTATAACTTGGCTTAGGGACGGTATGATATATTTGGATAATGAAAAGTGAGCTTTTGGCTCTCTCCTCACTAGCCATCAACGAATCGCCCTAGAGCTTGAGTTTCCACTCGAAGATGTTCTCACTCAACCCAATTTTTGATGCTTTTGATGTGCATCCCCAATAACTCCAAACAAAACCTTTTATGATGATATAAAATCCACTTTGCCTGTCTGAATATATATTTTCAATTCAAATCAATTTTTTCTTTTGTATAGCTATGATTCTCTTTTTGATGTTGAGATATCATGCTATTTTTCATATATATATTCTTTCTTTTTATGCCCTTGTTGGCAAATTTAGCTCGTAGCTTCTTTTCCATTCACTATTACCCCGGCAAAGGGTTACAATAACAACAATTTTATCATCAATAAAATCACAAATACAATTCCCAAGACCCAATGTTACCTAATGATGAAACCCACCACCCCAAACTCAAGCTCTAAAAACGACTTGTTTCAGGTTTTGCGATTCGAGTGCGGGTCATATAAATAAGTCCTACAAACTAAGGGTATGGATTATAACGTGATTCAATAAAAAGGCTTTAGAAAGGCTCAGAGGGGTTAAGATGGATAAATAGTAACAAAATAAAATAAAAGGGTGAGTAGGTATAAAAAGCTTCAAGTGTTTTAATCATGAAAGAACTGCCTTATTCATTTTTCTAACTACCGGATTTTGTTACTTTTTCATTATTAGTTCATAGACAAGTGGGTTTTCCACTAATTTCAAACCTCACGTTCTACACACCAAATAACTATCCCTAAGTTTCAACGTAATTTCTTAGCATTGCTCATTAACTTTCCTATCCTTTATTTCCTGTTTTCATACATGCATCCTAAACATATTTCATACATCTTTCAAAAACATACTACTTACTATCATTGACCTAATAAAATCATGCTCAAATAGGTACATTCAAAATACTCTATGCCTAATTCAACCCAAAAAATTTTAAATTTTATGAAAAACAAAAAGGAAGATGAGGACAACGAATCCCCACCCCCAACTAAAAAATGAGCCGTGTCCCCACGACTCGAAAAAGACTCAAGAAAAATAAAATTTAAAATTAGCATACATATTGCACATAAATAAATGGTAGGGAAGAAAGAAAACATACTCTTCGAGGCTATTACCTCGCCTTAATGACATCCAAGATAGGATTTTGCTGGATTTTTCTTTGATTGCTCGAGAAGTGTTTTGATGTACTCCTTTCCTTCTTTTGAAAGTTGCGTAATTACTCTCAAAACTTTAATGATCCAAGCATTGTCAATATTGTTCATCTTAAACTCACTTGTTTCTTCTTCACCGAAATTCTTATTCAATTTCCGATCAAGACACGTGATCATTGTAGGATATTGCATTAAATAACGATATGGGAGAGATCAAAAATCGTATCACCTCCTCATATATCAATTGTGTCACATCTTCTTCCTTCTCACACACTACAATTCACAGAAAAAAAGTTTTTAGAACGTCTTACCAGTAACGTAGACCAACCCAAGCATTCCAAATCTCCACGAATCTTCATGTATTCTCCTTTAACTTCTTCTTCAAATACTTTCTCATAAGAAAAAGGTAGTTCCTTTAATTGTTTCCTTGGAGAAGCTATCAGGGCCCTTGAAGCTTTTCTCTTTTTCTTCGGGTGTAGGGTCTTCGATCTGTAGAGGTTGTGTTGTCTTCTTCACTAAAGTTGGAATCTTTTTGCTCATTGAATCAACACAGCATGCTATCCTCTCTTCTCTTGGCTAGTTTTACCCTTTGAATTGGAACTAGGACTTTTCTCACTTGATTTCTTCTCAATTAAATCCAATACCTTGATTTTTTTCATCTCCCTTACAGTAGATAATGTTCATGTTCTCTTAATCATCTCAATTGACCCCCAACTCAAAGCTTTAACCACTCTTGAAATTTAAAACTCTTGATTATTGGTTGTACAAGCTTTATTTGGGTTAGGAAAGGTGTTTTGATGATGATTCTCTATGTGGGTAAGATGGATTCTTCATGGATTGGCTTGGATTTAAGAAATTGTAGGATGAATTTTGAAAATTTAAGCTTTTGATTCTTGGATTTGTTTTGGTATGATATAGGTGGTTGAATCTTCTTTGTTATGATGTGGAGAATGATTTGGATGTGTTTTCATGGTGATTGGGTAGTGTTTTGATGATTGGTGAAGGTTTTTATGAGATTCAATGGAGTTGGGAGAGTTTTGGAGAAGACAAAGAGGCTTGAGGTTTAATAAATTCGGAACAATAGCTATTACCTCCTTTTTTTTTTTTTGTCTAAAAATAGCTATTACCTCCTTATATAAACTCGAATCCGCACTTTTTCTCTCCAGTCGACGCGCTGCGGTGCATGGGTGCGGTACATGGGTACACCGCATGGGTGCACCGCAGCTTCTGTAGCTCGAAAATTTTTTGCTTCGGCAAAATACGCGTGGTAGCACCCTGTGGCACGGGTTTTGGGTGTGCGGTATAGGGCACGGTATAGGGTTCGGTGTACCGGACCCATCAACTCCATTTTTTTCCGTCTCGGCACAAAACCCGTGGCTCCAACCCGAGGTACGGGTTTTCTTCCTCTGCGGTGCACCGCGGTTGAGGTGCGGTATACCGCACCGATGCTCCAACTTTTCCGAAAAATTTGTTTCTTCCCTAACTCGATTTTTCCAATACCTAAGCATCAAAAACACTAATACCTTTCTCAAATATGCAATATCAACTAAAATACTAAGCTAAACATAAATTAAAAACTAAAAATGTAAACACATAAAAGAAATTACGGGTTGTCTCCCGTATAGCACTTTTGTTTAACGTCTTTCAAAGTTAGACGTGTTACCTTGATTAAAGATGACGAAATTTCCACCCTTTGCCTCTGATTCCCACGAACTTTTCAGCTCGATTCATAATCATGGATGGTGCCATCCAAGATTTCGTGGGAATGGGTGTTTCTGGTGGTAACTCGATAGTATTACACTCCTTTGATGATCCACTCATGTCCTCAGTTTCGAATCTTCGTTTGTTAGAAAGAATGTCCTTCATGAATTTTATATATGTCGGCATTCTCTTGAGAGCTTCTACAAACGGTATTTTAATCTCTAACTTGCTCACCATGTCAACGAACTTCTTGAATTCCAGGTCATTATCCTTTTTTCTGACACGTGAAGGGTATGGTGGTGGAGGACATGTGTCGGTTACCACTGGGCTCTCTTTCTTTTCTGGTGTCTTCTCTGGGACACTTTTTTGTTCAACTACCTCTTCGATTGTATCTTCTGTTGTTTCTTCTCCCCCCGTTTCTGGAATAGGGACTGCTTCTGGTTCTGGTCTTGGTGGAGGTAGTTGTTTTCCACTTCTTTATTCAACTGCATGACAAACATTGTTTTCTGGAGCACTAGTATCACTTCGGAGTTGCCCTTCTGCAAAGATTTGAAGTTTATTCACCATTTGTGACACTGTATGCTCAATCTTCTTAAGCGCATTGGCTGACTTTTGGATTCTTTGCTGGCTAATCTCCATCTTTTCAATTAGGTTCATTATCTTAGCCATGCTTGAATTCGAACTCGAAGGTTGTTCTTGTACGGTTTGCTGCATTGAATAAGGAGGTGGTTCTTGATAAGCTTCATTATAAATCGGCGCTTCTTGATGGATAGGTTGTGGAGGATAATAAGATTGTGGTCCTGGTTGATAATAATAATCATAATAATGGTTATTATGATAATAAGTCTGTTGATCTCCGACCCAATTGTAATTCTGTGGAGACTGATAATCAGCGTAATTTCCTTGGGATTGATAATAACCATCATAATAATGGTTTCTTTGATAAGGTATGAAGGAAATTGAAGCTGGATTATTCATGCAATATTCCCACGAGTGATCTCTTGCTCCACAACTAGGACATGAAGGTGATGTATGTACTAGATTTCCCCGAGCAAATTGCTCATTTAATTCAGCCATTAGCTGGTTTATCTCATCCATTTTTGCAGGATCTAGTAATACGAAATCCTTCTCCTAATAAATCTGCTCTCGCCTAAAAAAATTCTGTAAAACAAAAACTAAAAAGAAAAGCATAAAATAGAACTAACTAAAATATAAGCACAAGATAATTGCACAAGGACTAACGATGTAGTCCCCGGAAGCGGCACCAAGAACTTGGTGTGGCCTAAGGTGTGATAAAAAGATGATATAATTTAGATGCATATAAACACCCTAAGCTAACACAGTACTGCAAGTATTACAGGACGTATGCAAGTTTTAATGATAAGAAGATTCGTTCCTCAGAGACTGACGAAAGTTATAGAGAACTTATGCAAATTATCAAGTGCAAATATGAAAGATAGAAAAGATAATACGCAAATAGACAGAAAAGATAGACAAATATTTATTTGGTTTTTAAATAATAAACTAAACTAATAACCTAAAGACAGAAAATAAATAGAAGAAAAGAAGATAGTATGAAAGTTAGCTTGAGTAAATAGCATGCAATCCCCACTAGTTTTGCCGTTCTAAACATGTAAGGGTGAATTATGTAGTATTTCAATAATCGGTTCCAATTCGCTATCGGTAGTTTTAAATAGGATTTACCTGTGTCAATAAGACTTCCTAAGCAAACTTTTCCTGTAATTGGTAAATAGTCACAAGAACTAAACCATAGTGATTATCTAGTTAGGTTGGGTTGTCAGATCAAACCTTGTACTAGACATTATGTGCTAAACATGTAATTAAACACCGTTGTCAATGGTGACCTAATTACTAGATGGTAATTCTATATGGGTGCACTTCCACAAGAACACAGAATATAAATCCAAACACATAAATAGAGAATAAAAACTATAATTCAATTTAAAACATTAAGTTCCAAAATTAGATAGATGTCAATCAAAACTAGGGTTCATACATATGTGCTAAAAACTCAAGCTAGAAAGAATTAATTCATACTAAGAAGAGAAGAGAAGAGAAAAGAATTACAAAATAAGAGGTTGAAGGAAATATATGGTGTTCTGCTCCTTCCAGACTTCTTCTCTTGTGTTGCAGCTTCCTCTTGGCCTTAAGGTCTGGCCAAGGATGATTTCTAATGTTAAGATGCTGTATTTATAGGGTATAGGAAGACCTAATTAGTTTTCTTGAAGGAGAAGTAAGTGGTGGACTCCAAGCCCAACTCTAATTCGTATGAAAATAAAGATAATTTTCGTTGAACTGTTTTGAGCATATCTTCTTCGTTATTGGTCGGTTTTTGCTCCATAATATACCAAAAGAATCCTCAGCGAATTATCTACGTCCTTATGAAAGGATTTTAACAAAATCGGCTTCTTTATTGGAGTTATCACCACTTCTTTAGGCGTGTGCTGCAGAAATTCAGATTTAGGCAGCTTTTCCTTTTCCTAATTGAACTCTGTTTCCTTCTATCTCCAATTACCATACATATCTCTTTCCATATCTTGTAGTTTTTGACTTGGACTCTAATTAATCTCCATAATTATCTTTAAAGCTTCACACTAAATAAACAATTAAACCCAATATGCTCTAAAAATATTATGTTACTAAATCAAGACTCAAAATAGGAAAGTGCACTAAATTAAGCTAAATTCGACTTATACTCTAATAAATACACCTAAAATGATGTCTCTGAAATATATTACATCATCACAAATGAGGAGACATCAGTAGCAGGTAGTGAAAGTTTTGCAATGACACTTTAATGAGTTCAATAAAATTGTTTGCTTAGCGGAAATAAAACGATGTCCTCCAAAAATGTTCGATGATGCAAGAATAATAAATAACACAAAGTATTGTCATTTTTGTAAGTACCACTAACACGAAACCAACCGTTGCAAACAACTAAAATATGAAATTGAGTAATTTGGGAAACTTTCCTTATCTTTTAGAGGATAATATGAGAAATAAGGAATCTAAGGAAAGAGTAAGAGCCAATAATTGGGCAAGAACACTAGAAAATGGATTGCAATTTGCAGAGATAACGAGCCTAGAAGCCATTTTGCAAATACATTACCAATCAAGGAGAATAAGTGTAGAAATTTTAGGTAAATACTATCTCAGGAAGATATGAGGGTAGCCAATGGTTTAGTTATGAAGTGATCGTAACTGGGTTGCCTAAGAGTAGCAGAGGTTACAGCTTCGAAATAAATACAATAGTTAGGAGCCCTGAGAGTGGGTGATCTAGGAACACATGGTGATGCCATACAATTCACTGATAAGGATGCCAACATGTTAATTCTTCCCTATGACGATCCTTTATTAATACCTATAGTCATCAAGAAAAGACTCACGAGTTGGGTGTTGGTTCATACGAGAAGTTAAGTAGATCTATATTATGAGGGGGAATTTAAGCAACTAAATATAGACCGGAAGGCTATAAAAGCGTACAAAAATATTATCAAGGGATTTACGGGGTACATTTTCCACCAGACGGGTTATATCAAGATGCCAACGAGTATTAGTCAGGAAAACCTTCCAAAAAATGTGTTAGCACGCTTCATGGTGGCCGACTGTGATTTAAAATACCATGCTATTATCGGAAGAACCACCTTATACAGATCTGAGCTATAGTCTTGACATACCATCTAACACTGAAATTCACAACACCATGCGGTGTATCAGTTATCCGAGGTGATCAGCAACGTGCACGGAGGTGCTACTTCAGTTCCCTTGGGGACCAGCCTTGACCAAGGAAGAGGCCAAAGGTAAACATCAGTAAGAATATGTCAGCTACTTTAAATGTTTTTCCTTCAAAGTTTTGAATTAAACCATGTGCAAGTTGACCCATTTCAGTCTTCGACACAATCTCATTTTCCCTTTTGAGGTATTTTTGTAATAAAAAAAGGGAACAATACAGATAGATTGAAAGTTTCAAATATTACTATAAAGACCACCAACCTAAAAATTTTGATATAATGCAAAAAAAAAATCTTGACTCCCTAAGATAATTGACTAGGGGGTCGGCCAATGGATTCCCAATCTAAAAAAGTCGATCGAATGTAAAAAACTTTTCTCGTCTCCCTGAGATCATCAACTAGGAGGTCGGGCAATGGATTCCTCCCATCTCCCAAGTGTACAAATTGTTACAAGTAATAAGCGAGTAAAATAATTTTGTTCCTAAGGGATTTAAGTAGTTAGCTTTAAAATCGTGTCTACTATTAGTGTAGTTGGTTTTAGAAGTTTAGATTAAAAGACATAAATTAAAGATGATATTTATTTGGTTTTAAAATAATAACTTAGAATGATGTTGTCCCTAAGGTGTGATAATAAATAAACACTAAAGGAGGTGACTACCCGCAAGTGTACGTGTCGTTGACAAGTAATAAATTGATAAGTATGAAGGGTTATCGTCTCCACATTGACGATGAAGTTTACTATTGATGTGTTATGAGGATAATTGCAAAAGTTAGAAGAAAATGACAATGAAAGTAAATAAATGTTAGTTTGGGTTGTAATTAAAAGACTAAAATGATTAATGGTAATAAGAATTAAAATGGAAATGCAAATTAAACTAATAAGAGAGTGAAAATGTATGAGAAGGATGTTTGATTCTTGCTAGTAATCCTCAATGTAGTCAATTTAATGTTTCTAGGAATAAGGGTGAAGTGGTGTTTTCACATTAGTCGGGATTCAAAAGTCCTCCAAATCCCTCCTAGGTAGATAGAAAGCTATTTTA
The DNA here is from genome assembly GCA_029959085.1 of Nemophila menziesii. NCBI lineage: Eukaryota > Viridiplantae > Streptophyta > Magnoliopsida > Boraginales > Hydrophyllaceae > Nemophila > Nemophila menziesii. The sequence goes on along the minus strand of JARWIR010000004.1, from coordinate 41,711,235 downwards.
CGACACTAGAATCATCTCTCAAGTGACCCTACAAATATTTTAAATTCTAGGGGATTAAACCCTAATGACTGTTTGGTTAGTCAAGACCTCAGAGTTCACTAACGCACATCAAGTGTCTATATGCTGTATTCGTAATTTGACCTCCCCCCTCCCGATAACCTAATAACTAACACTACCCAATATTTTGCATGAATATGAAACAATCAAAATCTTATAGTCAATGGAAATAAACACCCACTTCAATTAAATATAATCCCAAATTCAATTACTCATCTATTAACTAACAAAGGTTCATGCAAACACGATCCTCAAGCAATGAGGGTTTAGGTCATAATGTAAAAATAAAAACAATAGTCAGTAAGGTAATAATCATGTTTAGAATACAAAATAGAATAAGTTTACTCTAATGAGCGAAGGCAAACGGAGCTCGGATAATGAAGAATGATGGATTTTTGTGGAAACACCCTTCTTCCCTTCTGCTCTCTCCAGACGTGTAATGTGATATATGATATGAAGTGTATCATGTATAATGAATTAGGAAATGCTAAAATGAATATATACTAGGCTAAAAACATGACGAAGCTTAATGAACTCACTTAGTTAGGTATAAGACAACCCAACCCGTTTTAGTTAGTGTTGGACAAGTTCGAGTCACAGTGGAAGAAAATGACATATCTTCTTCACTGCAACTCCAAATTGCATTCTGTCACTTCTCACGCGTCACAGAATTCAAGATCTATCCAAATAAGAAGGAAATTTTCCCAAATATCAGACCAATTACTCGTGGTGACTGAATCATATGTCATCAAGAAATAATTGGCAAATGCTCTAACTTCTCCAAAGTGAATATTTGATCGTTCTATGCCTTGGCTAGGCTTTGTACTTGACTTATTGACTTATCCTCCTAATCTTGGTGTCTCATGTCCAACATGTACCTAAAATATACACTTAACACATGATTAATGCACAAAAATCTTTAAGTAGGATAAAAAAGATAGGTCGGATGTGTAGGGTATGATAAATGTGGCATGAAAATAGAGGTTGGATAATGAAGATGGTTGGTGATGGTGAATTCATGAAGTAGAGCGACGATTGCAAGAAGTTCTCCAGCGAGATGGCGATGGTTGGATGCGTGTAGTACCATAGAGTTTTTTTGGTCGAATGGTACGACAAAAAATCGTGGATGGGTAAGTGTGTATGTGTGAGAAGAAGAGGGGTAGGTGAAAGGTGATCTCAATGAAATTTATCCATCAAATTATTTTGTTTTAGTAAAGATATTTTTTCATCCAATAGAATTAACTGCAAGGGATTGAATAAAGGGGATTTAGACGATCTTGTCATATTTTATCTAGCAAATCGGATCCGTTTAAAAATATTTTCTTTTATAATTTAGATATATTCTTGTATGGTACATATATATTAGGTATTAAGCTTAGATAGTGGGATGTGAAAACGGGAAGGGAAGAGGAGTTGTAAGTACAAACGGGACGGGAAGAATGAGATTTGGATTTTGTGGTTTGTTGTGCTTTTTTTAAATGTCAATTCAATACATGTTTTTGGAGGTTTATTGGACCTAAGTGAGAGTTTATTCCCTAATATTCGACATATCTTTCTTTTCTATCTTAATTTGGACATATTTCTATTTATAGAGCTTTTATGCATTAATATTGTGTTAAGTGTGTAAATTTTAGGTACATTTTTTACATGAGAGACCAAGATGATGAGGGGAAGTCAAGAAGTCAAGTCCAAACCCAAGCCAAGTCGTGTAAAGAGTAAAAAGTCAATTTGGAGCCCTTAGAGCATTTAATTGAAAAGTATTGACTAAGCCTGAGCAAAATTAACTTAACCCGAATTTCAATCCTAACCCGGTTGAAAACCAACCCGAAAAATTGTTATTTTCAATTAAACCAAATTAATGGACCATACCAAGTTAAAAAAATCCCAAACCGTTCAAACACAGCCCGGGTTGATAACTTGGACCAAGATATTTGTTTTAACCCGACCAACCTGGTCCTAACATTTATAGCTAGGGATGGCAACGGATCGGATTATTGCAAAAAAAATCAAAACCATGTCCATATCCATTTAATTTATCAAAAACCAAACCCTAACAGATTTAACCATCAGACTTACTTTTCAAAACCATATCCGAATAATTCGGATTCGGTTTTTTAAACGGTTTTTCGGATTTTAACCATAACCCGGCTCGCGAGGCGTCCCTCTCGCAGTATGATTCCTAACCTCGCCTCGCTCTTGTGACATGCCAAACTATAACTCTCTAAATATATTGAAAATATTGAAATAAGATCACAAATACATGAAAAATATCCAATATATAAAATATTATGTTGATCTTTATTAAATAACGTTTTTGTTACTTCTTTTCTTAATTCTGATATTTAGATTTTATTTTTGAGATATGAAAATACTTTTTTATCAATAGTACTATAAATATACAAAATAGATGATAATAAACGGGTTTTTGGTTATTCGGTTTTATTTTTATCTAAAATTTTAACCTAAAGGATTTAACCATCGGTTACCTTTTTCAGAACCATAACCTAACGGTTTTATCCGTGATTGCATAATTGATTTTTAATCGGTTCAAAGTTTCATCGTTTTTTATTTTAAACCATAACCATTTCCATCCTTATCTATAGTTGGGTTGAGACTTTTGGCCTTTTGGTAATTAAAAATCAAAAAAATATAAGAAAGATGGACTTCAAAAATATAAAAATACATGGATTTTAGCCTTTAGCAGGTAAAATAAAATCATATTTATATATAAATATATAAAACGAATTTTCGGTATATATATACACACACACACACACATTAGAAATGCCCAGTATCTGAAGATACTTGGGCTATAATGAATTTAGAAAATTATAATAGATTGCGTAAAATTCATAATTGAATTATATATAAAAGAATTGAAAATCATTCTATTGTTTGTAAAATCTAGATATTATTCTAAAACAACGAACTTGTATTAGAAAAAAAAATGTTTAGAATAAAAATTTGTATTATCTCACTTATGGATATTTTATGAAATATAATTCCTCCTAGTTCTTAACGTTATATTCACATTTTTTTACGAAGCAATTGTACCTACAAATAAATGTAAAGGTGTGTTACAATTAAATTATACACCATTGCGTTTTCTAATAAAGATATATAGTGTTTTCTAATTTGGTATATTTCTTTCACAAATATATAATAAGAATTGTATATTTGTATTTTATTTTTAGGTGGAGATTGCAATTATACTCTCTAAAATGGAAAAATACATTGGCCGATCTTTTCTTACAGTTATCACATAAAGATTTATACTTGTAAATTTATACTACATAAATTTCAAGCTTTTTGATAAATTCAACCAATATCCAGAATATGAAAACCATCCCAGAAGATTCAACCTCTACTTACATTTCGTCTAGAATTGAGAACTTAAAATCTAAACTACATAAATTGAGCATATTCCCAATTTTTTTTTATAAATATATGCTTACATTCTTGATAACCCAAAATTTTGAACTTGTTATCAAATCTAAATTAATTTCCAACTTTTTTCATAAATTACTGGAGAAAAACAAAATTCTAACAATACCCAGATGACAAAATCAGAAAAGAATACCCCAGTTTTCGAACTTATCATCAATACTGCATAATTTATTTATTTTGATGGATATTTCCGGACAAAAAACTAAATTCTACCTATACCCAAATATCGAAAAAGCAAAAAGTTAATAAGTTGGGTTAGCTCAACTGGCCAAAACCTTAGTTATCCTTCTGAGTGGTATATGTTTAAAACCGTGTCAATGACACCGAGTCAAAAAGTGGCTCTCCATGTAACAAAAAAGAAAGCAAAAAGTTTGAGTCTTTTCTTGCATTGTCTTAATTATTCACTTGGTGGAGCTATGACCACCAAAAGCTTATGAAGCCCAACGATTTATATTTCTTCTATATACAAAATAATTATATTTCCTTGTTACAACTTGTTTAGCTCGCATTAGTATCATTCCGAGATGTATAAAAATAAATGAAGATTTGAGCTCCAGAAAAAGTGACTAAGCCATCCAAATATTGACAGCGGGATCTTTAACACATTCGCATGCATGAGCTTGCATTGATCACTAACCTGCTGAGTTGCTTGCAAGATATACCTTCCATTGGTCTAAAGTTACACAACTATTGAAATTGGAAGATAAAAATTATCAAATATATTCATGTTATACATTAACATTACACCAACTGAACTCATTAACGCTAATACAAAGTAATGTTATCCAATCACCGAAAATACCTAACATTTAGTAAAACATACACAAAATGAAACATACAAAATACCTGATGGTAGTCTTCGGAAGGAACAATCAAGGCATCGAGGGAAGTGAGAGGCCATCAATGACCTTACAGCTGCAAGAGTATCCTCCATTCTATCTGAGCCAAGATTAGCAGTCTATTAAATTCACACTTCCCTGAAATTGTTTCTACAAAGTGTTGTATATAAGGCGCCTTGCAAACTTCAAATAATCAAATGAGTTCACGTGCTGATGTTATGTAATATCGTTGTAACCACACAGAAAATTGAGACCATAAAAACTTTCGATCGCAGCCACAGTAGCTTTAATAATTGAAGTTTCAGAATTTCCAAATATTTCAGATCCGCCTCTAAGACTTTAGATCCAGATACAAATATCTGTCATCTTCTTTACCAAGTTTGTAGTAAGCCTTCATTTTAGGGATATATAAGTCATTTTTAGTAGCATCATCTGGTCTGCTACCAAGCTTCATCAATACCTCATATACAAACTCAGCTTTTTTGATAATTTACCTGCAGAAGCTTTTGTTACCTTATTATGTAACAATTTTCTATATAATATGTAATTTTGTGTCCATTCACTTGAAGATTGTTTGTATTAACCATTTTCAATTCTTCCTCCCGCCCTACCTTTTCAATATGTCCATTCCAACCATTACAAGGACCAAATAATCTAGATATTAGTTCTTTTGTGCTATCCAAGATATTTTCCAAACACCAATTTTTCCTTCATAGAAACACTTCATTCTTTCCTTCCACATATTCCACATTATAACGAGGATGTAAGCCGTAACAAGCTTCCTATCCCAGCCATTCTTAGAATATTCCAGAATAGTATGAATGAGCCAATCTGAAAAAATTTCCTTTATATTTTCACCACTTTTGATTTGAAGAGGTCACATGGCCCAGACCTTCATACTAAAAGTTTAGGACATTTCAGCATAAGTGATTAATATCTTCTCTCTCTCTCTCTAACTCACACCATTCGCTTGTATCATCGTTGATACATATTTTCTTCTTCGGATTATTTTTAACTGGCACGGCAAAATTTTAATCTTTTCCGGAACATTAGATTTCCAAATAATGTCCCAAAGTATACCTTTATCAACCTCACCATTGGCCGATGATTGGGGTTCAGAGGCAATTTCCTCATCAACCAGCGCATGGTAGCCTGACTCAAATTCTAGCTAAACTCTCTCAAAAATGTGTAATTTTGTATATTTAGTAATATATATGTATTAATTATATCAATTTTAATAGTTTAAGTCATAAAACTCATCTAAAAACACTATAGAAAATATAAAAATACTAAAAGTTGAGTTATAATATTAATTCAAGAATTCTCCAGAATAAGAAAAATAAAAAGAAGGCCAATGCAACCATTTTTTGTCATTAAGGCGCCTCTTTCACGGCGAATACGGCTCTAGGAAAAAACACCTAAATTTTTAATTGGCGTAAGCGGTTGAGGAGGGGGGGGGGGGGGGTGTCGACGATTTTTACAGCATAACCTAAATATAATAAGAACAAATCGAGTGTGAAGTCTAACACAACGGTAATCCAAAATAAAATTAAAAAAACAATTAACAATTCAATACTTAACAACGACGCCAAAATCTTGGTAAATACCTGGGAAATATGAAATCAACATTAGAGGAATTACGCCCTGCAAGTGTACGTGTCACCAAGTAGTTAAATTTGGTATATAAATAGTCTCAATAGGGATTATATGGTCAATTCAATAATTTTAAATAATGATGACGAGATTCGTTATGCTAAAGACAAAATAGTAAAGATTGGATTGTAAGAATTAATCTAAAACTAAATTAAGTTATAACTAAGAACAAGATGAAAACTAACTAACTAAAGGGTTTAGCTCAAGTAGAGAAGCTAGGTCGGATGGTCTATGCTTACCAAAACAACAATTATATAGATTATGTGATTATAAGGCATATTGGTAATTTCACATCAACCGGGATTCTAAATTCCACATAATTCCTGTCAGGGTAAATTAGGGGTTACCTTCTAAATATAGGAGTTCCTTCCAAATAAACCTATGCACTTTATAAAGTACTTTGTAGATCAAACCCACTTAACGGCTATATAAACTATCTAGGTATTTCAATTATTAAGATAAATTTGTACGATTACTTATTAGATCCACCTATCAATCTCCTTTTGGGTGTAATTCATAAGCTAAGGATTTCAGTTCATGTGACAACAATAAATTTTTACGTTTCAATCAAAATAGTAATCAATGGAAAATTAACACTATTTATTTCAACCTACAAGATCCCAATAATTATAAATAATCAATTATTTGTCAATAGGGTTCACAAATTAGACATCCCAAACTAATATAGAGTTTAGCTCATACTCGAAATTAAAATAAATAAATAGTATGGGGTTTAAGGGAAGAAGGATTATCATTAATATTATTGCTTTTCTCTTGCTACATAAGTTAATAATAAGTAAAGTATGTCTAAAAAGCTGAAATACACCTATTTATTCTACTAAAGTTTGGAGATTAATTCATGGGCCCAGAAATTAGGTCAAAAGTGGCGTGTGGACGTATTTTCTAAAATTGGACAACTCAAGTTATGTTACCAATACATCCATAGATTCTTTACTACAACTTGGAATTGATCTATGTTTCTTCTCACGCGAAATAGACTCAAAGGGCTAGCTTGTTCCAGAATGGCTTGCTTATAATTCTCACCAATTATTTATGTATTTTTGGAAATGATATATGTGTTATGTGTGCAGTTCATAGGAACACGGACAATACGAGAACCAAAAGTGAAGTTAAGAAGTCAAGGGGCTAAGGAAAACCGTGATTCAAGCTACACATATCCCAAGAGAAACAAAAAAGCCAAAAGTTTCACTTAAAGTTCAAGCACAAGTGTCAGCAATACGTCATCGTGATGTTAGGAAAATCACGGTAATTAACTTCACCTTTGGTTCTCGTATAATTCGTGTTCCTATGAGTTGCACACATAAGACACACATCTTTCCAAATTGCTCCAAAAATACAAAAACAAAGGTTCAATAAAAACTCAAATAAATAAAAATGAAGGTCTAAAACCTACTTTTAATCTATAAAATAAATCCTGAAATTATATCTCTCGTGTCTCAAAATGTATCACAAAAAATGATATATCGTATTATTTAGCCTCTAACATATGGAATGTTCTAAATAGATATTTAAACAATTTTTGTCGTTAATCACTATGACATATAACATCAATAAATATAATTCTAAAACATGTTGCTTTAATGATGTAATATCATGATAGAATGATATGCTTAATCTAAATGATATGTGATGTGTGTGAGGGAAGTTGTTCCTAGAAAAGACTCTATACGTGCTTGCATTTATCATCTGATCATATGCACAATGTGAGGGGGAGGCATGCCTCTAAGAATCCATATGTGTTGCATTGTATATGATTTTAGGATTGCATTAGACATTTTGTGTGTTTTTATGTGACAAATCCTTAAGTGTTCAACATGCTAATTGAAAATATATACCTTATTATTAATTATTTTGTGCAACATGTCTCTTGTCACAAGTTGACTCATCTCAAATATAAAATGAGAGAGGTTTTACGGAAGAACCTAAATCCAGGGCCGGTCCTGGGCATAGGATCAGAAGGCAACCGCCTTTGGCCCCCAAAAAATTGGTTTTTTCAAGGGCCCCTTTTCAGAAAAATTAAATATTTATATGTACATATAGTTATATATTTGAATTCAGTAAAATAGCATGAATCATAAATTAGCTTATTGGTAAAGTGATATGTTTTCTTATGAGAGATTCAAGGTTCAAGTCTCATCTCTTAATATATTTTTTATAAAAAAAGTTTTCGATTTTTTTATAATTATTTTTAATATAAATATATAGGGGCCCCTATTACAAAATTCGTCTTGGGCCCCAAATATGTTAGGACCGGCACTGCCTAAATCCATTTCAAGTTCATAAAGAATCACGCCACCCTTAGTTATTATAGAACTAATTATATCTCTTCATAAACTCTATAGTAGAGCTAACCTTTTTTTATAAGTGGATATCGGCCCAATAGTTTCTTATCATGACAAGGAGTCAAATTTCCATAAAACTTGTTAGCATATTTAATTGCTTATACTTAATATTTATTGATTTAGGCAAATGATTTAATTAGATCACATTTAAATGTCTAGCTAAGGAATTGTTCCTAACATATAAACTTCCAATAAATATACCGGAGTCATATGAGAAAAATGTAGGGTTTCCAACACAATGTTTGTGATCGCACAAGTTATGTATTTATGTTTTTATTCACTATTAGTTCATATGTAGTTGTTACAAAATTTGCCAAATATAGGTTAGTTTTTTGACTTAGTTAAAAAGTAATATGGTCTCCTTAACTGTCATAGTTGATTTTCTATTTGCTGGAATCAGTGTTCTAAAAGGTGCCAGACGCTAGGTGGGTGGTCGACCACTTTCGAGCGCCTAGGTGTTTTCTTGCTAGGCGGTTTTGATTTTTGTTTAAATATTTGTGTGGGTTTATATAATTTTTAAAATATATTTATATAATGTTTTGTATTAAAAATAGATTTTTTTAGCTTCCAGACCGCCTAGGCGCCGCTAAACCTGCCTTTTTTTTAGAACACTAACTTAAATAAGTATATGGTTTGTGCATACAATTTTTATAAAGACGCCATTTAACCTTTCATGTTGAACATGGTGGAGCCACTTAAAATATAAAGTACGAGTTTTTCTCCCCATTCGAATGCATGTGATGACCATCCTGCTCAAAGAATCTTAAATGTTATTGATATGGTATTAATTATGACTCTAAGTACACCACTAGCTAAATCTCTCTTAGAGAAAGCGTTTCTTCTTAACAGAGTTCAAAAACCTACAAGGGATGATTTTTGATGTCTCCCTAAATGTTCTAATTTTATACCCATCATTTTTGGTGTTTATTTGACTATTTAGATAGACTTTTGGTGATAATATGCAATAATCCAGAATTTCCATTTTATTTCTAGTAATTTTGATTTATTAAACTTTTGCGTGTAATCTTGTGTATTTTAGTGAAAAGTTTGTAGGTTTTAATTATTAGCTAGGAATGGAATCCGAGAAGGGAGTCAAAGATCGTGATATGGAGTCAAGACTTTAAGATGAATCCCGAAAGAATATGATTTTAGAGCTGCAAATCTGTTTTCTAGGCCAAAGATTGCTGATTTCAAGGCGCTTAAGAGATGATTTAGCCGTTGACCTTTGAAGAGAAAACATTCCTTATCGAGTTATGGAACTTTAGCAACTGGAATCAAGTCAATCGGAGTCATAACAAAGCGGGAAAAGCCGTTTTAGTGAAGGTGTATCAGCAGTTACGGGATTTTGGGCTTAGAAATTGAGCTTGGACATTTAATTATTGATTTATTCTTAAGTCCAAGCCCTAATCCGTTTTTAACATTATAAAAGGGTTTTAGACTTCTATTTTCACATATCTTTTACATCTTTTTAATAATACAACATACGCTTAAGAGTCAGACACCAGAGAAGAAGCTAGAGGCAGGAAGAGAAGAAGCAAGAGCTGGAGACTGTCTATATCTCCAACTCGCAGCCAATTCAATTCCGTAATTAGGTTCTTCTATTTTATTCTGTAAAACATGATGAACTTATTTATTTCTTTAGTTTTTATCTTTTCAATAATTATGAGCTAAACTTAATTAGTGCTTGAGAACGCATAATGGGTTAATCCCAATTTGATTTCGTTTCATATGTTTGGATTTGGGATATTTATTATTTAAATCAAATTGGGTAAATTGTATTTTTCTTTAATTTGCACTTTATTTACTATTTTTGACCTGATCAATCAATGATAGGACTTAGTATCTAAGCTATTCCAATTAGTGGCGATTGGATCACCTTGACGGGGGGTTTAGGTACCGAACTAGTTAACGAATGTAGGTTAGAAATTATTTGACTCTGACGAGCTTAATTAAACCTATGGCCTATTGGGTAATTTAAACTTAATCACTTGAGAGTGGACTATAATCACCCTGACGGGGTTTGTAGCACTTGAGAGTTGCTCCTTAGTCCACCCTAACGGGGGTAAGGAGATTTTAGAATCCCGACCAATACAAATTTACCAATTTGTCCCTTAAACAATGTCTGAAATGAATGATAGTTAGGAAAACCCTTGCGTCTCTCAAGTACTGCCGGCTCATGCTTGCGTTTTGCATCATTTTACTTGCGTCTTAGCTTTTAATTACATTTTCCATTTAGTCTTTTATTACTTAGGATTTATACAAAAACAAAACCAATCATATTACTTTTATTTGCTTTCATAAGTGCAATCAATCATTAATAGATAAGCATTGTAGTCAACCATCCCGTCCTTGGAACGAATCTGTATTATCACTATTATTACTTGGGACAACCGTACACTTGCGGTTGTGGTTCAATTACTTTTTGCATTTATTTTAGAACACACAAAGGACCACCAAGTTTTTGGCGCCGCTGCCGGGGACGGTAGCGTGTGACCACGATGTTTATCCTTTAGTGATAGTTGCATTTATTTTTATTTCAGTTTTACGCTTTTTGTTTGTTCATCTTTTTCAGGTTTTTAGGTTTGGTGTATGCGAAGGAGACTCTTTAAGGATCTAGAGCCAACACCTCCGATCCTTAGTAATCCAGAATCATTAATCAGACTTGCTAACAAGAGAAGGAGAGAACAAGAAGCCTTAGAGGTAAAGGAATTAATTAACAAAATGGAGGAGATTAACATTCAACAAAATAACGGACAAGGCCAGCTAGACGCAAATGGCCAACCTTTAGCGCCACCAGGCATTATTCCTCAAGTTCAACCACTAAATCCTAATCCTCAAGTTCAGATAGTGATGAATCAAGATCCATGGTTTACTAATGGTCCACCAGAAGCTCCATTCCGTGCTCCTGCTATAGGGGTAGGTGCTCCAGATATAGATGTTCCGAGGTTTCATCCAGATTCGGGTATGTTAGCTCAATTCCAAAATTTTGGAAATTTTCGTGGTAAAGCTGGAGAAGATCCTATTAGAGCAGTACAGAAATTTAAAAGATATGTGATTCTTACATCACACAAGGAGTTTCAAAGGAACAAATGTATTATGCTGAGTTTCGATTTTTCGTTATAGATGGAGCGAGTGAATGGCACGATACACAAGATCCTACGAAGATAACAAACTGGGAACAATTAGAGGCTGCGTTTTTCAACAGGTATTACCCATCTAATATGAGGTTAGATGTTGAGCTTGAATTAACACATTTCCGTCAAGAATATGATGAAACTTTGGGTAAGAGTTGGACAAGATTTCAGATGTGTTTACGAAGGGTTCCCGATCATGGCTTTACAGAACAACAACTAAAAATATTTTACAAAGGCCTTGATAGAACTTCAAGAGAGAAATTGGATTTGTTATGTGGTGCGGGATTTCTTCAAGTTCAACCAGTTCATGCAAAAATCATCCTAGAAAGAACAGTAAAGAATGAAGTTGGGTGGAATACCGTAAGAACACCAGTTAGAGGAGGAGTCAATAATGTCAATATTGAAGAAAAGTTCAACTCCTTAGAGAATAAGATTCAAACCACACTAGAACAACAATTGAGACAACTCACTTTAGCCGTGAAAGAAGGTTTTTCGAATAAAAGAGGAGAGGTAAAAGTTGCACAATAGGTGTATGGATGTGAGTATTGTGGTGTTAATGATCATAGTTGGGAGAATTGTCAAAATAATCAAGAATCCGTGATGTTTGTCTCCAACAGAGGTAACTGTAATTCGAATGGTAATGGATATCAACCTAACAGAAACCATCCTGGGTTTCAATACTCAAATCCTAATGGGGCAGCCAATCCTACATATGCGTATCAACCTCATCCCCAAGGTAACAATTTCAATCCAAGACCACAAAATAATTATCAAGGAGGACAGAATCAGGGAAATTATGTTCAGAGACAAGCTCCTCAAGATAGTTATAATGAAACCATGAACCAAAAAGCCTTACCTGCCCATCCACAAGAAGGAGTAGTTACCCTTCAGAAAACCGTTGAAAGCTTAATTGCTCTTCAGACACAAGCTATGGAACGTCAACAAGCATCTGATGCAAACATGAAGTTATTACAGAATCAGATAAATCAAATTAATAAACAACTGAATCAACGTCCACAAGGGCAACTCCCTAGCGATACTGAAAATCCGATCCAAATCGAAGATTGTAAAATCATCTCTCTCAGAAGTGGTAAGAACCTTCCTCCACCTCCTTTTCCTGTTATGAAAGAGAAGGAAGTTGCTAGAAAAGAAAAAGAGGTGGTGAATGAAGATAAAGAAGTTGAAGTAGAAGAAGTGGAGAGGTCTAGTGAAATTCCGAAAAAGAAAGATGATACTATAATAAGTCGTCCTCCTCCACCATTCCCATCGAGAGTTCAAAAGAAGGGTGATATGGCTGAATATCAAAAATTCTTTAACAAGGTAAGAGGTCTTAGCATAAATATTCCGTTATTAGAAGCTATAAGAGATGTACCCAAGTATACTAAGTTTCTGAAAAGAGCCCTCACCAACAAACGGCCATATTGCGATAATGAGATGATTGGCTTACCTGAAGAATGTAGTGAAATATGTCAGAATAAATTACCTCCTAAACTACTTGATCCTGGGAGTTTCACAATTCCGATATCTATTGGAAATGAGTGGAAAGGAAAAGCGCTATGCGATTTGGGTGCAAGTATTAATCTTATGCCCAAATCAATCTTTGAGAAGTTGAAAATAGGAGAGGCAAGATCTACTTCTATGGTCTTGCAAATGGCGGATCGATCTCTTGCACATCCAGAAGGCCGAATCGAAGATGTCCTCATTAAGGCAGGTACGTTAATTTTTCCCGCTGATTTCGTTATACTTGATTACGACGCGGATAGGAATGTCCATAATATTTTGGGAAGACCATTCCTAGCCACGGGGCGTACCTTGATTGATGTAGAAAACAGAGAAATGATCATGATAATCCAAGACGAGGAAGTTAAATTCAACGTGTTCAGACCAATGAAATTCCCAGATGCACAGGAGGATTGCTTTCGTGTAGATGTTGTTGAACAGGTACCAAAAGAGCCAACTAAGGTTGTGGAAACCTTAGGAGTGGAGGAAAAAGAACTAAGAAAGAAACCACCGATCAAAGTTCCTCCAAATCCTAAGAGAAATCCACCACTCAATCATGCGAGGAAGAAAGAGAAAACACGTGTCACGAAGGTTCCAAAGGAACCTAAGAAGGAAAGAAAGAAAAAGGAGTTCAAAGTAGGCGAAGAAGTTGCTATGAAAAAGCCTAAACCTCCTCCAAAGACTTGTGAATCAAAGAACTCTTGGCTAGGACCATTCGTGGTTGCAAAGGTTATCTCGGATAAATTAGTGGGAATAAAAGCCAAGGGATGCAAATTTCGAGTTGCTAATATTGACAACCTCACTCACTGCTGGGGAGGTTATGTCAACGACTAATGAATGAGGTAACCCGTCGAGCTTAACGACGTTAAACAAAAGCCAATTTCTTGTATATTAGTTTAAGTTTTTATTTTTCGTAGTTTAAATTAGTTTGATTTTCGTTAATTTAGTGTTATTATTAAGAAATGAGGAATGGTAGTTGTTTTTGATGATTTCAGGGGTAAAAGGGTCATGAGTTTGGGGTCAAAACGAGGAGAAAACGAAAAATTATGGAGTCAACAGCATGTTTGACCGGCTAGCTGGCGAGCTGGCCGGCATACCGGCCAAAACGAGCTGAAGACCCCAAAGCTTCTGACCACTGCGTCAGCAATGACGTAGCATTGCCGCGTCACGATTTGCGCCAGCGAGAATCCGCCGGCATGCCGGCCAGATGACCGGCTAGCCGGCCGAAGAGGAAGAAGGTTTCTGGTCCTTGCGTCAGCAACGACGCAAGGTCGTTGCGTCTCAAAATGCGCCAGCGGGAACCGCCGGCATGCCGGTCAGATGACCGGCTAGCCGGCCAGCGAAGGAGGACTTTCTGATCACTGCGTCAGCAATGACGCAAGGAGGCTGCGTAAGAGGTAAAAAAACGAGTAAAATTTTCAATTTCGAAATTTATTTTTCGCCGACACAGTGACGGGCATACCGGTCAGCCGCCGGCTAGCCGGTCAGCTGCTGTGATCGGCGGTTTTAAGGGTTAAAACCCTATATTTTTAGCTTCTTTCACCAAGCCTACCTCTTATTACGAGTCCTAGCCTCCAACTACTCGTAAAATCATCATCAAAACACCAAAACACCATCAATCCTTCCCTCTAAACATCATCAAGCTCGCAATCAGACCATAAATCTTCCAAAATACCAACGTTACACACTTTAATCCGAAATTTTCTTTCACCAAAGCTAAAGTTTATCAGTTAAACCTTTCCCAAACCTTGAAATATCCATGACCCAGCTCTAAACAATCCATAATTCATACCCAAACCTTCAAGAACACTAAAATCACAATTTTATCCAAACCTTTTGAGGGTCTTGAAGCTTTGAGTTTGGGGTCATCAGAGATGACCATGAAAGGTTGGAAAAGGTACGAAAAACATGATGAAGAAAGAGAATTGGGTATTGAGGGAAGATTTTAATAGAAGATATGATGCTTAGAGTGCAAGTAATAAATGAAAATGTGGGAAATTTGAAGAGGTCGAGGTGATGAAGAACACTTTAAACGCAACCATTGATGAAGAAGAATTCAAAACCTCAACCTGGACGCAACACCGACACCAGCCTCGAGCTGGTTCAGATACGTTTTCTTTCCTTTCTAATTTAGTGTAGATTATTTTATTGCTTTGAGTCTTTTCGAGTCGTGGGGACACGACTCATTTTTGAGTTTGGGGTGGGGTTCGTTGCCTCATCCCAGTTTTTATGTGTTTATTTGTTTTTAAGTGCTTTCAATAAAATAATTAGGAGTTGCGTTTGACTGTAGAAGATTTTAAATGTCCCTTTTAAGCATACTTTTGATGAATCTATGATAGTAAATAGTGGACTTTAGGGAATAACATAAAACGCACTTACAATTGCATGCAAACATAGATAATGAATAGGAAAAATTAATGAACAATGCAAAAGAAGTAAACTTGTACTTAAGGAAAATGTTTGGCTTGTAGAACGTGAGATCTAAATTAGTAGAGAAGCCACTTAGATATGAACTAGAGACGAACCATGTAGTTAGGAAAATTATAGGGGATGTTCTTTGTTAGCCATTTGTAGCCTTTTAGCTTGCTATCCCTTATAATAATTCTATCCGTCTTAGCCCAATTTTGAGCCTTAAGCCTTTCTTTTGTAGCCACGTTATAAGCCCATTATCCCTTAGATTATTAGGCATGACCAAATGACCTGCACTTGAATCACAATCCTGAGACCTGTCTCGAGCTTGAGTTTGGGGTGGAGGGTCCACATTTGGGAAAATTCATTGGGTGGGGATTTATGTGTTTGTATTGAGGCACAAAAATAAAAGATGATATTATTATTTGTAACCCTTTGCCGGGATTTGAAAAAGAAAAAAAAAAGAGAAAAGAAAAAAAATTTACAAGAGACATGACCTTTCACATCAAAATGATGGTCATGGGTATCTTGTACAAGAAAAAAGAAAAGAAATGAAAAAGAAAATAAAAAGAAAGAAAGAATAAAATAAACCGGCAAAGTGGAATATTTTGAAAAATCATCTTAGATTAATTGGGTTGACAAGGGGACGCAACATTAGCGCGTCAAATGGGTTGAGTGAGAACATTATATGAGTGTAAACTCAAGCTCGTGGACAGTTGTTGATAGTAAGTGAGGAGAGAGCCAAAAGCTCACTTCAAATTTACCAAATATACATACCACACCGTCCCTAAGACTAGGCTAAAACCGTAAAGTCCTCGTGATTCCTAGGTGCATGGTAAGTTAATAGGTTGTATACTAAGTGGAGCGTTCAAAGCGAGTAAGGATCGAGGAACAAACTATAGCCATCATAATGAGATAAGTACAAGTGTAACCTTCTAGCATTGTAAAGTTAATTTTATGATTGAAGTTATTTATATTTGATGTTGCATGATTAGTGTATGTGTATGTTAGTTCTTAATGTTTGCTATATGAGATTTATCTTTAGCATTGCTTTAGGGTTTATTTGCTAGTTCTATTTTCTCTTGCATCTACTTCATTCCCCTTATTTTTAGTTTTGCTTTGTCGGGACGACAAAGGTTGGAGTTGGGGTCCTGATGTCTCCCTAAATGTTCTAATTTTATACCTTTGGGAGACATCATTATTGGTGTTTATTTGACTATTTAGATAGACTTTTAGTGATAATATGCAATAATCCAGAATTTCCATTTTATTTCTAGTAATTTTGATTTATTAAACTTTTGCGCGTAATCTTGTGTATTTTGGTGAAAAGTTTGTAGGTTTTAATTATTAGCTAGGAATGGAATCCGAGAAGAGGGTCAAAGATCGTGATATGGAGTCAAGACTTTAAGATAAATCCCGAAAGAATATGATTTTAGAGCTGCAAATCTGTTTTCCAGGCCAAAGATTGCTGATTTCAAGGCGCTTAAGAGATGATTTAGCCGTTGACCTTTGAAGAGAAAATATTCCTTATCGAGTTATGGAACTTTAGCAACTGGAATCAAGTCAATCGGAGTCATAACAAAGCGGGAAAAGCCGTTTTAGTGAAGGTGTATCAGCAGTTACGGGATTTTGGGCTTAGAAATTGGGCTTGGACATTTAATTATTGATTTATTCTTAAGTCCAAGCCCTAATCCGTTTTTAACATTATAAAATGGTTTTAGACTTCTATTTTCACATATCTTTTACATCTTTTTAATTATACAACATACGCTTAAGAGTCAGACACCAGAGAAGAAGCTAGAGGCAGGAAGAGAAGAAGCAAGAGCTGGAGACTGTCTATATCTCCAACTCGCAGCCAATTCAATTCCGTAATTAGGTTCTTCTATTTTATTCTGTAAAACATGATGAACTTATTTATTTCTTTAGTTTTTATCTTTTCAATAATTATGAGCTAAACTTAATTAGTGCTTGAGAACGCATAATGGGTTAATCCCAATTTGATTTCGTTTCATATGTTCGGATTTGGGATATTTATTATTTAAATCAAATTGGGTAAATTGTATTTTTCTTTAATTTGCACTTTATTTACTATTTTTGACCTGATCAATCAATGATAGGACTTAGTATCTAAGCTATTCCAATTAGTGGCGATTGGATCACCTTGACGGGGGGTTTAGGTACCGAACTAGTTAACGAATGTAGGTTAGAAATTATTTGACTCTGACGAGCTTAATTAAACCTATGGCCTATTGGGTAATTTAAACTTAATCACTTGAGAGTGGACTATAATCACCCTGACGGGGTTTGTAGCACTTGAGAGTTGCTCCTTAGTCCACCCTGACGGGGGTAAGGAGATTTTAGAATCCCGACCAATACAAATTTACCAATTTGTCCCTTAAACAATGTCTGAAATGAATGATAGTTAGGAAAACCCTTGCGTCTCTCAAGTACTGCCGGCTCATGCTTGCGTTTTGCATCATTTTACTTGCGTCTTAGCTTTTAATTACATTTTCCATTTAGTCTTTTATTACTTAGGATTTATACAAAAACAAAACCAATCATATTACTTTTATTTGCTTTCATAAGTGCAATCAATCATTAATAGATAAGCATTGTAGTCAACCATCCCGTCCTTGGAACGAATCTGTATTATCACTATTATTACTTGGGACAACCGTACACTTGCGGTTGTGGTTCAATTACTTTTTGCATTTATTTTAGAACACACAAAGGACCACCAGTTTTCTAATTAGAAAAAGATATCTATCAATTATTTAGTAGTTAATTTAGTAGCTAGCAGATGCATCTTATTATAACTATTATCATTATTATTTATTTAACATGTTAAAAACCAAATTTTTTTGAGAGTAGGGGACCTGGTTTCACACCCTGTCAACAGACCAAAAAATTTGCTAATAATTCACAAATCATACTCAGTATGCAATGAAACTTACATTTATGCCAAAAACTGAAGGAGGCGCTTTAGTATAAGCATGGACATTACGGTTATTATACATATTGAATATGAAAGTAACATAGATAATAGACATAATCTGCGTGAATCTAATAAAATCCCCAGGTTATCAAATACAAATGAATAGTAAAATTTGTGTATAATTTATCAAATATCCAAACAATACTTTGAAACCCAAAAAATAATTAATATGTAACAGAATTGAAATGTGGAACTGTACATCACCGAGTTTTTAATATTAGTACATAGATCTCATAACTCTAAAAAATGCTCCATACATGAAGGTACTTGGGCAAAATAAAACTAATTAAAGAGTAAAATATAATATAAAAATGGTTTTTTTACGAAAATTGATTTACTTGAGTTGCCTATTAGATATAAATATTTAAATCACTTATATTTTATAAGATATAAAATATAAAAATCAAACATATAAATAAAAATAAATATAATTTAATTTTTAAATTAATGTTTAAAGGAACTTACGTTTTTTAATTTGTCATGGGTATAATGCTCTCCCTCTCTCTCTCTCTCTCTCTATATATATATATATATATATATATATATATATATATATATATATATATATATATTAGAAATAATAGAAGCATAAAAAATGGTCGATCTTTGCACTGCAATTTATTTATCCTTATAAGAGAAGTTAAGTAAGGTGAAAAACTAGAAAATTCGGATGAAGAAATAAAGAGTGTTGTGTTCCAATCGAATCCGTCCAAAGCCCCTGGTCCAGATGGGATGTCTGTGGCTTTCTACCAGAAGTGTTGGTCCACTGTGGGTCCTGCTATTTGCAAGATGGTTAGAGATTCTATCCTCACGGGCCATTTGCCTTCGGGTCTGAACGGTACGTTAATACATCTTATTCCTAAGGTTTCAGATCCGAATCGGGTACGTCTTTTCCGTCCTATTAGCTTAATTAATTGTCCTGTTAAATTTATAATGAAGGCCATGGTCGATAGACTACGGCCGATACTTGCTAATATCATTGGTCCTTGACAAAGTAGCTTTTTGCCAGGTCGATCAACGGTGGATAATATTGTACTAGTACGGGAAATTGACCATAAGATGCGTCACCAGCAAGGGAGGAAAGGAATCATGGCGATTAAAATTGACCTTGCGAAAGCTTATGACAAAATCAGTTGGGATTTCATTGAAGAAACCATAAGACTTTTCGGGTTACCTGATAGCTGGGTAAACCTAATTATGTCTAGTATGCGGGAGAATGAGATGCGGGTGCTGTGGAATGGAGAGTCGCTACCTCCGTTCACACCTCACCGTGGAATCCGACAAGGAGACCCTCTCTCTCCGTACATTTTTGTAATGTGTATGGAGAGATTGTCACTACTTATCCAAGAGAAATGTGCAAGTGGGAATTGGCAAGAGATTCGGATTGGAAGACAGGGACCAAAACTATCGCATCTTTTCTTTGCCGATGATCTAATTCTTTTTGGTGAAGCATCTTTTTCGCAGGTTCAGGTTATACAAGAGACGATGAATAACTTTTGTAAGATGGCTGGTCAAACAATTAGCGCGGAGAAATCACTGATTTATTTCTCAAAAAATGTCCCAGACTCGTTACAAAAAGACTTAGCTATGGAGAGTGGCTTTTGCCTTAGTGATTCGTTTGGCACTTACTTAGGTGTTCCCATACTATCCGGAAGGGTGCCTAAAGGTTTCTACAAAAGTATAGTGGAGAAGATGAGGGAGAAATTAGCCACGTGGAAGACCAAAACTTTATCCTTAGCAGGGCGAATCACACTTGCACAGTCAGTTCTTAATGCAATGCCGGTTTACCAAATGCAAGTCATGAAGCTCCCGAAGTACGTGTGTAAGAGTATAGATAAGGTGGTGAGGGATTTTATATGGGGTTCGAGCGGCTCCGAAAGGAAAATTCATTGGATTAGTTGGGAACAAATTTGTAAATCAAAGAAAGAGGGTGGCCTTGGTATAAGAAGTGCAGAGAAATATAACTTGGCTTTACTAGCAAAGCTTGGGTGGAAGATTTTACAGCAAGATTATGCCGTGGCTTGGGTTGATATTTTGAGAAACAAATACTTCAGGTAGGGTGTGTTGAATCGCATTCAAAAAGGGAACGAATCTAGTATGTGCAAGGCTATATTGGCGGGGATTCCGATTCTCAGGGATGGGGTTGAAGAAAGGAGGGACGAGTTGGGTGATAGCTTAGTCTGGAAGAATGAAAACTCAGGGGTCTTCACGGTTAAGTCAGCCTTTCAAAGCCTGGAAGTTAGTGGGGCGAATGTTCCTTTTAGTTGGGAGTTAATTTGGAAACTTAAGTGCTCCCAAAAAGTTCGAATACTACTTTGGAGGGTAGCGTTGAATCGACTAGCAACTAAGGATAATTTATTTAAACGGAATGTGGTGGAATCAAGGTGCTGCGATATATGTGGAGCACAAAGGGAGGACCTCTATCATGTTATTTTTAAATGTAAAATTGCGTCCTTGGTTTGGGATTTACTTGGTCTTGGTGCAAGTACAGGTTTATCGCGTGGAAGGGATGGACCTGGAATTGGAGCAGGTGCTAATCTTGCTGCAGAAACTGGAACCTGTGGAATTGCTGAAGTGGAGCGAGTTGCTGGAGCTTTTGAAGTTGCTGGAGCGCAAGGTGCTGCTGGAAGAATCGGACCTGCTGCTGACTTGGGAGTCCCTGACCTGGCGCCGAGAATCAGCTGTGGAGAGCTGGAAACGTGGAAGCTACCCGGGTTGAGTTCATTAGATCGAGAGGAGCTGCTGGTTTTGAATAATAAGTGGCTGCAGAATTTTTTGCGAGAAACAGAAGCTGCTCCTGGTACAGCAGCGCAGCAAATAATGGAAAACCAGGGACCAAATAGCAATTACTTTTCTACTATGAATTGGCTAGAAGCACACCTCCGTTCAAAGGCAATTATCGCGGGACTAGAATGGCCGTATGTTTTCGCGGCCGCTATTTGGGTAATATGGACGAAACGCAACCATTTTCTATTCAATAATGATACAAGTATACCCCATGCGTTAGAACTTAAAAGAACCATAATTTCTCTAGCTAGTAACTTTATTCTAGCTTGGGGAAAAAGTGTGAATGGTGGTTTAATCAAGCTTGCAAAAAATGTAATGGTAAGGTGGATTAAACCCATTGAAGGCTTGAAATTGAATATAGATGGAAGTTTTACTCCTGATAAGAGATTGGCTGGTATAGGAGGCATAATCAGAGACAAGAATGGTTCATGCCTTGCTGGTTTCTATGGGCCGTGTTTGTTTGATTCCCCGCTTGTATCAGAGATTTTTGCACTACATTATGGTCTAAAATGGGCTATTAATATGGGTTATGAAGACTTATATATTGAAACAGATTCGAAGGAGCTCCACGCGCTAGTGAAGGGCGGTGGGAGCTCAAGAACTCACAATGAGGGGGGCTCGGAGAAGTTCCATGCGCTAGTGAAGGGCGGTGGGAACTTAAGTAGCCGCTATGTTTCAATTATAAGTGAATGTCGTTCTTTGCTAGGAAATTATCCGAGATTCGAGTTGCACAATATTTTTAGAGAAGCGAACCTTTGCGCGGATAAATTAGCAAAGGTGGGAGCGAGCTTGCAAACTACACCATTAGATTTCGTTGATCCTCCTGATTTTATATGGAAATTTATAACGAGGGATAGAAGTGAACACGCAACCGCTAGGGTTGTGTTAGACTCTTAAGTAGAACTATGTTCTAGTTGTAATCCTTGTACTTAACGGCTTCTAAAGCCTCTCATGTATGGAAAAAAAAAAACTAGAAAATTCTACATTGTGAACCGTTTTTACAAATAGTAAAATTTATAAATATACATATTTGAGAACAAAAATGTGATGCTCGAAATTGGTATTGTTGTACTCATTGGCGAACCAAAGGGTCTTCTCGGCCTAGGAGTGAAATGAAATTTTTTTTCTCAATCTTTTTTTAGTTTGAGAAAAAATATGAGTTAAGATATATATAAGTCCTCACTAGAAATATGTTAGCCCTAACAAAAAAAATTATGTGATTAAGGATCACAAACATTCCTAGATCTGTCCTAGATATACTATTATTTTTGAGTTCTTTATGAGGGTAAAAATCTCGATGGAAAAAAACAAGAATCATAGATTGTATGAAAAAATTGAGCCTTCCGTTGATGTGAGAGAGAGAGGGAGAGAGAGGGAGAGAGAGAGGTTGCAACATAGTTTATGATGAAAAAAATTGATTTGCGTATTATAAAAGTGAGATTTTATACTCTCATAAATGAAATTGTATTGATATTCATTATTTTTTTCATTTATATAAGTAAGGAAGAGAGATAAAATACGAATATCTTCTCAAATCGAGTATCATTCAAGATGATTCGATTTGTTTACGATTGTCATTGATTATGTTCAAATCATTGAACCATTTTAAAGAAGGTTTGATCCATGAAATAAAGTAACATAATAAACAATATTTAATTCCTTACATGATTCATATCATTAATCAAATATAACTTTACATTTTACGACAACCTGGTTCAGGATGTGGGCACAGTACACATACATTTTGAACCACGACAAAAACCATTCTTATACCCATATAATCGGCACTTAAAATCACAAATGAACCCAATACAAAAATAAAGTTGTGCCTTTTGATCATATTTGACTTCTACAACCCTTGTTTCTGCTTCTTTGTCGGATTCTATCTTTCCACAGTTAACTGATGTTACAACAACTAGATATAGAAAAAACCAAGAAAGAAATTGTGTCTTACCTGCTGAAAACATTGCCATTCCTTTTAGTATTGTTTATGAGGAACATATGTATTAGATCTTCGTATTTATAATTAAAAACAAAAATTAGTCAACTGTGACATTTAATGTAAAGTTATGGCCAATGTACTTCAACCAAAAAAAAAAAGGAACAGTGTCATTAAATGTAATAAAAGCTAAATATAAAAATATAAACTACATAAGTCAAATTAAAGGTAATATAATTTGACAAACAAAAAGAAAAATAAATGATTCATTAAATATGGATTTTTTTTCTGGATTCAAATTCAAAAAATAGTAGCCTTTATATTTTAATGTAATAAATGTTGGTAAGCCTAAAAATTCCCCCAAGGCACTTTAGGCCACCCCGGAGCATATTCAAACAAGTAAAACAGAATTAAGGCCTGCATTCCTCGACCTTCCACCAAAATATTTGGTACTTTAGGTGAATAGTTGAAACCTCCCATATATTTTTTCCATTTTTATGAAACCTCCCCCTGAACAAATAGAATATGCAAATATCCTCCCAGAAGTATGCTCAAAAGTCTCAATCAACCCATGCACAGAGAAAAAACTAGAAAACCCCTATATCCCTAATATTTTTTTAAATTACATATTAAAAAATTCTCAAACTCATCTTATTCAAACCAACACAATAAAAACCAAAACCAAAATTTCAAACTCATCTTCTTTATATCACCATTTGAACCTGAGCTAGTAGCCTTTTCTTCCATTTTTGCTTCATCATTCTTCTTAGCAATGAGAAGAGACACATTCGGCTCAAAATGGGATTCTTCAGAGACTACAATCAACATCTCACAATTCTTGAAATTTTTTCATACACACAAAGAAGAATAATCAATAGGGTTTGGCCAACTGGTTAGATATAAAAAACTGTTAAAACTCTACTAACGGTAAATATATCTAGTATTGGTTAGGGCGTGATAAAATAAGGATAAATAATATGCAAATAAACACCCCAACCGAAGCACGAATTCATCACAAGTATCACAGGTCGTATGCAAGTTTTAATGATAAATAGAATTCGTTCTTCAAAGGCTACAAAAGTTAGTAAGAACTTGAGCAATATAAAGTACAAATAAAGAAGCTAGGAGAATAATACGCTGAAACTGAAAAACTAATGAAATATGTATTAGGTTTTTTAAGACTCTAAATAATTAACTAAATAAAATAAAGAAAGGAAAATAAATAAAAGAAGAAGATAGTATGAGAGTTTAGCTCGAGATCTAGCAAGTAATCCTCACTAGCCTTGTTATAACCTATTTATATAAGGGAGAATTGTGTGATATGCAATAGCCAGGATTCTATATTCCTCCTCACCCCCTTCCGGGTGGACTTAGGTGGCGGCCTAATAATTACCAGGGGACTTGGGTAAGGGGACCCTACGCAATGATCGGTGGTATACTCAAACCCTAATGAAATTTCTATTTAGGCAAGCCCTTCCGGATCACTACCGCACACTAGACGTTTATTTGGTGTTTCAATAATTAGACACCCTTTCCAGGTGACCATCTAACTACTATTAAGCTAATCCTATACGTTTGCAACCGCAAGAACTACAGACAATATATCAAAACACATAAAAACATAAAATAAAACACTAATTTCAATTAAATGCTAACATTCCAAATTAAAATAGATAATAAAACAAGTCTAGGGTTCATACCCATATGCTAATTTCAAGCTAAAATAAAATTAGTTCATACTAGAGAAAGAAAGAAAAACAATTACAAATTTGAAGGATTGGAAAGACATGATTTGTTGTCCAACTCTTTCTAATCTTCTCTTCTCTTGATGTAGGCTTCCTTATGTCTTAACCTTAATAAATGTGGGGTCATTTTTAGCCCTAATACACCAACTGTTATCCAAAGTTTAATGGCTAAAAGATTAAATATGAAAAAAAAACTAAAAACCTAGGAAATTATTTAGGACTCCCAACTGAATGGAGTAGAACAAAATCTAAAAACCTTCAATTTTTAATTGACATAATTTTACAAAAGATTAAAAACTAGAAAACACTCTTTCTTTTTGAAGGGGGAAAAGAAATTTTAATTAAGACAATTATTCAAAGCTTACCTAACTATATTATGTCTAATTTCATACTCTAAAAAACATTATAAATAAAATTCACTCCATCATTGCTCACTTTTGGTGGGGTGACAAAGGGAAAAAAATCATTGGGCCAAATGGGACCTACTAACTATATCAAAATAGGAAGGTGGACTAAGTTTTCTCTAGATCAGATTTTAAACTTGAGCTCATGGGTAGTAATAAGAATATGATCCATCTGAGATATTTGAATGTTGTTGATTCATGTGTTTGGTATATCTTTGTCTATGGTCATCCTGACAATGGAAACACACCAAATTGAATTAAGGACTTATAAATTTTAAGTCATAATGACCATGAACAATGGTGTATAATTGGAGATTATAATTTATTAAGGTTTAACACTAACAAATTAGTAGGTGCCCATCCAAACAAAAAGCCTTTTTTTCATAACTTTATTGATGATCTTTCCTTGAATGATGTTAAGTCCAAAGGTTGTGCTTTTTCTTGGTCTAATAAGTGGAATGACAATGATTAGTTAAATAAATCATACATATGGGTTTGGTTAATGTTGAATGGTTGGACCTTAACCATTGATGTTGGCTTTCTAACATTCCCTTTATTAGATCTAATCATAGCCTTATCATATTACATATAGGTAGTGGAGTTGATAAAAAAATTATAATTTCAACTTTGAAAATAGTTGGCTTGAAGAAATTTCTTGTATGAAAATTGTTAAAGACTTTTGGCTTGATTGGGATGGGTAGACAGGAAAAGTCATAGAGATATGCTCTACTAAATTTAAGATCTAACTAAAAATGTGTCTTCTTGGAGAAAATATTAAACCAATTATTTAAATTGGACTACAAAAAAACTTGAAGAGATCTATAATCTCTTTTTCAATTATGTCATTATGTTAAAAAAATTGAAGACTATTGGCTTAAGGAAGAAATTTACTAGTACATTAGGGCTAATAAATCTTGTCTTAGGCTAGAGGACAAGAATACATCTTATTTTCAAACTTCTACTAAAGTTAGAAGAAAACTTAATAAAAATAATAGAATGAAACTAGTTGATAGGACTTGGTATTATGGGCCATATTGCTATTTTCAATGATATTAAGGACTACTTTTCTTCTATTTTTCAATCAGTAGGCCCTGGAAATATTCTCCCAATACTTTATTGAAGTGATACTTGTGTAACCCGGGAGAGAAGAATGCATCCTTAATTGACCCTATCACCAAGATTTAGCTTAAGACTGGCGTGTAAGGTTTGAGTGCAAATAAGGTTGTAGGCCTTGATGGTTATGTAGGTTTTTTTTTAGGAAATTCTGGAATCTCATCTCTATTGATCTTCTTATAGTATTATATGATCTTCTTATGAATCATGATAGCTTGTAATTCATTAAT
This sequence comes from Nemophila menziesii, assembly GCA_029959085.1. NCBI lineage: Eukaryota > Viridiplantae > Streptophyta > Magnoliopsida > Boraginales > Hydrophyllaceae > Nemophila > Nemophila menziesii. Next base: position 41,684,620 of record JARWIR010000004.1, on the reverse strand, counting down.
GATTCTACAATCCCCCTAATCCCTAAGGTTAAAAATGCTAACATTACTGAAGCTCTTAAACCTATAAGTTATGCAAATTTTTGTTATAAAATTGTTGATATAATCTTTGTTCCTAGACTACAACCCCTATTGGATAGGATAATTGATGAGAACCAAGCATATTTTGTATCGAGGAGGTCCATTCTGTAAAATATTAGTATAGCGCTTGAAGATACACATTATCTTAAAAACAAAAGGAATTTCAATTTATATCAATGTGCAATCAACGTAGATATCTGCAAGGACTATGAGCATATAGAGTGGGACTTTATAAAAGTTTACTTAACAAAATGGGATTCCATAGTATTGGATAAAGTGGATTATGAATTGTCTGTCTAGTGTCTCCTAATATATCAAGATAAATGGTAAGTTTCTAAAATTATCAAACCCTTTAGGGACTAAGACAAGGGGCCCTTGTCCCCTTCTTGTTATGTATTAAAAGGTAAGAATAAAAATAATCACTTAAAGGGCATTAATATTGCTACAAAATCTCCCCATATTTTATTTCTTATTATAGGATGACACTTTGTTTTTTCTTGAAGCTAGTGAGGGTAATTTAGAATTGTTTATGGGTATTTTCACCAATATAGTCAAGCTTCAAGCCAGGTTCTAAACTTAAATATAAGTGGGTATTTGTTTAGTAAGAAACACTAGATCATGTCAAGAATAATTTGTCTAATTATCTTAGAATAAAATATCTTGTTTATTTGGGAATGTAACTTTAAAATCCTAACTATGGGGGAAATCCAGGTAAATCTCTTGAGTGGCTTACTAATAGAATCTTAGATAATATGGATAAATGTAGCACTTAAATGGTTAGTTATAGTGGTGGTGTCGCCTAGGTGTGATAAAAATAAGATAAAAATAAGTCTAGAAAACTACGCACTCTCACCCTAGACAGGCACAGTACTGCAAGTATTACAGGACGTATGCAAGTTTTAGTTGATAAGTTGAGTTCGTTCTTAGGGACTTAGTGTGCTAGTCGAATGGGTAGCAATAACGAGTAAGGAGTAAATAATTAAAGAACAGAAAATAAATAGAGATTGAATTTCGAAATACTAATTAAACTAGGAAAATAAAGACAATAAAATAAAATACGAAGAATATGAGATGAGAAGTATAGCTTAGGTTTTGCTAGAATGCACTAATCCTTCTAATTCTTTCTATTAGATCTAGTTAATAAAGGAGAATATTAGATCTTGTATACTTAGTCAGGATTCTAAATTCTCATTCCTTAGATCTTGAGAGCGACTAAGGGGGCTACGGACACACCACGAGGCTAGTTCAAATAGGGTTATCCTGCGCTACTAGGGCCCTAAGCAATCAATTTCCATACATGGTGATAGTGATTAAATTATACCCTAATGACTATCTAGTTAGAATCAGTTTTGTCAGGACTAATATCGACACTAGACGTTATGTGGTGTTTCAATAATTAGACACCCAGTTAAGGTGATCATCTAACTACTATTAATAAAGCCTAAAGTGATCAGTTCTAGGACAGGCAATAAATCAAAACACATAAAAAATATAAAGGTAAGAAGCTAATATCAGATTAACACATGTAATTCCTAAAGAAACTTAGATAGAAAGAAATTAGAGTTCATTGATTATACATGATGCAAAACCCAAGCTATGGGAGTTTAGTTCATAGCTGAAGGAAATAAACTAAAAGAAATAATGAAAGACATCATCTTGCTCTCTACAATAACTTGGAAGAATAAAACCTTAATAACTAATTACTATGAGGCAAGGATGATTTACAAGTGATATAAGGGTGTATTTATAGGTGTTTAGAAGACCTAATTCGTTTTCTTGAAGAGATGTTAAGTAATGGACTCCAAGCCCAACTCAAATTCGTAACCCTAAAAACATGCAATCAGGCCCGTTTTTCTTTTGGTCCTAGCAGCTTCAATTTTTGTCTGTTTGATGCGTATGAATATACCTAATTCATCGTCTCGGAAAGATCTTCAACTTTGCTCTTGACCGTTTCTCCAAATTCCTCACCGATTTTGAGATATAAGCTGATTTGTGGTCGTAGGTGCAGAAATTCAGGATTAAGGCAGGTTTTCCTTTTCCATGTTTTTAGCTTTTCTTTCCTTTATCTCCAATTACCATGCTTATCTCTTTCCATATCTTGTAGTCTTTGACTTGGACTCTAATTAATCTCCATAATTATCTTTAAAGCTTCACACTAAATAAATAATTAAACCCAATACGCTCTAAAAATATTATTTTACTAAATCAAGACTCAAAATAGGAAAGTGCACTATTTCTCAAGAAAATCGACTATTATGACTTCTAAATCACTAAAAATGATGTCTCATCCTAATATAAATCTATCACAAATGAGGAGACATCAAGACCCCCAACTCAAAGTTGTATCGTCCTGATACAATAAAGATAAAAACAAAGAGAAGTCTATAAATACACACTTATGGAATTTTCAATACAATGGGAAGAACATAGCAGAATATATAAAATAAACCTAAAGCAACAACTCAGAAAATTTCATGCAATAATATTCATAAACTACATACCTGTACACTTCCCATATCCACAGTCAACACGGCTTGAATTCAAGATCAGATTAGTTTCGCAATGTAAGAAGGATTGGGACTTTACTCAGTTCCCTAAGAAAGCTATAGATTGTTCATCGAATTTCACTAGTATTCAAAGGTCCACTTAACTATTCTCTAATGGCTCAATCACTTTGAATGGAACTAGAACCTTTCTTACTTGATTTCTTCTCAATAAAATCCAATACCTTGATTTTCTTCATCTCCCTTACAGTATATAATGTTTATGTGCTCTTAATCATCTCAATTGACCCCCAACTCAAAGTTTTAACCACACTTGAAATTTGAAACTCTTGATTATTGGTTGTACAAGCTTTATTTGGGTTAGGAAAAGTGATTGGATGATGATTCTCTATGTGGGTAAGATGGATTCTTCATGGATTGGCTTGGATTTAAGAAATTGTAGGATGAATTTTTGAAATTTAAGCTTTTGATTCTTGGATTCAAGGTGTTTTGGGATGATATAGGTGGTTGAATCTTCCTTGTAATGATGTGGAGGATGAATTGGATGTGTTTTCATGGTGATTGGGTAGTGTTTTGATGATTGGTGAAGGTTTTTATGAGCTCTAATGGAGTTGGGCAAGTTTTGGAGAAGAGAAATAGGCTTAAGGTTTAGTAAATTCAGACTAATAAGAATCAACCCTCTTTTATAAGCTTGAAAACCAATTTTTTTTCTTTCTCCAGCAGCGCCGCGCGGACCATGGCACGGACTAGGGGGTAGTCCGCAGGGTACCCCGCGACATCTGTAGCTCCTTTCGTCAAAATACCCGTGATAACTACCTCGTGGCACGTGTTTTCTTCGTGCGGTGCATAGCGCGGTATAGGGTCCGGTATATCGGACCCATCAGCTTTTTTTTTTCTTGTATAAAACACGTGGCTGCTACCGTGGCATGGGTTTTTCACCTGCGGTATACCGCGGCTGAGGTCCGGTATACCGCACCCCTGCTTCAGATTTTTTGAAAAATATTGCTCGCCTTCCCTAACTTGATTTCTCCAATACCTAATCATCAAAAACACTAATACCTTTCTCAAATATGCAATATCAACTAAAATTAACTAAGCTAAACACAAATTAAAAACTTGAAACGTAAAAACATAAAAGAAATTACGGGTTGTCTCCCGTATAGCACTTTTGTTTAACGTCTTTCAAAGTTAGACGTGTTACCGTGATTAAGGATGACGAAATTTCCACCCTTTGCCTCTGATTCCCACGAACTTTTCTGCTCGATTCTTCATAATCATGGATGGTACCATCCAAGATTTCGTGGGAGAAGGTGTTTCTGGTGGTAACTCGATTTCATTAGTAGCATTACACTCCTCTGGCAATCTATTCATCTCTTTAGTTTCGAATCTTCGTTTGTTAGAAAGAATGTCCTTCATGAATTTTTTATATGTTGGCATTCTCTTGAGAGCTTCTACAAACGGTATTTTAATCTCTAACTTGTTCACCATGTCAACGAACTTCTTGAATTCCAGGTCATTGTCCTTTCTGACATGTGAAGGGAATGGTGGAGGAGGACATGTGTTGGTTACCACTGGGCTCTCTTTCTTTTCTGGTGTCTTCTCTTGGACACTTTTTTGTTCAACTACCTCTTCGATCTTATCTTCTGTTGTTTCTTCTCCCCCCCCCCCCCCCCCCCCCCCGTTTCTGGAATAGGGACTGGTTCTGGTTCTGGTCTTGGTGGAGGTAGTTGTTTTCCACTTCTTAATTCAACTGCATGACAAACTTTGTTTTCTGGAGCACTAGTATCAGTTTGGAGTTGCCTTTCTGCAAGGATTTGAACTTTAATCACCATTTGTGACACTGTCTGCCCCATCTTCATAAGCGCGTTCTGTGAGTTTTGGTATTCTTGCTGGCTAATTTCCATATCTTCAATTAGGTTCATTATCTTAGCCATGGTTGAATTCGAACTCGAAGGTTGTTCTTGTACGGTTTGCTGCATTGAATAAGGAGGTGGTTCTTGATAAGCTTCATTATAAATCGGCGCTTCTTGATAGATAGGTTGTGGAGGATAGTAAGATTGTGGTCGTGGTTGATAATAATCATCATAGTGATGGTTATTATGATAATAAGTCTGTTGATTTCCGACCCAATTGTAACTCTGCGGGGGTTGATAGTCAGCGTAATTTCCTTGAGATTGATAATAACCATCATAATAATGGTCTCTTTGATAAGGCATGAAGGAAATTGAGGCTGGATTGTTCATGTAATAATCCCACGAGTAATCTCTTGCTCCACAACTAGGACATGAAGGTAAGGTATGTACTAGATTACTCTGAGCTAGTTTTCGCGATTGTTCTCGTAATTCCTCAAGTTGTTGGGTTAACTCTTTGAGCTTTAGAGATTCTAAAGTCTCTGTTTGTTTTTCTGATTCAAACGACCAACTTCTATTGGTTTCAAGAAAATTCTCCATAATGGTATTAGCTTCTTCAGGATCTAATAACACGAAACCTTTATCTCCTAATAAATCTGCTTTCGCCTAAAAAAAATCTGTAAAACAAAAACTAAAAAGAAAAGCGTAAAATAGAACTAACTAAAATAAAAGCACAAGATAATTGCACAAGGACTAACGATGTAGTTCCCGGCAGCGGCGCCAAAAACTTGGTGTGGCCTAAGGTGTGATGAAAAGATGTATAATATAAGTGTAAATAAACACCCTACGCTAACACGGTACTGCAAGTATTACAGGACGTATGCAAGTTTTAATGATAAGAAGATTCGTTCCTCAGGGACTGACGAAAGTTAGAGAGAACTTATGCAAATTATCAAGTGCAGATATAAAAAATAGAAAGATAATACGCAAAGAAAGAAAAGGAAAATAGATTTTTATTTGGTTTTTATAAAGAAAACTAAACTACTAAATTAAAAGACAGAAAATAAATAAAAGCAAAGAAAAGAAGATAGTGCGAAAGATATAGCTTAGGTTTTACTAGTACGCACTAATCCTTCTAATTCTATCTATTAGATCTAATTTATAAGGGAGAATATTAGCTCTTGGTATACTTAGTCAGGATTCTAAATTCCCATACCTTAGACCTTGAGAGCGACTAAGGGGGCAACGGCACAACCAAGAAGTGATTTCAAATAGGGTTATCAAACGCTACTAAGGCCCTAAGCAAATACTGCAATAATTGGTGATATGGTGGTTAAAACAAACCATATTGACTATGTAATTAGAATCATGTTTTGTCAGAACTAATATCGACACTAGACGTTATGTGGTGGTTCAATAGTTAAACACCCTGTCAAGGAGACCATCTAACTACTATTAAGGTAATCCTATACTCGTGCACTAGCAAGGAAAACAATCATTAATTCAAAACACATAATCAAATATAAAGGTAAGTAGCTAATATCAGATTAAAACATATAATTCCCAAAGAAACTTAGATAGAAGAATTAGAATTCATAGTTTATACATTATGCAAAACCTAAGCTAATAAAATTAATTCATACAAAGAAAAGAAGAGAAAAGACTTACAAAATAAGAGGTTGAAGGAGACATGATTGATGCACAGCTCCTTCCAAACTTCTTCTCTTGTGTTGCAGCTTCCTCTTGGCCTTAAGGTCTGGCCAAGGATGATTTTAGAGTGTTAAGAGGTTGTATTTATAGGGTATAGGAAGATCTAATTCGTTTTCTTGAAGGAGAAGGAAAGTAATGGCCCCCTAGCCCAACTCAAATTCGTATGGAAATAAAGATAAACACTGCTGGACCGTTTTGAGCATATCTTCTTCGTTATTGGTCGGTTTTTGCTCCATAATATACCAAAAGAATCGTAACAGAATTATCTTTGTCCCTATGAAAGGAAATTACCAAAATCGGCCTATTTCTTAGGTAAATAACCACTTCTTTAGGCGTGTACTGCAGAATTCAGATTTAGGTAGCTTTTCCTAATTGAACTCTGTTTCCTTCTATCTCCAATTACCATGCATATATCTTTCCATATCTTGTAGTCTTTGACTTGGACTCTAATTAATCTCTATAATTATCTTTAAAGCTTCACACTAAAATAAACAATTAAACCCAATATGCTCTAAAAATATTATGTTACTAAATCAAGACCCAAAATAGGAAAGTGCACTAAACTAAGCTAGATTCGAGCTATAAACTAATAAATAAGCCTAAAATGATGTCTCAGAAGTATATTTAATTATCACAAATGAGGAGACATCAGTTGGTTTCAGTCTCTCTTTGGTAAGGGCTTGATGAAGGTTAGGGTTTGTTTTACAGAATGATGGTATTCGATAATGGGTTATGTTGGCATATTGCCCCCATCGATTAGGTGTTTTAATGTGACAAATCCTCTATTGTTTAGTGTGCTAATTTCACTTTATTATCTTGCATTCTAATTCATCAAAAAGCACAATTGACATCATTTAGATCAAATCTTTATTGTTATATCTTAAGAAACTAATTCTCTTACAAATGCTATTAACTTTATCTTTGTGTACATTGAGAATTAGCTTTAGTGATCAACTACAAAGTTTATAAGAATGATGTTCTCTACAACTCTCGTGAAGAAGGTTTTCCAATCCGAGCATCATAGTAAAAGATATACTCACTAGAAGGTGTCTTAAACCTTTGGTGCGGTACACCGGAGTACACCTGCGGTACACCGCAGAGCCACGGACCAGAGACGCGGTGCATAGGCTAGTCCGACCAGTAAGCTAAGAAAGTGTGCGGTACACCGGACTGAAGCGCGGTACACCGGAGTGAGGCACGGACCAGGAGCACGGTGCATGGGGTAGCCCGTCAGTATGCTATGAAATCAACACGTTGAGTTGTGCGGTACACCGCACCATATCCGCGGTACACCGCGAGTAAGGTTTTCCTGCAGCAAAATGAAGACAAAAGGAATAGATCCGTTGGGGATATTAATATATCCGTTGGAGACAAATCATATGACCGTTGGGAGCATTTTGTAGCTATAAATTGAAGTTCTTTCAATGCTACAAACACACCTTCAACCCATATACACTTAGGGGCTTAATTATTATCATCCAAGAAGGTGTCAAGAGCTTCATAGTTCATATCCACTCAATTAAGGAGTTAATCCAAGGAGCTATCAAAGTTATTATCTACTCAAAGAAGAGTTTACAAGCTTATAGTCATATCTACTCTTTAGGAGATTATCTAGCAAAGTTGTTTGCACCCCTTTAAACACTTTGTATCTATCCTCTTAAGTCTAGGTCTTGTAATAGATAGATTAAGAGAGAATTCAAGTATAGGGAGTATACTTGGTATCCTTGTGTTGAGATAGCATAAGTGTTTGAGTATCGGGAGTATACTTGGTGTCCTTGTGTTGCGATAGCACAAGTGTTTGTCCTTCGTGTTATCGAAGAGGTTGTAAGGGTTATTGTGTTCTCGACCCGGTTAAGAGAGACACGGGAGCTTAGTGAAAAGCTTGAAATCCTAAGGAGGCTTCCTTAGGTAGTGGATGTAGGGAAACCGAACCACTATAAATCGTGTGTATCTTTCTATCCCTACTCTATTTACTTTCCGCACTTTATATGTTTGATAATATGCTAGTATGAATATTGTGATTTTGATTATCTAGTTTATCTAACATATTGCCATCTAGAGTAGTTAGAGATTAGAAACTCGTTTTACTTGTATCTATTATATATCGAACCTCTTAGCTTATCCATTGCATGATCCCTTAAGAGTTTGATATATTAGTTGACTTAGAAGTTTCTTTCTTAAACTTATAATTGTCCAAAAGATTTTTAATTAGGCATTAATCATATTAGTAATCCTATTCACCCCCCCTCTAGGACTTTCAGGTTACACGTTCGACTTTTGTTTTGGCGCTTTGATTTCTTTAATTTTAATTTCAATTTCTTGCATGAATTTAGCGTGGTTTGTTTTGGAAACTTTTTTTTTAATTAATGGGTTAGTAGGGGCATCTTTGTCATTAGCGCTGGGCTGGAATTGATGGGCAGTCACTGATGGCTCATGGACTCCATAGGTAAATTACCCTTTAAATTAAAAGTGAACAGTTAAGTCATACTTACTTCCTCAGTTGCATAGACACACCAAGGTGATTAGTCAATTATATTGTTCAACAAATTTGTGAGATTTGTATTAATGACCATCGTGGGATTCGTGTATAAATATAATAAACACAAGTGCGGTTATATAAAAAATTATATCTAAAAAATTTAAAAAATTGGAAAACTGGTGAGTAGGTTGAAATCATAAAATCATAAAAAAATGGTGTTTACCTTATTTTGGATTCTTAAACGCCGTGATGGCATATCGTGTTGATGATGGTGGAGGTGAAGAATAATTATGTGGGTTGGCATTTATCTATTCAGGAGAGCAACTTGTTAGGTGGATTTTTTTCCAAAAGGTTGGGGATGGGTCTGGCGAGACCATTTCCAACAATTGCGTCAAATGGATATTTACTACAAAACAATTCAAAAAATGCAGTATAAGACCAAATTTCTTACTCCAGCAGGCACGGTAAATCATGGGACCCACAATACTCACACAGCATCCCCCTCCCCATATAAGCTATTCTCGGCGCATCACTTCTCATACGGTAAAAGGTTTCCAATTGTCATAAAAATGCCAATGTAGGATTTGCATACAAATATAATTAATATACTTATATCAGATAATTAATAATTTAATTTTTTAGAGTTTTAATGGTAAAAATTAATAACCTAATTTGGGTTCTTGCCAAGCCGGTTGATGATGGTGGAGAACAGTCTCAAAATGGCGGCGGTTTTCTTGTGCATGAGAGCGGATTGGTGGGAAGGTGAGTGTTAAGAGGTTATTTTCTAAGAGTGTGAAGATATGAGTTTTAAATCCCGTTTGGGATTTCTTATCTATAGCAAAAAGTGCTTTCCCAATTAAAATTATAATATTTGTAAAAAAATATTAAAAAATAGCTTGAGATTTAAATCACTTTAAAGGGGTGTATTCAATTGAGAATCTGTTGGATATTTTTGGACTTTAAAAATCCAGGGGTATTCAATTAAGATTTTAAAAGACTTTTAAAAGTCTAGTGTAATCAGTTGAGATTTTAAAAACTCCTTTGAAATCTCGATATACTCAAACAGGATTCTTTTAAATCCTTTATAATTTTGGGATTAAAAAGTTGTTGGACTCTTCAAGTCATTAGATTTCGTAGGAGTTTAGAATTTAAGTATAACTAAACAATTCATTTACAAATCCCTCAGCAAAAAACAGAGATTTCATAAACTCCAAAGAAAAACAAACCAGCTGTCGTTACCAATAGACTATTTCATCAGTATATTTCATTTATATCCCTTACAGTTAGACTTCATTGGTGATTCACACGTAAAATCAAGTAAAATTTGATCACACTATCTTATTATCATCTGCATATTTCATTTATTTCCCTTTTAAAAGTGCTCCCAATTACTCTAGCAACTCTCGAAGACTATTAACCTGTGAGATCTTTCAAAAGCATTTTATTTATAAGAGACACATACTAATATACTATATTTGTTCATAGTGTGAGTAGTGGTCGTCTTATGTTTTGACAAAAAATAATCAGTCGTCCCATGTTGCCCCATTTACAAGAGGTATCCTACTACCGCATCAAGTTTGGTTTCTCCACAATATTAAACCCTCACCATCAAATTTTCATTTTTAGTGCAATTTTTTCATAAATGAGTAGGAAATATATGCAAAAAATTGAAATGTTGAAAGAGAAATTGATGCTGCTACTCTACTCTGCAACTGTTGCAACACCAATTACATATCACTCTAGCTATGTATATATTTTTGCTTTTTCAGATTTTTTTTTTAAAAATAAATCATAAGTACATATAAGATCCAATTAAACAAAAAAAATTATACTTTTAAAGTAAAGAAAAATAAGTATCAGAAAAATAAAAATAGAAAACAACTATTGAGAATAATTTTGGTGACGATTATATATATTCTTGTTTGATGCTTTCTGAAGACGGGTCGTGTAGAATCGTCAAGAAATTAGTTTTTCGTAGACGATTTTTTAAAATCGTCAGGAAATTGGTTAAAAAACTACGACTGAAATAAAAATCATTAAAGAGTGAAGGTCAGATTTTTTAAATGACGGTCTTAAAAATTGTCATAAAAAATCGTTATTTTATGTGTATTTTTCTTGTAGTGGATTTATATTGAGAAGATATTACAATGAAGTATAGCAACCTAATTTATATCATAAAAAGTGAAGAATTTACTTGATATCTCTTTAGGACGATACCCTCTGATAACTTGATAACTGGAGCTTGAAGCGATCAGTATTTGGCTATAATATACTCCATATATAGGTATCAAATTCTCCAACAACCATAAACCATGTGGCAAATCTTGTTCTAAAAATTATCAACATCGGCATCCCCGTTTTGCTAAATCGCTTGTCTGGTTTTGTCCACAAGGGTAACAGTCCACGTGGCTTGAATTTCTACAAAGACTAAGTGGACATCAATATTCTAGTGCAACATATAGAGGGTTTTTTTTATCAAAATAAGCATCCCGATTTCTAATATCGGCATCATAAAATTATTTTTGTTCTTGGACTTAAGACATTTCTAAATATTGACCAAATGGAAAAACTTTTGTCACGTGATATGTTAGAAATGAAATTTTTTTAAGAATGTTTCTAGCAAGACTTTTGCATATTCTCATCAAGCAAAAAGATATGTCATAAAACATATTCAAGATATATGAAAGAGTAGATACATGTTTTAATATAGAAATGATGTTTAGATACTTCAATTTCTTTTATTTAATACATATGAGAGCCACTTTGGACTCGAAATCATTTTGATTCCAATAAGATTCAATCTCAAGGCCTCTTGGTCTCTACAGATTAGACTAACCACCAGACCAACTATCGATCTTGGATACTTCAATTTCTAATATATTAAATGTTCCAAGAATGCATCTTATCAAGTTTGTAGTTGATTTCTTCTCCGGATACTATGCATATAAAAATTTATGGCTTAAAAAGTGTTCAACTCATATGAATACTCATGAACAAGGAGTATGAATGCTTCATTCAACAATGGATATATTGAAAATTTGAATACACTCACTATATTAATTTACATTATTTATAGGAAATACACTCATAAATATTTGTCACATAAAAATGCACTAACAATGGACTTTTTCCAACATTTTCTTTGTTTTTTATGATGACAAATCTTGCAATAATATACTCCAAGAATGATATGTAATGTGACACATATGGAGTCCTAAATTCATAATTCCCCCTCACATTGTGCATATAAAATCAAATGATAAGGGTAAACTCATACAGAGTCCTTTCGAGATAGACTCCCCCTGATATAAAGCATATATCTCAAGACAATTTAAGTAACCTCATTGTAATGGTGAATATTACTCAGTATTTTTTATTGAATCCGTCGTAATTTGTTAATATTATTCAGTGTTATTAATTGATTACTCAATGTTTTTTCATGAAGTACTCATCAAATTTTCCGATACTCTGTATGTTAATTTTGATACTCAGTGATCTTTATTACTCTGATTACTCTGTAAAATCACTATGTACACCAGTGTGGAGGCGATGGTTGGTGGTCGTGGGTGGTGGGTGGAGTTGAGCAGTGCCATCACTCAATAAAAAAAAATTGTCTTTTAGTGTTTTTTGTATTATATAAGGTATAATATACAATTACAAATTTAGTGACTCCTTTTGAGAGATAAGATTCCACACATTCCCTATACGAAGAAAATTTAGTCTCCAAGATCCTATATGTCATTCACCCTATGTTTATACAACATTGCCATCAAAGTTGGAGATCCTTTATACCATAAAATAAGTGTTTGAAAAGTCTTCTCCACTAAAAAAATAAAAAATAAAGAATGAAAGTATTATTGGAGAAATAATATTTTTTTTCTATGAATTTTACTCAACAAAGGTTGAATATGAACTGTGTATGACGTCTTGTTATTTTTTAAAATAATTTTTAACTCAAAGAACTAAAATCAGTTAAAGTCTTCTAAGAAAAGAAGAGATTTTAAAATAAAGTTTTTACTCTTTAAAATTAAATTAAATATAATAAAGTCCAACAAACAATGAAAACCATAAAAGTCCAATTATAGATTAATGCCTATTAAAAACCTTATTTAGAAAAAGATACCTACAATAAGATATTTTATAGAAAACAGCATCATCCCAAACTATGAATCAGAATATATACACTCCTTGTACATTATGAATCAGAATTAGAAGAATAAGCATGATTACCTTTTCAATCTCAGAGATGGTAAATCTTATATAGATGAGAATCCATCCAATTAAAATTGCATAATAGTAAGAAATGGCCTTATATAGCAAAGGTCGATAGAAAGATCATATAAGGAAAAAATATAATATGAAAAGTGATCTGAGATCATTGTTACAATTTATATACGCATTGTTATTAATCTACAACTTATATACACATTTTTATTAATGAACATGAATGTTTTTGTAATTATCGAACTAAAAGGGCCAAAGTGCCAATAATAATAAGAAATTAGAATTTAAGAATAAAATAATAACTAAAGACCTGTTTGGGACTGCTTTAAAATAATCACTGGAAGTGATTTTAGACCCCTAAAAATATTATAGATCCTTAAAATCACTTTTAGGAAAAGAACTAAATATGTGTGATAATTTAAAAAAAAAATCACTTTTAGTGATTTAAGATGTCAAATTTTTTTAATAACTCTAAAAATAATCAATCCCAAACGAGTTCTAAGATTCAAATATGAATAATATGGATGAGAATATAGCTCGTGAAATGCATGTGATCAGTAATCCCGACTACACTAGATTTAACCGTTTCTTGTTTTATGATAGAATATGATATATTTTTTTCTCATTAACTGGGATTCAGTTATCCACATAACTTCATTCCATGTAGATAGGGGATTCCCTAGGTACTCTAACAATCTCTATTGAGTGACATTGCCAAGTATTAGTACAATAAACACGAACCCTATTGACTATATGATTAGGAAGACTCCCAGATTAATAACGCACAACAAACGAACATAAACTAGTTCCACAATTCAACCCCCCTCCAGACGATTGTCTAATATCTATGCTAACTCATTAATTTGTTAAAATTATAGGTTCACACATTAATACAAATTCATATTCAATGAAAAACATCAATTCATTTAAATCATTATATCCTAAATTACATGAAACGGTAAACTATAATCTAGGGTTCATAACATTTGTCAAGATAATAGAAAATTAGTTCATACTAAAGGAAGAAGATACAATATATTAGTATTAATAATGTCAAAAGGATAAGAAAAGTAAAAAGATTACACTAAGAATCGAAAGCTACGATGAAATTAACGGTGGAATGGTGTGAAATGGCTATTTTTTCCTTCTCTTCTCCCAGCGTTTTCCTCTTTCCAAAGGTTCAATAGCTGATGTGTGTAAACTATTTTGATCCTTTATTATACCTAATTTCAGTGTTAAAACGTTTTTCGAAAGTCAAACTCATTTAAATACGTTTTTGCACCAATGTTAGACAGGTTTGAGCCTCTGCGTAAATATTAACATAAATTTGTGCTCTCAACTCCAAAATGCAAACCTTCCTCTCTGGCTTCAAGGGTTAACTTTAGCTAAGAGGGATTGGACAAAAACCTCACTACTTATGTGGGTGACTCTAGGAAGTTAGAGTATAAAATTATGATAATTATACCATAGAGCGTCCAAGGTAGGAGCTCTAATTACTTTAGGTATAGTGGGTGCAATGTTAGAGGTTTTAAGAATAAATTTTAACAGATAGTCAATAATAATCTACTTTCAATGCTCATGATTAGGAAATTGATGCTTGCAATTGAAGTGATAATAGTAGGAGGTATACTAGGAGGTGAACCTTCAATATGACCTATAAAAGTACATGAGCTTGAAGAAAGGCCTCAATTGTGCTCTTCAAAAGCACATAATTGGTGAGATCAAGCTCAATTTGCACAAATATAGTGAAATTCTTCAAAAGCATCCTCAAAACTAGCAATAACATCCAAATCTTTAGTTATAGCCAGTTTATGCCATTGGAAATACTTAACAAAGTTAAAAGATTGAGTTTGCAATGGAGGATTTGAAGGAATCAAAGTTCTCAAAGTGCAAAAAAATTGAGAATACTTTGTGGTCATGCTATTAACAATTATGGATAAATAAAAGTTATCAAATGTGTTGTCAGAGAATTTATGTTACATTACTATCATAGTGAGTCAATGAATATTTTACAGATTGTTTTCATGATAGATAAACAAAGATGTTTGTAATTTTGGTTACCAGTTAATTTGAAAGCAAAAGTTTGTTTTAGCAATTGGAAATGTTCAAAACCTTGTGAAATTGATTGGGACTTGGCCTAAATTTTGAATGTGCCATTGTTTATTGACAAATAAAGATGTGGTTTAACATGAAATATAACACATAGATGATTAATTGAAAATTGTTTGCATATGGTGAATCATTATTCTTCCTTTTATAGTTTACCACAGTTTACCAAAAGAGAAGGCAAAAAAGGTTGATATACTAGTAGGCCAGCAGGCAGAACGGGTAAGGTGCCCATCGAAGATTCTCAAGAGTCGAACTCCTTATTGAAATCATGACACTTAAATGAAACTAATGGACATCTTGTGAGATTTCTTCACTTCTTATAGACAAACAAGTTTAATGAACCTGGAAGAAATGTAAGAAGATAGTCATTTATATCTAATTTCTCACTAGAATTAGTTAATCCATAAAATACATGAAATTCTACTCATGAAAACATACATTATAAGCAAAACTCGAATTTAAAAAATTCTGGAGAAAGATCAAAAAAAGGAAATTGTGACAAAGAAGCAATTGCTAATTAAACAACAAACCCATAAACTCCAACAATAAAATGGTCCTGCAACAAACTCATCATAAAATAGGATAGCATACTTAATAAAACACCTCGCATCAAATTTCTTCATTCCACACTCATTGCGACAAACATAGAAAAGGGCAAATTAGCGGGTTCCGTGAGTCTCCTCTTCACTCGAGTTGGGGATATCCAAATTAGCAGATCCTCTTGAGATTCCATAATTAGATACTACATCGGCATAATCTCGAGACAAGTCTTGAATGCGACGAGTGACCTTCCCATGAACTTGGTTAAAGAAGAGATCATACTTGCGTACATTCCTCAAAAAGACTAGGTTCTCTAGTGCATCACGAAAAGTATGAGTCCTTCTTGCCTTCAAGGCCATTATTTTTCCGTGGATTGTTTCCACTCGTCGTAGAAAAGCCTGGTCTTCTTGTATTCGGGCAACTAAAGGGTGGAGTATGGCACATCGTTTCCTACCAGGTGAGACAACAATGATATTTTCAGGAATCATCTTTTTTTATCGATGAGTTTGATGAATTTTAAGAGGAGAAACCGATATTTATAGGGAATAAGGAGGCAATGCTGCATTTATTATAGACGACTTTTATGGTCTCTCCGTATTTATGACATATTTGAACAATAATGAAAATCTACCACCTATATTTGAACAATTACTCTGGTCGTGTCAACATAATTAATTGTAATGTGTCTTTACACCAAATCGTATCAATAGAATTTATAAGATTGTTATCTTTTTTTTCTTTTTGGCTTTCATCTAGGGAAGGAAATATAGTTACTAATGAAGATAAAATTATTATCAAATAAGTAAAACAATTAGCAGATTAGTCAATTAAGACTTTATTTGTGTGCCCCCTTTCGGTCCTAAGTGACATTGGATATTTTTTAAGGAAGAGAAAAAAAACAAATCTTCATCGATGTGTCTATCAAAGTAAAAACAATATAAGCCAATTCTTAGTAGTTGTCACGTATGCTCGAGTTGATGGTAGGGATTGAGAGGGCACGAGCACAAACTTGGCCTTCAAATAGTGAAATTGTTGATGAGACAAAGACTATAAAAAGAAGTCTCTGTAGAAAGATCTGCAAACTTATCTTTAGTGCCAATATGTTGGAGAAGATCTGTAGTAACAACCATCTCCCTATCAAAGTTGTTGTATTAAGTAAATCCCAATTCGTATTCTAGCTTTGTGGATTGTCCTAAGTGATATGTTTTTGGGTTGCTCTCCTTATGCCTTATCCGACGTTGGGTTGAAGTTCATATGTTTATATGATGTCGTACTAGTCCACTGACTTAATACATGGATGGATATCAACTTTTGATCTCTTATCTATTTAGATGACTCGGATTAAAAATCTACCAACTCGCATGAATATGCCCCAAATTCAGAATTCGGTTAACATTGTTCATTCAATTCTTTGTATCTTCTTCTCTCTCGCTGAAACTAGAGTTTCGGTTTTGTAATCTTAATCTTCTGCTATAAATATTAACAAATAGTAGTATATAGGTGTTACTTGTTTGCTTCCATTGATTGAGCTAGATTAGTCTCAATTCATTTAATGTTACTTAAAATTTTAGGGTCTAATATAATCTAATACTAAAATAGAGATAATAGAGAGATAGGAGAAAAATTTGAACATATAATATGTAGTTCACAATGCATCAAGCATCTCTCGTAAATGCTAAGCCTGACTGACTTCAACCGAACGATCTCCAGTGTGGACGTAGGTAATTTTTGCTGAACCACGACAAAATCCTAGTGTTGTTTACTTTTTTATCCTATTTCTTTTTGGGTTATTTTTTGGTGATTAAGTCTAATACAGAACTTGATATTTAAATTTTTTTTGGCTAGAGTAGAAACCAAAACGATTACGTATTTACTAAAAGAAATTAATAACCTGTGTGTCAGGCTCTTCCAAATTACAACCGATGCAATTGCTGAAATGAATAAATAAATGCACATGAAGATCAACATGTATGTAGGAACATCGCATCAACTCAGTTGAAGCATAAACAATGGTCATGTTTTCAGTTTCAGTTGAACTCCTTAATATAACTCCTTAATATATATATATGTTGCTTCTTAGAAGTCCAAGACACCATATTAGGCCTCCGAAACACAAAAACACATCAAACCCTATAGTGGACCTCATGTCAACTAAATCACTTGCCTAGTTTGAGTCAGAAAAGTCATGGAACACATTAGTGAACACCAACCCATGAGGCAAAGAGCCTGTGAGATGCCTTACAATCCTTTTTAGAGAAGAAAAAACACCATTTGTAGGAGAGCACATGTGCTGAAAAATCATATTGATTGGATATTGCATATTAGGCCTTGTGATTGTCAAGTAATGGAAGGTACAAAGTAGGAATCTAAAGAGTATAGGATTAGCATATGGTGTGGCATCAAAGGATGTATATTTTGAGTATGAAAGAGTGTCACAAGGTTTGCAATTTGAAATACCTACTTTAGTTATAAGGTACATAACATACTTTGACCGATTAAACACCACTGAAGAACCAAAAGACTTAACATGAACGCCTAGACTAGAAAATAGGATAGGGGACTGATGTCTCCTCATTTGTGATAATAAATTCTATCTCTGAGACATCATTTTAGGCGTATTTATTAGAGTATAAGTCGAATTTAGCTTAATTTAGTGCATTTTCCTATTTTGAGTCTTGATTTAGTAACATAATATTTTTAGAGCATATTGGGTTTAATTGTTTATTTAGTGTGAAGCTTTAAAGATAATTATGAAGATTAATTACAGTCCAAGTCAAAGACTACAAGATATGGAAAGATATTTGCATGGTAATTGGAGATAAATGAAAAAAAGGCTAAAATCATGGAAAAGGAAAAGCTGCCTAAATCTGAATTTCTGCAGCTACGCCTAAAGAAGTGGTGATAACTTCAAAACCAAGCCGATTTTGGAAGATTCCTTTCATAGGGACGTAGATAATTCTGTGAGGATTCTTTTGGTATATTGTGGAGCAAAAACCGACCAATAACGAAGAAGATATGCTCAAAACAGTTCAGCAGTAATAATCTTTATTTCCATACGAATTTGAGTTGGGCTTGGAGTCCATTACTTAACCTCTTTTTCAAGAAAAGAATTAGGTCAACCTATACACTATAAATACAACCTCTTAACACTCTTAAATCATCCTTGGTGAAACCTTAAACCAAGAGGAAGCTTACAATACAAGAAAAGAAGTCTGGAAGGAGCTGTTCATCACAATGTCTTCTTCTACCTTTGAATTTGTAATTTCTTTCTTTTCTTTCATGAACTAATTTTCTTTAACTTGAGTTTTTAGCATATATGTATGAACCCTAGTTTTGATTGACATCTATCTAATTTGAGAATTTTATATTTTAAATTGAATTATAGTTTTTATTCTCTGTTTATATGTTTGGATTTATATTCTGTGTTGTTGTGGATCGCGACCATATAGAATTACCATCTAGTAGTTAGGTCACCATTGACAACGGTGTTTAATTACATGTTTAGCACATAACGTCTAGTATTCGGTTTAGATCTGACAAATCAACCTAACTAGATAATCACTATGGTTTAGTACATGTTACTATTTACCAATTACAGGAACAGTTTGCTTAGGAAGCCTTATTGACACAGGTAAATCCTATTTAAAATTACCTAGCGTAACTGGAATCGATTATTGAAATACTACATAATTCACCCTTACATGTTTAGAACGGCAAAACTAGTGGGGATTACATGCTATTGACTCAAGCTATATTCTCAAACTACTTCTCTTTTCGTATTTATTTTCTGTCTTTAAATTCTTAGTTTTAATTTAGTTTAATTAGAAAACCAAATAAATATCTATTGTCTTTATTTTTCTTGCGTTTAGTTGTTCTACCTTTAATTATTTGCACTTGATTTTTGCATAAGATTCCCCTAACCTTCGTAGTCTCTGCGGAACGAATCTTACTTATTTTCTAAAACTTGCATACGATCTGTATACATGTAGAACCGTGCTCAGTCTAGGGTGATTATTTGCTCTTTATTTATATCTTATTTTATCACACCCTAGGCCCCACCAGGGACCAAGATCCTTCGCTGAAAAACAAGATTGCATTGATAAACCCAAAGAATCTATATCAACAACAGATGAGGAGCCAGTAACAACGATGGTCATCTACATAGATCAAACAAATGAACATTTGTAATGTTAAGTGTTGAACCAACATAAATACATCTAAATAGAAACACACAAACCCCATTATTAGTAGGAAGGATTAAAGAAGAGTATACCAAGATTTAGGGCCATGTTTAAGCCCATACAATTGTGACTCAACTGTGTATGGATATGTGGCTGTGTGTAACAGAGGTTGAGAGGGATATACGAAACCTTGAGGTTGAACCATGTAAACCTCTTTAGAAAGAATGCTATGAAGAAAAGCATTACAGAAATCTAATTGTTTGTTAAACCAACCATTAGTGGCAGCCAAAGATGGCAGAATTTTAATTGTTTGAGGCTTGATAATATGGTTAAAGGTCTCCATGTAATCAATACCAAAGCCCTGGTAATAACCCTTAGCCACAAGTTTTGCCTTGAACCTAGAAACTAAACCATCAACAAATCTTTTTATCCTATAGACCCACTTACAACCAATAGGCATTAAATCCAACGTGGGTAATTGAAGAGTACCAACTCCTTCATAGCTTTACCCAAAAAGGGTTTTTAGAAGTTTATTTGTAAGCATTAGGTTTTGAAATGGGAAGAGAGGAAGTGGTAGTGTGAATAGTGTAAATATTGTGTGTTGCATATGATGAGTAGTAGGATGTGAAGGGGCAAAAAACTGGAAGAAGGAGATGGATGAGGAGAGGAAATAGAAGTAATATGATTATATAGATTCTTCTAGTATTGTGACACTATGTTCCTCAAACACCATGAGTAAAATTTTAAATGAACCAAACTCCTCGCGAAAGTTCGAGTTCGGCTCGAAAAGCTCGGCTCGAGATCGTTCGTAAGTTAAAAAGCCAAGCTCGAGCCCAAAAACGAGCTTGTTTGTTAAACGAGTCGAACGAGCCCGTTCGCGAGCATTTTATGTCACCTCATGAAAAATATAATCAAATTATAAAAATGTGTACTGAATATTTTTTTCCAATATTTGATAATTCAAAAAATCAAAACTAATTACTATATTCAAAATCTTACATATCACAACAATTACCACTCTACCTACTCAATTGTACAAGACCATTCAAAATTCAAGAATCCAAAAATAAAGTAGGTGGTTGTATTTAATGATAGTTAAGATAGTCAATCATGTTCTAACTAAAAATCTATATAATTAAAAGGTTTGCAACAATATATCTTATTATCGAGCTTTGTTATGTTCTCACGAGCCAAGCTCGAAAACTAACTTCAAAACATGTCTCGTTCAAATCTATAAATAAATAAACAAGCCCTAACCACAAGTGAGCATGTGGACAAAATTACAATAGGCTTTATCATTTCTGAAAGAAAAAAAAAGGCAGAGCAGGAGATGGACTCTTTGGCTAATAATTATTTTCATTGATTACTTGAAATGTTTAAAAGTTCTCAAAAAGATTAAAGCCTACTTTTACCTAATGCATAGCATAATGAAGCATCTTGAAAGGTGTGCATACATATAATTGAACCAATTTTCATGAAATCTTATCAAGAACATATGACATCCTATGTTATTCACATAATGAACATCTTAAAAGTTTTTTTTTTTGTTCGAATAACATCTTAAAAGTTAAACAAGCATAGAAAATTGTATAGTTTATGTGCACGAAGAAGGCGTATACATAAAAGTGAAGGATAGATTAGCAAATTGGAACTTTGTAATCAAAACTCATGAGTACCTTAAACGATGACCAAACTTTACCCAACCCGTGATCAAGGTGCCCCTCCTCGGAAACCTAAGCAAGAACTAGTCTCATTCGTCAAAGGTGAAAAAAATAAAACTCATAATATAAAGTTATCCCATTGATTTCTTTCTCGCACAATATATGGACAATAAGGTAATTTAAACATCTAATCACAACTATATCCATTTTCTATCTAAGTTTTTTTTTTTTTTTTCGTTCAATGTATAAGTAAGTCGAACATCATGTTTAAAAACAGTATATTCATCATTTGACACAAAGTATATAATATATAGTAAATGTTTCTAAGAGCCATTAAACAATTTTTTGAACCATTTAACTTATTACAAGTGGTCCAAATCAACCAATATATTAGTAGTTAACCACATAAGTATATGTAAAGGTACTCATGTCAATTTTCCATTTATTTATTTTAAAGTCAGATAATTTTAAACTTTTACCACAAAATCTCCAATAGTTTTTAACAATTTTTTACAAAGATGTATAAATTAATTGTTGGTTTGAAATGGTTTTGATAAACTAATGGTTGATTTTGAACGATTTTGATAATCTAATGATCGATTTGAAACCTTTATTAGTAGTTCAATGGTCCGAATAGTTTAATACCCCATTAGTACCATTTACCCAATATATATTTCAAATATAAAAACAAGTTTATATCAATTATTCAAACCAATAACTAACTACTCAAGAAAATTCGGTAAACTAACCCATCAAGTCTCCCATAGTATAGAGTCCCCTACAATGCAAATAACTCAAGGACCAATTACGCAATTTCCTTTTCCTTTCCAATAACATCTTCAAGTGTTAAATTAAAAGTATCCATATCACCTTTCTTAACTTCTTCACCACGTTGAGCTAAAAACTCCTCAACATTACTCGGTTCACCAAACCATCCTAATCGATCAGAAATCAAATGTAAATTATTACATCCGCTACATTTCGCCACTACTACACCTTTGTCATATGATTCTCGACAAATTGTCTTAACTGATCTTGTTTCACATACTTTACATGTGAACACCATCGCTAGATCATGTCTACTCGACATTTTCAGTTTCCCAGTTGTGGGACCCGGTGTGGGACTTGGTGTGGGACCCGGTGTAACAACATTGTCTTGAGTGGGTCCCACCTCGTTTTTAACAATTTCTGATGATGTTGTTTGGAATCTACAAAAGATGGATTCGTTTTTGTTTCTAGTGAAGAATGAGTTTGCGGAAGGTCCATATGCTGCACATAAATTATTAAAAATTGTTAATTGCAAAATAAGTCCCTACGTTATGGAGAAATGCACTATTGGTCCCTATATGTTGATTTTTTTGTAAGTTAATTGCATTATAAAAAAAAGTCTACTATGTTATGCAAAAATTGGAGAATTATGTCTGTTTATTAATAGTTTGGAGTGGATTTTTGTAAGTTAATTGCACTATAAGTCCCTATATTAAGCAAAAATTGCACTATAGGTCCCTAAACTTTTGGAATTGATTGATATTTGTAAGTTAACTGCATTATAAGTAACTATGTTGTGCAAAAATTGCACTTTAGGTCCCTAATCTGTTGGAGTTGATTTTTGTAAATTAATTGCACTATAAGTCCCTATATTATGCAAAAATTGCACTCTAGGTCCCTAACTGATTTTTGTAATTGCACTATAAGTCCATATCTTATTATGCAAAAATAGCACTGTAGGGACCTATATTGCAATTAACTTACAAAAGCAAATTCAGGGCAACCCAAACAAAAATTGAGTTGATTGCATTATAGGTACATATATAGAGTTGATTTTTGTAAGTTAGTTGCACTATAAATCCCTACACTATGCAAAAATATCACTATAGGGACCTATAGTGCAATTAACTTACAAAAACAAATTCAGAGCAACCCAAACAAATACTCCTGACACCGAGTTATGACTAGGCCACGCGTCTAGTACTAATGGGGATTTTTTGCAAGTTCGATAAACTTCAGGGGTGTATTATGCAAATAGTACTTGCTCAAAAAAATTGAAGGAGCAAATTCATGAACAACGATAAGTTCAAGAGAAAGCTTAATTTTACTCCTAAAACGCAACTATACGCAAGATACATACAGTAGGTATACATACATACATATGTGTGTCTATCTGTGTAAAAATAAAAAAGGTGAGCGTGAATAATACCTTTGGAGAGGAAGGTGTGGGGCTGTCTGGTGGTGGTGCTGAGAAGAGAGAAGATTCGCCTCTGAATTTCACGCGCCGCCATTATCGGTGGTTTTAGTGCACAGCTTGGTAGCTAAACGCTGTCGTTAGCAAATAAATAGAAATGGATTGATTTCAAGTTATAGAGGAAAGATGACTTGTTCTCCAATAAAGTATTTATATTAGGATGAATTATTACAAAGGACCACTTTCGTGTATTTTCTCATTTGAAAAAAAAAAAGAAAAAAAGTTGTATTTTCTCAATAAACGGATTATTTTTCAAAGTGAGTTTTTTTTCCATACAAATAAGGCTAAAAGTGGATAATACAAAAACTACCTAAAACCTCAAATGGCTTCTATAACTAGTCTAAGATACGCACATTTGCTCTTATCCTTCGTTAGGTTGTTCCATAGGTATTCTGAGGGATTCAGACTATTGGATGCACTCCAGCCTCATCTCTTTATTTTGTCAACAAATTAGCACACGAGTTTACCTCACGATATATTTGATTTATCTCGAAACCTGGTTTAATTCTAAGGATTTCCTTACATTCACGCACAACCGGACAAGACCAACTATCTAAGCTTCCACCGTTTTCACTAGCGCGTGAAGTTTCCTTGAGCCGGTCTCGGTATATAACTCGTTAAAACCTCGACAAATCATCCACCTCAATCCATAATGTAACGCCAAGAGTTCGGAACGAAAAGGTGAGTCTGCCTTACATAAATCCGAGAAACTAGCGAGGAACGAGCTCTCATCATCCCTCAAAGTGAGTTTGTAAGTATTATCAATTACTTTGTTCTCATGTTATGGGGAAGTAAATTTTATCAGCAATTTTCTTGGTTAATATGTTGCGTGAATTTTTTTTATTCTCTGTGGATCTAGGTGAGGTGCGCCGATCATCAAGAAGATACAAAAAGTTATATTGTTCCTAACAAATTTATCCGGATAGAATGATTTTAGAGGATGAAGAGTTGAAACTCGAGATAATGTCTAAGAAAGAGGATGGATAGGATAATACAAAATTAAAATTCTAACTTAAATCGAATTCTTTGATCATATCTAAAATTATAATCTTTTAGGACTTTAGGTAGAACAACTATAAAAACACTTAAGGATAGGATATACAAGTGTAAATCAAACTCTATGTATATCTATTCTATGATTAGCACTAGGCAAAAATCAAATAAATCAATTTAACAAGTACTAATTAGGCAAAATACTGTGCCTAAAGATATATGTAATATAGAAGCAATTGAACAAACATATGGCATGCACAAGAAGGAAAGAGTAAAGGGAAAGAAGACAACAACGATTTAGAGTGGTTTGGCTCACGTAAATTTAGTCCACTATCTAAGGTCTATGTACCCGTAGGGTTTTAACTCGTCTACTAGATATCCTTGTGTCTCTTGAAGATGAGAGCACAAACCTTTACAACTACTCCAAAGAAACATGATTAGTATTATCTCACAAGTAGGAAAACAAGTGGACAATCTTGACTCATAATATACCACTTTACAAGCTTGTGACTCCTTCCTCTTGTATATACCATATAAGAACTAGTAAACAATCTCTACTTACGATCTCCTTGGTCATTTTCATCCCCTTATATAGCACCATCAGTTTTGCTACTACCCACGAATAACAATTCGTTCTCATAGAGAAATCACGAATCCAATTCCCTTCCATCTCTAATCACACCATTGACCCCTTCTGATTAGTGTGCAGCTCCCATATGAATTAAGCTTTGATAACTTAACATAGTCCTTTCGACATAAGACCTACCCAGAGAGTTTCCCCACAGACCCGTATATATTCACTCGCTTGGTATTTGGCTTTTCGGTTTATCACGGCACTACTCGGAATCTCGCTATTTTGGAAAATAAAATCATTCCTCTCCCTCTATTATACCCCTCTTAAGATTTCAAAATATATATTCCAAGGTAGATCGACAAATGACCATTTAACCAACACATGCCTATTCCACCAAGGATGCGTATTTATAACTGAGGAGGGTAAAGACTCGACGATCCTTCGTTGAATATACTGCTGCTGCACAATATACGTGCCCTAACTCCATAACTGCACACATGATACCTGTGTCTGTAGCTTCCATTTGCCACAAGGTCCCTGTGACAGTTGATAATTGCATGAAGGGTCCCTGCCACGGTGTAGCTGATGCATTTCACGAAATTCCTGTTGTGACAAATCACTCCAATACCGCCACTGCCGAGAATTTAAATTACCTTTATGCAGTCCCAAAATTGCAGGGGAGGTCCCTGTATCTCCAGTTAATTCTAATATGATTCTTTGTAATATGTTCACTCCTTAAGTTTTCTAAAGGGTAAATGTTACTAGGGGTCACTGAACTATTTCACCAGTCCTGTTTGAACCATTTAACTATTATGGGTTCCAAATCACCCATTAATCTATTAAAAACATTTCAAATCACCCACTTTGTTAAATAGCACGTGCATGGATAGGGTATGTAACAAAAAAAAAATCAAGATATTTTAGTTCGTTGATCTAATTTCAACAATCTGAACTATTAATTTAGTAAAGACTAAAAATTATATAAAAATAATTTAAAGACTATTAAATTTGAAGAGAGATATGAGAAAAATTTAGTTGACCCTTCTCCGTATTATATAGATATATCTGTCTATAAGGTTAGCCGACTTCACTTGATGACTTTCTGATTCTAACTGACCACTTTAACAATCCAGAAGAATGGGAGCTCAAAAGAGGACTCGAGGATCAGTTCATGTAATTAGACAATTTTACTGATGAGGCGTGTTGTACATTAGTATGAATCATCTTCTTTTACTTACGTAATTTATTTATTTTTGACAATTGACTTTTGCTTATGTTTAAACAACTAGCTTTGTACTAAAAAAGTAGTTTACAATTGTAACTTATACTCATAATATAGACCCAGGACTCTTTGTTGCCTTGGGATACCAAGGCGTTCTCGCTATAATGGAGTACAGAAATTGCACTGTATATACCCTATCCATGCACCTGCTATTTAACAAAGTGGGTGATTTGAAATGTTTTTAATAGATTAATGGGTGATTTGAAACCCATAATAGTTAAATGGCCCAAATAGAACTGGTGAAATAGTTTAGTGACCCCTAGTAACATTTACCTTTTTCTAAATTACGCACATTACTTAGTATATTCTAACTTATTTTTGCAAAATAACTATTACAGTAGTCATTCTCTATATCTAAAATGAACAAGTCCTTTAAATTACAGTTTCATTTTTACTTTCTTTCGCTATGACACCCAAAGAGTAAAACAAGCACATAACACACAATATCAACACATTAGGTGTAAAAGTAGGTGTAAAAAACAGTACTATCCTCCCAAAGCAAGAATGTAACAAAACTACTAATTATATCTATAATAAAATACACTATAAACATTAATATATCACAAAACTATACATAGCATTAGAATACCAACAACTTATCAACATTAAAATAAGCAGCTGATCATTTGAAAAGCTTAATAAAAATGAAGTTATGGTAACAAATAAAAAGTTGTAGTGTTACCATATATGGACTCCTTGAACCCTATATTTCTTCCTCTTATGAGAAAAAACAACAAATACATCTTAATAATACAAAAACATGATTTTGTTAAATCATGTTTAAAATATATACAATGAATAAATACAAATATTAAAATTTAAAAAATTCCTAAAACTCGGTCGCAATTTCGATCATCGAGGTGCGAAAGACACCGTTAAATCAAGCGAAGATCCCATTTTTTCTTCCCACTTTTGCGATTCCAAAAACAACGAAGAAACCCGACCCACAACTTTACCCATACCCGGTCTATTATCCGGATCCTCCGCTACACATTCCAAAGCCATACGCACCATTTTCTCCGCCACCTCCACCGGAAAAGAATCCTTTAACCTCTTATCCACCCACTTCCTCACACCACCACCACCACCTACTACTGCCTCCCTGGCTGTTTCAACCACGGATCTCCTCCCATAACCACCCTTCCCCTCGTCAAATGTATACTTCAACGCCTCCTCACCGGACAAAAGCTCCAACACCACCACCCCGAACGCGTAAACGTCGCTTTTCTCCGTCGCTATTCCGGTGACTTGAAACTCCGGCGACATATACCCTCGTGTACCTTCCACCTTCCCATCACTTTCTCCTATCTCCCCACAAATCTCTGCGGTTCCAAAATGACAAATTTTCGCACCGAAACAAGGCTCCGTCACAATTATACTTGAGCTTTTAATACGATTATGCACGAAACCATATCCTAAACCATTTGAATTATGCATATAGTCAACCCCGTATGCCACGTCAGACGCTACTCGAACTCTTGATAACCATGTCGATAAAACTGTGTAACTTGGATTCTTAACGTTTCTCAAACAATTAACTAAATTCACTCCTTCAACAAATTCATACACTAAGTAAACTGAACTGCCTGAAATAGACGCTCCTTTAAGCTTAACTAAACTAGCATGATGGCCTTTACAAGTGTAGGAAAGTCGTTCGATGAGCTCTGAGGTGTCGATCTTATGTCGAATCTTCCGTTGAACAACTAAGACCTTTTGAGTTCGGATCATGCACCGCCATGAAGTGGATGAGGAGGAAGAAGAAAAGGGCTTGAGGAGGAAGTTATTTGTGGCGGATCGGATCTCGGAGAGACGGTAAATATGAGGTTGTTCCGGGAGGATTGATTTACGGAGATCGTCGTTTGATAAAGAAATGCGGTTGTTTTTTGATGAAGCTAAGGAAGAAGATGAAAATTTCCATGATGATGATGAGGAGGAAGATGAAGGTTCATAGGTTGTGGATGATGATGAGTACGAGGTTGATGATAATTGGGTTATCGAGGTACGAGGGATTGGATTTGTTACGGAATTTGTTAGATTTTTCTTGGATTTGCACATTTTTTGGGTGAGCTCTTGATTTGGATAAGGTGTTATAATCATTCTTGATATAGTATAAATTAACTTAAACACGAACTTAGAACATCAAAAATTGTTTTTGTTGAATTAATGATTTGGAGAAGATAGAATTGGTGATTATAATGGTAGTTGAGTTAGGCTGGAGTGAGGAAGGTTTGTTTGTACTTTCTTGAGTGAATAATATTGGGTAGTATTAGGCAGCTCAAAATCCTTATTCGATGAACTTTCCTTTTTCACTTGACTTGACCAAGAAAGAGAGGAATTGCTTTTTTTTTTTGTTTATTTATTTCTTTCAAATACATTATAAAATAAATAAGAGATTACAAAAATTATTCAATACAAATCATCTTAATCAAGTCTCTCTCTCTCTTTTTTTTTTTAAAAAAAAAAACGTTAACCGATTAAAAAGTTTGTCTCTTACAAAAAAATTAGATACACTTGAGGGAATAATTAAATTTTTACCTAGGATCGTCACATTGTCCGAAATGGCTCTACCATACTTAATATACCACAACCATCATCACACTACCACCATCAGTAACCTATTATTATACCACAACCATTATTATCAAAATCGAATTAACACCACCGTACCACGACGACTTAGGCAATACCTAACATACAAGAAGATTTTGGAAGCACGTAAAGAATGAAACAAAATTCAAATTCACATTAAACCAAAAAAATGTAAATATACTAAAAGATTTTAAAGGATGGTTGTCATGAAATAGTAAAATCACATATTCCTTATAGTTCTAAAGGACCGAGTCAAGCAAGATACTAAATGTTCAAACTTGTTTGTTTAACTTAAAAAACTAAAGGGTTGAGCTTAATTTTAGACGAGACAAATCCTAAATATTCAAGATTTTTTTAATCTCTTGATTGACTTTTAACTCGAATTGTTAACAAACAATTTGTTTATTATATGATTTTATGACTGTAATGTAACATTCATGAATGATTTTTGTAAGATGGAATGTATGATATGGAGTATGATAGATAATGTCTTAGTTGATAGTTAAAATTTTAACAAGACATTTATTAGATATATAAATACTAATGAGATTTTCACCCAAATGAACTTGGACCCCTCACATTGATTATTAAAAGGCACTACTTTCTCGATGTTTTTGTAATTGGTCTCAAATCAATCTTTGCCTCTATTTATTTATTTTTTAATAAAAAAACAATATTTCCATACCACATACACCTCCATATATACCACTTTAACACACAAATCCTAAACCTATATTACAAGAAATACAACAAATCTGAAAACACCCCTCGTCCCCCAAAAAAAGAATCTAAATGGAGTCATGGATGCTCGAAAATAGAAGAAGTTGGAGAAAATGGAGCTTGAAGAAGAGGCTCAAAGTCTATCTGTACGTATGTTTGAGCGATGTGGTCATGGTTGCTACTCTGAATGGATCCTTATAGCTACTCACGGTAGCTCGAAGTGAAAAAAGAGATAGCATAGAGTAGCGGTTTGTGGTGGTGGGGATAGCATTAATGCAGCTCTGTTCGTGGCATATTGTTGTTCATGAATCTGAGGTGTACGGCGAGGGATATTGTTCTAATATGTGCAAGATCTGCAATATCTTTTTTTAAGGTGACATCACCGCATGGGTTTTTTTTATGTAAATCTTGTATATTTTCCTTTTTTTCATTAAGTCTTTTTTTTTTGTAAAATGTTGCAATAATGTAATTTTTCTTCATTTATCCCTTTCTTAGTGTTATATGACCCGTTTTCATCTATTTTCCTTGTTTAATGTAGCAATTGATATGATCTCTGTGAAATATAATGTGGTCACAACGTGTTTAGGGTTAAAAAGGTATTCTCTTTGTAAAAAGCGACGTGCTTAGTGTAAAAAATGACTTGCTCAGTGTTACAAATCGTGCCTAGTGCGACCCTTAGAGGTAGCGTGGTGGTTCTTAGTGTAACAAATGGCAGTGTTCCTCAATATAACAACCACTGATGCTCAGTATCACCAATGATGGTACTTAATGTTATCTATTTGTTAATTGTGTAATATCTTGTATGTGAGGGTATTTTGGATCTCTTTCATCTTGAAGGACTTGTTGAAGAATACTAACATGATAGATCACTTTTGGGTGATAAAAGTATATTGACAACCATTTGGGTGATAAAAGTATATTAACAACCATTTGGGTCGAAGTCCCATTATTAGTTTACGATTATATGAATACAAACAAGTAGTTCACTAGCAAACTCGTTTTATTAATAATTTTTTATTAGGTTTTGGGTTTATTTGGTTATATAATAATGAGTTTAACAAAAAAAAATCAACTTAAAATGGATCGTTAACAAACGAATCAATTTGTTATCATCATAATCTTCATGTAACTAGATGATCAAGGTTTTTCGGAGTTCAGTATAAAACATGATTGGTGATCCCAATGTTATTTTTTATCGCATATAATGTTATCTAACAATTTATCAAACTAGGTAAAAAATTGACCCATCGAGTCTTAGAAATCCATCCTAAAGATCCAACCCCCCCCCCCCCCCCCCCCCCCCCAAAACACTACTATATTTTTACTAGAGACCAATTAGATTTAAAAATAAATCTCAATCAAAATCTATTTTTTTCATATCACATGTACATTATACTAACTCACAAGACCTATAACATTGCGCACACCACTCATTGTTTCTAAAAATTCTCTCTCAACTTCCCTCCCTTCATAGGAAAAATCTTATGGTGGAGTTAGGGGTTTGAGTTGGTGGTTTAGATTTAGTAACATGGTAATTTCTATGGTTGCATTGAGCTAGGGTTTAGGCTAGTGTGGTGGTTCGATAGGTGGTGGTTCAGTGTCAGTTGATTTGAAGCTCAAGCGACTGGCGAGGTTCCATGGCTGGAGTGATCAAATGACATGGGCGGAGCTACGGTTTTGTCAAAGTGGTTTCAGACCAGAGTCGTAGAGGTGATTCTCACGATTTGAGGCGTTGGTGGTGGTGAAGATTTGTGGATCTTAAGTGTTGTTAGGGTTTGAGGTCATGTCTGGATTCAAATTGAGACCATAATTGGTTCCAAGCGACACAAATATTGGCTTTAGACTGAGGAAGTACAGTGGTGTCTGTCGTAGTGGTTTGAAGGATGAGATGGATGCAGCGATGGTGGCTTTACATTTCTGGTAGTGGGTGAAGAAAGCAACGACGCTACGATGTAGGCGAGGTTCAGGTTATAGCATAGCAGTGGTAGTGGTCGGGATGAGAGTTAGCAGTGTGCGAGGTTCCAGTCGACATTCATGACGTGCAGAGAATTCAAATTAAGATGACGTTAGTATCAGTCTACTAACGTCAAGTCTCTGACCTCATTAGTTAACCAATATATTTTCATTTTCCTTTTCCTTTATAGTTTTATGCTTTTATTACTACTGAATATGAATTTAAATCAAAGTTTATTAAACTTTTAAAAAATACTTTTATGTTTATTTTTATGCTGAATAAAATAATTAAAAAAATGTTTTAATAAGAAAATAATGTTAAGTTAAAAAATATATACACAGAGATTTTCCATACATACTTAGAGATTTTTCGACACGTCGTAAGACTCTTTTATTAAACTAAAGAATATTTTGAGCTGACTCATTGACTTATTGAGCCTGTTCATTCATCTTTCGAGTCTGTTCATAGATTTTTTCCATTCTTAAAATCTTTTTCTGGTAAAAAACTCTCTAAACCCACCTCTGCGGGTGGTGCCAACGATGATATATCAACGATGGGAATCGGTGATCGAAGATTGACAGCGTGACTTTGAAAATTTGTTTCGTGATCTTTTTGTCACGTATATTTTGGATACATATTTTTTTAGTTAAAAATTTGGGTAAGGATCCTCGACTCCCTAAAAGCTTCTACAAGTCTCTATGAGTATGACGTGGCATATTTTTAGCCTCAAATTTTACATCACCTTTTTTTAAATTATTTTATATATAATACTAACACTTCTATTGAGTTGTTAAATGCTGTTAGTTTATTTGGTTAACAAGAGTTTTATTTTTTTTATTCGTTCTATTTTTGTTTTCCATATTGTTTCATTCTTTTTGTACATCTTATTAAATTTTATGTTTTATGCTAAATTATTTTACTAACTAAAAAACAAGATCTTTTTTTTTGTTTATTTCTCTTCTTCTTAATTTTTATTCTATTTTACAAAAATTAAATATACAATAATGTATTTAATATTTACTATCAAATAATTTATATTTTTAATCAAGAATATTTTTATACATCAGAGAGACATTTTGGACTCGAATTTATTGACTCGATCAAACATGTATCGCTCAAAAAGAGAACAAGGCTTTTTTTTTCATGAATTTTATTCCTCGAATTCACAAAGTATTTTGATTAATTATTCTCAAAAATAATTTTAATTTAAAAAACTCAAAATCTATCATAATTGCGTAAACGCAAATATTACTTTTAAAAAGATAAAATTACGATTACGAGATATCATAATACTAACAAAAAATCATTCGTGAAATATTTGTGTGTATATATAACAAAATCAATATAAAAACTATTTTAACTTAGGCGTTTTGTCTAGTCGGTCGGGATCTAATGTCACCTAGTCGCTAGGTACCAGGTCAACTAGGTGACATTAGTCCCGACCGACTAGACAAAACGACTACGATAAAATAGTTTTTATATTGATTTTATTATATATACATACAAACATTTCACAAATGATTTTTTGTTAGTATTGTGACATTTTGTAATCGTAATTTTATCTTTTTAAAAGTTTTTGAGTTTTTTTAAAATAAAAATATTTTTCATTATAATTAATCAAAATACTTTGTGAAATTAGAGGAATAAAATTCATTAAAAAAATCTTAACTAATTAGGATTAGCTCAGTTGGCCAGAGCCTTGTTCTCCTTTTGAGTTTACATGTTCGACCGAGTCAATAAATTCGAGTCCAAAATAACTCTCTGATGTATGAAAAAAATCTTGATTAAAAATATATATTATTTGAAAGTTAATATATAAATACATTATTGTATATTTAATTTCTGAAAAATAAAAGAAATTAAGAAAAAGAGAAATAAAAAAAATCTTGTTTTTTAGTTAGTAAAAATATTAGCAAAAAAATAAAATTTAATAAAATGTAAAAAAAAAATGAAACAATCTGATAAAAAAACGAATAAAAAAAAATAAAACTCTTGTCAACAAAATAAACTAAAAAGCATTTAACATCTCAAGTGTAATTGTATTAAAATAATTAAAAACAAAATGTTGTAAAATTTGAGGCCAAAAATATGCCACGGCTCACTTATAGAGACTTGTAGAGGCTTTTGGGGAGCCGAGGATCCTTACCCTAAAAATTTATATGAATTTTGATTTATTTAAGGATGTTTTACTATTTAATCCTAATAATATAACTTTTAGTCTTTAAGCATAACAATTTTTTCTTTCTTTATTGGATAAGGAACACTGACCCATCGAAATTCAACACTTTAGATTATTTTATATGGTTAACTATATACAATATTGGGTGGAGGGCGGAATAATGCCAAGAAAAAATGTTTTATATTGCAATATTATATATCGTCATTGCAATCTGTTTCGAGAGCGAAGTATGTTATTGCCATGTGTGTAAATTGTAACGTCATTGCTATGCTGCATCCTACCCAAATGAAAATTTTAGTCAAATTGATGCTATTAATAATTTCTGACTTTAGTAAAAGAATAATCTTTTGACTGGATTCCTTCAATTTTTTCTTTTTGTGGGATCACAAAATAATCATGGAAAGGATACTTAATTATTTAATTAGTACTTTGCAGGCTTGCAGCAATGGATTTTTTTTTGTCAATGCAATAATGGACGTTTTTTTTTTTTTCAAAAGGTAACATTTTATTCGATCAAACCAGAAGATACAACACCCTATCTACATAATACAAAATAAAAGCACACATCCAGTAATAACCAGTATGTAGAACCAAAGTGACTTCAATGTCATATAACCAGTAACTTGATAAACGCTTCAGGTTGGCCACTCTTACGTTGAAAAAACACCAAACACTCGAACACCAAACGGGAGGTACCTAATCACGGTTAACTCAGCAACCGTGACCTGCAGCAGTGTAAAACACCGTAATTCCCCCCAAATACCCAGAATATGGGTTACCTCGGAGAAACGAAAATGAAAAGGGCGTTTCTTCAACTGATTCCAGCCACCAAAGATGAAACTCCTATATTTCAACTTTTTTCCAAGTTTTGAATTGTACTGTAATCCAATCAAACTAAGGACGATATGACATCTTGCAATTTGAAATACAAACCAATTTTTTCCATAATCAAGCGTTTGCCATATCAGGAAACTTTCTTCCTCAAAAATTCCTTTCCCAAGCTGTGAACTCCTCTTCCTATTACTGCTGAACATACTGGTAACCAAGTGCCAATAGTATTTATTAAATTCCATGTCCTTGCATCCAAAAATTGAATAATGGAAGTTTATAATCATATAATTATTTAATAAGTAATGTTGGATATTATCTAAAAATCATTCATGATGTGGATCTTAGGTGGTTTAATAATACGGTTATTCTTTCATGACTACTTTTTTTTCTCTCTTGCATGATTGGACCATGCAAGATCCACATCATGTGTGATTTTTAGGTGATTGTTTTTTGGGTGATACCCAATATTACTCTTATTTAATATAGACAATTTTAAAATAGATAGAAAATCGAAACCAATAGAAGATAAGATCAATAGTTAGTCAAATGGTTAAATTACTTTGCATGGATCAAAAGGTTCAATTTGGCTACCAATAGAAGATAATAAGATATATTATGCTTTTTTACAATATGGAATTGAATCTTATAGAAATCGAAATGACTCCGAGTCCAAAGTGGCTTTCAAATGTATTGAAAGAAAAACAATAGAAGAGAATAAGATATATTATACTTTTTCACAAGATAAAAATAAAATGAATGAACAGTGATTTCATGTTACAAATCCGTCCAAAAGAATAGAAGAATTACATCACTCTATGAATAATACATTTTCAATAGTCTAATAAACTATATACATAACTTATTTTTAAATCTGTAAATTGTTTTAAATATTTCCACCCTTATTCAGAATATCAACTCATTCACGAACTAGACCATTTACATTCACCATGTATGATAAATTCTACGGTATCAGTTCTTTCACCTCCTCTAAATCCATCTTAACCATCATTTTGGTCATACCACTCTTCAATTCTATTGTGAGACCATAATATTACACCTCAACTCTGTCCCAAGACTCGAGTCTGCCCAACACTAGCCCGCAAACCTAAACAAACACCTATCATTCAATCCTTGCATACCCTATAAACTATCTCTTTAATTATGACACAATTAGAGCACCTATCCACATTCAAATAAACCTAAAATATGTATGATCTACGAGAAAATTAAACTTTTCACCGAGAATATCAATCCTTTACCCCTCTCTATCTCACTCACTAATTATGTCGCAAGCAAGTTTTTGTTTGAATTGGTGTGCTCTTTAAATTAGTGGATATTATTACCTTTTTTCCTTAGCTACTAATAATAAATCAATATTCACGTTTGTGGCTACTTTCATTTTTTTTTTAATTCAGACAACTTATTGCATACGAATAGCTAACAATCGAAGCTCACTACTCAAAGTTCTTCTCCTACATTATTATCCAAAAAAGGCATCAGAACATATACCTTAGACTCATAAACTCAAATAATATGCTTCGAATATCCAGATACGTAATCATGTAATTAGCATGTTAAACACAAAATGATTTTTCTCATAAACACACACACACACACACACACACACACATATATATATATATATATATATATAGGGATATTTTGCATGTATTTTGGGGTTAAAAATATGAGATAAAAGGTTAATCTTATACCTTAGTCTCTAACAAGAACAAATTAAGATATGATTAATTTTAGGTTTTAAGGATGGCATTAATCTCCTTCTTATTTGGTGATTTTATGTTAATGTTTGAGTTTATTTGGAATTGGCTACTGTTTATGTATCATATAATCATTAAAAAAAATTGAAATTAAAAATTTGCCCAAGTTCAACATATTTAAATTAGACTCTAAGGGGGTGTATTCAACTGGGAGTCTGTTGGATTTTAAAAGTGTAGGGGTATCCAATCAGGATTTTAAAAACTCTTTTAATAAGTCGTCTGATCCCAAACTAACCGGATTCGAAGGGTTTCAACTATATATGATTGTTTTATTTAACATTATCGAAAGATTAGTTATGTAAAGGTCGGTTACCGATCTGAAACATAATCAGAAAACCAAACCGTCCCGAGAAACTAGAAAACCGAATCAACAAACAAAAAATCGAAAAAACCTCTTAATTCTATGCAGTTTTTTTTAAAAATTGAGAAAACTCGATCCTGTTTGGTTTTTCAATGTTAAATTGTACCAAATCCGAACCGTCCCGAAAATTATTTTACTAAATGATTAATTTTTTTGTGTGTATAAATTCCAAAGTAATGATTTAATTTTATGGATGTTTTTAGTTAAGTAACTGCTAATTTGTTAAATTATAATTTATGTATTTTGTTTAATGGACCATTGGACAATGTACTAGTAACCTATAATGTTGTGTTTGGATTTAATTTTTTTTTTAAAAAGTAAAATAATTGTTAAGAATTAATCAATTATTTCATTTCTTTAGATTTACCTTTAAAATATTAGTAAAAGAATAAAAAAGATTAAAGAATTATTTCGATTCCTTTAGTAATGTATTTTTTTAATCATTTCATTTTGAAGTCAAATTGGAGAAAAGGAAAGGCTCCTATATAAAAAATAAGAGTAATGACATATACTACCCATGACGTAGGGTACTTTGAGGAAATTAAATAAATCGTCAATCTATTTATTTTTTATTTGATTGCCGATTTATTCCACTCAAATCATGCCACGTCATAGGTGGTATTATTAAATGATATAATACCAGTACTCATAAAAAAATCATAATATATCTAAAACATAAAATAATTCAACAAATATCATTAATGATAAATATAAATATATAATTAATATTTTTAATACAATCATTTACTTTTTTTATAACTAGTTAACAATTTAGAAATATTATTTTCTTTCTCTTTTTATTCTATTTTCTTAATTGTTATCTTTGCTTTACTTTCTTCGTTAAATCCAAATAATACATGAGCCAATTATAGATTAATGCCTATTGAAAAACTTATTTGAAAAAAGTACCTAGAATAAGATTCCTTATTAAAAAACACCTCAACCCAAAAATACCCCTACAAATAGTAATTAAAAAAAAGAAAACAGAAATTAGGAAAAAAACAAAACAAAAACTAATAATAAACAC
This sequence comes from Nemophila menziesii, assembly GCA_029959085.1. Classification (NCBI taxonomy): domain Eukaryota; kingdom Viridiplantae; phylum Streptophyta; class Magnoliopsida; order Boraginales; family Hydrophyllaceae; genus Nemophila; species Nemophila menziesii. The sequence continues at coordinate 41,646,754 of JARWIR010000004.1, read as the reverse complement.
ACGCGCGTGTCCGTGTTTTTTAAAATCGTCATAACTAATTGTAAAAAAATAAAAAATTTATATATTTGGATAAATCAAATTAATATATACGTCTATGGTTTTTTTTTGGAATTTTTAATTTTTTTTAATTTTTTTAATTTTTTTTTTCCGCAGACACAGAATTTCATGTTTTGAACACGAAATGTTTAAAACATGGAATTCTATGTTTGAAACATGAAAACCCAGAAGAAACTTAAGCCACATGGCTCCAAACCTGTATAAAAAGACAATAATACTAACATAATTTAACACAAGACAAATATAAACACAAAAAGGTTAAAAAACTTAACAATACAAATCTCAACAATGTTAAATACGTGAATATTCAGCGACCGTTACAAGAATATAAAGATTGTAAAAACAAAACATCACTCATAGAAGAGCTCGACAGGATTTCGCGTTATGGTGTCCTCGGGTGTGGCAACGTCCACATCGAGGCTCGGGAAAAGATCAAACGAACGCATCAAACGTTGAGAACCGAACCTAACTACAGCCATAACTATCTGCAAAAAACAAGTCATGACATAAGTAGTAGATTATGATCACACAAACAAAGGAAGAAGTAGAAAAGGGAAAAAGTTCTGTGCAATCTCCGAATTACATGTTTAAAACATGGAATTTCATGTTTATAACATGGAATTCAGAGACTGCACAAACCTCTTCACCGCATTACAGCTCAAACACACACTCTACTCAGATCAAAACAGTTTAAACACAGAATTTAGCAATATAGAAGCAAAATATGAACAAAATGAAGAATATAAACACATAGTTTACCAATATTGAGGCAAAATATGAACAAAATGAAGAATGTAAACACATAATCATAACAAAAACAACTTAAACACAAAATTTAGCAATAGTGAAGCATAATATGAACAAAATGAAGAATATAAACACAAAATCATAACAAAACAAACAATTAAAAGAGAAAAACCTTGAAAATAGGAGAATTGCTTGAAATTACAAATTAGGATGAAATTGTGAATCAAAATGCTTTCAAAATGGACAATACATACACATGTATACGTATTATAAGAAACAAAAACTGCAAATCAAAAAATCAACAAAATAAAATAAATAATTAGAAAAAAAAGACAAAAACAAAGATAGTGTACGAGCGTGAGATAAAGAGAGTGAAAGAAGAGCGATTAAAGTGCAAGAGATTAACCTTTTGAGAAGAAGATACCGTGCGAGCGTGAGAGAAGAGCGTTTGTGAGTGTGTGTTCGTGAGTGAAGAACACGTTAGAGAGAGAGAGAGAGAGAAGAAAAGAGATAAAAGCAGAGTGTTTGTGCGTGAGTGTTTGTTAGGAATAACGGGGAATTAGTTACCTATTGTCTAATAAATATAGTATTTATATGAGATAAAAAAGGAAACCAAATAATTATAGGGATGTTATCTCTAATTACTTAATTAGAGAGACATTTATTTCTAAATAAAAAAATTAAAGGCTTAAAAAAATATTAGACTCCACAATGCTTTCTCTAATAACCCCATAATTCATTAGTCATATACTTCAAAAATATAATATAAGTAAAAAAGAAAAATATTTTAAAAGTACCCAAAACCAAAAACATAAGTACATAAACCAAACTAAATATATCGAACCGAAGTTCAATAAAATCTGACCAAAATGTGGATCGTACTTACCCCTACTAACTACCCACAACCATGGCCCAACAAAATAATTGTACGGGTCCGTCCATGTATCACCCTTCTTCACTGAATATGCCTATATTATACCTGCGCACGTTAACATAAATCTCTTTTCACAAACTATACTGCGCATTTCAATTGTTCCTCAAACCCTAATCGTATCAAATCTCCCCTTTTCTCCTTTCATTCCTCTCCTTTCGAAGAAAAACTCCACATTTCCAGGTTCTACTGTTATTAATTACGTTATACATCACTTCAATTTCATCATTCCTTATCCAATTATTCAATTCCTTTCAATGCAATTTAAATTTTGAAAAAAAAACCCTCAATTTTGGGGGTTTAATCACTGTTACAATGAGAGATGTTGAAATCCCTAATTGGCTAAAGGAAATGCCATTAGCACCTGAATTTCATCCAACAGATACAGAATTCGCTGATCCAATTGCTTACATATCGAAAATCGAGAAAGAAGTTGGTCCTTTCGGTATATGTAAAGTAATTCCACCATTACCAAGACCTTCAAAGAAGTTTATATTCAATAATTTAAACAAATCCCTTTCAAAATCCCCTGAATTATGTTCAAGTAATCAAAATTCCGAGAATAAAGCAGTTTTTACAACTCGGCATCAAGAATTAGGTAACTATGGAAAGAGATTAAACGGTGTTGATACAAATCCTATGTTAATTGGTCATAAACAAGTCTGGCAAAGTGGAGAAACGTACACAATCGAACAATTCGAAGCAAAAGCTAAAAGCTTCGCGAAAAGTCAATTAAGTATGATTAAAGATGTTTCACCTTTAGTTATCGAATCAATGTTTTGGAAAGCAGCTTCTGAAAAACCTATATACATTGAGTACGCTAATGATGTACCTGGTACAGGTTTTGGACATTCCAGTACTAGTTTGGATTATGAAAGTGATAAATTATCGAATAGTCCCTGGAATTTACAAATAATTGCAAGATCACCAGGTTCATTAACAAGATTCATGCCTAATGATATACCTGGAGTTACTTCACCAATGGTGTATATAGGAATGTTATTTAGTTGGTTTGCTTGGCATGTTGAAGATCATGAGCTTCATAGTTTAAATTTTCTTCATGTGGGGTCCCCGAAAACTTGGTATGCTATTCCGGGTAATTACGCATTTGAATTCGAAGAAATTATTCGAGAAAAAGCTTATGGTGGAAATACAGATAGTTTAAGTAAGTTTAATCAGTTGAATTTTTTTAGTTTAGTGAATTTCTAGTTAGTTTTTTACACTCATTATAGTGTTTTTTTACTCAGATTCGATTCTTTTGTGATTTTTAGCTGCTTTAACTATTCTTGGAGAGAAGACTACTCTTTTATCACCTGAAATGATGGTTAAATCTGGAATTCCATGTTGCAGGTTTGTGTTAAATTACTAAATTACCCCTATAATTTACAATATTTGCGTCTTACCCCCTATAATATACAAAATTTGCGTTTTACCCAATAGTTTACGAAAATTTGCTTTTAAACCCCCTTTAGTTTACAAAATTTGCTTTTTACCCCCTTTAGTTTACAAAATTTGTTTTACCCCCTGAAATGATGATTAAATCTGGAATACCTTGTTGCAGTTATGTGTTAAAAAGTATTGAATTACTAAATTACCCCTATAATTTACAAAAATTGCGTTTTACCCCTATAGTCTACAAAATTTGCGTTTTACCCCTATAGCTTACAAAATTTGCTTTTTACCCCCTGAAATGATGGTTAAATCTAGAATACCTTGCTGCAGGTTTGTGTTAAAAAGTGTAAAATTACTAATTTATCCCTATAATTTACAAAATTTGCGTTTTACCCCTATAGTTTACAAAATTTTCTTTTTACCCCCTATAGTTTTCAAAGTTTGTGTTATACCCCCTATAGTTTACAAAATTTGCGTTTTACCCCCTGAAATGATGGTTAAATCTGGAATACCTTGTTGCAGGTTTGTGTTAAAAAGTGTTAAAGTACTAAACTACCCCTATAATTTACAAAATATGTGTTTTACCCCCTTTAGTTTACAAATTTTGCGTTTTACCCCCTATAGTTTGACAAAAGTGTTGAAAACCCCCGTAACTTTTGTTATTTATTTTCCAGGTTAGTACAGAATCCTGGTGAATTTGTGGTGACATTTCCGAGGGCATATCATGTAGGATTTAGTCACGGTAAGATTATAACAAAGTTTTAATTAATTACACTAATGGTCCTTAACTTTTATATAATATAAAATACAGGGTTTAATTGTGGTGAAGCTGCAAATTTTAGTACTCCACAATGGCTTAAAGTAGCTAAAGAAGCTGCAATTCGAAGAGCTGTTATGAATTATCTTCCTATGCTTTCTCATCAACAACTTTTATATTTATTAACTATGTCTTTTATTACCCGGTATGTTTATTATTATTTACGTTTTTGCCCCTGGATTTTATTTACTAATTACTAAATTACCCTTTGATTGAAACAGAGTACCAAGAGAAGTAAGAAGTTTACGTAATAAAGATATACAAAAAGAAGAAAGAGAAAAGTTAGTGAAAAAAGCATTTATCGAAGATATTTTAAAAGAAAATAAATTATTATTTTCTTTATTAGAAAAAAGTCCTTCTTATAGAGGTGTTGAGTGGGACCTACAATCTTTACCTTCTTCATTTAAAGGTGTTGATATAACATCTATAAGTACTGAAAAAAGCTATGAAGAAGAAAAAGAAAAAGAAAATAAAAATGACTATGAATTATTTGATTTTCAAGTTGAATCTGGAGCATTACCTTGTATAGCTTGTGGAATACTAGGTTTTCCATTAATGGCTATTTTACACCCATTAAAAGACCTTCGAGAAGCTTCTTATACAATAGGTAAAGAAAGATCTTTTTATAGTTATATGCTTAATTAATGTTTTTATTGAATGGTATATTGACGATTTTACCCCTTTATATGTAACAGAAAAGTTGGATTCTATAGCTTTAAAGAGATTTTTAAGACCACATATATTTTGTTTGGAGCATGCTATACAAACTGAAGAGCTTTTGTGTACACAAGGTGGAGCAAATGTTCTTGTAATTTGTCATTCAGGTTTGTTAATTTTGCGTTTTACCCCCTATAGTTTGCGAAATTTGTGTTTTAACCCCTGTAGTTTACAAAATTTGTGTTTTAACCCCCTATACTTTACAAAATTTGTGTTTTACCCCCTATAGTTTATAAAATTTATGTTTTTACCCCTATAGTTTACAAAATTTGGGGTTTACCCCCTATAGCTTACAAAATTTGGGTTTTACCTCCTATAGTTTACAAAATTTGCGTTTGACCCCATATAGTTGCAAAATTTGCGTTTTACCCCTATAGTTTACGGATACAAGATATGCGTTTTAAGCCTATAGTTTACGAAATCTGTGTTTTAACCCCTATAGTTTATGAAATCTGCGTTTACCCCCTATAGTTTACAAAATTTGCGATTTAATCCCTATTGTTTACAATATTTTCGCTTTAACCACCTATAGCTTACAAATTTTGTGTTTTACCCCCTAAAGTTTACAAAATTAAAGTTTAACCCCCTATGGTTTACAAAATTTGTGTTTTACCCCCTATGGTTTACAAAATTTGTGTTTTTACCCCCTATGGTTTACAAAATTTGTGTTTTACCCCCTATGGTTTACAAAATTTGTGTTTTAACCCCTATAGTTTACGGAATTTGCGTTTTTACCCATAGAGTTTACAAAATTTGCATTTTACCCCTATAGTTTACAAAATTTGCATTTTACCCCTATAGTTTACAAAATTTGCGCTTTACCCCTATAGTTTACAAAATTTGCGCTTTACTCCCTTTACCCCCTATAGTTTACTAAATTTGCGTTTGATCCACTATAGTTTAGTTTACACAATTTGCGTTTTACCCCCTTAGTTTACAAAATTTTCTGTTTTACCCCCTATGCTTTTTAAATTTACAATTTCTTTTTGTAGATTTTCGGAAAATTAAAGCTCATGTTTCATCAATATCGGAGCAAATTGGAGAATCTTTAAGTTACAAAGATATTGAATTTAAAAAAGCAGATTATGAAGAGCTGAATTTAATTGATCTTGCTACAGAAAATGAATATATAGAAGATTGGACAGTTAAATTAAATATTAATTTACAACATTCTATGAAGGTTAGAAAAGATTTTCCATGTTCGAAAATTCAGCATAGTTTAAAATTAGATGGGTTAGAAAAAAATTCGAAATTAAATGTTTTTACACCTATTTGGAAATCAAGAAAGTTTCGATCCAAAAGATGTTCTAAATATTTAGGTCAGAATAAAATTGAGAAGAGTCAAACTGAGGAAAAGTTTGAGGGTATTATAGAGAATTCAGATCGTATTGAAACAGAGGAGAAGTTTGAGGGTATTATAGAGAATTCAGATCATATTGGAACAGAGGAAAAGTTTGAGGGTATAATAGAGAATTTAGATCAGATTCGAGAAGATTGTGAAAGTGTTCGAATAGAGGAAAAGTTTGAGGGTAAAATAGACAATTCAGATCAAATTCAAATAGAGGAGAAGCTTAAGGGTATAATAGTGAATTCAGATCATATTGAAGCAGAGGAAAAGTTTGAGGGTATAATTGAGAACTCAGATCATATTGAAACAGAGGAAAAGTTTGAGGGTATTATAGAGAATTCAGATCAAATTCAAGAAGAAGATTGTGAAGTGACTCGTAAAGTCAATATAGTTATTACATATTCACGAAGAAAATTCAAGTCTAAGGCTTATTCGGGCCCTATAATCGATGCTTATTCGGGCCCTACAGTTGATGCTTATTCGGGCCCTGCAGTTGCTGCTTGTTCGGGCCCTAAAGAGAAAGAAAGTGAGTTAATGGATCATTCCGAGGAGTCAGAAAGTAAAATGACTATTTTACCCTCCAAGAAATCTGTAAAATCAGGTAGAAAAAAAAGAAAAAGAGAATCCGAGTTATTACTAGCCGAAGCTCAAATATCTTCTAATAATTACATTCGAAGTCCCTGCGAAAGTTTAAGACCAAGAACAAGAAAAGATACACTTGTTTCCGAGCCTGTTCGGGTTGAACCGGCTCAAAAACGGGCTCGAAAACAAGCCCGAACAGACAATAAGAAGGTTTCGGATTCAAGTTCGGGCTTTAATTCAGGCCCATACAAGTGTAAAATTGAAAACTGTCCAATGAGTTTTGATACAAAGGAGGATTTAGTATTACATAAGCGTAATTTATGTACTTATAAAGGGTGTGGTAAGAAATTTAGTGCACATAAAAATGTGATAATACATCAAAGAGTACATATAAATGATAGGCCATTGAAATGTTCATGGGAAGGTTGTGAAATGACATTTAAATGGGCTTGGGCCCGAACTGAACATTTACGAGTTCATACTGGTGAAAGGCCTTATGTATGTAAAGTTGACGATTGTGGTAAAACTTTTAGGTTTGTTTCGGATTATAGTAGACATAGACGTAAATTTGGTCATTATTTAGATGATTAAAATGTAAAGTAGTTTGATTATGTGTGTACTAGGTAGGTATGTTTTAGTTTAGATGAATGTTTTGAAGATTTAGCTATTTGTGTATTCTTTGTAGATTTGTTTTTAAAGTTTGTTTGAGAAAGAGTTTTGGAAAAGTGATTTTTTGGTTTTGAGATATTACATGTTATGCTTGTGGGATTTTGGAAGTTCTTTGTGAGGGGAAAAACTAATACTGGGAAGGAAGGGTATGGTGGGTTGGATCTTAATTTGCTTTTGGAAAATTCGGATTGAAATGATGAAATGTCTTTTCGAGTGAATAACTTGAAATACCAAAGCAATCTTTTTTTTATGGATAAATCGATGAAAGAAAACATTACATAGACGGGACATATTCTGAAAGGATAACTCGACTGTGACGAAGGGGAGTTTGGGGTTCCCCCTCTGTGTACTCCTCCTCACTCGACGGATTTTAACATATTTTATGTGACATCTTATTCTCTTTTGAGAATGAATCTACAAAAATTGCGATTATGGGAAAAGATGAGTTTTTGGTCCCAGTTTTATATGATGGGTAAGCTCTTTGGAGTAATGACCCTACCTATGGAGGGGGAAGCGACAACGGTTTTCAAAACCTATATGGCGGCAGATTGCGACAGTTATGATTCACACATATTCTGTTAGTTTCCCCAAAATCTGATCAGTATCATAAATGGAGAGGTTGACCTTTTATGTGTAGAATTATGGAGTTTATTTATTTGTAACTCTTTATTTCTATTAGACATGTTTCTAGGAATCGAAATATAAAGATAAATCTTCTAGGTAGAAGTTTCAAATGTAATTCAATAGTAGACAATAGTCGTCGTTCCTTTATCAACGATCTGACTAGAATTTTGGTAAGTTTTGGTACCCGTGTAGGTCTCAGTTGAACTCGTGTATTCTTATCTTTCCTTTTAGTACAATTTTTTATTGATAAAAACACACTTCCAAATATGTCATATGGCACATATCAGGAATAAAGATAATAAAAATATATGACCCAACAGTCTTTCACAAAGTAGTAAATAATATGGAGAATCTAATCCCAATAGGAGATGAATTAACCCAATCAATCATGATTTGTGCGGCAAAACTAACCTAAACAAAAAAACTCAATAGGCATCTCAAATAAGGTGCGCACCATTTTCACGAGGTTCATCACAAAAAAGACATACGAAATTATCCTTACATTTTCTATTCATAAGGTTAATTATGGATGTTATTGCATTTTTTGACACCTATCATGATTTGGTGGGGATGTTAGAGCTCCAAACAGTTTTCCACAACAAATTCCCATACATGTCAACATGAATAGAAAATTGGCATAAATCCCGAGTTTCTTCATCTACTAGTACATGGTACCTTTTCCGATTTGATTTTTGTTATTATCACTTGTGTTGGTGATACATTTTATGGTCTCAGGGCTATCAAAATCTTCGTTAATGCAACTATTATTTTGGCTTTTACTATGAATTGGAGAGTTGACTTTGAATTGATAACTACGAAAGTTATTAAAATGGTAGTCGATTTTCTCCCTATCAAATCGAGATTTGGGTTTATCTTTCTTAAGGATTATGCATTGATCCATGGTTTATGTACGCTTCTAGTTCCCTTTGGAAAAGCATTGCTATATGGGGCTATCTTGTTCTTTTCGTGTTGTAGTTTGTTTTTTTTAAATTTTTTTGTTGGGTTAGGCAAACGGTTGTATTAATAAAAAAAACTATACACTATACAAGAGAGTTACCTACCGAAGACAAAAAGCTAAAGATAACAACTAAGAAGCTAAAATGACTACCTCATACTAATACTAATACAAGTTAATCGTCCACTATCATCTAAAGTTAAACAATGATGGAACAAGAAAAATAAAATAAAAAAGATACACCACTTAATTTCTTTGATAACCCTTTTTCTATATGTAGTTTGTTATTGTAAGATGGATTTAGTCTTGGTTTTTCAATTTTGATGTTGGCCCAAAATAGGCCCAATACCAATATTCTATATAAATCCTAAACAAAGTAGAACCTTATCTTCATTTCATTTCTAAACTATTATTATATCATTTCTCATAAACACCTGTACACTCCAAAACATGGCAGCCGCCGCCGCAGGTCCAACACCGTCATCAGAACCACCACCTTCCAAAGTCCTCCTCGGCGATATTCAAACCGGCCATCCTCTATTCTCCCGTATCCGTCTCGCCACCGTTCTAGACGTCCCTCACATCCACAAACTCATCCACCAAATGGCTGTTTTCGAACGCCTCACCGATCTCTTCTCCGCCACCGAATCTTCCCTCGCCACCACTCTCTTTTCCTCCACCACCACTCCCTTCACTTCCTTCACTGTCTTCTTACTCGAAGTCTCACCCAACCCTTTCCCTGTAACCGAACAAAACCACCCCTCCTTCACTCCCATTACTAAAACCTTCAATCTCGACCTCCCAATCACCGATTCAGACTCTGAAACTTTCCGTTCACCTGGAAATGACGTCACTGTAGCTGGATTTGTACTCTTTTTTCCTAATTACTCGTCTTTCTTAGCAAAACCTGGGTTTTACATTGAAGACATATTCATACGAGAGTGTTACAGAAGAAAAGGATTTGGTAAGCTATTATTATCTGCTGTAGCAAAACAAGCTGCGAAAATGGGGTATGGAAGAGTAGAATGGGTTGTTCTTGATTGGAATATAAATGCTATTAACTTCTACGAGCAAATGGGTGCTCAGATTCATCAAGAATGGCGTATTTGTAGGCTCACAGGTGAAACTCTCCAAGCTTTTGCTAATGCCAATATTTGATTGGGAAGTGTTAATTGCACCTTTAGTCCCTGTGTTAGGGTATAATTGCTACTTAGGGACATATAATGTAATCTCTCAATCAATTTTAATTTAGTACTATCTATGTATTAATGTATGTTCTTGCCATGGTTTTATAAGCTTGGAATTTTGTTTTTAATTTTTCTTAAATTTATTGGATTTGAACAAGACAAGGTAATAATAACTAAAAATAAAAGGAATTGAATATAATTTACAACATTAATCAAATTTCACCAATACATTTTTATACATAATCAATACAACAAACTAGCAATACCCCTTAATATAAAGGGTTTAACTTGCACTTAACAAAAGAAAAAAAAAATACTACAACATTAGTAACAATACATCACAAATGTATTATTTTTAATACATGAAATCAATATCAATATGACTAACGATTTACCTTTATACATGAAGGTATATACAGAAATTTATTTTACAAAAAAAACAAACCTTAGTCATTATCTTAATTCATGAAACCCTTTAAGGCACTACTTGGTCCTGGAGCACTCTTAGTAGCTTGAGTCACCTCGTCAACTTTTTTGCATAAATTTTCGCAAGAATTTTCGCATTGAGCATTGGCTTTCTCTTTAAGGAACGGGGTTAAGATTTTTGAACATGTACCTAAGCAATCTTTAGTGCAATCTGCAACTGAAGCTGCATTACTCATTGTTGCAATATTAATCACAACCAATATACATATGAATAGCAAGATTGCATTGTTTGTCTTTGATGCCATTTTTTTTGATTTTTAGTTTTGCTTTGAGAAAATATGGATATCTATTTTTAAATGAATTGATTAGAATTATGATTAGTACCTATATATAACATTTGGTGGGGGGAGGGGTTTGGGGTAAAGATTAGACCAAAGATAAACATTAGTTAAAAGTGGTTTAGAGAATTATAGGGAGAAATTAGAGGTTGTAAATTGGATGGTAGTGTTTTCAACAATTTAATCCATTATTTTACATTCATTTGAGAAACCAAGTATTATTTTTTAATTGTAGATAAAATTAACATAAATAAACGTGGTCAATAAATGTCTTAATTAAATGATTAAAAATAAAAAATAGTACAAATAATTATCCGATAACGAAATACATGGAAAAGAAATATAAACTAGTTAGATAAGTCCTGATTATGAACGTTCTCAAAAAATACCATTACCTTCTTGGCTTCACTATCCGATCACAATAATATTAAATGTTTGTCATATACATTCTCCGAATCTATAGAACTTTTCTCGTCTGTCTTAGAAATCGAGGCTCAATTATTGAACTTTAAGTCAGGAAGAACAAATGCCCATCTCCTTAGAAAGTATCAAGAAGGGAGAAACTCTTATAATTTAATTTAGCCGCTTAAGAGATGTCGCCTATGTTGTTGAAGAGTTAAAAAATAGAATAACATGCATGGCTTATATCTAAAGACTAAAAATATAAGGACATCTAAATTCACTTGGCAGATAAAAATAACTCTAGTTATCAGAGACATTAGAGATGCTCGAAAATATATCCCCCTAAAAAAAGTGTTGAGTGCATTATAGTAGGGACTTAAGACTCTAAGACCTTAAGGTCCAATGTTCCTAGCCAAAGGAGAAGTTATAAAGGAATGTAACTTCAAATGCAACATGACATTTAGAGGGTTTGGTGTCGATGAGACAAAGGTAGGCCAAAAATAGTATGCGTGGAAATGATGAGGATCAATCCCCATCATCCACCCTCACCATAATTATGACCTCCATCTTATTGACAAGGGCATCGATTTATTTTTCCGCAAAGAAAATAGAGTAATGATATATGTCACCCCTTTTCATATCACCCTTTTATCACCCTTCTATATATATGTATTGATTTCCTTGAATAGAAGATAGAGAAAAATTAGATAGAATAGAGAAATTCATTCATTGGTACATGTAGGCATACACGTAGGAGGTGATAAAAGAGTGATACAAAAAGGATGACAAATATCATTACTCAAGAAAATATCACATACATGTCAATGGAGAAGTAAATGAAGACTTTTGTAAAAAGCTCCTTGGACAATTAAAAAATCTAGTTTTCTACCCTACATAAAAATACTAGATACTAATTATCACATAATCAAGGAGATAAAAATTATATCACAAATAAATCATATACAAAATAAAATACTCAAACAAGAACACATGATAAATATCAAATATAGGAAAAGAATTTTACCATCAGAAATTTGCTTTCTTGATGTCTATCACCTACAATCATATATATATATATATATATATCTATATATATATATCTCTAAGGGGGTATAAAGAGAGGTCCAGATCGATTCTTAGCTAAAAATGTGTCACGGGCAACGGTTGAGATCAATCCATAACTTAAAAAATTTAAATCTTTCAAAAATGCCCTTGATATATATATAACCTTTTATAAAGAAATCTAAAAATAATACCTCACACAATCATACACCTCTCTCCCTCTCTTTCTCTCTCTCTTCAATTTTTTTTTTCTTTGTTAAACGTTTAATTATTTCACAATACGTACAAACACTTCTCACCTCCACCACGGACACCGCATCTCAGCCTCACCTCCACCACGGACCACATCTCAGCCTCACCTCCTCACTATCACAGCCTCACTACAGAACCTCGCCCTCCACCGCCTCACCTCTACCAAAATTTCAATCTCACCGTCTCGCTAATATTCCCGGCACCTCACCATCGCTGGTTTACATCTAGCTCTGATATGAGCTCCAGTGAAGAATGATTTGTCCGATTCAATTCGATCGATTGATCGAGGGCTCTGTTTGATTTCAGCCTCATCTCACCCGCAGAGAAGGTCAAATGGTAATATGTTACAAGGTGTTTGATATTATGTCTCAACGAATAGTTTTGTGCTAAAGCTGACTGGTGGGGGATAAAGAGGAAGCTTTTCAAAAAGAAGAGGTTGGTGCTTTCATGGCAATCCAAAGTTTGCCCAGTAACCAATTCTGGGAACGAATATTATTACTTTTCACTGCCCCAATTCGAAGATATAAGTAAGTGGTCATTCTTCTGTTAGTTAAGATATTGTATTTGTATTCATATTACTCTTTTATAGGGTGCTGGAAGAGTATCATCCAACGTTTGTTGAGACAGTACCTTTCCAAACAATTCATTATTCATGTTGTTTCAGACAGCGTATTTGCTCGAGTGTTTTGGGTTAACATGGATTTATCAAAATACACCCACCATTGATATCTCTAAGACAGTTTGGTATGTAAAGTGTATGTATATATATAATATATATGGACATATTCAAGAACAAAACTTGCTTTCTCATCTCATTCTTCCTGAATTTATACGATTATAACATATATACCATATCGTATTGAAGGTGTTCGATGAAAGGCCCCAGAAGAACAGGTATGACGATCGATTCTGGTTCCAGAAGAATGGAGTCTCGAAAAAGGAATTTTCAATCGATTCTGGTAATTAATTAGTTTTCGCTTAATCTGTTTGTTGTATATTAGTATATTCAAATATTAGTTCAATTTTATTCCATTAAAGAAATGCGTATAATAATCCAAACCTTAGGCTCAAGCTGTTAATAGTAAGAAACCATGCCACACAAGTGATACTGGAGATCCAATTAGTGAAAATGTATCAACTTTACCATCAATGAGTATAATCAGTATCAATAAGTATAATTAGCAAATTTATTTATCACAATGAGTGGAATTGTCCACCTTAAGTGCGTTACATGACTAATTTGGATGTTAATGTTGTACTTAATGACCAGTGCAATTGTGCCTAATATAGGGACCTACAGTGCAATTTTGCATAATATAGGAACTTCATTGCACTTTTTGCATACTATAGGGACCTGCAATGTAATTTTCATAATATAGGGACATACAGCGCACTTTCTGCATAATATAGGGACCTACAGTGCAATCTTTTCATAATATAGGGACATGCAGTGCATTTTTTGCATAATATAGGGACCTGTAGTGCAATTTTGCATAATATAGGTACCTGCAAGTCTTAAATTATGAAGAGTTTCAAAATTAATTTTAGTAGTTGGATAATCTTAAATGTGCAAAATTAGCAGTTTTGTATTTAGGCATTCATACTTACTGAGTTGTGGAAATAGCTTAATTTGCATCTAAATTGATCGTGTGTGCACCATTTTATATGCAGGTTTGTTTTAAGGGGTGATCTGAAATATTAGCGATGATCGAGCAAGTTAAAATAAGGGAACAAATTTTGACAAATTGCCTCCACAAATAAGTAAATCCAAATTTTGCTGGTGGATTTTAAATGTCTTTTGAGTTCTTTATTGATTCACAAGTTAGGGTTAACTCAAGATAAAGGGAAAAAAAGGAATAGTTTTTTTTGTTTTTTTTTCTGATCCAAGGATTGTAATTTTGGTAGTAAATTTGACGGTTTAGTTCACAAATCTGTTTTGAGAAACTTTTTCTTGCTCTGATTTATCAGTGTATTTGGTTATCTTTGTGTACTGTTTAATGTGTATTGCCATTGATCTGCGATGGGTCGAATTGACCTTAAATATAAGGATACCTATAATACAATTTTTTGCATAATATGGGGACTGATAATGTAATTAACTTCAAAATAAATTGTGTGCAACTTTTTCATGATATAGAAACTTATATTACTATGTTTTCATTATGTAAGGATTTATATTGCAGATTTTGCATAATATAGAGATTTTGCATGATATATGTTGCATGTTTTACATAATATGGAGTATAATGGTTCTATTGGGGTCAGAATGGTTAGTTATTTCACAATCATATACTCCAAACATTTAAAGGTTCACGTACATAAAATGTAAGTTTGATCATATCTTAAAATAAATGTTAGGAAAGGGAGCGATCTATTATTTTATTAATGATAACTAATTTGAGTAAATAAACGACATTCTTAACTAACCTCGCATAATCAAGAGAGTAAAGTGAGTGGCATAATATAATAATTGGCGTTTGATTTACACATTAAATCTGGATCCAACTAATCATTATAAATACGCAATTTGAATAATAAATTTACTTATAATTCAATATCAGGTTTTATTTAACTATTTTTAATTATTATAGATTTTTTTAATAATCAATTACACCATAGAACTATAAACAGAAAAGAATTAGTTTTTCTAATAAAACTCTTTAGTCATATTTATGGAAAACATCTTTTTATATATTTTTATTTAAGTATTAATATAAACAAATGATGAATTTTGCACTATCAATTCTAACTTTTTATATTAATTTTAGCCCAAGTACCTTCAGGTACGGGGCATTCCCTAGTATATATATATATATATATATATATATATATATATATATATATATATATATATATATATATATATATATATATATATATATATATATATATCATTTTGCTTTCTTGATGTCTATCACCTATAATCACAAAGAAATTTGTCTAGATAGTCATGAATTCTTGGGAGTAATTGATACTTTTCAGTTTTCACAACCTACTTAGTCTTTTTTCACAGAGGTATCAATGAACCGAGCTTAAGTTGTTTACGATAAAAGCAGTTAGATGCAAAATAAACAATTTTTTTGCAATATGTGCAAGACACCTTTTTGTGATGAGAGAAAGAAACACAAAAATAAATAGGAGATTTAGAGTACAATTTTTTCATGCTTTTTTGTTGAATCAATGGATCACAACGAAACACGTTTTTCTCAAGGAGATGATTTTGATCAACATGGATTAAATCAAGAAAGTGATAATTTTTTTGGAGATTTGAAAAGGTATAGTTAAGATCCTCCATTTCTTTAAAGAACAAGTCATTTCATTTCAAAAGTCTTTAATTTTATTCAAGAAAAAGCTATGGTTTCAAAACAAGATTTTTCATTATTTCCCAAAGAGTCATTTAAAGTAGGATTGAAATCTAGACATCTATTTTGTTCAATTTCTAACTCTTTTAATAAAAGATTGTTTCATTCAATATGAAGGTCAAGAGTTTTGAAAAGGAATGAATAAAAGATGTCATCATGCTCAACATAAGAACCATAAGAAAATGACAAGGAGCTAGAGGTAAGATACTACCTCATGACTGGTTATAGAGGAAACAAGATTATGATCATTGATGTCTCCTCATTTGTGATAGATTTATATTAGGATGAGACATCATTTTTAGTGATTTAGAAGTCATAATAGTCGATTTTCTTGAAAAATAGTGCACTTTCCTATTTTGAGTCTTGATTTAGTAAAATAATATTTTTAGAGCATATTGGGTTTAATTGTTTATTTAGTGTGAAGCTTTAAAGATAATTATGGAGATTAATTAGAGTCCAAGTCAAAGACTACAAGATATGGAAAGAGATGAGCATGGTAATTGGAGATAAAGGAAAGAAAAGCTAAAATCATGGAAAAGGAAAAGCTGTTTTAATCTGAATTTCTGCAGCTACGCCTAAAGAAGTGGTGATAACTCCAAAACCAAGCCGATTTTGGAAGATTCCCTTCATAGGGACGTATATAATTTTGTGAGGATTCTTTTGGTATCTTGTGGAGCAAAAACCGACCAATAACGAAGAAGATATGATCAAAACAGTTCAGCAGTAATTATCTTTATTTTCATACGAATTTGAGTTGGGCTTGGAGTCCATTACTTAACCTCTCCTTCAAGAAAACGAATTAGGTCTTCTAAACACCTATAAATACACCCTTATATCACTTGTAAATCATCCTTGCCTCATAGTAATTAGTTCTTAAGGTTGTATTCTTCCAGTTTATTGTAGAGAGCAAGATGATGTCTTTTATTATTTCTTTTAGTTTATTTTCTTCAGGTATGAACTAAACCTCCCATAGCTTGGGTTTTGCATCATGTATAATCTATGAATTCTGATTTCTTTCTATCTAAGTTTCTTCGAGAATTACATGTTTTAATTTGTTATTAGCTGCTTACCTTTATATTTGTTTATGTGTTTTGATTTAATGACTGTTTTCCTTGCGGTGCGCAATGTTTAGGATTACCTTAATAGTAGTTAGATGATCACCTTAGATGGGTGTCTAATTATTGAAACACCACATAACGTCTAGTGTCGATATTAGTCCTGACAACACTGATTCTAACTAGATAGTCATTAGGGTATAATTTAATCACCATATCACCAATTGAAGGAATTGTTTGCTTAGGGCCTTAGTAGCGTTTGATAACCCTATTTGAAACAGCCTCTTGGTTGTGCCGTAGCCCCCCTAGTCGCTCTCAAGGTCTAAGGAATGGGAATTTAGAATCCTGACTAAATATACAAGAGCTAATATTCTCCCTTATTAACTAGATCTAATAGAAAGAATTAGAAGGATTAGTGCATACTAGCAAAACCTAAGCTATATTTCTCATCTCATATTCTTCGTATTTTATTTTATTGTCTTTTATTTTCTTAGATTAATTAATTAATTTCGAAATCCATTTCTTTTATTTTTTGTCTTTTAATTATTTACTCCTTACTCGTTATTTCTACCCATTCGACTAGCACACTAAGTCCCTGAGAACGAACTCAACTTATCAACTAAAACTTGCATACGTCCTGTAATACTTGCAATACTGTGCCTGTCTAGGGTGAGAGTGCGTAGTTTTCTAGACTTCATTTTATCTTATTTTTATCACACCCTAGGCGACACTAATCATCTTTTTCTTTACCCCTGCTGATGATTCCATAAGAGTGCTCCAAGCGTCTCCAAAGGGGTTGATCCGATGATCAGTCTTCAGTGAGGTTGAATTTTAACTCGGATATCCCACACAAGAAATATTCATAACTTTAGAATTTTGTGTGAGTTTCCTCATGTCCTCATTGGTGAGCTTTTCAAAGGATGTTGCTTCTTGATTTAGCATAAGTGGATCTTTGATAATAATGTCACAAGTCTCTTTATCTATGCTTTGTAATATTTTTCCATCCTTGTTCTCCAAGAAAGAAAGTTTGTTCCTACAAAAAATAGAAGTCTAATAGTAGAAGATTCTTCCAAAAGAATAGATTCCATGTCGTTGACTCTATTAACAATTAAGTTATTAAGGTAGAGTTAGGTTCTGATACCACTTCCAAGTCCTAGAGAGGTGGGGGTGTGTGAATAGGGATATGATCTAATCTATGCCTAAATAAAAGTAGTTAGTCCTAAGCTAGGTTAAATACTTACACAATATAGTAAAAAACTTAGCTAGTTAAAAAACTATCTTAGAAGTACAAAAGAGATCAAAGGGTCAACTACTTAAATAGATGAAACACCCAGAGATAATGATCGTAAAAAGGGATTCACTAAGACAAAATATCAAACACTTAACAAATCACGCAATGTGGATAAAAGAGTTGATAAATAAATTAAGAAAGTTACAAATATTACACAATATTTTTAGAGTGGTTCGGTTTCTTTACATCCACTACCTAAGGTAGCAACCTTAATATTTTAAATATTCTCCACTAATCTTACAGGTGAGATGCAAACCCGAGACGATTAGCGATTAAGTCATAACCCAATACTGAGACTTTTAATGGTTAAGTCACAACCCAATAGATTTTTACAAGGTTTAATCTTAACCTCAGAAGCCCCTCTTCTCTAATGTCGGTCAAGAGTAAAACACTAAGCGGTTAGATTAATATTACAACCAAATGAATACACTTCTTAGTAATCAATTATAACAATGGAAACTGTAACCTTTTTTATGAGGAAATCTGAAGTTAAAGTTTGAAGACTTGACTCCTCAAGAGTATTTATTCTTTGATAACTTGTATGGATCTCCTCTTTGAGTAGATGCAAATATTATGCTTGGTAGAACTCATTGTTGAGTTTAATATAAAAATTTCAATGATCAAGCTAATGGAATAAGATTCGAAACTTGAAGTTTAGTATCTTGATACCTCTTGAATGATATTAGAAAGATAGTAGTAGATGTTTTTATGAAAGAGGTTAGTAATTTCTCCTTTGGACCACATATAGATTGAACATTAAAACCCCAATGAATATGTCTACATGGCAAGGGTTTTGTGATGAATCTGCTCCAAATCGGTATACCAAACTTCATGTTGGTATACCAGACTTTATGTCCAACGGGTATAATCCTATGTGGCATTCTGTCCGTTTCCCAATGGCTACCTTTGGCGTACCGGACTTAGTCCGCATTATATCAAACTCTGATTACAGATGTCCGTTTTGTGCTAAAGAACAGGATGACATTTTGAATCCGGGTTTTGGTTGAGGAAGTGCATGGTTGCCGAATCACACTATTTATTTTGTCACCAAAACAACTTTTTGATACTCAAATAGAAAAAGTGTCAACACGAGATTTGTTAGTTACAAAATTTCAAGCAAGTTTGCAGCTCATCTCAAGACCTAATACGAAATACACAAGAATATATAACAAGAAATTTATTAATGAATGTATTCACAAAAATGCTCCCACAAGTACAAGTTGTGATGTTTAAATGTGGATGGTTTAAACGAGGAAAGTGTTCACAATATATGTATAAGTAAGTATGTAGTTAACAAGAACCTATTTAGCAATAAACATAAATATATGACCTCTTAGAAGTGTAAGAAAAATTTAAATCTTTTAGAGGATCAAATTAAAGGATAGTAAAATTATGTTTTCACAACTGTTTGCTAAAGAAAGATATATGATTTGATGAGTAAAAAGAGATAGAATAATCACTAAATTAACACCTAACTAACTAAGGATTTGTCACATTAAAACAACCTATAAAGGGAGGCTATATGCCAACAATGTGAAACTTGCAATATCGATCATTTGGTTTATCTAGAAAGTAAGAAATAACCATTATTTTATCGGGACACCAATTGTCCCACTACTCTAAACCCAAAAAGCATATCAAGATTCAGGGGCGGATCCAGGATTGGAAGGGCTATTATTGTTACGAAAAAACCCACACCTAATAAAACTTTTTATATATCTAACAACATCATTAAAAAACAAATCATATTCACTAAATAGCTACAACAAAAAAGATTCTCATATAGATGGGATACTAAACATTCGAACAAAAAAAAGTGTACTAACTTGTTAATGCAATTTGATGTATTTTATCGTTGTTCGTGGAGCTATCAATTCATGTATATTTACTATACACTCTAAAATAGTAGCTATAGTAAAGACTATTTCGCAAATAGCCACAACTTCTGTAATCTGTATCATGTATCACAGCCTTAATACTTGTTCACATTATACTCGATTTTTAGGTGTTTGCGGCATAGGTGGAAAGAACACAAATATGATTGAATTAATTCAATAATCACAAAAACGATATAACCCAAAACTTAAAAGGATACAATAAATTTAATAAAATGAATAACACAAAAATCGAATAGATAAATTAGATTTTTCTAAATTTTAATTCAAACAATATAGAATACTAAACGAATTTTAGGACACACCTGAGAATTAGAGATTTCCCAGTGAATTGATTTTAAGAATATATTCAATTGAGGAACTGTATTCTTAAATTAGGGAGACTAATTTTTCAATTGAGGGAGAACTGTAACTTTTTAATTATATTGAACATATTAAAAAAATGACTAAATTATAATATGGTTTAATGGCTGGGGTGGGCTGCAGCCTACCTCAGCCCTCCACTGCATCCGCCACTGTCAAGATTACAATGAAAACACTGAATTCAATTCTAAATATCACAAGGAAAATACTTACCAACAATAAAAATTTAAGAAGGGAAATAGTAATTAACATTAACCAAAACTAAATAGCAAAGACAAAAATAACTCAGAAAGAAATTATAAATGAAAGTTGATGTAAACTGTAATGAAACTTATGATTCAGATTCTAAAAATGATGATGTTACCAGTATTGTTAGTGATGAATAGACAAATCTCATAACAAAGGAGATTGGTCTTATGTAGTGAAATCAACGATGGAAGCAGAAGGTATTAAAGCCAGGAACACTAACTTTGTTGCTAGTTCTTATAAAGATGTCGAGTAATTGATGCTTATTATTTGTGACAAATTTTTCATGAACGAGTCATCATTTAGAAAGTGTCTAGAGCATAAAATTAATATCTATTCCCTAATTTGGTGTAGTTTCACATTCTTCTCTATATAGCGTGACTTGTGTATTTTGGAGCATTTTGAGGTATTTTTGTGTGTTGTCATGATGAGATAACACGAGCACGTAAAGTAAGGAGGATCAAATGAGAAATGGAAAGTGATGGAAATCCTAGGAGGGAAACATGTGAAGCTCGAAAAATAACAAGAAAAGGCCGAGAAAGTCATGGAAAAGCCTTGAAGAGCATACAAGTTTCCATATGAATCTCTCTTCTAACTTTAAAGAGTTGTTAAGTATAACTGAAGAGAAAATAGATGTTGA
This sequence comes from Nemophila menziesii, assembly GCA_029959085.1. Classification (NCBI taxonomy): domain Eukaryota; kingdom Viridiplantae; phylum Streptophyta; class Magnoliopsida; order Boraginales; family Hydrophyllaceae; genus Nemophila; species Nemophila menziesii. Next base: position 41,625,396 of record JARWIR010000004.1, on the reverse strand, counting down.
TCAATACAAATTTGAAAATTATTTGAAATCTACTATCCGTGGGTGCAAACGGAGAGTGATTCCGAGTCCGAACAAGAAAAATTTGGACGTTTTCGTGAGAGGACGCAGGCTGGACAAATTGTTGCGAACATCTTTTGGGTCAAGTTGTGTTAACTCATTTAGCCTTGGTCCGAAAATGATAGCCCACAAATTTTAAGACTATATATGGATTTATTAGACACACTTTTTATATACTTTTACTTTCTTTAGGCAATGAGTAAGTTACAATATATTTATTTGTAACAACTTATAGTCCATTGTCTCTTTAATTCTGTCTTCAGTTATGCACATGGTTAGCATTAAATTCTTTATAAATAAACCTTTCTTTTTTGGGTTACATGGGTTCCGGGCTTGCTTGCGCGCACCCGACTAATCCCACGGAGATATACATGCCTCCCCATATATATTCTTATGGTAAATCAGAACTAGGTGACCCATGTTCAGGGAGGGGTTCGAGCCTTGTACCTCTCACTTTACACCCGTTAGGGAGGGGATTCGAATCATGGACCTCCCCTTTAAGTGCTGAAGAAATAGCAAGGCTCTGGCCAGTTGAGCTAACCCAACTGGTTAAAATAAACCTTTCTTTAGTTCGCGATGTCTTTTTGTGAACCTTATTGACTATAATACGTTTCCTTTGTAAATATTCTAATTTCTATATTAATTTAATTGGAGATTTTTCATTGATTATTATATTACTTTAATTTTTTTTTATGTTGGCCATATAATTGAATTATTTTGGATTATGAACTGTATTCGTGAGAGAGGTTGATAAGTGGTTACATATAATACTCGTATAAATTGTTTTAGATCAAGAAAATGCATATAGCCAACCTCTTGTTTTAGTCTTAATCACTATATAGATCGAAGAATCACTTGAGAGAGATTCCTAGGTTTAGAAGATAGTTCAAATTACTCGGGAGAGATTTATGTGGAATCTAAATTCCCGATTACTGTAATAATTTTTTATTTTCTTTTCAATGGAGTAACCATAACATGTTTTGATTGGTGAATTTTAAGAGATCTCAAAGTAACTTCTTTATCTTGATAATTCGTTACATTTAGGATTTTGCTTTTGCTAATATTGCATAATGTGTGATCCAATATTAATACCATGACATTTGTTTTACACTAGTTCATGCGGAAAACGATTTAACTTATACTTATCACATGGAACATCCTAATACTTGTCCATGGTAAAAAATTTGTGTGTATAATTTATCTCAACTTTTTTTTTGGTCAAATTTACCTCAACTTGAAACCTTATAGTTATTCATCAAAATTGATTGCTAGAGTTTCATGATGCCTTTGGAAGAAGAATCTTCTTCTTTAGGTCATCATTTGGTTTCACTTCTCACGTATTCTATTTATTTTACTAATTGTAATATATTTTTTTATTGGGGTTTGAAGAAAAACTTAGTTCTTGATTAGAATATTAAACAGAACCTTCAAGATCTTTTCTTTAATAATTTGGTCACTAACCACTCGACACAATAAATTTTTTCATATCTTCAAAGACTCTAGCTTATTGCCGATCCTTGAGGGGATTGGTCAACTTAGTGCTTCGTAATAGCTTCTATTGTTCTTGATATATTTGCATGTAAAAGAAAACTTTTTACTCGAGTAATGATATATACCACCCAACATACTACCCATGACTTGGTAATTTGGTTGGAAGTAAATCGTTAATCTAATTGAGTAAATAAATAAATTAATAATTTACTTCCAATCAAATCACGCCACATTATAGGTGGTATATTGGATGGTATAAATTTGTGTGATATATATATATCATCAATCTTTCGACTATTTCTTGTTCAAGTAATGATATATACCACCCAAGTATACTACCCATGACGTGGCGTGGATTGGTTGATTATAACTCGTTAATATATTTACTTTTTTGATCTAATTAAAAATTTATTGACAACCAATTCACGTCATAGGTGGTAATTGGATGGTATAATTTTGGATGGTTGATATCATTACTTTTGTTGTTCTAATAAGACCAGTTTAAAATTCGCTACAACAACTTGGGACTACTATTATTTTAACTAAATATAACCAAAAAATAAAAGAAAATCAATGGACAATATTAGCCAAACTTCACCAATACTTATTTTTTTATACATATGAGAATTTCAAAATCAATACTACAAACTAGCAATGCTCGTTAAAATGAAGGGCGGGACTTGCATAAATTTTCAATCCAGTAGGTTAACATGACATAACACTTTGCATCGTCAACTTGAGACTTAGAATTTTTCCGAGATAGTTATAACTAAGAAAAGAAAAATAAATATAATATATTCTACAACATTGGTCAAACTTTACCAGTGCTTAATTTTTTTTATACATATAAAATCAAAATCAATACCAAAACTAGCGATGCTCGTTTAAATGAATGGTTAAGACTTGCACTCCATTAATTTGGTCGCAAACAAGCAAGTCCAAAGAACATAGTGCTTGCACGTCAACTCGAGACTAGAAATTTTATAAAAAAGATCGTTTAAGAGAAAAAAAGTAAAGAAATATAATCTACAACATTAGTTACTTCACCAAATGTATTTTTATACATCTGAAAACCAAAATCGATACAACAAATTAGCAATGCTCCGTTAAAATGAAGGGTTAGACCGTTAGAGTTGAGTTCCACTAATTTGGAGGCAATATTGCTCGCAAGCAGGTTCACAAGACTTCGTGCTTGCACCATCAACTTGCATGCATGTAGGCATGCACTCCTTAGCGCAATCTGAAATTGCATTACTCATTGTTGCACTATTTATCACAACCAATATGCATATAAATAGCAAAATTGCATTGTTTGTCTTTGATGCCATTTTTTTTGATTTCTAATTTTGATTTAAGTGAAAATGAATATAAATATTTAAACGAATTGATTAGAATTAAATTTTAGTTCCTATAAATAACATTTGGTGGGGAGGGGAGTCGGGTGGGGTGGGGGGTAAAGATTAAACTAAAACGTAAGGTAAAAGTGGTTTCGAGTATTTTAAGGAAAGATTAGAGGATGTAAATTTGACGGTAGTGCTTATAACAACAATATCCATTATTTTACATTGATTTTAAATGACCACGTGATTTTTTTATTGTAGATGAAGTTTAACATAAATTTACGTGGTTAATAAATATTTTGTACAAATATAATTTAATATATTAAAGATAGGTAATAAATAAATAAAATTTCCGAGAACAAAAATACATGAAAAAATAAATAGAAAAGAGATATAAATAGGGTGAAGCTAAACACTAAACTAAATAATTTTTGATTGACAAAAATCCTAAGAAATACGACACTTAACTATCATATCACAATAATTTTGTTTGTTCGTCCTATACTTTGCCTAAATTCTTAATCCAAGAAAATCAAGGCCGATTTTGATAAATTTGGGGTTTAAAACAAATGCCAAACATATCCTTGATCAATATAGGCTCTTAAACGAAGACTTGAAAGCACCACCAACAAATTTGTGACAAGTATATCCCTTGGTCAAATTGGCCTTAACATACTAAATATACCCTAACCAATGTAGGCCTCCGAACAAAGGCTTACAAGCATGATCGATGACTACATGTGACAAATACAATCACAGACCTAAATGGCTTGACTTTCAATTATAATTACGACCTATAATATATTAAGACCCTTATGAGGCCGAGGTTTAATGGAACTCGATGAAACTTCTTGCATACAACAAAAATACAGTAGGTGTTATGGGACTAAAAACTCATATAAACACCCCATGTTACCAAAGATGAGAGATATGCACCATCCACTTGAGTTAGTAGACTTGAATAGAATTACTTTAGACTAGCTGACTATTAGGGTTCCGATGTCTCCATATTTGTGTTAAAATAATCTAGTTTAGAGACATCATTTTAGGTGTATTATGTGCTTAGCTTATGGGTTTTCCCTATTTATTGTTAGTTTCTCAATTCTTGCCTTGTTTTGGAGGTTTGTTACTTTTAGATCATTTTTAGTATAGTTTGTGTGTTAAATGTAAAAGTCTTAGGTATAATGATGATATTAGATGCCAAAATAATGTTAAGGAGTTGAGAAAAAAAGATCCAAGACACAATTAAGAGTTAAAATGGCAGAATAAACTTTCTTGGAAAGTGAAAAAATTGCCAAAAGCTGTTGGCCTAATTTAGAACGTGTAATGTTTTCAATGCTGCATAAAATTGATAAGGAATTTTGATGAAGACCTTTTATATCAAGAGAGGTATTTTAATTGCAGCGTCAGAGTTATTTTCGAGTGATTTGGAGAAATAACGAAGGAGTTATGAATTTTACAAGCTCTATGGCCAACCAGTCCACTTATTAAAGAAAACGAGTTTAGGTTGGATTTGGACCCTAAAACCTAGCCCATGACCTAGATATATATATATATATATATATATGGTTATTTACCATTAGAAACATATCCTTTCTTGTACTTACATCCATATTATTCAAGAATTTCATTAGGGAAAAGCAAGTTGACTTGTAGAGGGAGCAAGAAGCTGGAGAGTCACACAAGCCTCTTCTCCATCCTTCCGCTCTACCATTAGGATAATTTATCTTAGATTCTTGGCTTAACCATGTTTATAAGGTATTTTCTCTTTAGTTTTATTTCTTTTAATATGAACTAATTTTCCATAGCTTAGGTTTGCACTATGTATAATCCTTGAATTCTATTTTATTGCTCTATATTATTTTGGATTATGTTTAGTTGATTCGAGCTCTTACTTTATATTTGTATTTTGTGTTTGACTTATTACAACCTAGTAGTTGTATTGTCGCCCTGGCGAGGGATTCAATTATAGAAAATAACAATTAATCGTCTAGTGCGCGGTAGTGATCTTGACGGGCTTGCATAACTAGATAGTCAACAGGGTTTAGATTTCATCACCGATCTCTGCGCAAGGTCTCCCTACCAAGTCCATTGGTCGTGTTGAGGTTGCCTTTTAAGCTACCTTGACGGGAGTTAGAGGGATTACAGAATCATGGCTATTTATATATGCTCAGTTCACCCTTGTAATTAGAATAGTGATTTAGGAAGATAAGCGCATATTAGAAAATCTAAACTATATTTCTCATCTCTATTCTCTTTAGTTTATCTACTCTCATTAGTTTAATTATTTGCTTATAATTCCTATTTAGAAAACCAAACAAATAGTTCCTTTAATTTATCTTATAGTTTAAACAAGTAATTTCTTCTATGCTTCTTATCTAAACACGAGTTTGAGCTAGAACGAATTTTATTTATCAACTATAACTTGCAAATTATTTGTGCACTTGCAGTGAGTTTCTCATAGTGGTATTGGGTGTGTCCTTTATTATCATTCATATTCGTTTATTTATCACACCTTTTCCACCACCATGTTTTTGGCGCCGCTGCCAAAGATTGTTTTTAGTTAGTTATTGTGTTTAGTTTAGTGTATTAACTTTTATTTGTTACACTTTTGCGTTTGTTTTTTTGTATCTTTTAGGTTCTTTTATAAGTATTGGTGTATGCTCTCAAATCCCGAGAAATTATCCCAAGCTCAGAAAAAGCGAGAGAAAGAGCAAAGAAAGAAAGAAGCATTGACTGAAATTATAGATCCATTAGTAGGAGGCAATAATGTACCACTTGGGGAGAACAATAAAAATCAAGAAAATCCAATCCCCTAGGTAGTACCACCAAAAGTAGTACCACAAGGAGGAGATCCACCTGTTATTCAACGCCACGAACAAGGTCTTCTTGGTCAGGAAGAACATTTTTGGGTACAACCATCAGGGATTCTCTATCTAGTGATATAAGCTACGAGATTCAAGCTTGATTAGGGTATGCTTAGTCAGTTTATGAGCTTTAGACACTACGGTGGTGCGGCACAACAAGATATGGTGCGGTCAATTCAGAAGTTTATGCAGATTTATGATGCCTATACTACTCAAGGCATTACACCTAAGCAACTGTATTACATCATGTTTCCGTTTTTCTTGACCGAATGTTATAGTGAAGGGTTGGATAGTCAACCATTAGATTTGATTACGTCATGGGACAGGTCACAAGTCAAGTTCTTTGATTGCTATTATCCACAAAGCATGAGAAAGAAGGATCAAATGGAACTTCCAAGTTTTTGCCAAAGGAATTTTGAGAGTATAAGAGAGGCATGGACAATATTTCAACAAAAATTATTTAGATGTCTACTTCACGGTTATACCCTAGCACTTCAGTTAGCGATGTTCTATCAATGCATCAATGCCGAGGCAAGATTAAGGGTAGATAACCTTGGAGGAGTAGGTCTCGTGTCTATGGAATCTAATAAGTTGTAGTTGGTATGGAAAGAACAGTATAAACCTAGAAGAGTTAGCTAGAGTTGCGAGCTCCCATTACAAATACTAGAGGCATGCTGCATTTTGATAGTGAACTTGCTATAGATGCTAAATTTTTCGTGATGGAGAACCAAATGAAGCAGTTATAATGGAGAAGGGTTTCCAAGGGAAACAAGTTGAGATGAAAGTAGTGCAAGAAGCATAAGGTTGTCCGCGCTATTGGGTCAATGATCATGTATGGGAAGAGTGTGAAGGAAATCCAGAATCAATATTTATATCAGATCGATGAAATTACCGATCTGGTAATCGCAATCATCCGGGTCTTCAATAATCTAATCCGAAGGGGGTCGTGAATCAAGGTAATTATTACCAAACACGACCTCAAATCAACAATTTCCAACAAAGATATCAAGGTCCTTATCAAGGGGGACAAGGTTATAACAAGCCAACACCACCACCGTAACCAACCTATGATACTTATGCTGATAATTTAACACATAAAGTATTGCCGTAACATCCGCAAAAAGGACTCAAAATTGTGATCTTGAATACACTACAATCTTTCTGGACTTTAACTCAAGATAACATGCAGATCTATAATGAGAAATTAAACGAGAAATCCGCAGCGTCAAAAATATTGGGGACATAGTGTTACCCAAGTAACCAGTGCGCTTGAGAAAAACCTACAAGATCTTCCCCGGATGGTCCAAGTTATAAAGAATGATGTAAAGGCCATAGAAAACAGCGATGAAAATGTTGGGTTTGAATCATGTAAAGCTATTTGTATTCAAGTTGAAAAAGTTGTGGAGTCACCACCTGCTGCAGAAATTGCTGTGGAGATTTTAGAAATCATTGAAGAACCAAATCAAACCAATCTTGGAATACAATGTTCAGCTTATGCTCAAAGATATCCAGAAAGAGATCAAATAGGTCCTTGAGATAGGGGCCAAGGGAGTAGAGAAAGAGGTATAAATCTCGGTAGAGAAGAAGGAAGAAGTTGCTGAACCCGAAGTGAAAGAAAAGAAAGAGAAAAAGATGGAATTACCACCTATTGACATCAAGCTCAAGGAATTTGTAAAGGCATATAGTGAAGTAAAAATCAATGCCCAAGTGCTTGAGATTGTTGAGAAAGGGCTTACACCACAAGTATTCACTCAAGCTATCCTAGAAAAGAGTGTGAGTGTAGAAGCCGAGATCGAGATGGTGGCTCATATTTAGAGAGTCCCAATGAATGATGAAAAGAAGCTACCATCTAACTTCAAGATCCTGGAGGTTTCAAGCTCCCTATCCAAATCAATGGTAAGCTCAGTGTCAAAGCGATGTGAAATGTGGGTTCGAGTGTGAACCTTATGCCCAAATCCGTGTTTGAGAAGCTTGGCATCAAGAAAGCAAAAATAGAATATGTAAATCTTCAATTTGCGGATATCTCGACATCAAGGACATGGGGGGATAATGGAGGACGTTCTCGTCCAAGTTGGTAAACTGACTATATCTACTGACTTTGATATTCTTGATTATAAGGCATATAAGCAGCTTCTTATCATACTTGAAAGGCTATTCTCGGCCACAAGTGGAAGGATTATATATTTTCATGAGGGGACAATGACCCTCCGCACAAACAAAGTATCAGAGATTTTTTGTCTTGGATAAGAAGTCAAAGAAGGTGTCACCAACAGTTTCGGTCATTCATGTTGAGACAAAAGAGGTCAAGAAGAAGGTCCACATTAAACCTAAGGAGAATATTGATAAAGGTGAGTTTGGGGTCGACAACGAAGTTGCATGGAAGACCCTAAAAAACATAAAACAAGACATGAGGTTTTAAGAATGCGTGATGGGACCATTTGTCAATACTCGCGTAGTTTTGGAAAAAGTAATTGAAATACGACCCAAGAGAGGTCGAATGCTCTGAATGGTTGATGTTTATAGCCTCACGCGCAGCTGGGGAGGTACATACTGATAAAGTATAGGTGGTAACACGTCAAATGCTAAACGACGTCAAACAAAAGTGCTTTACAGGAGACAACCCATAATTTTTTTTGTGTTTTTATGTTGTAGTTTTTGTTTTAAATTTAGTTGTTTTTAATATATATTGCAGTAATGAGCAAGGTACAAATTTTTTCTGATGTGTAGGGTACGTAAGAGATGAGTATTGGATGAAAAAGATCAAATAAAATCGCACACCCACTAGCTGGGTGACATACCGGTCCCACGACCGGCATACCGCTACCCTATAAAGGGCCATGATGGTTCACGCTGCAATCAAAGTCAGAGAGTTGAAAACCTCAACCGGTATACCAGTCGACCAACCGTGCGGCATTTGCGAATGGGTCATAACGGTACGAAGTCAAGAAGTCAAAATTATCTGACCGACATATACCGGTGTGCAAGGAAGGGTCATGACGGGATAGGCCACGATTCGAGGTCAGAAACTTAAACAGCACAAGCGGCATACCGGCCTTCTAAGCAGCATGCCGACCTATTTACCGTGTCGTCATTCACAACAATCCGTGTCAAAGTCCAGCAAGAGAATTACCAACCAACATACTGGCCCGAAGGGTGGCATAACGGTGCGGGGTGCGAACAACTTAAGAAGTGGAGGGTTTGTTCATTACAACTCCTAAACCTTAAGCATCCTTCTTCTACAAAGCATTCAAATTCCATTAAATTTTCACCAAAACTTCACCTTGCATCAAAACAACACCAAATCACCATACATAGTCATTAAATGGGCAAAATCATAAAGCGCTTAAATTTTTTGTAGGATTATTTGGGAATGAGTCCTATAAAAAGGATAGTCCCCTAATCACTTGGGAGAGGTTTAGGTAGATCAGAGAGTCCTGATTAATGCAAAATGTAAACACCACACTTATTAAACTTAAGCCTGACTTGTAATTCTTTGATAAAATGGATCATCCCTAACTCGCCATTCTCTTCAGTAATCTCTTATTTGCATCCTAGTCATTTTAATGATTGATATTTTCAATTTATCCTTCTGAATTATTAGTTTATAAAATCAAAATCAAATATTTCTAAATTTTATTTTTATTGCATTATGATTTATCAAACTTCATTAAACGCAAATCATTAGTTTCCTGTGGCGATGATAAAATTACTGTTTTACTATTTTGAAAAAATCCATAAACTTGTGGGGAATCCTTTCTCAGGTGTGTAAATAACATCACACTCATGAGGCTTTTCACTAGCACATGGTGAGCAATTTCAGAAGTATAAAGTAAAAATTATGCTAATAATTGGTCTTTTTAGGTGGAAGGATTCTTGGTCAAAGAAAAATGCACAATTTAGTTTACAGAGATTGAAATTTATTCTTGAAAGCCATGCATTTATTACAACATTGGTTCACCCCACCATTAAACATGTATATTTGTTTGCGTTTATATGTTTTGTTTTTCATTTAACAGCACCTTAGACATTATTGTCATTACAAATTGTTATTTCTTACAATCTATTTTCTTTATTATCTCAATATTGGAAATTCCTTCTACTCTAACAATGAAGTCTTTACATGATTTGTCTAAACTAGAAGTGCTAGATTATTCCAACTTTAATCGTTGGTCTCAAAAGAAAAGAACTATAATCTATAACATTTTCAACTTCACCAATGCTTATCTTTTATAAATCTGAAATTGAAATCAATACAAAAAACTAGCGAAGTGCGTTAAAATGAGTTTGCTCGCAACATGCCTCGCAAGCAGGGTCACTTGACCGTGCAGTTGATCCGTCAACTTGCATGCATGTATGCATGCACTCGGTGATGCAGTCCGTAATTGCATTACTTATTGTGGCACTATGCATCACAACCAATATACACATAAATAACAATATCGCGTTGTTTGTCTTTGATACCATTTTTTTGATTTCTAATTTTGCTTTAAGAAAATATGAATATGTTATATCTAAATGAATTAATTAGAATTAGCTTTAGTCCCCATATATAACATTTGGTGGGGGTGTGTAGGTGGGGTGGGTATAAAGATTAAACTAAATATTACTTAACAGTGGTTTAGAGCATTTTAAGGAGAAATTAGTGGATGTAAATTGGATGGTAGTATTTCTAACAACTAAATTTATTATGTTACATTGAGTTTAGAAACCAAATACTGTTTTTTTATTGTGGTTAATATTTAACATAAATTGACGTGGCTAGTAAATATTTTATAGAAACGTGATTCAATATATTGAAATATACGAAATAATACAAATAACTACTTGGGAATGAATAGACATGGAAAAATACAAAAATATATAAACAAGTAGAGCTAATCACAAAACTAAAGATAAACCTTGATTGACATTGCCCCAAGAAACGTCGTTACCATCTGCACTTAATAAACATAATATTAAGTTGTCATAAATTTATAATAGAAGGGCATCAAGGGTTGATATGCAATTTTTAGGGGCCAAGACATGTTTTTATATATCAAAATCTGTCTTACTTACTTACCCACTCACTTACACGTATATTAAACTATATCCTCAGCAATAAGACTTTCTCGGGCTTAATTTTGTCTATGTAACAAGGAAGCCCCTTTTACCATATTGACCTTGATATACCAAAATTATCCTGACCAAAGTTGGGCCTCAGCTGAACATGGATAACGAGTTCATGTCACAAATACAACCCTCAACCCAGATGACTGTAGTTACATATGTGGCTATGACCTATATAAAGACCTTATGGGGCACGACAAATATTTTCTTATAGTAAAATATTAATAAACTAATCATATATTTTTTTTATCAAACTCTATCTTATTTACAACTTTTTTATATTAAAACATATATTTAGTACATTGTTAATCTAAAAAATATATCACTTTGTTAAATACAATGAATAACTCTAGTAAAATGTTTTGACATTTAATGTTTATAGTAAAATAATATATTTTGATTTAAATAATATGAAAAATAAACGAGTATGTACTATTTTTAAAAATTATTTTATCTCAAACAAATTTTATAGCAAGTAGCTTTACATACAAAAGTAGTTTCATATTAAATGAGATATTTAAATCCCTCATCATTTATAATCACTCGAGATTTTAGGTTACTAGTACTACCTAGATGATGACTTGTTATGGACTCGTTGAGAATGATTGCGATGTAAATACACCGTTAGAGGTAGAATACACCGTTGAAGTGCATGCATGATCTCTTACTGTCTCACCATTTCTACTTCGCATCTTAACAAAGAATTCAATTTCATTGGTCCCTTGTTAGAAATAATGGACCAGTCGTTATACCATTCATGTTGGTTGCTATCTATGTGAAACATTTTTAAAAAAATTAGTGTTAAATTGCCAACTCAACTAAAAGCCCGTATACCCTTTTTGTTATTATATATTTTCTAAACTAATTTTAATTTTTTTGATGAATAACTATAACAAAAATTATTGGTTATCATGAAAGATATTTATATAACTAAAATACTTTTCTATACATCTGAGTTCTAATTACTAGTAAGAAAAGCTCATACTAAACCCATAAAGGGTGTAAAAATTGACTCTAGGTGTAACCTATCCAAAACGATCTTTTATTAATAATCTCCAAAGTCTATCTGGCAGATCTGCATACCGAACCGGTCCCTCCACACTTGTCGCATCCATCTACTCTATCCAATCCCCACACATGTGTTGCTTCTCAATAAACGTGTATGAGCTCGAAGTTTGTTACCTCCTTATAGAAGCCAAGTATCGCATCATATTATCTTTCAGAGAATTTTCCACCGGCCTTCACTAGCGTATATATTTCTCGCGATTCCGTCTCGAAGAATAACACCTCATAGCCTCGACCCATAACCATATGTAAGCCGAAATGTAATAAATATAGTTATAATTGAAACGATGATCGAACTGTGCACACCCCCGCGAAACCATTCAAGTACTTCCCTTTACTACCCTAGAAAATACCTTTTAACTCCATCTTTTGATCGATTGGTCCCAAAAGATCAATCAATATTAATTACTACCTCAAAAGACGGTTGGACCAATTTTACAAGCTTACTTTTTTCCTAAACAACTAGACCACCATCACGCTTATTCCCCCATTTTCTAACATAGTCACTAGCCGTATTTTGTGAAATAGCTGGTAACTCGATGATTTGTTTCTGCCGCACATTTTGTATGAAGTTGTTTGTATATTGATCCAACTATGTATGCCAAAAGGCCCCTATGATACTCCGTAACTTGATCTCATCTATGACTTTAGTCGATGAAAGCATTTTCTTGCACCGTTCCTTATTACTATGTGTATCAAGAAATTGTATCAAAGGTTCCTGCTATATTGAACCAGGCTCATGAAGAATATCAACAACTCCGAACGTGTGTCCAGATCCCACAATATCTTATAATAGCTGCTTGTGATGCTGTCTTAGCCCCTCTCCCGTACTCAACCCATGTGTTACAAATCGGTAATGTCTGGACACCATAAATTGATGTTGTCCATAACCGCCTGGCACAACAGAACCCCGAACCGAGCCGTGGGTGACTTGAAGTGAAATTCGAGGCCCTTGAGTTGTAAGTTCTCGTGGATCAACAACCACTATCATACTTCCCAACCCATTTCTTGGATCCAAATTCCAACTAGCACTTTTACATGCTTCCCATAGATTTGAATATATGGTGCATATCTGGAATAGATGACTCACCATTTCCGGTTCCATTGCACACCTCCTGCATACTGGTGAGTCCAAGACCCCCTCAAATTTAGATTCCTCGTCAAAGGAAGCCGCTCCCATAATGCTCTCCACAACAAGCCTTGAGAATTTTAAGGACACTTAAGTGACCAAATAAGGTCCCATTTCAAACCAGTTTCCTCAAGTGGAGATTCCAATGATTTATATGCTTTCTAAACCAAAAAAACTCTGGACAACTCAAATTTCCACTTATAAACATTTCCTTACACGTTATTTAGTTCTATAACTCCATTCCGCAACACATACTAACCGACAAAACATTCTTGCAGATCCTTGAATCCGAAACCTTTGGTAAACGATTCACGAATCCATCTCTAGTGTAATTTTGTTTTAGAACGGTCACCCATAAAATCTGATCACTTTGAGGGATCTTCCACCCTATTTTCGTAAGTAAACAATTTATTATAATTCCTTACTTCTTTGTGGCCTAACTCGTCTTCCTTTTTTGGCCTACATAGCTTCTCTCAAGAGATACAATGTATTTTCCTTTCCTCGCTCGAAGAACACCAAATGAATTATTAGGTATCCTATCTATCTCAACGCATACACGGGTATTGTTGTTTGAACAGATTACGCCAATGTTACCCTCCCAGTTATCATAAGGTTTTGAGCTTTTCAGTTAGATATCTTGCTTTGCATATTTGTTGTGATATTTATGAAAAATCCTCTCGTAAGGTGGCTAGACCGGATAGGTGTCCCTTGATACGATCCCACATAATCGCTCAAGTAGAAAACACTATGACTAACGATAATGCCTGTTGTTCCCGTGAGTGTGATAAATAAATCTAATTAATCCACACCTTAAGAGCTACTACACGCAAGTGTAAGGGTCGTTAACAAGTAAGAGTAAGTATTTAGTATTGTTCTCCACATGGACTAAGAGGTTAAATCTTTTGTGTTTTGATAAAGTGAATACGGGTCAAGTTGCAATTACAAAAAGTAAAAGATATATTTTTGGACTAAAGTGAAAATAAATGAAACTAATTATAATTAAGCTAAGAGAATGAAAATGAAATGAAAAGATTAAAATGATAATATAGCTTGGGTGTCGCTAGTAATCCCCGCTAGCTTTGGATTTACATGTATATTGATATAAGGGAAAAATGGTGTTTTAGCAGTAGTCGGGACTCTAAAATCTCCATAAATCCATAAAATTCTAGGGACCTTTCTCGAGTGACCCTACAAATTTTATAGACGTGGCTAATCCTAACCTAATTATCTAGTTATTCAAGACCCCACGACTCAATATCGCACACCGAACAATTATATATCATTTTCCATAAACCGACCCCCTCTCATGCGATAGTCAAGATTGCTAATACCCAAACCAATACTTTGCCTTCGTAAGGGTTGTAAAAACCATACATATATATGTAATAAATGCAAACTATTCATTTAATTTCAATAATAATATTATCCTAAAATACAATAAAAATCATAATCGAAAAGTTAGGGTCCATACATTAAGTATTCTCAAGCTATGAATGATTTAGATCATATTAAAATACTAAAATGTAATGATTAAAACTATGGAAATCATTCTTAAAATGAAAGACAAAATAAAATTACTCTAATGGATAAGATGAAATGGGCTCCAGATAAGATGAAATGACTTTTTGATCTACCTACGCCTTGACTTGGGTTTGGATTTGACTTTTTGACTTATCCAAATCATCTTGGGGTTTCATTTCAATTATGTAACTAAAGATACACACTTAACACACGATTAAAACACAAAAGAATTTAAAAATAGTAATAAGCCCAAAACAAGATAGGATAGAAAGGAACATCAAATACTTGGGAATAATCCCTCTCTTATGTCCACTAGTCCCCCCAAAAAGATGTATCCTGATACGATTATTATATCACAAAAGACACGACATCAGTGCCTTTCATTTTATGGTCCATATTTGTAGAGAATTAAATCAACAAATTTTCCTCACTTACAGTTTGTCTGGCTTCATCGCAAATTAGCCTTTTAATCACCAAAAATCTACTTGGGTTTCAAAGACCTCTATAAACAAAATTAAATCATTTGTGGAGACGAATAGGAATTCACAACCCACTTTCACAAAGACACTATTTAAAAATATTTAAGAACTTCATACATATTGTAAATAAATATGGTGATAAGGGGTCTCCCTGGCGAATGACTCTTTGGGGAGCGGGGGAGGGTGAAAAGCTCATGAGGTTCCCCATTCTAAAGAACTTGCATTGTGTCAGTATGTATAGCGACATAATGATTCGAACCCATGGAAATCAAACCTAAAATGCGTAATTGTATACTCAATAAAGCTCCAACTTAACTAATTACAAGCTTTCACAAGATCAATTTTCACTACCATTTACCCACTCTTACTCGATATTTTTTGCATTCGATGATCCACCTCATGTACAACACCACGCTATCAATAGTGGAATAATTTACTTGTGGTATGCATGGGGAGAAGTGAATATTCTGGTAGAATTATTCGTGGTGAGCGCACGCTGGAACGAACATCCACATACCATCCACGTACCAAAAAAGATGACCAAGTAATGTTGAACTATCAATGCAACAACAATGATCACAACTAGAATACAACTTTTAATGTAACATGATAATTAAAGGGTTTGGTGTTGAAGGGAAAAAGGTGCGTAAAAAAGTATATATGTGGAATAGTCGAGTAACTAAAGAACGGAAAGCTCAATAATTCTCGTTGAATAAACCAACGTATAAATACAATATCAAGAGTTATTGAAGATCACACAATCTAGGAAATTACAACTTAATCCTATTTCTACTGATGCATCTACATACATTTGACTATATTTGAATAATATAACCAAAGATAAAAAAGAGATATAAGGAAAACATTCTAATTGGTGTTTAAAACCTCCACATAGAAGATGATATTAAGATGAACATAAAATGAATATTTGAACAAAAAAATGAATGATAAATATCATTACTCTCTCTCTCTATCTCTCTCTCTCTCTCTCTCTCTCTCTCTCTCTCTCTCTCTCTCTCTCTCTCTCTCTCTCTCTCTCTCTCTCTCCATATATATATATATTATGACCTAGGGATCTTCAAGACCCTTGATAATAAGAATTTAATAAATAGGGTTACATTAATATAGTATATTATTGTAAGAAATTTTCTAATATAGTGAAAAACACTATATCATATATAATTTTACTATTAATTAATTTATCAGTGAAAAATTAATAAAGAAATATAGTATATAAAGTTAAACTTGTAAGGAAAACAGACTCGACAAGAGAAACAACCTAAGAACCTATGTGTTCTATACACAAATGTATAAAAACGTGAAACAAAGAATTAATATTTAATTAAAGGATGGTTGATGACTAAAAACCACAAGGGTCTAAAATAAATTTCATAAACTACATATAACCCCAATTTCACCCGTATATATACAACATTATCACTTCAACCTAATCCGCCGCCCTCAACTTCACCAATTTCTTCCCCCTTAACCTGTTACCCCTTAGATTCTCAAAAGGAAGGTTGGGAACCACATAATTTTCCTAACAATAACCATATATCAATCTGATTAAGAATTCAATCCCAAACCTAGTTCTCCTCAGGAGTTGCATCATCTCTTCACCTGTTAATCTTTCACCTTAGCCTTCATTTTTTGTTATAAAACAATAATTTTAAACTGCTAACATACACAACCCAATAGTCTTACCTTGAAAGAAAAAGTCTCATAATTTGGGCATCTTATATACACTCTTGTCTTGTATCGACAATCAACAAAATCTCACATTTCTTCATCCAATTGTTCTTCACATCGTATATTTCTCCATTATTTTTTTGTCATGTATGATTCAAGAAGAGAACGTTGCTTGATATTCGAATAAAATTTCCTACGGTGAGATTCATATACTTACTTTTTTTTTAATCAAAAATATGATATATGGTGTCGAGTCTTTGATATTTATTGTCAACAGAATAATGTAACACTTCAAAAATAAAAAATTAAGCTTATAAAGAGTATATGATTTCCCCCAAATTAGCCAAAATAAAATGATTGAAAATTAAAGATTAGTTACTTTTCTAGAAAAGAGAAGTTTTTAGATTTTAAGGAGAATATATTCTAAGTTAAACCGTAAATTCATATTTGTTTGTAAATTAAAATAAATTAAGTAACTTGACTTATTTTATCTCAAAATAAAATAATGGTAAACCAAGTCATTTCAAATAAATATATATAATATTATTTTATTTTTTAATTTTGTCACTTGAAAGTCATTGTTATTCAATTATCAATCACGTAATTAATATCTTGCTTCATCATTAATTTTTATAATCTTGTATTCAGTTAAACGTTTGATTAATGACCATGCCATTTCATTTTAGAAGAAATTTCTATAATATAACAGGTATTTTCCATATTACTGAACTTAAAAATTCTTGATATATGGTTGCAATTTCTCATTCATGTGTGATCCTCGATTAATGAAAGAGAACATAAATCAGTTGGGGTTAGCTCAACTGGCCAGTGTCTTGATATTCCTTCTAAGATGTACAGGTTCAAATAGAGTTAATGACCCCAAATTCAAAGTGGCTCTATGATGTATTAAAAATAAAGAATATACTAGACCCACAAACTTTCATACATCAGATTTCAGTAATTTTTTAAATAATTAGGTAGAAAAATAATACACTAAAAACTCTACGCTTCTTTTCTCTTTCTTACCTTTTAACATTTATTAATTTCTAATAATGTTTCATCTAATACGACTAATTTTTACCTGTTACAATAATATTTACATTTTTTCCAAAAAATTTTGAATCTTATTTTTCTAAAATTTAAAATTATATTTTCAAAATTAGATATTATTTAAAGTGTATATGAAAACCCTAAGTTACATTTTTTTACAACTTTTAGCTGCAAAATAAAAGTGACACGCCCAATGAATCTATCTGAGTAATTTATCAACCGAAATCACCTGCAATGCACATAAAACTCGTGATACCCATAATGCAATTAATTATATAATTATTGGACAAGTTTTGTTCTAATTTGTAAAATCCGTACAAAAACAGACGATTTGCGAATTCGTTTTTTATTCCATATGAGCATGCACACACCCCTAATGTTGGTATATATAAAATTACACGCAATATAAATTATATTTATATACTAATATATTTATATGTAAAATATTTTTATCATGATATAGTTTCTTATTAATAATATTTTTGGTCATCCGATTCTACAGGATCACACGGATAAGTAGATCAGATCATGGTTTCAGAATCACAGGTTAAGCTTTTATTAATGTATATCTTTATTTTATTGTGTATCAATTGAATAAAAATTTAATTTTAGTTCTTTAAATGTGCATTTGAATTTTCAGTTGAACAACTTATTGACATAAGCTAACACTTATGCCATAAGAAAAAATTAATTGTGGCTAAATGAATATATGGACTTCAAATACGTATCTGGAAAAAAAACATTGGGTCAGTGAGAAATGTAATGTAGATCTGCTCGTGCTCACTGATTTGGATTGCCAAAACCTTGTAGCTTTGTTGGTTTACATGTTTTTTGACATTCTATTTTTTCTAGGTTTCTTTCTACCGAAATTTTAGAAATTTTAGGGTAAATACCAAATACCCCATGTGGTTTGATAGAATGTTACAAAAAAACCTATGGGTTTTAAAGGCTGTGATTTTCCAACTTGTGACAACTCGTCATTATTTGTGACAGCTCGTAACAATTTGTGTTAACTCATGACCTCAACTTTTACCGTTGTATTTATTAGAAGGGGTGAATTGTCACTGAAACATAAAGGGGGTTTCAACCTTTTGTCAAACTACATGGGGTATTTGATATTTTACCCGTAATTTTAAGATGCCTCTTGGATCGACTAGGCAATAAGTTTGTTATTTTATTATCCTTACTAATATAGCTCATTTATTCGGAGCTTCAAAATACTTAAAGATCCCTTTTTGCTATAGTTTTTCAATTAGAAATGAATTATTACATCAACTAGGTGTATTAAGATCTTGGTTTAATCTTCTTATCAATTTTTTCAGGACCCAACAAAGTCAAACAAAAGAAAATGCCAAAGCTCAGACAAGTGTAGAGAACGTACCCGCAACTCATATTCTACTAACTAAGGAGAATGACCTCATGAGGAGAACTGCATAGAGACTTGAAGAACAAAACAACCAAGTACGTAAAATTGATGATTTGACATGACTATGATTTATTTGATCTAATAAATTTCTATAGGACTATGATTTATTTATATATATAGATATATAAAGGCATAAAAAAGCAATTTATCCCCTAAGAAAAATATTATTGAAGTCATGACCCAGGGATCTTCAAATCTTGTAGAATAAAAATTCAATAAACCTAATTATATTACTATATTATATTATTGTAAATAAATATCTAATATAGTGAAAAACACTATATCATAAATACGTTTACTAATAATTAATTTATTAGTGAAAGATTAATAAAGAAATATAGGACATGAAATTAAGGGTTAATGATGTCACCTTATACTTTGACCCATAAAAGACACCGTCCTTTTTAAAGAACAATAAGTCATGGGAAGCTTTCCAAAACTCAAAATCTGAGTTTTGGAAAGCTTCCCATAACTCAAAATTTGAGTTATGGGAAGCTTCTCATAACTCAACTGACTCTTTTTATGGGAAAAAAAAGGAAAAAACAAAATGTATGTAGCCTTTTATGGACAAAAAATAATGGTTGGGGTGAGGGGAAATTAATTCTAACTTGAGGTGTTTCTTGGGCATCAATCCTAAAATTAAACTTGTAAGAAAAATAAACTCGAGAAGAGAAACAAACCAAGAACCTATGTGTTCTATACACAAATTTATAAAGACGTGGACCTTAAATTTCCCTTTCCCATATAATAAATGATTAATATTTAATTAGAGGATTATTTATTATTAAAAACCACAAGTGTCCAACATAAATTTCAAAAACTACTTATAACCCTATTTTTACCCGTATATATACATTATTAGCACTTCAACCCAATCTGCGACCCTCAACTTCACCAATCCCCTTTAACCTTATACACATATGATTCTCAAAAGGAAGGTTGGAAACCACATAATTTTCATAACAAGAACCATATATAAATCCAATTAACAATTCAATCCCTGAACTCATTTTCCCTCAAGAGTTGCATCATCCCTTTACAAGTTAATCTCTCGCCTTAGTCTTCATTTTTTGTTATAAAACAATGGTTTTAAACTACTAACATACACACCCCAATAGTCTTACCTTGAATGAAAAAGTGTCATAATTTGAGCATCTTTTATACACTTGTCTTGTATCGACAATCGACAAAAATCCCATATTTCTTCATTCAATTGTTCTTCCCCTCGTATATTCCTCCATTATTTCTTCGTCATGTATGATTCAAGAAGAAACTTTGCTTGATATTTGAATTAAATTTCGTATGGTGAGATTCATATACTTAATTTTTAATCAAAAATATAATATATGGTGTCGGGTCTTTGATATTTTTTTGTCCCTAGAATAATGTAACACTTCAAAAGTAAATAATTGAGCTTATAAAGAGTATATGATTCCCCCCACCGTCCCAAAAAAAAAAAAAATTAAAAATTAGTTATTTTTCTAGAAACAAAGATGTTTTTAGAAGCAAAGAAGAATTTAGTGTAAGTTAATCCTTAGATTCATATTTTTTATAAATTAAAATGTTAAATTCATATTCTTTAATAAATTAAAATTGTTTTTATTCATTCATCAGTTAATCAAAATGGCTTTAAGTGAAGAACTTGCTACTCAAAACTCTATTCGAACAGAGGAGGACTTCTGCAATTTACGTCAAAATAGTAATTTTCCTCTCTCTACAGGAATGGAAATCATATGTTATAATGAAAATCCAAAAAATGACTCTTGGACACCAACAGGAATGGAGATCGTTTTGTATAAACAGGTAATATTCAATTTAATATTAATAAAACATTGTTAATTTTTTTTACTCTATAAAATTGTACACATATCTTAAGGTTATGAAGAATACACCTGGGATTTGTTGAATTAAAAAATCCAATTATATAACCTATGAGATGATTTTGTATGAAATTGTGTTATTCTAAAATGAATTAAATTGAATATGATTCTCCAACCAATATCTTTATGGGGATTGAAACATATTTACAAAGTCATTTAAATTGTGAACTGTTTTTTTATTCTAAATGAGCATGCACACACCTCTAATATTGGTATATATAAAATTACACGCAATATGAATTATATTTACATAATAATAAATTTATATGTAAAATATCTTTATCATGATATAGTTTCTTATTAATAATTTTTTAGGTCATATTAACCCAAAAGTTTCTAGAGTAGTAGAGTAATGTCAATTTACCACTAAGTAACATGTTAATTTAGTCCGTTTTTGGACCAATTTTTTCTCTACTCGAGGATAAAAACGCATTAGATAAAAGAGAAAAGAAATAAAAAAACCCATACTATACTTTCACCTTCACTTATTTAGCATATAAAATTATTTAAAATCCCATGTGAATATATTTCTCCATTATCAATACAAATACCTGCACACTTTTGTTGTTTTAACAACTGAATTGAACACAAAAGTATTACTCAATTTGTGTGACTTGTATTGGAAACCGGGTTTGGGTGTGAATGTGAAAGTTCACATTATTTGTGTTTAACTATATTTGACTATTTATAGCTTTGTAGGAGATATAATTGGTTTGTGTCTTTGTAGGAGAAGGTGTGTACCTAGAGCAATGTATGCTCGGTTCACTGAACAACACATCGAAATTCTCAGAAGGAAGTTTGCGGAGAACGAGAATCCAAAAGAAGCACAGCGGCTAAAAATGGTGCAGGAAAATCCAGTTCTACAGGATCACACAGATATAAGAAGATCAAACCCTGGTTTCAGAACCATAGATTAGGCTTTCATTGATGTATATCTTCATTTTTTATTGTGTATTAGTTGAAATTACAAATTTAAATTTAGTTATTTAATTAGATCTCATCATTTCACTGATTTGGATTTTCATATATGCTTTGCTGGTTTACATGTTATTTGACATTTTAATTATTCTAATGTTACTTCCATATAAAATTCATCAATTTTTAGATGCCTCTATTTATTATATTTGCTAATATGTTTTTTACATGCTTCTGTTTAAGTTACTATATCTTTTGGTCCAGACTTCTAGAATAGAGAAGGTCTCTGCAACTCATATTCTACTAAACTGAGGAGAATGACCTCATAAAGAAAAATTAAAGGGAGACTAGTAGAAGAAAAAGAACCAGATGGGCTTTTTTAAAATAACTACATTTCATTTACTTTATCTAATAAATCTTCACTAGAAAATATCGGCATACACCATGACCTTTTGGAGCTAGAGAAAATTTGACAGGCACCTTGACCTTTTGGAGTTAGAGAGGTTTGATTCTGAGTCGTATATAAGATCCTGCTTGTAATAGATAAACCACTAACTATTATTCTTCTTTTTCATAATAATGTTTCAATGAGCTTTTAAAATAAAATAATTGTTTTTCTAATTTAATTGTGGGGCATGCATAAACTATAAATTATATTTGCGGATCCTAAATTAACTATTTACAAATTAAATCTCTTAAATGTTGTTGATGATAATGTGAATATAGTATATATGATTCAATTAATATATATTTTTAATCGTAGGATTATCGTACCAGGAATTCCATGAGACAGTTAGATTATCATATAGCTAATGGGAGGTATTGTATAGATATGGATAATTCTCGTTAATTACGAAATTAAATATAAAGATAACACACACTTAGATTTGGTTATGTAACAAGTCGAATTAGAATCTTGAATATTTATGATCCTTTTACTTAGTATCAGCATTGTACTTATATAGGTGATCAACATTGTACTTATATAGGTGATAGGACTACCTGTCAGGTCACACCTTTCGGGTGATTTGGATTCGAACACAACATCTCTGGTCATACAACATCTCCGATCATACAAGTGAGTCATATAGCCCTTGAGAAAATTATGGATTATAGTTTGGTTATCAAAAAGTAATTTCCACATGAAATTACCTCTATCATGATTTTCTATTCATACAGATTAGTTAGCTCTCAGCCATGGTTGAAACCATATCCAATATGGGTGAAAGTACTACTTAATTTGGTATATATGCTAATTGCCTTGACTTCTGACAAATGACTAACGTATAAATACAATACCAAGAGTTAGTGCCCGTTTGGAAGTGCTTTTTTGGAGAAGCACTTAAAAGTGCTTTTAGTATTTTAAGAATTTTTTTTACTTTGAAAAATACTTTTTTTAGAAGCACCAAATATGTGCTTCTTGAAAAAAGCACTTACAAAAATTTTAGATTTCAAAATTATTTTTAACAATTTTTTAAAATTTTAAATTTTATTTCAAAAGCGCTTTTTTACTCTAAAATAAGCACTTCCAAACGAACCCTAAAAAATTACAACTCAATCCTATATCTATTAATTCATCTACATACATTTGAATATATTTTAATAATATAACCAGACATAAAAAAGGGTTATAAGAGAAACACTCTAAATAGTGTTGAAAACATTCACATAGAAGATGATATAAGGTAACGAAAATGAGTGATATAAATAAATATATATATATATATATATATATATATATATAAAGGCATAGAAAAGCAATTTAGTTCCCTAAGAAGAACATTATTTAAGTCATGACCCAGGGATCTCCAAGACCTTTTGAATAAAAATTCACTAAACCTAATTATATTTAATATATTATATGATTGTAAATAAATATATAATATAGTGAAAAACAGTATATCATATATAAGATTACTAATAATTAATTTATCAGTGAAAAAATAATAAAGAAATATAGGACATAAAACAAACCAATAAACCTATGTGTTTTATACACAAATGTATAAAAACATGGACCTTAATGTCCCTATCCCGAAAATAAACGATTAATATTTAATTAAAGGATGATTGATGACTAAAAACCACAAGGGTCCAAAATAAATTCCAAAAACGACTTATAACCATATTTTCACTCGTATATATACATCATTAGCATTTCAGCCCAATCCGCCGCCCTCAACTTCACCAATTCCTTTCCCTTTAACTTGTTACCCATACGATTCTCCAAAGGAAGGTCGGAAACAATACAATTTTCCTAACAAGAGCCATATATAAATCCAATTAACAATTCAATCCCCGAACTCATTTCTCCTCAAGAGTTGCATATGCTCATCTCTCGCCTTAGCCTTCATTTATTTTATAGAACACTGGTGTTAAACTGTTAACATACACAATCCAATACTCCTACCTTGAGAGGAAAAGTGTTACAATTTGGGCATCTTTTATACACTCTTGCCTTGTATCAACAATGAACAAAATCCCATATTTCTTCATCCAATTGTTCTTCACCTCGTATATTCCTCCATTATTTCTTCGTCATGTATGATTCAAGAAGAAGACATTGATTGATATTCGAATGAAATTTCCTACGGTGAGATTCATATACTTAATTTTCCTTTATAAAAAATATAATATATGGTATCGGGTCTTCGATATTTTTTTGTCATTAGAATAGTTTAACACTTCAAAAATAAAATATTGAGCTTATAAAGAGTATATGATTTCCCCCAAATTAGTCGAAATAAAATAATTGAAAATTATAGATTAGTTATTTTTCTAGAAACAAAGAAGTTTTTAGAAACAAAGAAGTTTTTAGAAACAAAGAAGAATTTAGTCTAAGTTAATACTTGAATTCATATTCTTTTTAGTAAATTAAAATTCATTAAGTAATTTGACTTATTTTATCTCAAAATAATATAAAAATAAACCAAGTCAATTTAAATAAATAAATAATATTATTCTATTTTATAATTTTGTAACTTGAATCTTATTGTTATTAAATTATCAATCACGTAATTAATATTTTTCTTCATCATTAATTTTTATAAACTTCTATTCAGTTAAACTTTTGATTGTAGCCATTTGCTTTGGGGCAAAGAGGATGATCAAGGTATCCATTGGATAAACTGAGATAAAATAGCATCCCCAAGTATTCAAGAGGCCTGCGAATTAAAAATCTAGAAACCTTCAACTTAGCCCTTTTGGCTAAACATGCCTGGTGTATCATGAGTAATACATATTTCCTTGTCCATAGATGCTGAAAGAAATTTATTCCCCTGATAGTAATCTCTTTAACTCTGCCTCTGCTAGGGAAGCATCTCGGATTTGGAATAGTATTCGAAGAGGATGTTTCCTTCTGAGAACCCATGCTATTAAACCCATTGGTGATGAGCACTATACCTTGATTTGGGAGGATAACTGGTTTGGCTCAATAATTGAGAAACCTCCTAATTATAGTGAAGACCCAAATTTTTCCAAATTTGTTGCTGATATAATCCATAATCCAACTAAATCTTGGAGGGAAGAGTTGGTGTGCAACCTGTTTCCCCTTGAGACTGCTACTAGCTAGGGTCCTGCAGTTGAATATTCCTAGGACCAATTAATCTATATCTTTCATCTGGCCTTATACCAGTGACACGATATATTCTTGTAAGTATGGATATTCTTATGTTGTAACTTCCCTTATTCATCCACCCCCATACCTGTCCCCTGGTCTTCCCTGATAATGACATTCTTAAGCTTAATTGGTCTTCTATTGCACCTCCCAAATTTAAATTCTTCCTTTGGCATGTTCTACTACTGAACGAAATTGATACATAAGGAAGTGCTTGAGCACTTATCTATGTAATATTTTCTTAAAATAGGAATAAACTGTTGAACACTTGTTTCTCAAGTGTGAATGGACAAAAAAATTATGGCGTATCTCCCCTATTCATTGCCAGGTGGACCCCTGCTTTAACTCGAGTATTAATTGTTGGATTAGGTCGGTCTTAGATAAAAATATAACTTGAAAGGGAAGACTAGATAATTGCTTATTATTGTCCTATGTTAATGTGTTATATAGCTTACTCGGAATAGAGTAATCTTTAATGACATCCCCATCAATTATGATTCTTGCCTTACTCTGATTGATACTATTTATAGTAATCGCTCCGGGAATGCATATTAGTGGTCATAAGATCCATAAATTTCGTCAATTGTTGATTATCCACAACTCCCTCTTGAGGATACTGTGGTTAAGCTTTCTGAGCTAATGAATCAGTATAGGCATCTTGTACAAGTTGTTGTGGGGGAGCAGTTCTATGATTTGATACTGACCTCTTGGTTGGAACGAGGTATTCCGGGGACGTGGTTGATAATGACCAGGATTAGCGTCCCCCTGTGGATTTGAATACTGCATACCCGGATGATTCCTATTACCAAATTGATAACCTCCTCAGTTGGATATGAAATAAACAGATTGTGGATTTCCTTCGCACTCTTCCCATGTATGATTCATTACCCCACAGTGTGGACAACCTTCTGCTTCTTGCACTACATTTGCTGCGGCTAAATTTCTCTGCATCTCAAGCTTAATTTCTTTGATTTGATTCTCTAATGCGGATAATTGAGCTGAGTTTGCAGTTTCTGCGTCTAATCGAAGCGTACCTCGGGTTTTTGTAATAGGAGCTCGCGAAGATGGCCAACTCCTTTCTTGTTCAATGCAATTTTCTAAAACCTGGGTAGCTTCAGCAGGATCCATGGACACAAAATTTCCTTTCCCAAGGTTATCCACCTTCAATCTACTCTCTCTGTTGATACCTTCATAAAATATAGCTAACTGTAGAGAGGGGGTGTAACCATGGAGCGGACACCTAACTAACTTCTGTTGAAACCTTGTCCATGCTTCTCCTACTTCTTCTCCATCTTCTTGACAAAACTTTGCAAGCTCGCTTTGGTCTTTGAGTCTTATACTCTTCGGATAAAAACGGTTAAAGAAAGTGGCTTGAAGTTCTGTCCATATTTTAATTGTCCCTGGTGGTTGCCTATCTAGCCAATCACCATCTCTACCGGTCAGAAAGAACGAAAACATATGACAATACAGTTGCTTGCGTGTAATGCCTGGAGTAACATAAGCATCACAAATCTGCATAAACTTCTGAATCGCTCTTACCAGATTTTGAATTGTTGTACCATTGTAGAGTCCAAAACTTTGAAACTGACTGAGCATACCCGGATCGGGTCTAAATTTAATATTTTGGATCTCCAGAGGACGATAACCTATCGGTTGAACATGAAACGGCACTCTCAAGCTTGGAAGGTCTTGTTCAACTCGGTTTTGATTGACATTGTTGTTCCTGTTACCTCTTCCTAGTGGTGGTAATTGTTGTTGTCCAGGGGGGACAAGTGGTGGATCTACTGGTGGATCTACTGGATCTCGTATGTTTGCCATATCTCTTCTTAAGGCTCTTTCCTCACGAATACGTTTGTTATAACCTCTGAAGCTCCTCTCAGGCTCCGGTAACGGAGGCCAAGAATTAAACACGGTTAAAACCTGAAAAAGACTAAAGCAAACCACAAGCGTAAATCCAGAAAACAAAAACTAAATACTGAAAAATAAAAATTAACTAAAAACTACTACTCGAAATAGATAGCCCACACGCTAACGAGACACAAGTCCCCGGCAGCGGCGCCAAAAACTTGGTATCGCCTAGGGTGTGATAAAAATAAGATAAATATAAGCCAGAAAGCAATGCACTTTCACCCTAGACAAGCACGGTACTGCAAGTATTACAGGATGTATGCAAGTTCTAATGATAAGTTGAATTCGTTCTCATGGACTTAGTGTATTAAACGAATGGTAAATAATAACGAGTAAGAAGCAATTAATTAAAAGACAAAAAGTAAATATGAACGATTGAGAGATTAATGATTAAACTAATGAAAATAAAAGACAATAAAATAAAAGTTAAGAATATGAGATGAGAAGTATAGCTTAGGTTTTGCTAGTATGCACTAATACTTATAATTCTTTCTATCAAATCTAGTTAATAAGGGAGATAATTAGCTCTTAGATACTTAGTCAGGATTCCAAATTTCCATACCCTTACACCTTGAGAGCGACTAAGGGGGCTACAGACACATCATGAGGCAGCCTAAACCTAGGGTAATCAAGCGCCACCAAGGCCCTAAGCAATCAAATTCCAAACATGATGATAGTGGTTAAATTATACCCTAATGACTATCTAGTTAGAATTCGTGTTTTCAAGACCAATATCGACACTAGACGTTATGTGGTGTTTCAATAATTAGACACCCAGTTAAGGTGAACATCTAACTACTATTAAGAAAGCCTAAAGTGATCAGTTCTAGGACAGACAATAATTCAAAACACATAAACAAATATATAGAAAAGAAGCTGGTGTCGCCTAGGGTGTGATAAGAATAAGATAAAATTAAGTCAAGAAACTACGCACTCTCACCCTAGACAGGCACAGTACTGCAAGTATTACCGGACGTATGCAAGTTTTAGTTAGTAAGTTGAGTTCGTTCTCAGGGACTTAAGTGTGTTAATCGCGTGAGTAGAGATAACGAGTAAAAGTAAATAATTAAAAGACAGAAAATAAAGAGATATGAATTTCGAAAATTAAGAATTAAACTAAGAAATTAAAAGACAAATAAAGTAAAAGATTAAGAATATGAGATGAGAAATATAGTTTAGGTTTTGCTAGTATGCACTAATCCTTCTAATTCTATCTATAAATCTAGTTAATAAGGGAGAATATTAGCTCTTGGTATACTTAGTCAAGATTCTAAGTTCCCATACCTTAGACCTTGAGAGCGACTAAGGGGGCTACGACACAACCAAGACGTGGTTACACTCTTAGATTTATCAAGCGCTACCAAGGCTCTAAGCAAACGCAACAATCAATTGGTGATATGGTGATTAAAACAAACCCTAATGACTATCTAGTTAGAATCATGTTTTGTCAGAACTAATATCGACACTAGACATTATGTGGTGGTTCAATAGTTAAACACCCTGTCAAGGAGACCATCTAACTACTCTTAAAACAATCCTAAAGTGATCAGTTCTAGGAAAGACAATAAATCAAAACACATAAACAAATATTTAGTAAGTAGCTAATATCAAATTAAAACATATAATTCCCAAAGAAACTTAGATAGAAGAATTAGAATTCATAGATTATACATTATGCAAAACCCAAGCTATGGGGAGTTTAGTTCATACCTGATGGAAATAAACTAAAAGAAATTACAAAAGACATCATCTTGCTCTCTACAATAAACTGGAAGAATAAAACCTTAAGAACTAATTACTATGAGGCAAGGATGATTTACAAGTGATATAAGGGTGTATTTATAGGTGTTTAGAAGACCTAATTCGTTTTCTTGAGGAAGAGATAAAGTATTGGACTTCTAGCCCAACTCAAATTCGTATGGAAATAAAGATAAACACTGCTGGACCGTTTTGAGCATATCTTCTTCGTTATTGGTCGGTTTGAGCTCCATAAGATACCAAAAGAATCCTCACAGAATTATCTTTGTCCCTGTGAATGGAAATTACCAAAATCGGTCTATTTCTTGGGGTAAATAGCACTTCTTTAGGCGTGTGCTACAAAATCCCAAATTTAGGCAGCTTTTCCTTTTCCATCTTTTTAGCTTTTGTTTCCTTATCTCCAATTACCATGCTAATCTTTCCATAAGTTGTAGTCTTTGACTTGGACTCTAATTAATCTCCATAATTATCTTTAAAGCTACACACTAAATAAACAATTAAACCCAATATGCTCTAAAAATATTATTTTACTAAATCAAGACTCAAAATAGGAAAGTGCACTATTTCTCAAGAAAATCGACATTTATGACTTCTAAATCACTAAAAATGATGTCTCATCCTAATATTAATCTATCACAAATGAGGAGACATCAGAAGCTAATATCAGATTAAAACATATAATTCCCAAAGAAACTTAGATAGAAAGAAATTAGAATTCATAGTTTATACATGATGCAAAACCCAAGCTATGAGAAAATTAGTTCATACCTGAAGGAAATAAACTAAAAGAAATAATGAAAGACTTTATCTTGCTCTCTACAATAATTCTGATGATAATAAACCTAAAGACTAATTACTATGAGGCAAGGATGATTTACAAGTGATATAAGGGTGTATTTATAGGTGTTTAGAAGACCTAATTCGTTTTCTTGAAGGAGAAGGTAAGTAGTGGACTCCAAGCCCAACTCAAATTCGTAACCCTAAAATATGAAATCAGGTCCGTTTTTGTTTTGGTCCTAACATCTTCAATTCTTATCCGTCTGACGCGTATGAGTAGTCAAAATTTATCGTCTCGGAAAGATCTCCAACTTTCCTTTTGACCGTTTCTCCAAATTCCCCACCGATTTTGAGATATAAGCTGATTTGTGGTCGTGGATGGTGAAATTCAGATTTATGGCAGCTTTTCCTTTTCCATATTTTTAGCTTTTCTTTCCTTATCTCCAATTTCCATGCTTATCTTCTTTCCATATCTCTTAGTCTTTGACTTGGACTCTAATTAATCTCCATAATTATCTTTAAAACTTCACACTAAATAAATAATTAAACCCAATATGCTCTAAAAGTAATTCTCAAGAAAATCGATTAGAAAGACTTCTAAATCACTAAAAATGATGTCTCCAACTAGGATTAATTCATGACAAATAGGGAGACATCAGATACTCTTGCCACCTCCAGTTTTGAAGTTGAGGCTAATGCGTTGAGGAACTCATGAAGAGAACTAAATAGAGACTAGTATAAGAAAAATAACCAGAGAGCTACTTTGAAATAACTACAATTCATTTAGTTAATCTAACAAATCTTCAATAGGAAAATCTGGCACGCACCATGATCTTTTTGGGATAGAGATTTTTAATTCGGGTAGTATATGTGAATTTTGTTTGAAAGTATGCCTGAGATACTATAAAACACTAACTATTGATGTTTTTTATAATAATTGTTCAATGAGCTTATAATATAATATAATTGTGGCATGCATAAACTATAGATTATATTTGCGGATCCTAAATTAACTTTTTTTCAAATTAATTATCTTAAAAGTTGATGATGATAATGAGAATAAAGTATATATAGTTCAATTTATATATGTTCTTCATTGTAGGATTATCATCTCCGGAATTCGATGAGATAGTTAGATTAACACGTAGACAGTGGTAGTTATGTATAGATATGGATGGTTCTCGTTTACCAAATTAAATATAAAGATAACACACACTTAGATGTGGTTATATAGCAGGTCAAATTAGAGACTTAAATGTTTATGATCCATTTACTTGGTATCACCATTGTACTTATGTAGGTGATAGGACTATTTGTCAGGTCACGCCTCTCGAACAATTAGGCCTCGAGCACAACATCTTCGGTCATACAAGTGGATCATATATCCTTTGAGAAAATTGGGGGTTATAGTTTGGTTATGAAGATGTAATTTCCATATAAAATTACCTCCATCATTATTTTCTAATCATACAGATTAGTTTGCTCTCAGGTCAAGGTTGAAACCATATGCAATATGGGTGAAAGTACTACTTAATTCGGTATATAAGCTAATTGCCTTGACCTCCGACAATTGGGTACATGTTTCATAACTGCCGGACATAA
Source organism: Nemophila menziesii (assembly GCA_029959085.1). Taxonomy (NCBI): domain Eukaryota; kingdom Viridiplantae; phylum Streptophyta; class Magnoliopsida; order Boraginales; family Hydrophyllaceae; genus Nemophila; species Nemophila menziesii. Next base: position 41,593,720 of record JARWIR010000004.1, on the reverse strand, counting down.
ATCAGATTGTCAAGACGGTCATCCAACAGTTTTCATACTATATATTGTCTTTCTAGAGAAGATTGAGGTTAGGGGTGTGCAATTAGTTATAAAACCCGACCAACTCAATTAACCCGCCTAAACTAATTCGAAAGTAGAAGTGTTTTTATTTTATTGGGCACCTTCTGGTTTTAATATTTTTTTTACGGGTTGCGAATTATAAAGTTGAATTCGGCAGACTTGCATGACCCGATTGTCCCTTTAGTATAAGAAAAAAAAGAAAGATAAATTGGTTATTTTATGTTAAAAAAATCCATAAAAATCATGTGTTTCATTCTCTATATTTATCTTTTTCTTCACCCCTTTTTGAAAAATCTCAAAGTTTTATACTATGCTATCTAATAATTCTACTTCATAATCTACTATAATCGTATCTCAATTTTTCTAACATTTTGAATTTATTTAATTTCAAATTATATTCTCTAAAATCGAAAAATTAGTTGAGTGTAGATGAAGATCCAAAGTTACATTGTTTATTACAATTTTTATGCGTTAAATTATATTGAGTCATCTAATGAAACCGGATACAAACCCAACTTGTTTATCAACTTGAATCCCACACAATGCGCTACACCCAAAACACAACACTTTATATAATTTATTGGGTGGGTACGAGCTTAATTTTTCAAAATCGCATAAGACTGAGCGGTTTGCGGTCGAATAATTTCACAATTCGGCTATGATGTATAAATCCCGGCCTTGACGCGCCTAGGCCGCGACTTCCCCCTCACCCGCCTACGCATAGTAAGAGACGCCTAATCCACCTAAGCACTGAATAATGGCCAAAATTGCCGCCTAGCCCTATTTTTTTTATTCTTGACATTTCTTGAATTGATATTATAATTCCAATTTAATATCGTTAACTTTACTATATTGTTTATAGATGCATTTTATGATTGAAGTAGTTAAAAAAAATTATAATCCCCCCTCACACACACACACACACACACACACACACACACACACACACACACACACACACACACATATATATATATATATATATATATATATATATATATATATATATATATATATATATATATATATATAACTAAACAATGGAAAGCTCAATAGTTCTCATTGAATAAACCAACATATAAATACAATATCAAGAGTTAGTTCTTGATATTTCTTGAATAGTCGAGGAACTAAAGAATGGAAAGCTCAATAATTCTCATTGAATAAACCAATGTATAAATACAATATCAAGAGTTATTGAAAATCCTACAATCTAGGATATTACAACTTAATCCTATTTCTACTGATGCATCTACATACATTTGACTATATCTGAATAATATAACCAGAGATAAAAAAGAGATATAAGGAAAACACTCTAATTGGTGTATAAAACCTTCACATAGAAGATGATATAAAGGTGAATAAAAAATGAATATTTGAACAAAAAAAATGAATGGTAAATATCATTACTCTCTCTCTCTCTCTCTCTCTCTCTCTCTCTCTCTCTCTCTCTCTCTCTCTCTCTCTCCATATACATATATATATATATTTCTTTTTTTAAGACACAAAAAAGTAATTTAGTCCTCTAAGAAGAACATTATTGAAGTCATACGACCTAGGGATTTTCAAGACCTTGATAATAAAAATTTAATAAATAAGTTATACTAATATAGTATATTATTGTAAGAAAATATCTAATATAGTGAAAAACACTATATCATATATAATTTTACTATTAATTAATTTATCAGTGAAAAATTAATAAAGAAATATAGGATATAAATTAAACTTGTAAGGAAAATAGACTCGACAAGAGAAACAACCTAAGAACCTATGTGTTCTATACACATATGTATAAAAACGTGGATCTTAAGTGTCTTTTTACCTTAGAAAGAAAAATTAATATTTAATTAAAGAATGGTTGATGACTAAAAACTACAAGGGTCCAAAATAAATTTCATAAACTACATATAACCCTAATTTTACTCGTATATATACAACATTATCACTTCAACCCAATCCGCCGCCCTCAACTTCACCAATTTCTTCCCCCTTAACCTGTTACCCCTTAGATTCTCAGAAGGAAGGTTGGGAACCACATAATTTTCCTTACAATAACCATATATCAATTCGATTAAGAATTCAATCCCCAAACCCAGTTCTCCTCAAGAGTTGCATCATCTCTTTACATGTTAAACTCTCGCCTTAGCCTTCATTTTTTTTTATAAAACAATAATTTTAAACTGCTAACATACACAACCCAATAGTCTTACCTCGAAAGAAAAAGTGTCATAATTTGGGCATCTTATATACACTCTTGTCTTGTATCGACAATCAACAAAACCTCACATTTCTTCATCCAGTTGTTCTTCACATCGTATATTTCTCCATTATTTCTTCGTCATGTATGATCCAAGAAGAAAACGTTGCTTGATATTCGAATTAAATTTCCTATGGTGAGATTCATATACTTACTTTTATTTAATCAAAAATATAATTTATGGTGTCAAGTCTTTGATATTTATTGTCAATAGAATAATGTACCACTACAAAAGTAAAAATTAAGCTTATAAAGAGTATATGATTTCCCCAAATTAGCCAAAATAAAATGATTGAAAATTATAGATTAGTTACTTTTCTAGAAAAGAGAAGTGTTTAGAAGCAAAGGAGAATATAGTCTAAGTTAATCCTTAAATTCATATTTTTTTTGTAAATTAAAATAAATTAAGTAATTTGACTTATTTTATCTCAAAATAAAATAATGGTAAACCAAGTCAATTTAAATAAATATATATAATATTATTTTATTTTTCAATTTTGTCACTTGAAACTTATTGTTATTCAATTATCAATCACGTAATTAATATCTTGCTTCATTATTAATTTTTATAATCTTGTATTCAGTTAAACGTTTGATTGATGACCATGCCATTTCATTTTAGAAGAAATTTCTATAATATAACAGGTATTTTCCATATTACTCAACTTAAAAATTCATGATATATGGTTGCAATCTCTCATTCATGTGCGATCCTCGATTAGTTAAAGAGAATATAAATCAATTGGGGTTAGTTCAAATGGCCAGTGTCTTGATATTCCTTCTAAGCTGTACATGTTCAAATCGATTTAATGACCCCAAATTCAAATTGGCTCTATGACGTATTAAAATAAAGAATATACTAGACCCACAAACTTTCATACATCAGAGTTCAGTAATTCTTAAATAATTAGGTAGAAAAATAATACACTAAAAAATCTACGTTTTTTTTTTCTAGTTCATACCTTTTTCTAACAATATTTCATCTAATACGACTAATTTTTACCTGTTACAATAATATCTACATTTTCCAAAAAAATTTGAATCTTATTTTTCTAAAATTTCAAATTATATTTTCAAAATTAGATATTATTTGAAGTGTATATGAAAACCCTAAGTTACATTTTTTTTACAGCATTCAGTTGCAAAATAAAAGTGACACGCCCAATAAACTTATCTGAGTCATTTATCAACTAAAATCGCAATGCACATAAAACTCGTGATACCCATAATGCAATTATTTATATAATTTATTGGACAAGTTTTGGTCTAATTTGTAAAATCCGTACAAAAACAGACGATTTGCGAATTAGTTTTTTATTCCAAATGAGCATGCACACACCCCTAATATTTGTATATATAAAATTACACGCAATATAAATTATATTTACATAATAATATATTTATATGTAATTTTTTTTATCATGATATAGTTTCTTATTAATAATTTTTTAGGTCATTCGATTCTACAGGATCACATGGATAAGCAGATCAGATCCTGGTTTCAGAATCACAGGTTAAGATTTTATTAATGTATATCTTCATTTTAGTGTGTATTAATTGAATAAAAATTTAAATTTAGTTCTTTAATTGTGCATTTGAATTTTTAGTTGAACAACTTATTGACATAAGCTAACACTTATGCCATAAGAAAATTTAATTGGGGCTAAATGAATATATGGACTTCAAATACATATTTGGAAGAAAAAAATTAGGTCATTCAGAATTGTAATGTAGATCTGCCCGTGCTCACTGATTTGGATTGCCAAAACCTTGTAGCTTTGCTGGTTTACATGTTTTTTACATTCTAATTATTCTAGGTTTCTTTCCACCCAAATTTTAGAAATATTAGGGTAAATTACCAAATACCCCATGTGGTTTGATAGAATGTTACAAAATAACCTATGGGTTTTAAAAGTTGTGATTTTCCAACTTGTGACAGCTTGTCATTATTTGTGACAGCTCGTAACAATTTGTGTTAACTCATGACCTCAACTTTTACCGTTGTATTTAATAGAAGGGGTGAATATTCACTAATTTGAATTTTTGTCAAACTACATGGTGTATTTGATATTTTACCCGCAATTTTAAGATGCCTCTTGAATCAACTAGGCAATAAGTTTGTATTTTATTATCCATACTAATATAGCTCATTGATTCGGAGCTTCAACATACTTAAAGATCCCTTTCTACTATAGTTTTTCAATTAGAAATGAATTATTATATCAACTAGGTGTATTAAGATATTGTTCAATCTCCTTATCAATTTTTTCAGGACCCGACAAAGGCAAACAAAAGAAAATCCCATAGCTCAGACTAGGGTAGAGAACGTACGTGCAACTCATATTCTACTAACTATGGAGAATGACCTCATGAGGAGAATTGCACAGAGACTTGAAGAACAAAACAACCAAGTACGTAAAATTGATGATTTGACATGACAATGATTTATTTGATCTAATAAATTTCTATAGGACTATTTCTTTTGTGTCACATTTCTTTTTCTTCTCAGGTAACATACCCAAGTAATGAGCTGATATCTGAGCCTGCAGCTAATTCTCCTCAACTTCCTGTCACGACTGATTTGGGTACAAGGTATTAATAGATAGACATAAAATTTAACAACCTATTCTTGAGAAATTATATATGATATTTACTAGTGTGTAATTTATTACTTTTTTACAGCCTCCTCGTACTATCTAATGAAATTACGGAAGAGTTTCTCCAAAAAGCTATCGGAGATTCGATTAACTGGGGCCACATACCCGGGATCAAGGTCTTCACTGCGTAATTCCTTTTTTATTTTGGATCAAAATTTGAATTATTTAATGATATTTTCTTGTTTATTCATTTTCTGATCTATAACAGTGTGGTGAAAGCTCTACTGATTTTGCGTACAATTCGCATACTTGTATCGGATTGGCAGCACGCATATGTGCTGTGATTCATTTAGATTCATCCAAGGTATTTGAACAGATTGTATTTAAATTGTATTTTTGTTTCGTTGATATATATGGTAGAATATATATGACTTAACTTGTTTAAAACCTGATTCAGATGAAAGATCTTTTCCTTTTGGAACCTTTCATAATTATAACAATGGAATTAGTATCTGGGATCAAATTATATGTATGTGTATCATTGGATGTGTGTGTATATACATCGAAAACAAAATCCTAGGGTTTTTCATCATTTGTGCACGTATTTTTATACATGAGTTCTTACCTCTTCTACATTGAATCATGGGTAGATCTTTTTGATAAATGTCATGCACGTAAACCCATATATATATATATTATTTTAAATCCAAATAATTTGTATTCTCTGATTCTTACAATAAAATTGTCATTTCTTGTAGATTACGAAAACTCTTAAGGTGCGTGTTGGTCTTGCATTTGTCGCCAGACCCATAAAAGACACCGTCTTTTTTAAAAAACAATAAGTCGTGGGAAGTTTCCCAAAACTCAAAATCTGAGTTTTGGAAAGTTCCCATAACTCAAAATTTGAGTTATGGAATCTTTCTCATAACTCAAACGCATCTTTTTATGGAAAAAAAAGGAAAAAACAAAATGTATGTAGTCTTTCATGGGAAAAAAATAATGGTTGGGGTGAGAGGAAATCAATTCTAACTTCAGATGTTTCTTGGGCATTAATCCTAAAATTAAACTTGTAAGAAAAATAAACTCGAGAAGAGAAACAAACCAAGAACCTATGTGTTCTATACACAAATTTATAAAAAATGTGGACTTTAAGTGTCCCTTTCCCATAAAATAAACGATTAATATTTAATTAAAGGATTATTGATTATTAAAAACCACAAAGTGTCCAACATAAATTTCAAAAACTACTTATAACCCTATTTTCACCCGTATATATACATTATTAGCACTTCAACCCAATCCACGACCCTGAACTTCACCAATTCCTTCCCCTTTAACCTGTTACCCATATGATTCTCAAAAGGAAGGTTGGAAACCACATAATTTTCCTAACAAGAACCATATATAAATCCAATTAACAATTCAATCCTTGAACTCATTTCTCCTCAAGAGTTGCATCATCCCTTTACAAATTCATCTCTCGCCTTAGCCTTCATTTTTTTGTTATAAAACAATAGTTTTAAACTGCTAACATACACACCCCAATAGTCTTACCTTGAATGAAAAAGTGTCATAATTTGGGCATCTTTTATACACTCTTGTCTTGTATCGACAATCGACAAAATCCCATATTTCTTTATTCAATTGTTCTTCACCTCGTATATTCCTCCATTATTTCTTCGTCATGTATGATTCAAGAAGAGAACGTTGCTTGATATTTAAATGAAATTTCCCTGGTGAGAATTTTTAACAAAAATATAATATATGGTGTCGTGTCTTTGATATTTTTTGTCACTAGAATAACGTCACACTTCAAAAGTAAACAATTGAGCTTATAAAGAGTATATGATTTCCCCCAAATTAGAAAAAATAAAATAATTAAAAATTAAAAATTAGTTATTTTTCTAGAAACAAAGATGTTTTTAGAAGCAAAGAAGAATTTAGTCTAAGTTAATCCTTAAATTCATATTATTTAGTTTATTAAAATGTTAAATTCATATTTTTTAGTAAATTAAAATGAATTAAGTAATTTGACTTATTTTATCTCAAAATAAAATAATGGTAAACCAAGTCAATTTAAACAAATATATATAATATTATTTTATTTTTTAATTTTGTCACTTGAAACTCATTGTAATTCAATTATCAATCATGTAATTAATATCTTGCTCCATCATTAATTTTTATAATCTTCTACTCATTTAAACATTTGATCGTTGACCATGCCATTTCATTTTAGAAGAAAATTTTATAATATAACATGTATTTTCTAGATTACTCAACTTAATTTTTTTTAATTTTTTTATTGCAATTTCTCATTCATATGTGATCCTTGAGTAATGAAAGAGAATATAAACCAGTTGGAGTTAGCTCAACTGACCATGGCCTTAATATTCCTTTTAAGCGATTCAGGTCGAATTAATGACCCTAAATCCAAAATGGCTATTCCGATGTATTAAAAAAAATATACTAGACCCACAAACTTTCATACATATACACCAGGGGTCAATAATTCTTAAATACTTAGCTAGAAAAATAAAACACTAAAAACTCTATGCTTCTTTTTTCTTTATTACATTTTAACATTCTTTATTTTTTTAATAATATTTCATCTAATACGGCTAATCTTACCCGTTACAATAATATCTATATTTTTCCAAAAAAAAATGGAATCTTATATCTCTAAAATTTCAAATTATATTTCCAAAATTAGATATTGTTTGAAATGTATACAAAAACCCTAAGTTACATTTTTTTGTTACAACTTTCAGTTGCAAAATTAAAGTGACCCGCCCAATGAACCTACATGAATCCGGGTCATTTATCAATTGAAATCACCTGCAATGGACATAAAACTCGTGATACCTAAAATGAAATTATTAAATAATTTATTGGACAAGTGTGGGTCTAATTTTTAAAATCCGTATAAAAAACAGACGATATGCAACTGTTTTTTTTATTCTAAATGAGCATGCACACACCTCTAATATTGGTATATATAAATTACATGCAATATGAATTATATTTACATAATAATAAATTTATATGTAAAATATTTTTATCATGATATAGATTCTTATTAATAATTTTTTAGGTCATTAGCCCAAAAGTTTCTAGAGTAGTAGAGTAGTGTCAATTTACCACTAAGAAACATGTTAATTTGGTCCGTTTTTGGACCGATTTTTCCTCCACTCGAGCATAAAAACGCGTTAGATAAAAGAGAAAGAAATAAAAAACCCACAATATACTTTCACCTTCACTTATTTAGCATATAAAATTATTTAAAATCCCATGTGAATATATCTCTCCATTATCAATACAAATACGTGCACACTTTTGTTGTTTTAACAACCGAATCGAACACAAAAGTATTACTCAATTTGTGTGACTTGTATTGGAAACCAGGTTTGGGTATGAATGTGAAAGTTCACATTATTTGTGTTTGATGGTAGTTGACTATTTATAGTTTTGTAGGAGATGTAATTGGTGTGTGTCTTTGTAGGAGAAGGTGTGTACCTAGAGCAAAGTATGCTCGGTTCACCGAACAACATATCGAAATTCTCAAAAAGAAGTTTGCAGAGAACGAGAATCCAACAGAAGCACCACGACTAAAAATGGTCCCGGAAAATCCAGTTTTACAGGATCACACGGATAAGCATATCTAATTTTGGTTTCAGAACCATAAATTAGGCACATTGATCTATATCTTCATTGTTTATCGTGTATTAATTGAAATTACAAATTTATATTTAGTTATTTAATTGAATCTCATCATTTCACTGATTTGGATTTTCATAACTGCTTTGTTGGTGTTATTTGACATTCTAATTTTTCTAATGTTACTTCCATAGAAAATTCACCAATTTTTAGATGCCTTTGTTTATTTTATTTGCTAATATGTTTTTTACATGCTTCTGTTTAAATTACTATATCTTTTGGTCCAGACTTCTATAATAGAGAAGATCTCTGTGACTCATATTCTATTAAATAGAGGAGAATGACCTCATTAAGAGAATTAAAGTAGACTAGTAGAAGAAAAAGAACCAAATGGGCTTATTTAAAATAAAAACATTTCATTTACTTGATCTAACAAATCTTTACTAGAAATATTTGGCATGCACCATGACCTTTTGGAGCTAGAGAAAATTTGACAGGCACCTTGACCTTTTGGAGTTCAAGAGGTTTAATTCCGAGTCTTGTATGAGATCCTGCTTGTAATAGATAAAACACTAACTATTGTTTTTCTTTTTCATAATAATGTTTCAATGAGCTTTTAAAGTAAATAAATTGTTTTTCTAATTTAATTACGTGGCATGCATAAACAATAAATTATATTTGCGGATCCTAAATAAACTATCTACAAATTAAATATCTTAAATGTTGATGATAATAATGTGAATATAGTATATATGATTCAATTTATATACGTTTTTAATCGTAGGATTATCGTACCAGGAATTCCATGATACAGTAAGATTATCATATAGCTAGTGGGAGGTATTGTATAGATATGGACAATTCTCGTTAATTACCAAATTAAATATAAAGATAACACACACTTAGATTTGGTTATGTAACAGGTCAAATTAGAATCTTGAATATTTATGATCCTTTTACTTAATATTATCATTGTACTTATATAGGTGATAGGACTATCTATCAGGTCACACCCTTCGGGTAATTAGGATTCGAGCACAATATCTCTGGTCATACAACATCTCCGGTCATACAAGTGAGTCATAGCCCTTGAGAAAATTATGGATTATAGTTTGGTTATCAAAAAGTAATTTCCACATAAAATTACCTCTATCGTGATTTTCTATTCATACAGATTAGTTGGCTCTCAGGCCATGGTTGAAACCATATTTTATATGGGTGAAAGTACTTCTTAATTTGGTATATATGCTAATTGCCTTGACTTCTGACAACTGACTATGTGTTCATAAATGTCGGACATAAATCGAATTGTCAAGACAGTTATCCAACAGTTTCCATAATATATATTGTCTTTCTAAATAAGGTTGAGGTTAAGGGTGTTCAATGTGATAGAAAATCCGACCAACCCGCCTAAACTAACCCGAAACTAGACATATTTTTTTTATGGACGGGTTGTGGTTTGATTTTTTTGTGAGTTGCGGGTTTTAAACTTGAAATTTGCAGACTAGCATGGATCGATTGTCCTTTAAGTATAAAGAACTAGAGAAATTGGAATTGTAATATTTTAAAAAATTCATAATATAGCTTGAGTGTCGCTAGTAATCCCCACCAGCTTTGAATTTACAGGTATATCGATATAAGGGAAAATGGTGTTTTAGCAGTAGTCGAGACTCTAAAATCTCCATAAATCCATACAATTCTAGGGACCTTTCCCGAGTGACCCTACAAAATATATAGACGTGGCTAGTCCTAACCTAATTGACTATCTATTTAGTCAAGACCCCCCCGACTCAATAACGCACACCAAACAATTATATATCATTTTCCATAAACCGACCCTCTCTCATGCGATAGTCAAGCTTACTAATACCCAAACCAATACTTTGCCTTTGTAAGGGTGGTAAACACCATACACATATATAATAAATGCAAACTATTCATTTAATTTCAATAATATTAATATCCTAAAATACAATAAAAATCATAATCGAAAAGTTAGGGTTCATACATTAAGTATTCTCAAGCTATGAATGATTTAGATCATATTAAGATACTAAAAAGTAATGATTAAAACTATGAAAATCATTCTTAAAACGAAAAACAAAATAAAATTACTCTAATGGATAAGATGAAATGGGTTCCAGATGATGAGGAATGGTGAATCGGAAGTTGAAAGCCCTTCTCTCTTCTTCTCTCCTAGCTCCAGACTTGTTCTTCATTTAAAATATGAGTTGTTCTATTTTCCATCTGGTAAGAGATATTTATAGGAGTCAAACATTTTAGGTCCATATGGGCCCCCTTTTGGAGGTTGAAAAGGTTCAACCCGTTTTTACTTATTCCTAGCCAGCTTTGAGTCACCATGGAGAATTTCTATAACTTCTCCATATTGACTCTACATCAATTTCCGTCACCTCTCACGCGACACTGTCTTCAATCTCTTTCCAAATTAAAAGGAATCATGTCAAATTCTCTTACTAATTTTTCATGGTGACTGAAACAAGTTACGTCAATCTTTTTTGGTAAACACTCAAATTCTTCCAAAATGACTTTTTGATCTACCTACGCCTTGACTTGGGTTTGGATTTGACTTTTTGACTTATCCATATCATCTTGGGGTTTCATTTCAATCATGTAACTAAAGGATACACACTTAACACATGATTAAAACACAAAAGACTCTAAAAATAGTAATAAGCCCAAAACAGGATAGGAAAGAAAGGAACATCAAATACTTGAGAATAATCCCTCTCTTATGTCCACTAATCCCCCCAAAAATATGTCTTGTGATACGATTATTCTATCAATAAAGACAAGACGTCAGTGCCTTTCATTTGTTGGTCCATATTTGTAGAGAATTAAATCAAAAAAATTTCCTCACTTACAGTTTGTCCGGCTTCATCGCAAAAGAGCCTTCTAACTACCAAAAATCTACTTGGGTTTCAAAGACCTCTATAAACAAAATTAAATCATTTGTGGAGAGGAATAGGAATTCACTACCCACTTTCACAAAGACATTATTTAAAAATATTTAAGAACTTCATACATATTGTAAATAAATATTGTGATAAGGGGTCTCCCTAGCGAATGACTCTTTCGTGAGCGGGGGAGGGTGAAAGGCTCATGAGGTTCCCCATTCCAAAGAACTTGCATCGTGTTAGTATGTATAGCGACATAATGATTCGAACCCATGGAAATCAAACCTAAAATGCGTAATTGTATACTCAATAAAGCTCCAACTTAACTAATTACAAGCTTTCACAAGATCAATTTTCACTACCATTTACCCACTCTTACTCGATATTTTTTGCATTCGATGATCCACCTCATGTACAACACCACGTTATCAATAGTGGAATAATTTACTTGCGGTATGCATGGGTAGAAGTGAATATTCTCGTAGAATTAGTCGTGGTGAGCGCACGCTGGCACGAACATCCACATACCATCCACGTACCAAAAAAGCTGACCAAATAATGTTGAACTATCAATGCAACAACAATGATCACTACTAGCAAGACCACCCTTTACGAAATACAACTTTTAATGTAATGTTGGATTAATGCTATACTTTTAGTATAGGCTATTATCCATTCATGATCTTTAGGAGAAGCGGAAGAGACTTGGATTAATATGGAGGATTAACCAAGACTCTTCCCATTTCCTTTGGAAGTTGAAAAGTCATTTTTTGTGAAGGATTTTGTCCCACATAGGAGGTGAGTAAAATAATTTAACTGTATAAATATACTCACCCATGTATTCCTATCAAAGTGACTAAACCTTATGCAAGCCAAGAAGGGAAAGCAAAACCCCGGACGCGCGCACCACCACCACCACCCACCCGGCCCGGCCCGACACCGGCACCGGCGACGGCGTGGGGGAGTTTGGGGAGTCAAAAAATGAAAAATGAAATGAGTTTTCTTATCAAGCTCTTATAGTGTCGCTGGAAATCAATCAGAAGACAAACATAAGAAAAGACTCCACAAATCACGCGCCCGTTAAGAAGATTATTCCATCAGCTGGTCAACTCGTCAGGTCAAGTCAACTAGTTGTTACACAAGTATTCAAAACGTGTGTAATAAGAGAATCAATTAGAAAACCGTCAATCAATCACTGGAGGCAATCACGGAATTGATTGATACGTTACTGCTGACAAAGGTTTTCAAACCCACCTCTCCCCTATATAAAGACCTCATTCTCCACCAGTATTAACTACGAAACTACAAAGCAAAAAGCAAAGCATAAAAATATCTCTCTCTATATTTCTTTCTGTTATAGATACCGGTACTACGCCGGAATATCTTTTTAACACCAGGATTAATTTCCCATTTCCGTGTAAGTTTTGCTTTTTTTTCCGTGTAAAAGTTTGTAAGTTTCGTTGTACTTCAATTTCCGTGTAATAGTTAGTTTACTCGTTAATTTATTTTACTTTTTATTCCGATTTGTTTTCGTCTCAAATCTCTTTTCTAAAACGGTGATATTTTTCACTACAATTTAAAAAGATATTCACTAGTTTTTCTTTAATCACCGTTTCATCTTATGGCTTTTCCAAACTCGGCAGTTGCTTCATCATTGAACGCAAAGGCCTTTCCCGACGTGAATAAGTTGGAGCCTCTTAATGGTTCCAACTACAAGCGTTGGGCACAAAAGATCCTTATCTGTCTTGAACAGTACGAACTGGACTTTGTTTTATACGAAGATCCTCCACTTTTAGTGGACAATGGAGTTCCCACTGAAGAAGAACACACTAGGTATCGTGCTCTGGAAGCCAAGTTTAAACGAGTTAATACCATGGCTCGAGGATGGATGTTGAATAATGTGTCGAACCTCATCTTTGATCTTCTTGCCAAAGAAAAATCGGCAAAGATCATATGGGAGACACTTGAGAAAAAATATGGGGCCGAGGATTCTGGTAAGAAGAAATATGTCACTGGGACTTGGTACAACTTTCGTCTCACCAATCAGAAACCCATGACCGAACAACTCCATGTCTATGAAAACCTTTGCGCGGATGTGATTGCTGAAGGTATGAAAATGTGTGAGGTGTTCCAAGCCAATATCTTGTTAGAGAAGTTCCCACCTTCCTGGAGCGAATACCGTAATCACCTGAAGCAAAAGAAGAAGGAAATGATACTACAAGAGTTGATTAGCCACATACAAGTCGAGGAGGCAAATCGACTCAAATACAGGTCTATTCCTTTCCCTTCTCAATCATCCAAAGCTAATCTTGTCGAAAGTTCTGGTCAAGGTAACAAAGACAGGTTCAAAGGGAAGGGTAAACAACAAGGCCACAACAAATCCAAATCTGGGGGCAACAAGAACCGTGGCAACTCCAAAGGTGGTGGGTTCAAAACCTCTGTATGATTCAGAAACCCAAAGGAGCCTGTGACTGTTGTGGGAAGGAAGGACATAGAGCTTTTGAGTGAAACCTTAGAGCCGGTCAAGGTCCCAAACCTGCCACAAATCTGGTCGAGACCGAAGAGGTTATTGCTGCAGTGATGGTTGAGGTAAACCTAATTAAGAACAAAACCGAGTGGATTCTTGACACTGGAGCTTCTCGTCATTTCTGCTCAACGAGATCTATGTTCAAGAAATTCGAAGAAGCAAAAAAAGGTGAATTTGTCTACATGGGCGACTCCTCAATCGCCATGGTCTTCGGTAAAAGGACATGTTTCTCTAAAACTCATTTCTGGTAAAATCTTAGAATTGAATGATGTTCTCTTCGTCCCCTGTCTCCGTAGAAACCTAGTTTCCGGAGCTCTTCTTAATAAAGTAGGCCTTAAACTTTTATTTGAAGGGGGGGGGGGGGGGGGGGGGAAATGGTTATTACTAAAAATGATGAGTTTGTGGGGAAAGGGTACATGAATGGTGGTTTATTTGTTTTAAATACTGTACCAATGAATGAGAATGCCTCTGATTTTGCTTATGTCGTTGAATCTCTTGACACTTGGCATGGTAGACTAGGTCACCTTAATATCTCTTCTATTAAAAGGCTTAAAGAACTTGGACTAATACCCCTCATACGAGAAAGACTAAACTACTAGAATTAGTGCATTCTGACTTAGCTGATTTTAAAAACTCCGCTAGTAGAGGAGGAAAACTTTAATATATAACCTTTGTAGATGACTACTCTAGGTTCACTAAAGTGTATCTCCTTAAAATTAAAGACGAGGCGGAAAACGTGTTTTTAAAATACAAAGCCGAAGTAGAAAATCAACTAGACTGTAAAATCAAAAGATTTTGGTCAGATAGAGGAGGCGAATACAGTTCTAATTCACTTAAAGAGTTTTGTGAAACAAATGGAATAGTCCACGAACTTAGTGCCCCCTATACACCCCCAACAAAATGGCATAGCCAAGAGAAAAAATAGATCCCTTAAAGAGACTATGAATGCTATGTTAATAAGTTTAGGTTTACCAACGAACATGTGGGGGGAAGCTGTTTTGTCAGCCTGTTATGTCCTTAATAGGGTACCCCACAAATCCCTAGATAAGACCCCCTATGAGATGTGGAAAGGCTTTCTACCTAAGCTGAAATTATTAAAAGTGTGGGGGTGTCTAGCAAAGTCAAACTACCCGATTTTAAAACAGTCACTGTTGGACCCAAAACAATAGACTCTGTATTCATAGGGTATGCTCAGAATAGTGAAGACTATATATTCCTATCATTAGATGATAACTCCGTTTTTGAATCTAGAGACGCTGAATTCTTTGAAAACATTTTCCCTTTGAAAACTATGAATACTGTTGATGCTTCTTTGTCTTCTAGTAACTTATCTGATAATGGTAATGTGCCTCTGTGTGATAGTTTCCCTGGCCCCTCTACCTCCCATATACCTAGTAGTATTCCTGAGGAAGAACTTAGGAGAAGTAAGAGACGTAGGACCGAGTCCAGCTTCGGACCCGATTTTATCACAGCCTTCTTAACCGAAGGTCTTCACATTGACCTGATAAGTGAACAGGTTGTCACCTGTCTCCTCATGGAGGAAGACCCAAAAACTTATGCCGATGCTTTGAGATCGGTAGATGCTAGTTTTTGGAAAGAAGCTATTAATAGAGAACTTGAGTCTATTAGAAGTAATCATACGTGGGAATTGACTGACTTACCTAAAGGCAGCAAACCCATCAATAGCAAATGGATTTTTAAGAAAAAGTTGAGACCGGATGGCTCAATAGAAAAATTCAAATCTAGGCTTGTTATTAAGGGTTTCACCCAAAAGAAAGGCCTTGATTACTTTGACACTTACTCCCCCGTGACCACAAAATCGCCACCATTAGGACCCTTATCGCTCTTGCGGTCATTCACAAACTGGTCATACATCAGATGGATGTTAAGACTGTGTTTTTGAATGGGGACCTAGATGAAGAGATCTATATGGCCCAACCTGAAGGGTGTATGGTTCCCGATCAATGGGATAAAGTGTGCAAGCTAAAAAAGTCTTTGTATGGCTTAAAACAGGCACCCAAAAAATGGTATGAAAAACTCGATAGTACCCTCATTTCAAATGGGTTTGTGCTCAACACTTCTGACTCGTGTGTTTACTCCAAAGTAACAGGATCAGAGTGTACCATCATTTGCCTATATGTAGATGACATGCTCATCTTCGGCACTTCCCTTCATACCATAAATGAGACCAAACGCTTCTTGTCTTCTAAGTTTGACATGAAAGACATGGGAGAAGCAGATGTAATTCTTGGGGTAAAAATCATTAGGAGCAGTAATGGTATTTCCCTGAATCAGTTTCATTACGTAGAAAGGATTTTGAAGAAATTCGACTCCTTTGAGGTGACACCTGTAAATACTTCTTATGATTCCAGTATTCATTTGTCTAAATTTTTTGGGGATGCTATATCCCAAAATGAATATGCAAAAATCGTAGGTAGTGTGATGTTCTTAATGAACTACACTCGACCCGATATTGCCTACGCCGTTAGTAGACTTTGTCTCTATACTCATAACCCGATTAATGAGCACTGGGTTGCACTTCGTCGTCTTCTAAAGTAATTGCGAGGTACTATGGATCTAGGCCTGCATTACAGCTCATTCCCTGCAGTTCTTGAGGGATTCTGTGATGCAAACTGGATCTCTGACAATGACAAAGTTAACTCCACCAGTGGTTATGTTTTCTCCTTAGGAGGAGGTGCTGTAACGTGGAAGTCCTCTAAACAGACTTGTATAGCACGCTCCACCATGGAGTCTGAGTTTATAGCACTAGAAATGGCTGGACAAGAAGCTGAGTGGTTGAGAAGTCTCTTATCAGATGTGCCACTTTGGGAAGGTAAGGCCACACATGTGTGTATCCCTTGTGATTCACAAGCAGCCATTGCAGTCACTCATCAAAGTGCCTACAATGGAAAGAAGAGACATATACGCATCAGACATGGTTCAGTAAAACAGTTACTGAAGAATGGTGTGATGGCCTTAGAGTTTGTACGATAAGAGGAAAATCTCGCTGATCCATTTACCAAATGCCTACCCAGGAGAGTAGTCCTGGAAACGTCGAGGGGGATGGGATTGAGACCCATCAATGGGGATGGTATGGCCTAGGGTGTGATAAAAAGATGTATAAATTAGATGCAAATAAACACCCTAAACTGAGCACGGTTCTGCAAGTATACAGATTGTATGCAAGTTTTAATGATTAAGTAAGATTCGTTCTGCAGAGACTACGAAGGTTAGGGGAATCTTATGCAATAATCAAGTGCAGATATAAAAAGTTAGAAAAAATAAAATGCAGAAAAAGTAAAGACAAATAGATATTTATTTGGTTTTCAATTAAACTAAATTAAACTAAGAAAATAAAGACAGAAATTTAAATGCAAGAGAAAAAGTAGCATGAGAGTTTAGCTTGAGCAAATAGCATGTAATCCCCACTAGTTTTGCGCAACTAAACATGTAAGGGTAAATTATGTAGTATTTCAATAATCGGTTCCAATTGATCTAGGTAGTTTTATATAGGATTTACCTGTGTCAATAAGGAGTCCTAAGCAAACTGTTCCTGCAATTGGTAAATAGCAATACACTAAACCATGGTGATTATCTAGTTAGGTTGATTTGTCAGATCTAAACTGAATACTAGACGTTATGTGCTAAACATGTAATTAAACACCATTGTCAATGGTGACCTAACTACTAGATGGTAATTCTATATGGTCGCGATCCACAAGAACACATAATATAAATCCAAACACATAAACAGAGAATAAAAATAATAATTCAATTTAAAACATAGAACTCCCAAATTAGATAGATGTCAACTAAAACTAGGGTTCATACTTATACGCTAAAACTCAAGCTAAAATAAATTTAGTTCATAATAATGAAAGAAAAGAAAGAAATTACAAATTCAAAGGTAGAAGAAGACATATTGATGCATAGCTCCTTCCAGACTTCTTTTCTTGTGTTGTAAGCTTCCTATTGGCTTAAGGTTTAACCAAGGATAATTTTCTAATGTTAAGAGGCTGTATTTATAGTGTATAGGTTGACCTAATTCGTTTTCTTGAAGGAAAAGGTAAATATGGGTTCCAAGCCCAACTCAAATTCGTAACCCAAAAACATGCAATCAGCCCCGTTTTTCTTTTGGTCCTAACAGCTTCAATATTTATCTGATTGATGTGTACGTATATACTAAATTCATCGTCTCGGAAAGATCTTCAACTTTGCTCTTGACCGTTTCTCCAAATTCCTCACCGTTTTTAAGATATAAGCTGATTTGTGGTCGTAGGTGCAGAAATTCAGATTTAAGGCAGGTTTTCCTTTTCCATGTTTTTAGCTTTTACTTCCTTATCTTCAATTCTCATGTTTATCTTCTTTCCTTTAGCTTTCTTTACCAACTTGGACTCTAATTAATTATCATATATCTCTAAAGCTTCACACTAAATAAATAATTAAACCCAATATGCTCTTAAAATAAAAATTAATTAATTCAAGACCCAAAATAGGAAAGTGTGCTAAATCAAGCTAAAATCGACCTATAAACTAATAAATACGCCTAAAATGATGTCTCCGAGATAGATTTTATCATCACAAATGAGGAGACATCAAGACCCCCAACTCAAAGTTGTATCGTCCCGATACAATAAAAGTAACGAACAGTAGGGTAGTCAAATAACAAGAAGAAGAAGTCGGAGGAGAATAAGAACAGAACATAATGAATGATCCTAGAGAAAAATATCTAAAAAATCTCATATAGTAATGCTTAAGAAATAATGCACAAATATGTCTAATATACACATAATCAACAATCCATAAATTCAAGTCCAGATTAATTTCGCAATGCCAGAAGGAGAGGATGATAACTTAGTTCATGTTAATGGCTATAGGTTGTTCATAGGTTCTAGTATAGCATCCAATGGTCCACTTACCTACTACCTAACATCTCAATTGTTTCTCCACCAAGCAATTAGAAATCCTAAGGTCTTTGGTTATAACGTGGCTTAGGGACGGTGTGGTATATTTGGATAATGAAAAGTGAGCTTTTGGCTCTCTCCTCACTAGCCATCAACGAATCGCCCTAGAGCTTGAGTTTTCACTCGAAAATGTTCTCACTCAACCCAATTTTTGAGGCTTTTTGATGTGCATCCCCAATAAATCCCAATTAAAACCTTTTGTGATGATATACAAATTCCACTTTGCCGGTCCGAATATATTCTTTTCATATCAATTTTTTTATTTTGTATAGCTATGATTCTATTTTTGATGTTCGAGATATCACGCTATTTTTTCCTATATATATTCTTTCTTTTTATGCCCTTGTTGGCAATTTTAGCTCGTAGCGTCTTTTTCATTCACTATTACCCCGACAAAGGGTTACAATTATAACTTTTTCCTCATCAATAAAATCACAATTACAATTTCCCAAACCCAATGTTCCCTAATGATGAAACCCACCACTCCAAACTCAAGCTCTAAAACGACTTGTTTCAGGTTTTGCGATTTGAGTGCGGGTCATATAGATAAGTCCTACAAACTAAGGGTAAGGATTATAATGTGTTTCAATAAAAGGCTTTAGAAAGGCTCAGAAGGGCTAAGACGGATAAATAATAACAATAATCAAATAAAAGGGTGAGAAAGTATAAAAGGCTTCAAGTGGTTTTAACATGAAAGAACTGCCTTATTCATTTTTCTAACTACCGGATTTTGTTACTTTTTCACTACTAGTTCCTAGACAAGTGGGTTTCAACTAATTTGAAACCTCACGTTCTACACACCAAATAACTCTTCCTAAGTTTCAACGTGATTTCTTAGCATTTCTCATTAACTTTCCTGACTTTTATTTGCTGTTTTCATACATGCATGCTAAACAAATTTATGACATCTTTCAAAAACATACTACTTACTATCATTGACCTAATTAAATCATGCTCAACAGGTTCATTCAACATATTCCATGTCTTAATTCAACCTAAAAAATTTAAATTTTATGCAAAAACGAAAAGAAGATGAGGACAACGAATCCCCACCCCCAACTCAAAAGTGAGTCGTGTCCCCACGACTCGAAAAAGACTCAAGAATGGAATAAAATTTAAAATTAAAACTAACTAAACTACCTAATGCATACAAGCTATTAAGAAAGAGGATTACAGTGGCTTACCTGGCTGGCCATAGAGATCCATTATGTCCTCCTCCTCCTCCGAAGAAGAGGGATCGGAATAATTATCAATATCCCTTTCCAAGGTTATATCTTCAAGCTGTGATTGCATCTGTGTGACTGATGTCTCCCTAATTGTTCTTATTTTTTACCCTTGGGAGACATCATTTTTTATGTTTAATTGAATATTTTGATAGACTTTTGAGTTAAAAATGCAATAATCCGGAATTTCTATTTTATTTCTAGTATTTTTGATTTATTAAACTTTTGCGCGTAATCTTGTGTATTTTAGTGAAAAGTTTGTAGGTTTTGAATATTAGCTAGGAATGGAATCCGAGAAGAGAGTCAAAGATCGTGATATGGAGTCAAAGCTTGAAGATAAATCCCGAAAGAATTATATTTTGGAGCTGCAAATCTGGAAAACAGGCCAAAGATTGCTGATTTCGAGACACTTACGAGTTGATTTAGCCGCTGACCTCTGAAGAGAAAACGTTCCTTATCGAGTTACGAAAATTTATCAAGTGATTTCAGGTCAATCGGAGTTATAACGAATCGGCTATAGCTGTTTTAGTGGAGGTGGTGCAACAGTTACGGGATTTTGGGCTTAGAAATTGGGCTTGGATATTTAATTAGTGATTTATTCTTAAGTCCAAGCCCTAATCCGTTTTTCCACTTATAAAAGGAGTTTTTGACTTCTATTTTTCACACAATTCACTTTTTACAAATTAAAACATCAGAGAGAAGCAACAGAAGGAAGAAAGAAGAAGCTGTCAAGAGCTGGAGAGGGTCTATATCTCCGTTCTCAGCCATTCCGATTCCGGAAATTAGGTTTTCTTTATCTTTAATTTTGTAAGACAATATGAATTCCATTACATTTAATTTAGTTTTCTTTTCAATTAGTATGAGCTAATTCCATTATAGTGCTTGAGAATGCTTTATGGGTAAATCCCAATTCTATTGAATTTCATGTCCCAAATTTGGGTTTCTGTTAAATTAAATTAAATTGGGTCTTTTACTCTTTTCGATAATTTGTGATTGTTTACTGTTTTTAGAGTCGCGAACTAATAACATGTATTAGTATCTAGGCTATTCCACATATGTGGCGTGTGGATCATCCTGACGGAGGGTTTAGGTATAGAATTAATTATTCAATCTAAAATAGAAGCTATTGATTCTGACGAACTTAGCTAATTTTAGGGCCAATGTGGTAAAATTTCTTAATCATCTAAAAGTGGATCATATTTACCCTGACGGGACTAGTGACACTCTAGGATAGCCTTATAGTCCACCCTGACGGGGGTATAAGGAAATTAGAATCCCGACCATTGTAATTGACCGATTTAACCCTTAAACAGAACAAGTTATGAAATAGAATTAGGAGGATCCCTTGCGTTTTCAAGTGCTACCTTCTCATACTTGCGTTTTACCTTCATTTATTTGCGTTTTACTAATTATTTGCATTTTCTTATTAGTCTTTCATTACTTAGAATTAATACAAAAACCAATCAATCATATTATCTTTTACTTGTTTTCATAAAGTGCAATCATTCATTATTCGATAAGCATTTTAGTTAACCAAAACGTCCTTGTGAACGATCCTAGAATCACTTATTACTACTTTTGGACAACCGTACACTTGCGGTTGTGGTTCAATTACTTTTGCATTTATTTTAGAACACACAAAGGACCACCAGTGACTTCCACCCAAAGTTCTCTGTTTTCTTCTCGTAATCTTTCAACTTCATGTTGTAATTTAAGAGCCCATGGGGGAATATCACGATCAATTTTATAGGAAGAAGTAGAAGAACCTTGGTCATGAATCTTTACTTTTTTTCAAGGGCCTTGTTGGTATAGACATTCTAGCAGTTGATATCTTTGGTAGTGGTTGTGCTGGTGCCTTTTCTTTTGATTCTTCAGTAGCCTCATCAAGGTTGATAGGCTTTTCAATGGTGGCTCCAGGCAATTTCTTATTCTTCCCTAAGATGGTGCACTTTCTCTTGTATTCCATAGCATCATATCTATTAGTCATGTTTGATTTACCCATGACTCAAGTTATACCAAGGATGAGAAATTGGTGTAGCTTGAGGTTGTTGCTTTGTGGGTGATAACCGGTTGAAATACGGTGTCTCACTCCAAACTTACGAAGAAGGTTTCTCAGTTGAGCATTAATAAAATGGGTACCTTTTTCACTGATGAGAACACGTGGCGTTCCATGTCTTGAAAATATGTTTATTTTTAAGAATTTAATCACCGTTTGAGCATCGTTCTTTGGTGTCGCCACTTCTTCTACCCACTTTGATACATAATCTACCGCAAGCAAAATATAAAGATTTCCATGGGAACTGATGAAAGGTCCCATGAAATCTATTCCCCATACATCAAAGATTTCGACCTCTAGAATATTGTTAAGTGGCATCGCGTCCCTTTTTGATATATTACCAGTGAACTGGCATCTTTGACATGACTGGACAAAACGATGACAATCTTTGTCTTTGTTGTGAGTGGATATCCTTGGGGAATACACCACTCACGATGAGGTTGACTAGATCTGCATACCATGGTACAAACGCATTTTTAATAGCAAAAAGTTGTTCATCAGGGAATACCTCTTTAACCAATAATGTTTCCTTGTTCGCATCAGATCCTTCGAGCCTTGATAAATGATCAGCAACTTGATTCTCGCATCCCTTTTGGTCTCGAATATCTATGTCGAACTCTTGAAGCAACAGTACCCATCTAATAAGACGCGGCTTGGCGTCCTTTTTCTCCATAATGTATCTGATAGCTGAATGGTCTGTGTATACAACAGTTTTCTTCCCAATCAGATAGGAACGGAATTTATCAAAAGCATATACTACGGCCAACATCTCTTTCTCCGTCACTGTATAATTCATCTGGGCAGGGTTGAAAGTCTTACTTGCATAATAAATCGTGTGGAAGATCTTGTCTTTCCTATGCCCCAACACAACACCCATAGCGTGATAACTAGCATCGCACATAAGTTCAAACGGAGCTTTCCAATCAGGAGGTATAACAATAGGTGTAGAGATCAGTTTCTCCTTAATCGTCAAAAACGCTTGAAGACATTCGTCAGTAAAATTAAAAGGAGTATCCTTTTCGAGTAAAGAACAGAGCGGTTTGGAGATTTTGGAGAAATCTTTAATAAATCTTCGATAAAATCCTGCGTGACCCAAGAAACTTCTCACTCCTTTCATAGAGACTGGAGGTGGTAATGTTTTGATAACTTCAATTTTGGCTCGATCAACCTCCAACCCTGCCTTCGAAACCTTATGTCCCAACACAATTCCCTCTTGAACCATGAAGTGGCATTTTTCCCAGTTAAGCAAAAGATCTTTTTCTTTACATCTCACAAGGACTTTCTCAAGATTATTCAAACAATCATCAAAACTATCTCCAAACACCGAAAAATCATCCATAAAAACCTCCAAGTATTTATCAATCATGTCCCAAAATATAGCCATCATGCACCTCTGGAACGTGGCAGGTGCATTACATAAACCAAACAACATCCTTCTATAAGCAAAAGTACCAAACGGACAAGTAAAAGTTGTTTTGTGTTGATCAAGGGGATCCACACAAATCTGATTATAACCCGAATATCCGTCAAGGAAACAATAATACTCTCTCCATGCGAGTTTGTCTAGCATCTGATCAATGAATGGTAGCGGGAAGTGATCTTTCTTTGTAGCTTTGTTGAGTCTTCGGTAATCCATGCATACTCGCCACCCCGCAACTGTTCTTGATGGTATGGCTTCACCTTGATCATTAAGGATGGTAGTGATACCTCCTTTCTTTGGAACACATTGTACTGGACTAACCCAATCACTGCTAGCTATTGGATAGATAATTCCTGCGTCTAATAACTTAATCACCTCTTTCCTCACCACTTCTTTCATAGCTGGCATGAGCCTTCTTTGTCCCTCTATAGATCGCCCACCTTCGTTCTCAAGAATGATTTTGTGTTTGCAAACGGAAGGACTAATTCCCTTGATGCCGGCAATAGTCCATCTGATTGCTTCTTTGTTAGCGCGAAGTACATGAAGTAGTTTCTCCTCTTGAGGACCTGAAAGGTTAGCAGAAATAATAACAGGCAAAGTTTTGTTCGTACCTAGATATGCATAGCGTAGATGATCTGGAAGGGGTTTTTCTTCGGGAACAGGTGGACATATTATGGATGGTTGCTTTATTGGTTCAATGTCACTGATTCTCGAAGTAGTTCTCGTATATTTGATCCTAATGCAGCAACTTCGTCAGGGGGAATCTCGTTTTCCTCTTGTGATTCAAGTGTTAAGGCCTCGTCAAGATCATCATCTAAGCTTGCTTCATTGAAGACTTCATGTGTAATTTCTCCGATGACATCTATTTTGAAACATTCATCTTTTGAATTTGGTAACTTCATAGCCTTAAACACATTGAATCGTACCTGTTCGTCTTGTACCCTCATGATCAACTCACCATTCTCAACATCTATTAGTGTACGCCCCGTGGCTAAGAATGGTCTACCCAAGATGATGGGGACATTCTTATCCGCGTCGTAGTCAAGAATAATAAAATCACAGGGAAAAATAAAAGAACCAGCTTTAACTAAAACATCTTCAATTTTACCTACTGGTCGGGAGAGAGAGCGATCCGCCATTTGTAATACCACAGATGTGAGTACTACCTCTCCTATATTAAGCGTCTCGAACAGGGATTTTGGCATGAGATTGATACTCGTGCCTAAATCACATAATGCTTTCCCGGTCCAATCATATCCAATGCCAATGGGAATTGTAAAACTTCCGGGATCTTCTAGCTTCGGTGGTAACTTATTTTGACATATAGCACTACACTCCACAGGCAATCCAATTGTTTCCCCAGTTTCTATACTTCGTTTGTTTGAAAGAACGTCCTTCATGAATTTTAGATATTTCGGCATTCTCTTGAGAGCTTCAACAAACGGCATATTAATCTCTAACTTGCTCAACATGTCAACGAACTTCTTGAATTCCAGGTCATTGTCCTTCTTTCTGACACGTGAAGGGTATGGTGGTGGAGGGCGTGTATTAAGTTCCACTAGGTTTTTTGTTTTTTCAGGTGTCTCGGTTTGGACACTCTTTGGTTTGACTACCTCCTCTACTGTATCTTCGGTTGTTTCTTCTCCCCCCTTTTTTGGAATAGGGATTGGTTCTGTTTGTGATCTTGGTGGAGGTAGTTGTTTTCCACTTTGCAATTCAACTGCATGACAAGAATCATCTCTAGGAGCAATAGTATCACTTGGAAGCTACCATTTCGGCCTATTTTGCAATGTACTTGATATATGTGATAGAGTATGCTCGAGTTTCTTGATTACCTTCTGTTGGGCTTGAATTTTCTGTTGGCTACGACTCATATTGTTTTCAATTGCTTGCATCAGTTTAGCCATACTCGAATTCAAGCTCAAGGTTTGTTCTTTCTTTGCCAGTTGCATTGATTGTTTTGGTGGTTCTTTCTTCGTTTCTTGACAAGCTTTTTCAACAATGGGCACCTTTTGCTGAATAGGTTGTGGTGGATAATAGGATTGAGGTTGGGGTTGATAATAAGTTTCTTAATTTCTGACCAACTTCTTTGTTGTGGAGGTTGTTGATAATTAGCGTAGCTTTCTTGAGGATAAGCATAACCATTAGAATAATAGTTATCTTGAGGATATGTAATGGAAGCCGAGGCTGGATTATTCATACACCTTTCCCACACATGATTTCTTGATCCACAACCAGGACACGAAGGTATTATACGTACTAAGTTTACCTGAGCAATTGTTCTAGCTTGTTCTTGTAGTTCTTCGAGTTGTTGGGCCAATTCATTAAGCTTCAGAGATTCTGAAGTGTCTTCTTTTCTGGTTTCCTTGGCCAACTTCTCTCGTTCTCAAGAATTCTCTCCATACAAATTTTGACTTCTTCAGGATCTACTAACACAAAACCTTTGTTTCCTAACGAAACTGCTTTTGCCTTGACTTGCTATTAAGTCCTCCATAAAACAAGGTTAAATAATATTCCAGCGATGATTTATGGTATGGACATCTCGCCTTCTTTTCATTAAATCGTAACCATGCTTCACCCAAACTCTCTCTGTCTTCCTGTATAAATTGTTCAAGCTCCAACATATCTTTTAAACGTCTACTAACCGGATAGAATTGGTCTAGGAATCTTGCTTGAAGCTTGTCCCAATCTGGAATGACATGAGGATATTGGGTATCGTACCAATTGCTTGCACATCCGGTCAAGAAGAACTGAAACATCACATAATACACATGTTCCCTAGTAACTCCTCTTACGATATAAGCATCACAGATTTGCATGAATTTCTTAATATATCGGATCGGATCTTGATGTGCAGCACCGCTAAATAGTCCATGAGTTGCAAACTGCGTTAGCATCCCTGGATATGGCCTAAATTTAGCGGCTTGGATTTCTGGAGCGCGAATTCCTCGTGGTTGCACTCTAAACTTGATGGGTAACTCAAGTCTCCTTGGATTCTCCATCTGTACTATCTATAAAACAAAAACTAAAAGACAAAAGCGTAAAATATAACTAATTGAAATAAGAACACAAGATATATGCACAAGGACTAACGATGTAGTCCCCGGCAGCGACGCCAAAAACTTGGTACGGCCTAGGGTGTGATAAAAAGATGTATAAATTAGATGCAAATAAACACTCTAAACTGAGCACGGTTCTGCAAGTATACAGATCGTATGCAAGTTTTAATGATTAAGTAAGATTCGTTCCGCAGAGACTACGAAGGTTAGGGGAATCTTATGCAATAATCAAGTGCATATATAAAAAGTAAGAACAAATAAAACGCAGAAAAAGTAATGACAAATAGATATTTATTTGGTTTTCAATTAAACTAAATTAAACTAAGAAAATAAAGACATAAATTTAAATGCAAGAGAAAAAGTAGTATGAGAGTTTAGCTTGAGCAAATAGCATGTAATCCCCACTAGTTTTGTCGTTCTAAACATATAAGGGTGAATTATGTAGTATTTAAATAATCGGTTCCAATTGCGCTAGGTAGTTTTAAATAGGATTTACCTGTGTCAATAAGGAGTCCTAAGCAAACTGTTCTTGCAATTGGTAAATATCAATACACTAAACCATGGTGATTATCTAGTTAGGTTGATTTGTCAGATCTAAACCGAATACTAGACGTTATGTGCTAAACATGTAATTAAACACCGTTTTTCAATGGTGACCTAACTACTAGATGGTAATTCTATATGGTCGCGATCCACAAGAACACAGAATATAAATCCAAACACATAAACAAAGAATAATAACAATAATTCAATTTAAAACATAGAATTCCCAAATTAGATAGATGTCAACCAAAACTAGGGTTCATACATATACGCTAAAACTCAAGCTAAAAGAAATTTAGTTCATACTAATGAAAGAAAATAAAGAAATTACAAATTCAAATGTAGAAGAAGACATATTGATGCACAGCTCCTTCCAGACTTCTTTTCTTATGTTGTAAGCTTCCTCTTGGCTTAAGGTTTAACCAAGGATGATTTTATAATGTTAAGCGGCTGTATTTATAGTGTATAGGTTGACCTAATTCGTTTTCTTGAAGGAAAAGGTAAATATGGGCTCCTAGCCCAACTCAAATTCGTAGCCCAAAAACATGCAATCAGCCCCGTTTTTATTTTGGTCCTAACAGCTTCAATATTTATCCTATTGATGCGTATGAATATACCAAATTCATCGTCTCAGAAAGATCTTCAACTTTGCTCTTGACCGTTTCTCCAAATTTCTCACCGCCTTTAAGATATAAGCTGATTTGTGGCCGTAGGTGCAGAAATTCAGATTTAAGGCAGGTTTTTCTTTTCCATGTTTTTAGCTTTTACTTCCTTATCTTCAATTCTCATGTTTATCTTCTTTCCTTTAGCTTTCTTTACCAAATTGGACTCTAATTAATTACCATATATCTCTAAAGTTTCACACTAAATAAATAATTAAACCCAATATGCTCTAAAAATAATAATTAATTAATTCAAGACCCAAAATAGGAAAGTGTGCTAAATCAAGCTAAAATCGACCTATTAAGTAATAAATACGCCTAAAATGATGTCTCAGAGATAGATTTTATTATCACAAATGAGGAGACATCAACTTCAATAATGGCCTACCCAGGAGAGTAGTCCTGGAAACGTCGAGGGGGATGGGATTGAGACCCATCGATGGGTAACATGTGACTCTTGAGTCAAAGTGATCTCTCTCCATCCCTATGGCATAAAACTAAAGTAATATGGATTCATAGCCACTTGTGGTGGTCCTTTTGAGAAGGACTTGATGAATCAGAATTCATAGCCCCTGTAGTGGTCCTTTCGCGAAGGACTTGATGAATTCAAGGGTAGTAGCAAAACCCAAACCTTTATAAACAGAATGTTAAGGAGACGTCCTTGAACAGATGTAAATAAAGGTGTCCACAAAGTTCATAGCCCGCAAGGGTGGTTCTTAGAGAAGGACTTGATGAACTAAACTGAAAGGTGAGGTTCGAGGAGACCATAACTTTCAGCAGGGTAGAGTATGTGTTGTGAGGGCCTCGATCGAAAACCGTTGAAGTTCAAGAGTATGTTCACTTAAACGGAATTCGGTGGTTGCCTCACTTCACTACGTGACAATTCAAATCGAAAGATATTGGCACTTAAGTACAATTCACCCACACGCTGAAAGTCATGGGGGATTGTTGGATTAATGCTATACTTTTAGTATAGGCTATTATTCATTCATAATCTTTAAGAGAAGCGGAAGATGCTTGGATTAATATGGAGGATTAACCAAGACTCTTCCCATTTCCTTTGGAAGTGGAAAAGTCATTTTTTGTGAAGGATTTTGTCCCACATAGGAGGTGAGTAAAATAATTTTACTTTATAAATATACTCACCCATGTATTCATATCAAAATGACTAAACACTATGCAAGCCAAGAAGGGAAAGTAAAGCCCCACACGCGCGCACCACCACCACCACCACCCCCCGGCCCGGTGATGTCTCCCTAATTGTTCTTATTTTCGACCCTTGGGAGACATCATTTTTTGGTGTTTATTTAATTAATATGATAGACTTTTGGATTAAATTTGCAATAATCCGGAATTACCTTTTTATTTCTAGCATTTTTTATTTATTAAACTTTTGCGCGTAATATCGGTATTTTTAGTGTAAAGTTTACAGGTTTTAGATGCTAGCTAGGAGAGGAATCCGAGGAGAAAGTCAAAGATCGTGAATTAGAGTCAAGACTTGAAGATAAATCCCGAAGATATTATTTTTAGAGCTGAAAATCCATTTTCCAGGCCATAGAGTGCTGATTTCGAGGTGCTTAAGCGATGATTTAGCCGCTGACCTTTGAAGAGAAAACATTCTTTATCGAGTTACGGAACTTTAGCAACTGGAATGAGGTCAATCGGAGTCATAACGCATCGGGAAAAGCCGTTTTAGTGAAGGTGTATCAGCAGTTACGGGATTTTGGGCTTAGAAAGTGGGCTTGGACATTTAATTAATATTCTATTTTCTGGTCCAAGCCCTAGAACGAATTTATACTTATAAAAGGAGGTCTGGACTTCTATTTTTCACACAATTCACATTCCACAAGATTAAACACCAGAGAGAAGCAACAGAAAGAAGAAAGAAGAAGCTACAAGAGGTGGAGTGGGTCTATAGCTCCGTTCGTAATCATTCCAATTCCAGAAATTAGGTTCTTTTTATATTTTAATTTTGTAAACAATATGAATTCCATTTCTTTTAATTTAGTTTTTAATTTTAATATGAGCTAAGCTTTTAAGAGTGCTTGAGAACAAACAATGGGTGAATCTTAATTTTATGAAATAACGAATGTTGAATTTGGGTTTATATTAAATTAAATTAGATTGGGTTCATTACTCTTTTCGATAATTTGTGATTATTTACCGATTTTAGAGTCGCGAACTAAGATTAGGTATTAGTATCTAAGCTATTCCACATATGTGGCGTGTGGATCATCCTGACGGAGGGTTTAGGTAAAGAATTAATTATTCAATCTAGGATAAAAGCTATTGATTCTGACGAACTTAGCTAATTCTAGGGCCAATGAGGTAAAACACTTAATCATCCAACGGTGGATCGTATTTACCCTGACGGGACTAGTGACACTTTAGGATCGCCTTATAGTCCACACTGACGGGAGTATAAGGAATTTAGAATCCCGACCATTGTAATTGACCGATTTAGCCCTTAAACAACATAAGTTAGGAAATAAGATTGGGAGGATCCTTGCGTTCTCAAGTACTACATCTCATATTGCGTTTTCACTCATTTTACTTGCGTCTTAACTTTTATTTGCATTTATAATTTGTCTTTCATTTAGTAGTTTTAATAAACAAAACCAAACAAACATTTTATTATCTTTTACTTTCATAAGTGCATCAATCACTATTTGCTAGACATTGTGATCAACCATTCCGTCCTTGGAACGAATCTGATTTATCAGTTATACTACTTGGGACAACCGTACACTAGCGGTTGTGGTTCGATTAGCATTTGCATTTATTTTTAGAACACACAAAGGACCACCACCCGGCCCGGCACCGGCGACGGCGACGGCGTGGGCGTGGCTCGTGGGGGAGTTTGGGGAGTCAAAAAATGAAAAATGAAAAATGAAATTATCAAGCATTTTCTTATAATGTCGCTGGCAATCAATCAGAAGACAAACGTAAGACAAGACTCCACAAATCACGCGTCCGTTAAGAAGATTATTCCATCAGCTGGTCAACTCGTCAGGTCAAGTCAACTAGCTGTTACACAAGTATTCAAAACGTGTGGAATAAGAGAATCAATTAGAAAACCGTCAATCAATCACTGGAGGCAATCACAGAATTGATTGATACGTTACCGCTGACAAAGGTTTTCAAACCCACCTCTCCCCTATATAAAGACCTCATTCTCCACCAGTATTCACTACGAAACTACAAAGCAAAAAGCAAAGCAAAAAAATATATCTCTATATATTTCTTTCTGTTATAGATACAGGTACTACGCCGGAATATCTTTTTAACACCGGGATTAATTTCCTATTTCCGTGTAAGTTTTGCTTTTTTATTTTCTGTGTAAAAGTTTGTAAGTTTCGTTGTACTTCAATTTCCGTGTAATAGTTAGTTTACTCATTAATTGATTTTACTTTTTATTCCGATTTGTTTTCGTCTCAAATCTCTTTTCTAAAACGGTGATATTTTTCACTACATGTAACACGATAATTAAAGAATTTGGTGTTGAAGGGTAAAATGTGCGTAAAAAACTATATATGTGGAATAGTCGAGGAACTAAAGAATGGAAAGCTCAATAATTCTCATTGAATAAACCAATGTATAAATACAATATGAAGAGTTATTGAAGATCCCACAATCTAGGAAATTACAACTTAATCCTATTTCTACGCATGCATCTACATACATTTGACTATATTTAAATAATATAACCAGAGATATTAGGAAAACACACTAATTGGTGTTTAAAATCTCCACATATAAGATGATATAAAGGTGAAACAAAAATGAATATTTGAACAAAAAAAATGAATGATAAATATCATTACTCTCTCTCTCTCTCTCTCTCTCTCTCTCTCTCTCTCTCTCTCTCTCTCTCTCTCTCTCTCTCTCTCTCTCTCTCTCTCTCTCTCTCTCTCTATATATATATATATATATATATATATATATGGAGAGAGAGTATATACATATATATATTTCTTTTTTTAAGGCACAAAAAAGTAATTTAGTCCTCTAAGAAGAACATTATTGAAGTCATATGACCTAGAGATCTTCAAGACCTTTATAATAAAAATTTAATAAATAGGGTTATATTAATATAGTATATTATTGTAAGAAAATATCTAATACAGTGAAAAACACTATATCATATATAACTTTACTAATAATTAATTTTATCAGTGAAAAAATAATAAAACAATTTAGGATATAAAATTAAACTTGTAAGGAAAATAGACTCGAGAAGAGAAACATACCAAGAACCTATGTGTTCAATAAATAAATGTATAAAACTGTGAACCTTAAATGTCCATTTCCCATAAAATAAAGGATTAAAGTTTAGTTAAAGGATGATTGATGATGAAAACCACAAGGGTCCAAAATAAATTTCATAAATTACTTATAACCCTATATTCATCCGTATATATACAACATTATCACTTCAACCCAATCCGCCGCCCTCAACTTCACCAATTTCTTTCCCCTTAACCTGTTACCCATACGATTCTCAGAAGGAAGGTTGGAAACCACATAATTTTCCTAACAATAATTATATATCAATCCAATTATAAATTTAACCCCAAACTCAGTTCTCCTCAAGAGTTGCATCAATCTCTTTACATGTTAATCTCTTGCCTTTGCCTTCATTTCTTTTTGTTATAAAACAATAGTTTTAAACTGCTAACATACACAACCCAATAGTCTTACCTTGAAATAAAAAGTGTCATAATTTGGGCATCTTATATACACTCTTGTCTTGTATCAACAATTGACAAAATCCCATATATCTTCATCCAATTGTTCTTCACATCGTATATTTCTCCATTATTTCTTCGTCATGTATGAGTCAAGAAGAGAACGTTGCTATTCGAATTAAATTTCCTATGGTGAGATTCATATACTTAATTTTTTAATCAAAAATATAATATATGGTGTCGGGTCTTTGTTATTATTTTATAGTCATTAGAATAATGTAACACCTTAAAAGGTAAAAAAATTGAGCTTATAAAGAGTATATGATTTCCCCCAAATTAGCAAAAATAAAATAGTTAAAAATTATAGATTAGTTATTTTTCTAGAAACAAAAAAGTTTTCAGAAGCAGATAATCTTAAAATTCATATTCTTTTAGTAAATTAAAATATAATAATTGTAAATAAAGTCAATTTGAACAAATATATATAATATTATTTTATTTTTTAATTTTTTCACTTGAAACTCATTGTTATTCAATTATCAATCATGTAATTAATATCTTGCTTCATCGTTAATTTTTATAATCTTCTATTCAGTTAAACGTTTGATCGATCGTTGACCATGCCATTTCATTTTAGAAGAAATTTCTACAATATAACAGGTATTTTCCATATTACTCAACTTAATTTTTTTTTAATATTTGGTTGCAATTTCTCATTTATGTTTGATCCTCGAGTAATGAAATAGAATATAAACCAGTTGGGGTTAGCTCAACTGGCCAAGGTCTTGATATTCCTTCTAAGCTGTTCAGGTTCGAATCGAATTAATTACCCTAAATCCAAAGTGGTTCTCGGATGTATAAAAATCTTATATAATTTGGTAGAAAAATAAAACACTAAAAACTCTATGCTTCTTTTCTCTTTCTTACATTTTAACATTCTTTAATTTTTAAATAATATTTCATCTAATACAGTTCATTCTTACCCATTACAATAATATCTATATTTTGCAAAAAAAAAAAATTGAATCTTCCAAAATTAGATATTATTTGAAGTGTCTTTGAAAATCCTAAATTACATTTTTTTTTGTTAACACTTTTAGTTGCAAAATAAAAGTGATCTACCCAATGAACCTACATGAATCTGAGTCATTTATCAACCGAAATCACCTGCTATATAATGGACATGAAACTCGTGATACCCAAAATGAAATTATTTAAATAACTTATTGGACAAGTGTGGGTTTAATATTTAAAATCCGTACAAAAAACAATGATTTGCGAACTGTTTTTTTTATTCTAAATGAGCATGCACACACCTCTAATATTGGTATATATAAAATTACACGCAATATGGCCCACTTGTAAGAAAAATAAACTCGACGAGAAGAGAAACAAACCAAGAACCTATGTGTTCTATACACAAATTTATAAAAACGTGGACCTTAAATGTCCCTTTCCCATAAAATAAACGATTAATAGTTAATTAAAGGATTATTGATTATTAAACACCAAAAGTGTCCAACATAAATTTCAAAAACTACTTATAACCCTATTTTCACCCGTATATATACATTATTAGCACTTCAACCCAATCCGCGACCCTCAACTTCACCAATCCCCTTTAATCTTATACCCATATGATTCTCAAAAGGAAGGTTGGAAACCACATAATTTTCCTAACAAGAACCATATATAAATCCAATTAACAATTCAATCCCTGAACTCATTTCTCCTCAAGAGTTGCATCATCCCTTTACGAGTTCATCTCTCGCCTTAGCCTTCATTTTTTGTTATAAAACAATAGTTTTAAACTGCTAACATACACACCCCAATAGTCTTACCTTGAATGAAAAAGTGTCATAATTTGGGCATCTTTTATACACTCTTGTCTTGTATCGACAATCGACAAAATCCCATATTTCTTCATTCAAGTGTTCTTCACCTCGTATATTCCTCCATTATTTCTTCGTCATGTATGATTCAAGAAGAGAACTTTGCTTGATATTTGAATTAAATTTCCTATGGTGAGATTCATATACTTAATTTTTAATCAAAAATATAATATATGGTGTCGGGTCTTTGATATTTTTTGTCCCTAGAATAATGTAACACTTCAAAAGTAAATAATTGAGCTTATAAAGAGTATATGATTCCCCCCCCCCCCCCTCCCCAAAAAATAATTAAAAATTAGTTATTTTTCTAGAAACAAAGATGTTTTTAGAAGCAAAGAAGAATTTAGTCTAAGTTAATCCTTAAATTCGTATTTTTTATAAATTAAATGTTAAATTCATATTCTTTAGTAAATTAAAATTGTTTTTATTCATTCATCAGTTAATCAAAATGGCTTTAAGTGAAGAACTTGCTACTCAAAACTCTATTCGAACAGAGGAGGACTTCTGCAATTTACGTCAAAATAGTAATTTTCCTCTCTCTACAGGAATGGAAATCATATGTTATAATGAAAATCCAAAAAATGACTCTTGGACACCAACAGGAATGGAGATCGTTTTGTATAAACAGGTAATATTCAATTTAATATTAATAAAACATTATTAATTTTTTTACTCTATAAAATTGTACACATATCTTAAGGTTGTGAAGAATACACCTGGGATTTGTTGAATCAAAAATCCAATTATATAACCTATGAGTAGATTTTGTATGAGTTAAATTGTGTTATTTTAAAATGAATTAAATTGAATATGATTCTCCAACCAATATCTTTATGGGGATTGAAACATATTAACAAAGTCATTTAAATTGTGAACTGTTTTTTTTTATTCTAAATGAGCATGCACACACCTCTAATATTGGTATATATAAAATTACACACAATATGAATTATATTTACATAATAATAAATTTATATGTAAAATATTTTTATCATGATATAGTCTCTTATTAATAATTTTTTAGGTCATTAACCCAAAATTTTCTAAAGTAGTAGAGTAGTGTCAATTTACCACTAACAAACATGTTAATTTAGTCCGTTTTTGCACCAATTTTTTCTCCACTCGAGGATAAAAACGCATTAGATAAAAGAGAAGAAATAAAAAAACCCACACTATAATTTCACCTTCACTTATTTAGCATATAAAATTATTTAAAATTCCATGTGAATATATCTCTCCATTATCAATACAAATACCTGCACACTTTTGTTGTTTTAACAACTGAATCGAACACAAAAGTATTACTCAATTTGTGTGACTTGTATTGGAAACCAGGTTTGGGTGTGAATGTGAAAGTTCACATTATTTGTGTTTAACTATATTTGACTATTTATAGCTTTGTAGGAGATATAATTGGTGTGTGTCTTTGTAGGACAAGGTGTGTACCTAGAGCAAAGTATGCTCGGTTCGCTGAACAACATATCGAGATTCTCAGAAGGAAGTTTGCGGAGAACGAGAATCCAGCAGAAGCACAGCGGCTAAAAATGATGCTGGAAAATCCAGTTCTACAGGATCCCACAGATATAAGCAGATCAAAGCCTGGTTTCAGAACCATAGATTAGGCTTTCATTGATGTATATCTTCATTTTTTATTGTGTATTAATTCAAACTACAAATTTAAATTTAGTTATTTAATTGAATCTCATCATTTCACTGATTTGGATTTTCATAACTGCTTTGTTGGTTTACATGTTACTTGACATTCTAATTTTTCTAATGTTACTTCCACAAAAAATTCACCAATTTTTAGATGCCTCTATTTATTATATTTGCTAATATGTTTTTTACATGCTTATGTTTAAGTTACTATATCTTTTGGTCCAGACTTGTAGAATAGAGAAGGTCTCTGCAACTCATTTCTACTAAACTGGGGAGAATGACCTCATAAAGAGAATTAAAGGGAGACTAGTAGAAGAAAAAGAACCAGATGGGCTTCTTTATAATAACTACA
Source organism: Nemophila menziesii (assembly GCA_029959085.1). Classification (NCBI taxonomy): domain Eukaryota; kingdom Viridiplantae; phylum Streptophyta; class Magnoliopsida; order Boraginales; family Hydrophyllaceae; genus Nemophila; species Nemophila menziesii. The sequence goes on along the minus strand of JARWIR010000004.1, from coordinate 41,557,183 downwards.
TTTCATTTACTTGATCTAATAAATCTTCACTAGAAAAAGTCGGCATACACCATGACCTTTTGGAGCTAGAGAAAATTTGACAGGCACCTTGACCTTTTGGAGTTAGAGAGGTTTAATTTGAGTCGTATATGAGATCCTGCTTGTAATAGATAAACCACTAACTATTGTTTTTCTTTTTCATAATAATGTTTCAATGAGCTTTTAAAATAAAATAATTGTTTTTCTAGTTTAAGTGTGGGGTATGCATAAACTATAAATTATATATGTGAATCCTAAATTAACTATTTACAAGTTAAATATCTTAAATGTTGACGATGATAATGTGAATATAGTATATATGATTCAATTAATATATATTTTTAATCGTAGGATTATCGTACCAGGAATTCCATGAGACAGTTAGATTATCATATAGCTAATGGGAGGTATTGTATAGATATGGACAATTCTCGTTAATTACGAAATTAAATATAAAGATAACACACACTTAGATTTGGTTATGTAACAAGTCAAATAAGAATCTTGAATATTTATGATCCTTTTACTTAGTATCAGCATTGTACTTATATAGGTGATATGACTATCTGTTAGGTCACACCCTTCAGGTAATTAGTATTCGAGCACAACATCTCTGGGCATACAACATCTTCGGTCATACAAGTGAGTCATATAGCCCTTGAGAAAATTATGGATTATAGTTTGGTTATCAATAAGTAATTTCCACATGAAATTACCTCAATCATGATTTTCTATTCATACAGATTAGTTGGCTCTCAGCCATGGTTGAAACCATATCCAATATGGGTGAAAGTACTACTTAATTTGGTATATATGCTAATTGCCTTGACTTCCGACAACTGACTATGTGTTTCATAAATGTCGGACATAAATCAAATTGTCAAGACAATTATCGAACTGTTTCCATAATATATAGTCTTTCTAAAGAAGGTTGAGGTCAGGGGTGTGCAATGTGTTAGAAAGTCTGACCAACCCGTCTAAACTAACCCGAAACTAGACATGTTTTTATTTTATGGGGCGGGTTGTGGTTTAATTTTCTTTTGTGAGTTGCGGGTTTTAAACTTGAAACATGCTAATTAGCATGGCCCGAATGTCCTTTTAGTATAAATAACTAGAGAAATTGGAATTGTTTATTTTATTGTAAAAAATTCATACAAATATCCTACACCTGGTAAAAAAATTAGCTGTTTTTTCTAGCGCCTTATGTACCCTAGAAGAGGCGTCTAGTCCACCTATGCACCGAATAATGGCCAAAGTTGTCATCTAGCCCTCTTTTTTTACTCTTGAGAATTATTGAATTGATATTATAACTCTAAATTAAAATTGTTAAATCTATTATATTGTTATTAGATTTATTTTATATTTTAAGTAGTTAAAATTATTTTATAATTACCGCATATATATTATTAAATATATAAAATTACATACCGGAAATTAAAACAGCCTAATCCCGTCCCCCCTTATAATCCTTACTAAAGTTAGGCCTCGGTTGACTGCCTAGTCCCTGAAGCCGATTTATACAACATAACACTTCAGTCTTTTGAAATTCCCAATTACAAATTTTTCCTCACAAAATTCCCTTTGGAGTTCTTATTATAAATCACGAACGACTTGGGTTTTGGAGGTCCATTGAGAGCTCTAACCTTGAGATCTAAATACTTGTTTGTTGTACATTATATTAAAACTCTTGATAGACCACTATTTAGGGAATACAAATTTTAATGTAACACGATAATTAAAGGGTTTGGTGTTGGTGGGACAAAGGTGCGTAAAAAACTATATATGTAGAATATGAGAGTAACTAAAAGAATGGAAAGCTCAATAATTCTTATTGAATTAACTAACGTATAAATACAATACCAAGAGTTATTAAAGATCCTACAATCTAAAAAATTACAACTCAATCCTATATCTACTGATTCATCTACATACATTTGAATATATTTTAATAATATAACTAGACATAAAAAGGGTTATAAGAGAAACACTCTAAATGGTGTTTAAAACGTTCACATAGAAAATGATATAAGGTAACGAAAATGAGTGATATATATATATATATATATATATATATATATATATATAAAGGCATAGAAAATCAATTTAGTCCCCTAAGAAGAACATTATTGAAGTCATGACCCAGGAATCTCCAAGACCTTTTGAATAAAAATTCACTAAACCTAATATATTTAATATATTATATGATTGTAAATAAATATATAATATAGTGAATAAAAATATATCATATATAAGATTACTAATAATTAATTTATCAGTGAAAAAATAATAAAGAAATATAGAACATAAAACAAACCAATAACCTATGTGTTTGATAGACAAATGTATATAAACATGGACCTTAAATGTCCCTTTCCCGAAAATAAACGATTAATATTTAATTAAAGGATGATTGATGACTAAAAACCATGAGGGTCCAAAATAAATTCCAAAAACTACTTATAACCATATTTTCACTCGTATATATACATCATTAGCATTTCAACCCAATCTGCCGCCCTCAACTTCACCAATTCCTTTCCCGTTAACTTGTTACCCATACGATTCTCCAAAGGAAGGTCGGAAACAAAACAATTTTCCTAACAAGAGCCATATATAAATCCAATTAACAATTCAGTCGCCGAACTCATTTCTCCTCGAGAGTTGCATCATCCCTTTACATGTTCATCTCTCGCCTTAGTCTTTATTTTTTTTATAGAACACTGGTGTTAAACTGTTAACATACACAATCCAATACTCCTACCTTGAGAGGAAAAGTGTTACAATTTGGGTATCTTTTATACACTCTTGCCTTGTATCAACAATGAAAAAAATCCCATATTTCTTCATCCAATTGTTCTTCACCTCGTATATTCCTCCATTATTTCTTCGTCGTGTATGATTCAAGAAGAAGACATTGATTGATATTCAAATTAAATTTCCTATGGTGTGATTCATATACTTAATTTTCCTTTATAAAAAATATAATTTATGGTATCGAGTCTTCGATATATGTTGTCATTAGAATAATTTAACACTTCAAAAGTAAAATATTGAGCTTATAAAGAGTATATGATTTCCCCCCAAATTATTCGAAATAAAATAATTGAAAATTATAGATTAGTTATTTTTCTAGAAACAAAGAAGTTTTTAGAAACAAAGAAGAATTTAGTCTAAGTTAATCCTTGAATTCATATTCTTTTTAGTAAATTAAAATTAATTAAGTAATTTGACTTATTTTATCTCAAAATAAAATAAAAATAAACCAAGTCAGTTTAAATAAATAAATAATATTATTTTATTTTATAATTTTGTAACTTGAAACTTATTGTTATTAAAATATCAATCATGTAATTAATATTTTTCTTCATCATTAATTTTATAAACTTCTATCCAGTTAAACTTTTGATTGTTGCCAGTTCCTTTGGGGCAAAGAGGATGATCAAGGTAGCCATTGAATTAATTGAGATAAAATAGCATCCCCAAGTATTTAGGAGGCCTGCGAATTAAAAATCTGGAAGCCTTCAACTTAGCCCTTTTTGCTAAACAGGCCTGGTGTATCATGAGTAATACATATTTCCTTGTCCATAGAGTGCTAAAAGAAATTTATTTCCCTGATGGTAATCTCTTTGACTCTGCCTCTGCTAGGGAAGCATCTCGAATTTGGAATAGTATTCGAAGAGGATGTTCCCTTCTGAGAACCCATGCTATTAAACCCATTGGTGATGAGCACTATACCTTGATTTGGGAGGATAACTGGTTTGGCTCAATAATTGAGAAACCTCCTAATTATAGTGAAGACCCAACTTTTTCCAAATTTGTTGCTGATATAATCCATAATCCAACTAAATCTTGGATGGGAGAGTTGGTGTGCAACCTGTTTCCCCCTGAGACTGCTACTAGGGTCTTGCAGTTGAATATTCCTAGGACCAATTAATTTATATCTTTCATCTGTCCTTATACCAGTGACAGGATATATTCTTGTATGTCCGGATATTCTTATGTTGTAACTTCCCTTATTCATCCACCCACATACCTGTCCCCTGGTCTTCCCTGATAATGATATTCATAAGCTTAAGTGGTCTTCTACTGCACCTCCCAAATTCATATTCTTCCTTTGGCGTGTTCTACTACTGAACGAATTCGATACATAAGGAAGTGCTCGAGCACTGATCTATGTAATATTTTCCGAAAAGAGGAATAAAATGTTGAACACTTGTTCCTCAAGTGTGAATGGACAAAAAAATTCTGGCGTATCTCCCTTATTCATTGCCAGGTGGACCCCTGCTTTAACTCGAGTATTAATTGTTGGATTAGGTTGGTTTTAGATAAAAAGATAACTTGAAAGAGAAGACTAGATAATTGCTTATTATTGTCCTTTGTTTCTGTGTTATATAGCTTACTCGGAATAGAGTAATCTTTAATTACATCCCCATCAATTATGATTCTTGCCTTACTCTGATTGATACTTTTTATACGAAGCTTTTTGATGATGATGATCCCTCCCAGGCTATCCATCAATCATTATCTTTTGTTAATAACCGACCCTAGTTATCTTCTCTCCTTGATTGGTCTCCTCCTCCCCAGTAGTTTTTCAAGGTGAATGTTGATGCTTCTTTTAAAATTTAAAGTAGGAAAAACCACAGCAGCTGCTGTAATCCGAGACTAGGATGGGAAGATAATCTCTGGCTTTGCCTTGGATACTCTTGCCACCTCCAGTTTTGAAGTTGAGGCTAATGCGTTGAGGAACACATGAAGAGAACTAAATAGAGACTAATATAAAAAAATTAACCAGAAGGCTACTTTGAAATAACTACAATTCATTTCCTTAATCTAACAAATCTTCACTAGGAAAATTTGGCATGCACCATGACCTTTTGGGGCTAGAGAGTTTTAATTCGAGTAGTATATGTAAATTTTGTTTGAAAGTATGCCTGAGATACTATAAAACACTAACTATTGCTGTTTTTTATAATAATTGTTAAATGAGCTTTTAATATAATATAATTGTGGCATGCATAAACTATAGATTATATTTGCGGATCCTAAATTAACCTTTTACAAATTAATTATCTTAAAAGTTGATGATGATAATGAGAATAAAGTACATATAGTTCAATTTATATATGTTCTTCATTGTAGGATTATCATCTCCGAAATTCGATGAGATAGTTAGATTAACACGTAGATAATGGTAGTTATGTATAGATATGGATGGTTCTCGCTTACCAAATTAAATATAAAGATAACACACACTTAGATGTGATTATATAGTAGGTCAAATTAGAGACTTAAATGTTTATGATCCTTTTACTTGGTATCACCATTGCACTTAGAAGGATTTTCATTTTATTCGGCAGCTTCTGGATTTAATATTTTTTACGGGCTGCAAATTTTAAAGTTGAAATCAGCAGACTTGCATGACCCGATTATCCCTTTAGTATAAGAAAATAGAGAAAGATAAATTGGTTATTTTATGTTAAAAAAAATCCATAGAAATCATGTTTTTCATTCTCTATATTTCTCTTTTTCTTCACCCCTTTTTGAAAAATCTCAAAGTTTTATACTATGCTATCTAATAATTCTACTTCATAATCTACAATAATCGTATCTCAATTTTTCTAACATTTTGAATTTATTTAATTTCAAATTATATTCTCTAAAATCGAAAATTATTTGAGTGTAGATGAATATCCAAAGTTACATTGTTTATTACAACTTTAATTATGCTTTAAATTATATTGAGTCATCTAATGAAACTAGATACAAACCCAACTTGTTTATCAACCTGAATCCCTCACAATGCACTACACCCAAAACACAACACTTTATATAATTTATTGGGTGGGTACAAGTTTAATTTTTCAAAACCGTATAAGACTGAGCGGTTTACGGTTGAATAATGTCTCGATTCGGCTATGATGTATAAATCCCCGCCTTGACGCACCTAGGCAGCGACTTCCCCCACACCCGCCTACGCTTAGTAAGAGACGCCTAATCCACCTAAGCACCGAATAATGGCCAAAATTGCCGCCTAGCCCTTTTTTTAATTCTTGACATTTCTTGAATTTATATTATAATTCCAATTTAATATCGTTAAATTTACTATATTGTTTATAGATGCATTTTATGATTGAAGTAGTTAAAAAAATTATAATCCCCCCTCTCACACACACACACATACACATATATATTACTAAACAATGGAAAGCTCAATAATTCTAATTGAATAAACAACCGTATAAATACAATATCAAGAGTTAGTTCTTGATATTTCTTGAATAGTCGAGGAACTAAAGAATGGAAAGCTCAATAATTCTCATTGAATAAACTAACGTATAAATACAATATCAAGAGTTATTGAAGATCCTACAGTCTAGGAAATTACAACTTAATCCTATTTCTGCTGATGCATGATATAACTAGAGATAAAAAAGAGATATAAGGAAAACACTCTAATTAGAGTTTAAAATCTCCACATAGAAGATGATATAAAGGTGAACAAAAAATGAATATTTGAACCAAAAAAATGAATGGTAAATATCATTACCCTCCCTCCCTCCCTCCCTCCCTCCCTCCCTCCCTCCCTCTCTCTCTCTCTCTCTCTCTCTCTCTCTCTCTCTCTCTCTCTCTCTCTCTCTCTCTCTCTCTCTCTCTCTCTCTCTCTCTCTCTCTCTCTCTCTCTCTCTCTCTCTCTCTCTCTCTCTCTCTCTCTCTCTCTCTCTCTCTCCATCTCTCTCTCCATATACATACATATATATATATATATATTTTTTTTTCTTTTTTTAAGGCACAAAAAAGTAATTTAGTCCTCTAAGAATAACATTATTGAGTCATATGACCTAGGGAATTTCAAGACCTTGATAATAAAAATTTAATAAATAGGATTATATTAATATAGTATATTATTGTAAGAAAATATCTAATATAGTGAAAAACACTATATCATATATAATTTTACTAGTAATTAATTTATCAGTGAAAAATTAATAAAGAAATATAGGATATAAAATTAAACTTGTAAGGAAAATAGACTCGACAAGAGAAACAACCTAAGAACCTATGTGTTCTATACACAAATGTATAAAACTTGGATCTCAAATGTCTTTTTCCCATAGAACAAAAAAATAATATATAATTAAAGGATGGTTGATGACTAAAAACCACAAGGATCCAAAATAAATTTCATTAACTACATATAACCCTAATTTCACCCGTATATATACAACATTATCACTTCAACCCAATCCGCCGCCCTCAACTTCACCAATTTCTTCCCCCCTTAACCTGTTACCCCTTAGATTCTCAAAAGGAAGGTTAGGAACCACATAATTTTCCTAACAATAACCATATATCAATCCGATTAAGAATTCAATCCCCAAACCCAGTTCTCCTCAAGAGTTGCATCATCTCTATACATGTTAATCTCTCGCCTTAGCCTTCATTTTGTGTTATAAAACAATAATTCTAACTGCTAACATACACAACCCAATAGTCTTACCTTGAAAGAAAAAGTGTCATAATTTGGGCATCTTATATACACTCTTGTCTTGTATCGACAATCAACAAAACCTCACATTTCTTCATCCAGTTGTTCTTCACATCGTATATTTCTCCATTATTTCTTCGTCATGTATGATCCAAGAAGAAAACGTTGCTTGATATTCGAATTAAATTTTCTATGGTGAGATTCATATACTTACTTTTTTTTTTCAATCAAAAATTTAATTTATGGTGTCGATTCTTTATTATTTATTGTCAATAGAATAATGTACCACTTCAAAAGTAAAAATTAAGCTTATAAAGAGTATATGATTTCTCCAAATTAGCCAAAATAAATGATTGAAAGTTATAGATTAGTTACTTTTCTAGAAAAGAGAAGTGTTTAGAAGCAAACGAGAATATAGTCTAAGTTAATCCTTACATTTATATTTTTTTTGTAAATTATAATTAATTAAGTAATTTGACTTATTTTATCTCAAAATAAAATAATGGTAAACCAAGTCAATTTAAATAAATATATATAATATTATTTTATTTTTTAATTTTGTCACTTGAAACTTATTGTTATTATATTATCAATCACGTAATTAATATCTTGCTTCATCATTAATTTTTATAATCTTGTATTCAGTTAAACGTTTGATTGATGACCATGCCATTTCATTTTAGAAAAAATTCTATAGTATAACAGGTATTTTCCATATTACTCAACTTAAAAATTCTTGATATATGGTTGCAATTTCTCATTCATGTGTGATCCTCAATTAGTTAAAGAGAATATAAATCACCCCATGTGGTTTGATAGAATGTTACAAAATAACCTATGGGTTTTAAAAGGTGTGATTTTCCAACTTGTGACGGCTCATCATTATTTGTAACAGCTCGTAACAATTTGTGTTAACTTATGACCTCAACTTTTACTGTTGTATTTAATAGAAAGGGTGAATTGTCACTAATTTGAATAAAACATAAAGGGAGTTTCAACCTTTTGTCAAACTACATGGGGTATTTGATATTTTACATGCCTCTTGAATCGACTGGGCACTAAGTTTGTATTTTATTATCCATACTAATATGGCTCATTGATTCGGAGCTTCGACATACTTAAAAATCCCTTTCTGCTATAGTTTTTCAATTAGAAATGAATTATTATATCAACTAGGTGTATTAAGATATTGGTTCAATCTCCCTATCAATTTTTTCAGGACCCTGACAAAGGCTTAGAAAAGAAAATCCCATAGCTCAGACTAGAGTAGATTATCTAGTACTCGAAAATGGAATCTACAAGCAATTCAAAAGGTACACCTAGAGCAACGTATGCTCGTGTTACTGAGCACCAAATAGAATTTCTCATAAGAAAGTTCGCAGAGAACGCGAATCCTACAGCTGCGCAGCGTCTAAAAATGGTGCAGGATAATCCAATTCTACAAAATATCACGGAAAAGCAAATCAGACACTGGTTTCAGAACCACAGGTTGGGCTTTAATTAATGTATATCTTGATTTTAATTATGTATTAATTGAAATTTAGTTCTTTAATTGTTCATTTGAATTTTAAGTTGAACAACTTATTGATGTTTGTCACTGATAGGGGTGAACTAAGGCTTATATCACATAACCTAACACTTATGCCATAAGAAAATTTAATGGGGGCTAAATGAATATATGGACTAAAAATACATTTTTGAAAAGAAAAATTGACTCAGTGAGAATTGTAATGTAGATCTGCTCGTGCTTACTGATTTCTATTGCCAAAACCTTGTAGCTTTGCTGGTTTACATGTACTTTGACATTCTAATTTTTCTAGGGTTCTTTCCACCCAAATTCCAGGAATTTTAGGGTAAATTACCAAATACCCATGTGGTTTGACAAAAGGTGGAAAAAAAACCTAAGGGTTTAAAAAAGCCATATATCCCCTCTGGTTTCAAACTTGTGACAACTAGTCATTAATTGTGACAGCTCGTGACAACTTGTGTCATCAACCTTGCTGTTATATGTAATAGAAGGGGTGAATTGTCACTGATATGAAAAAACATAAAGGGGGTCTCGACCTTTTGTCAAACCACAGGGGGTGTTTGGTATTTTATCCACAACTTTAAGATACCTCTATGAGAAATAATTATTTGAATCGACTAGGCAATAAGTTTTATATTTTATTATTTTTACTAATACAGCTCAATGATTAAAAGTTCAACATACTAAAATATCCCTTTCTGCTATAGTTTTTCAACTAGAAATGAATTACTATATCTACTAGGTGTATTAATATCTTTTATCAATTTTTTCAGGACCCGACAAAGGCACACAAAAGATAATTCCATAGCTCAGACAAGCTCAGAATATGTACCCGCAATCCATATTCTACAAACTAAGGAGAATGATCTCATGAGGAGAATTGCACAAAGATTTGAAGAACAAAACAACCAAGTACGTAAAAGTGATGGTTTGACATGACTAAATTTGATTTATTTGATCTAAATAAATTTTTATAGGACTATTTCTTTTGTGTCACATTTCTTTTTCTTTTCAGGTAACACACCCAGGTAATGAGCTGAGATCTGAGCCTGCAGTTAATTCTCCTCAAGTTTCCGTCACGACTGATTTGGGTACAAGGTATTAATAGTTAGACATAACATTTAACAACCTACTCTTGAGAAATTATATATGATATTTAATTGTGTGTAATTTATTACTTTGTTACAGCCTCCGCGTACTGACTAATGAAATTAGGGAAGAGTTTCTCCAAAAAGCTATCGGTGATTCGATTAACTGGGTCCGCATACCCGAGATCAAGGTCTTCACTGCATAATTCCTTATCTTTTTTTTATCAAACTTTGAATTCTTTTATGTTATTTGTTTGTTTACTCATTTTATGATCTTTAACAGTGTGGTGAAAGCTCTACTGATTTTGCGTACATTTCGCATACTTGTATCGGATTGGCAGCACGCACATGTGCTGTGATTCATTTAGATTCATCCAAGGTATGATCTTACAACTTCTCAGCTGATTCCATGGATTGTATTTAAATTAAATTTTTGTTTCGTTAATATATATGGTAGAATATATATGACTTAAGTTGTTTAATACCTGATTCAGTTGAAAGATCTTTTCTTTTTGGACCCTTTCATAATATATAACAATGGAATTAGTATCTAGGATAAAATTATATATATATGTGTGTGTGTATCATTGGATGTGTGTATGTATATACATCTCGAAGGAAACCCTAGGGGTTTTCATCATTTGTGCACGTATTTTCATACATGTACTCAACACAGTTTCCTTCTGAAGAAGTTATATTTTTTGTTACAACTTTCAGTTGCAAAGTAAAATTGACCCGCCCAATGAACCTACATGAATCTGGGTCATTTATCAATTAAAATCACCTACAAATAAAATCACCTGCAATGGACATAAAACCCGTGATACCTAAAATGAAATTATTAAATAATTTATTGGACAAGTGTGGGTCTAATTTTTAAAATCCGTACAAAAATTAGACGATATGCGAACTGTTTTTTTTATTCTTTTTTTTTATATTACTTCGGAGATCCAAGGATCATGCTTCACAAATAAAAACACTAATCTATTACATTATTGAGTAAATCAGGATCATAAACCACTCTAGGCGACTTATATCTCATACGATCTTTCGTGAGAAGTCTCCAAATGCCATCAAGAGGATCCTCATGAAGCATGAATTCTTCGCTATGCTTCCATCCTTTCTTAGCCAACCAATCTGCGCACTGTTGGCCTCCCTATAAATGCCTCTTAGACGGTAATCCTTGTTCTTGTCCAAAATCGAGCGAATTTGCCTATCCAGAATGCCCCAGGTCCTCGTCCAATCACTGTACTATGAATAAGATCGATCGCTTCCCAAGAGTCTACCTCCACATTCACCTCTTGAAAACCCATTCTCTCTACCATCTTCAAGCCCTCCCATAGTGTTATCAACTCTATGATGACCGGCGAGTCATGGAGAATCTTTATACTGAAACCTCCAAGCCAATCACCATTGTTATCTCTTACAATCCCACCTCCTCCACCAATCCGATTCCGGTTGTTATAACTCCCATCCGTATTAAGTTTTACTCCACTAGAAGGCCTTGACCATCCAATTAGAGATATCCTATCCTTTCTCGATAAGGATGACCCGGGCAATTGACCCCAAGACCTCGAAATCCCAATAGCTACATGCTTCGCCTTCCTTACCAGCGCTATTTCGTTGGGAAATACTCCTTCGTTGAACACCACTTCGTTACGTTGTTTTTTTATTCTAAATGAGCATGCACACACCTCTAATATTGGTATATATAAAATTACATGCAATATGAATTATATTTACATAATAATAAATTTATTTGTAAAATATTTTTATCATAATATAGTTTCTTATTAATAATTTTTTAGGTCATTAACCCAAAAGTTTCTAGAGTAGTAGAGTAGTGTCAATTTACCACTAAGAAACATGTTAATTTAGTCTGTTTTCGGACCGATTTTTCCTCCACTCGAGCATAAAAACGCGTTAGATAAAAGAGAAAAGAAATCAAAAATCCACACTATACTTTCACCTTCACTTATTTAGCATATAAAATTATTTAAAATCCCACGTGAATGTATTTATCCATTATCAATACAAATGCATGCACACTTTTGTTGTTTTAACAACTGAATCGAACACAAAAGTATTACTCAATTTGTGTGACTTGTATTGGAAACCAGGTTTGGGTATGAATGTGAAAGTTCACATTATTTGTGTTTGATGGTAGTTGACTATTTATAGCTTTGTAGGAGATGTAATTGGTGTGTGTCTTTGTAGGAGAAGGTGTGTACCTAGAGCAAAGTATGCTCGGTTCACCGAACAACATTTTGAAATTCTCATAAAGAAGTTTGCAGAGAACGAGAATCCAACAGAAGCACCGTGGCTAAAAATGGTCCAGGAAAATCCAGTTCTACAGGATCACACGGATAAGCATATCAAATTTTGGTTTCAGAACCATAAATTAGGCACGTTGATGTATATCTTCATTTTTTATTGTGTATTAATTGAAATTACAAATTTAAATTTAGTTATTTAATTGAATCTCATCATTTCACTGATTTGGATTTTCATAACTGTTTTGTTGGTGTTCTTTGACATTCTAATTTTTCTAATGTTACTTCCATCGAAAATTCACCAATTTTTAGATGCCTCTATTTATTTTATTTGCTAATATGTTTTTTACATGCTTCTGTTTAAATTACTATATCTTTTGGTCCAGACTTCTATAATAGAGAAGATCTCTGCGACTCATATTGTATTAAACTGAGGAAAATGACCTCATCAAGAGAATTAAAGGGAGACTAGTAGAAAAAAAGAACCAGATAGGCTTCTTTAAAATAACTACATTTCATTTACTTGATCTAACAAATCTTCACTAGAAAAATTTGGCATGCACCACGACCATTTGGAGCTAGAGAAAATTTGACAGGCACCTTGACCTTTTGAAGTTCAAGAGGTTTAATTCTGAGTCTTATATGAGATCCTGCTTGTAATAGATAAACCACTAACTATTTTTTTTTTCTTTTTCATAATAATGTTTCAATGAGCTTTTAAAATAAAATAATTGTTTTTCTAATTTAATTGTGTGGCAAGCATAAACTATAAATTATATTTGTGGATCCTAAACTAACTATCTACAAATTAAATGTCTTAAATGTTGATGATGATAATGTGAATATAGTATATATGATTCAATTTATATATGTTTTTAATCGTAGGATTCTCGTATCAGGAATTCCATGATACAGTTAGATTATCATATAGCTAATGGGAGGTATTGTATTGTATTGATATGGACAATAATTACCAAATTAAATATAAAGATAACACACACTTAGATTTGGTTATGTAACAGGTTAAATTAGAATCTTGAATATTTATGATCCTTTAACTTAATATCAGCCTTGTACTTATATAGGTGATAGGACTATCTATCAGGTCACACCCTTTGGGTAATTAGGATTCGAGCACAACATCTCCGGGCATACAACATCTCCGGTCATACAAGTGAGTCATAGCTCTTGAGAAAATTATGGACTATAGTTTGGTTATCAAAAAGTAATTTCCACATAAAATTACCTTTATCATGATTTTCTATTCATACAGATTAGTTGACTCACATGCATGGTTGAAACCATATTTAATATGGGTGAAAGTAATTCTTAATTTGGTATATATGCTAATTGCCTTGACTTCTGACAAATGACTATGTGTTTCATAAATGTCGGACATAAATCGAATTGTCAAGACAGTTATCCAACAGTTTTCATAATATATATTGTCTTTCTAAATAAGGTTGAGGTTAAGGGTATGCAATGTGATATAAAATCCGACCAACCCGCCTAAACTAACCCGAAACTAGACATAGTTTTTTATGGGACGGGTTGTGGTTTGATTTTTTTGTGAGTTGCGGGTTTTAAACTTGAAACTTGCAGACTAGCATGGATCGATTGTCCTTTTAGTATAAAGAACTAGAGAAATTGGAATTGTTTATTTTATTTTAAAAAATTCATAATATAGCTTGAGTGTCGCTAGTAATGTCCACCAGCTTTGGATTTACAAGTATATTGATATAAGGGGAAATAGTGTTATAGCAGTAGTCGGGACTCTAAAATCTCCATAAATCCCTACAATTCTAGGGACCTTTCCTGAGTGACCCTACAAAATATATAGACGTGGCTAGTCCTAACCCAATTGACTATCTAGTTTGTCAAGACCCCCCGACTCAATAACGCACACCGAACAATTATATAACATTTTCCATAAACCGACCCTCTCTTATGCGACAGTCAAGCTTACTAATACTTAAACCAATACTTTGCCTTCGTAAGGGTTGTAAACACCATACACATATATAATAAATGCAAACTATATATTCATTTAATTTCAATAACAATAATATCCTAAAATACAATAAAAATCATAATTGAAAAGTTGGGGTTCATACATTAAGTATTCTCAAGCTATGAATGATTTAGCTCATATTAAGATACTAAAAATTAATGATTAAAACTATGAAAATCATTCTTAAAACGAAAAACAAAATAAAATTTCTCTAATGGATAAGATGAAATGGGCTCCAGATGATGAGGAATGGTGAATCGGAAGTTGAAATCCCTTCTCGCTTCTTCTCTCCTAGCTCCATATGTGTTCTTCATTTAAAATATGAGTTGTTCTATTTTCCAGCTGGTAAGAGATATTTATAGGAGTCAAACGTTTTAGTTCCATATGGGCCCCCTTTGGGAGGTCCAAAAGGTTCAACCTGTTTTTACTTATTGCAAGCCAGCTTTGAGTCACCATGGGAGAATTGCTATAACTTCTCCATATTAACTCTACATCAATTTTTGTCACCTCTCACGCGACACTGTCTTCAATCTCTTTCCAAATTAAAAGGAATCATGTCAAATACTCTTACTGATTTTTCATGGTGACTGAAACAAGTTACGTCAATCTTTTTTGGTCAACACTCAACTTCTTCCAAAATGACTTTTTGATCTACCTATGTCTTGACTTGGGTTTGAGTTTGACTTTTTGACTTATCCATATCATCTTGGGGTTTCATTTCAATCATGTAACTAAAGGATACACACTTAACACACGATTAAAACACAAAAGACTCTAAAAATAGTAATAATCCCAAAACAAGATAAGAAAGAAAGGAACATCAAATACTTGGGAATAATCCCTCTCTTATGTCCACTAATCCCCCCAAAAATATGTCTCTTGATACGATTATTCTATCAAAAAAGACAAGACATCAGTGCCTTTCATTTGTTGGTCCATATTTGTAGAGAATTAAATCAACAAATTTTCCTCACTTACAGTTTGTCCGGCTTCATCGCAAAAGAGCCTTCTAACCACCGAAAATCTACCTCGGTTTCAAAGACCTCTATAAACAAAATTAAATCATTTGTGGAGACGAATAGGAATTCACTACCCACTTTCACAAAGACACTATTTAAAAATAATTAAGAACTTCATACATATTGTAAATAAATATTGTGATAAGGGGTCTCCTTGGCGAATGACTCTTTCGGGAGCGGGAGAGGGTGAAAGGCTCATGAGGTTCCCCATTCCAAAGAACTTGCATCGTGTCAGTATGTATAGCGACATAATGATTCGAACCCATGGAAATGAAACCTAAAATGCGTAATTGTATACTCAATAAAGCTCTAACTTAACTAATTACAAGCTTTCACAAGATCAATTTTCACTACCATTTACCCACTCTTACTCGATATTTTTTGCATTTGATGATCCACCTCATGTACAACACCATGTTATCAATAGTGGAATAATTTACTTGCGGTATGCATGGGGAAGTGAATATTCTCGTAGAATTAGTCGTGGTGAGTGCACGCTGGCACGAACATCCACATACCATCCACGTAAATGTTGAACTATCAATTCAACAACAATGATCACAACTAGCAAGACCACCCTTTACGGAATACAACTTTTAATGTAACACGATAATTAAAGGGTTTGGTGTTGAAGGGAAAAAGGTGGGTAAAAAACTATATATGTGGAATAGTCGAGGAACTAAAGAATGGAAAGCTCAATAATTCTCATTGAATAAACCAACGTATAAATACAATATCAAGAGTTATTTAATATCCCACAATCTATGAAATTACAACTTAATCCTAATTCTACGAATGCATCTACATACATTTGACTATATTTGAACAATATAGCCAAAGATAAAAAAGAGATATAAGGAAAACACACTAATTGGTGTTTAAAACCTCCACATAGAAGATGATATAAAGGTGAACAAAAAATGAATATTTGAACAATAAAAATGAATAATAAATATCATTACTCTCTCTCTCTCTCTCTCTCTCTCTCTCTCTCTCTCTCTCTCTCTCTCTCTCTCTCTCTCTCTCTCTCTCTCTCCCTCCATATATATATATATATATATATATATATATATATATATATATATATATATATATATATATATATACACTAGGTAAAACCCGTGTCTAAAGACACTAAAGCAAAAATGAATTCCGTTGACAGGAATCGAACCTAGTTCAAAAAAAAACTCGTGTCTGAAGACACTAAAGCAAAAATGAATTTCGTTGCCAAGTATCGAACCCATGTTCAAAAAAAAATTATAAGTGGGCCAGAATTAATCCTGGCCACCACTTATGTTTAGCCAGATTAAATCCTGGCCACCACTTATGTTTAGCCAGATTTAATCCTGGCCACCACTTATGTTTAGCCAATTTAATCCTGGCCACCACTTATGTGGGTGAATCTGAACCGTAGAAAAAACTCTGAATTATAATATAGATATATATATACTCTCTCTCCTTTTTCACACTAGGGTATTTTAAACTATATAAGGAATATGTTCATTGATTAAATTATAAATTTTTTTTGATTTTGTATACTTATAATAAATTTGTACAGTAAGCATTATAATCACTTAGCAATAATTGATATACACACTAAAAAAATTACATTTAAAACGATTAACTAAATTTTTAAAAATACTATTCGAGTTACACACTAATTAAATTGTATACTAAAATTACACACTAATAAAAAATAAAATAATGGATAACTAATTTACTCTAAATAATGAATAAAAAAGAAAAAGGAAATTCAAAATTCAAAATTAGTCTATAACAAAAAAAAGGAAGAAAACAAAAAAAACCTAAACAATGAAAGAAAAAGGAAAAAGAAAAGGAAAAAAACAATTTGGTTGGTTCCCCAGATCCAGACAAAAGAAAAATGATAGAAAATGAATTGGTTCCTGCCAGTTCGTGACGTCATCGTCTTCGCCAAAGATTTTTTTTTTCTTGAACCTCCTCTTCCAATATCAGTAGGTAGCTAAATCACCACTCTGAGTTCCAAATCCCACAATTTTGAGCTATAATTGAGAAACTCAATAACCTCCATCTCCGAGCTCCATAACAACAACCACATAACCTTGAGCCACGACCACCACCACGAACCCATTAATGGAACCACACAACTACCCATCTAACCTCTAAGCTCCAAGCTCCAACTGGTACGATCCATATATACGAAACCTTTAAGCTCTTCTCAGTTCGATTAGAAATTAGTACTGAGCCACGATGATGTCTCCCCATTTGTGATGATTTAATATTAGTTGGAGACATCATTTTAGGTGTATTTAGTAGAGTATAGGTCGATTTTCTCATGATTTAGTACACTTTTCTATTTTAAGTCTTGATTTAATTATTTATTATTTTTAGAGCATATTGGGTTTAATTGTTTGTTAATTGTGAAGCTTTAAAGAAATATGGTAATTAATTAGAGGCCAAGTTAATTATAAGAGATTAAGGAAAGAGGATAAATATGGAAATTAGAGATAAATGCAAGAAATATGAAAAACGGAAAAGATAAAGTTGTCATATAAATCTGAATTCCAGCAGATACGACCACAAAAGGGCTTATATCTCAAGATTGGCTAGGAATTTAGAAAAATGGTCTAAATCAAAGTTAAAGAGCTTTCCTAGACGATCATTTTAGACTATTGGAACGCGTCAAATGGATAAGAATTGAGTCAGTTACGGTCAAAACAAAACAGCATTAAAATCTTACCTTTTCTAGATTTTAGGGCTACGAATTTGAGTTGGACTTGGAGTCCAAAACCTACCTTATACTCCAAGAAACGTTTTAGGGTATCCTATACCCTATAAATACACCCTATTATCACAAGAAAATCATCCTTGGCCAAACCTTAAGCCAAGAGGAAGCTTACAACACAAGAAAAGAAGTCTGGAAGGAGCTGTTCATCAATTATGTCTTCTTCAACCTTTGAATTTGTAATTTCTTTCTTTCCTTCCATTAGTATGAACTAAATTATATTTAGCTTGAGTTTTAGCATATATGTATGAACCCTAGGTTTGGTTGACATCTATCTAATTTGGGAATTATATGTTTTATATTGAATTAATGTTTTATTGCTCTGTTTATGTGTTTGATTTATATTTTGTGTTCTTTGTGGATCGCGATCATATAGAATTACCTTCATAGTAGTTAGATAATCATTAGCAACGGTATATTTAACTATAGAATTAACACATAACGTCTAGTGTAAGGATGGTCCGACAACCTAGCCAATCTAGATAGTCATCATGGTTTGGTGTATTGTCATTTAATCAATTGTAGGAAAAGTTTGCTTAGGACTCTTATTGACACAGGTAAACCCTATTTTAAACTACCTACCACAATTGAAACCGATTATTGGAATACTACATGATTCACTCTTACATGTTTAGAATGGCAAAACTAGTGGGGATTACTTGCTAAATACTCAGGCTAAACTCTCATACTATCTTCTTTTCTTTGCATTTAAATTTCTGTTTTTATTTTATTAGTTTATTTCCTTATTCAAAAACCAAAATAAAAATCTAGTTGTCTTTTATTTTTTTGCGTATTATTTCTAACTTCTTTATTTGCACTTGATAATTTGCATAAGTTCTCTCTAACCTTCGTAGTCTATGAGGAACGAATCTTATTTATCATCTAAAATTTGCATACGTCCTGTAATACTTGCAGAACCGGGCTCAGCCTAGGGTGTTTATTTGCACAGCTCATAAACAATTTAAATCCGTACTATAATATCGTTATTTTTTCCAACAACAATACATATAAAGAAACAAATAAAAAATACAATATAAGTGAAGATAATCCTCGTCAATTTATAAGGGACATATCTCATGATGATGTCTTTAGTGTCAACAACAAAAGAAGAACGAGAGGGGGAAAAAAAGAGAACTGGGAGTTAGGGTTTCCATCTCCCTATGATTTGGGTTTGACTTGTTGATGATCACAAAGTTTGATATTCTCTCCGTCCTAAAAATAATGTCCACATTACTAAACATGGTGTCCCAAAAATAATGTCCATTTACCATTTCAAGACAACTGTTTCTACTTTTTTCCCTTTTTACCCCTACATTTCTTTTAATTTATAATTATTTGAATTATTATTTTATACTTGATTGCATTTTCCTGGACATAGGAATAGGTGTGTATTATCATTAATGATGACATTTATTAGAGGTATTTTTGTACTTGTAGGGTTCAATAATGACATTTCTTAATCTCTGTGAAAATGCTAAGTGAATATTATTTTTGGGACGAAGAAAGTATGAGAAGAAATAATGGTTAGTAATCGATTAGGTAATGCATGGGGGCTTGCTAGCTTTGAGATCACTTGAGAGGCCGCTTGAAATAATCATAACAAAAGGCATCATAAAAAGCTGACTTATAATGCCCCCCCTCCACTTTTGCACTATCCTGCTTTTGCATTTTTTTACTACTATTATAAATACAACTCACTTAGAAAAGAATTGCACAATTATGCTCAAATTATACCCAATTAAGATCTCTGTTTTCGGAAATATATTCTAACATAAAATCAAAAACTAGTTATTGGTAATACAACTTTTGCCTATTAAAAAAAAAATCACACCCTCTATCTTCAATTTGTTTTTTAATCTTTTTCTCCAGGTTATTTACAATAATATATATATATATATATATATATATATATATATATATATATATATATATATATATATTAATATATAGAGTAATTTGCTCATAAATTCCATAATTTACCAGTTCCTGTCAAAAAAATCTAAATCAAACAAATGTTTTAAATACTATTTTTAAATAAATTATTCCATAAAAATATGATAACCCAAGTCATCGCTAATGATGAGTTCAACATCAACAAAATATAGTTTTTCGTTGCAAAAGCTATCTTTAGCGGTCCTAAACTAACAATGAATCTTTAACGACGACACGAGTCATTTCTAATGATGATATTGTAGTACGTAATGATGGATTTCGTGTTGTTTTTTATAATAACTGTCAGTTGAGCAATTTTTTTTATTTCACTTCTTCCGAAAACCAAATTTACTTTGTTGATGGGTATGATGAAAGAATACTAGTTTCGATTGCAAGTCTCACATGTCGTATATGTTGTAGATCTCCCCGCCTAGGCGCGCCTAGGCATCAACTCCCCCCTCAACCGCTTACGCCTAGTTAAAATTCTAGGAGGTATTGCCTAGCGCCTTAGTCGCAGTGGATTAGGCGTCGATTAATGACAAAAAAATGGCCGCCTAAGCGCCGATTAAAGACAAAACATGCCTGCATAGGCCTTCTTGTTATTTTTCTTATTCTCGATAATTTTTTAATTGATATTATAACTCAATTTTTACTGTTTTCATATTTAATATAGTGTTGTTAGACGAACTTTATGACTTAAATAGTTAAAACTGCTATAATTACTACATATATATATTACTAGATATACAAAATTATGTAGCGGGATTCAAAACCGTATAATTTCGCCTAGACCCCGTGTAATCCCGCCTAGGCTCCGGTCGACCGCCTAGGCCGCAAAACCGAGATCTACAGCATAGCATGTCGTTTGTATTGATTTATTATTTAAGGTTGGGTGTTTTTCTTTAAACACTTGAATTCTTCGTCCATATCACAGTGGCAATTTTGGTTGAGTATTGAGACGATGAAAAATTTGTTTGTTGGTTGGTTTAATTATAAAGATGATCCATAATATTAATTCAAAATTATTTTCCATTATACGTAACTAATTAAGTATTAATGTAACTTTGTATTTCTAGTTCTTTTGCCTATTTTGTCAGTTAATTTATTTTAAATAAAACTCTTTTGTTTTAAGAAAAAAATTGTAGAAGGCTTATATCATTTTTTTTCTTTTAAAATAAATCGATATATTTTAACATTTAAAAATATATGATTGTTTTTCAGACTTTTGTATTAGATAACAAGAAGTTCATAAGAACTAAGTTTGGTAGATAAGCTGGTAGATAAAGTTAGTGAAGACATTAATCAGTAACATATGCTGGAAGACTTTAATTGATAAGTGTCGTCCTGATAAGTAATATACTCTACTGGTGTAGAGTTTTTATGCTACCCAAGTATGTAATTTATTGGATGAATCAGTTATTTGCTAGTTTTCTATGGAAAGGTAGCTTAGAAGGTGCTAGAGGAGCTAAAGTCTCATGGAATAATGTGTGCAAACCAAAAACTGAAGGGTCTGAACATACCTAACTTGGAATCTCTTAATAAGACTTGCTTACTTGGCATTTTTTGAAGAATATATAAAAAGGATGATAATTTGCTTAGTAGGTGGGCCCACAAGAATATTATACGAGGAAGGTGTATCTGGATATGTCAATTAAGAATGATATCACTTGGACTTGGAAGAAGGTCTTGAAGATTAGAGATAGTGCATATCAGTTCATTACTCACAAAATTGGTGATGGAGCTAATACATTTATTTTTTGGGACCACTGGATTAGTGAAAATAGTGTACATGTGACTTTGAATAGAGAGGTACAGGTCATGGAGATTAGGAGCTGTAAAATAATGCAAAGTTGTTTTATGAGAGGTAGATGGTACTTCCCAAGTACTCTATATGGGTTGGGTGAGATTATACCTGCTCAACTCAGTTCAGGTAAGGATAAGTTGTTATGGCGTGCTAGTTTGACGAATAAGTTCTCCTTTAAGAAGACTTTTGATCAAATTAGAGAGAGTGGACGAATCTTGGAATGGACCAGTGTGGTGTGGTGCGAAAAATGTTCCAAAATGTAGTTTTTGTACTTGGTTAGCTTGTCTTGATAGGCTGTCAACAAATAAAATGATGAGTGAATGGGGTGGTCTGAACAATACAGTATGTGAGTTGTGTCATGGAGCAGTTGAGGATAGGGATCACCTTTTCAAATTGTGCTCCTTTTCAAAACGCGTTATCAGAAGATGTTTCAATAGTTGTGAACTGAACATGTCTGATATACAAGATTGGGAGAGTTTGATTCTCTATATTTTTGATAAAGCTAAGGACATGTTTATAGAAACTGCTATTGTTGGATAGTTTACTGCTTATATTTACATTATTTGGAGCAATAGGAATGCATTCATACATCATGGAAAGAGATTCAATGAAGATCAAGTTATGTGCAGCATACATTTTTTCCTAAATGCAAAATTGAATAACTGTAACAGGTTCAAAGAGAAGAATAGCCGAGCAAGTATTACACAAAAGTAGCATTTGTGAAATATCTTCAAGAACTAGTTGCTTCTCTTTTTTCAGGACTATAAGATAAAATATCATAATGTAGTTATAGTGAGTAAGCTTGACTTATTAGCTTATAATTTTTAAACAATGTTTGATTTTAATTTGATTATAAAAAATGAAGCATTTTATCCTAAATTATTTACAGGCTCCTGTTACCTTTTTCTTTGTTATATATATTTGTAGTTTTTTAGAAAAAATATGTTTATAGTAATTAAAATTAAAATCAATTAATTTTTTATTAAAATTTATCAAACATCAAGGAGTAATAAATAAATAAATTTTGAAGCTGGTTTTGCATGCGTGGTGTATAATTTTTCTTTTGTACTAATGAGTAGAGATCATTGATAAAGAATCATAATCTTTAGAAATGAGTATAGGATTCTCTTTTACCACCTCTAAAAACGCAAGACTTTATGGGGGATAAGTCAACTAAAAAGCTGCCTTTTTAATGGAATATTAGTTACAGTACATGTAATATAATGGTGCTCCCCACTTGGGGTAATTAAGGATAATAGGGTCGGTCATGTTTTGTCTATGTTACAGGCTAAAGTTTCCATCAATTTTCGAGATATAGTTGAAAATTTGTTTAGGGTCTAGAATTTAGAGTTTAAAGTTACTACTACTATTTGTAATCTTGTTTGACCATGGAACAACCTTCTCTTTTTCCGATAGTAGTAATCTTCTTTTGACCATGGCTTTGAGAACCTAAATTGTATGCGTACTTTATTAATTAGGGTTTTGTGCTTTGACATGGAAGAGCTGTTCGATAGCATGGCTCGTAGTGCCATGCAAAACAAATGAAAAAACTTCAAAATAGAGCTCAATTTTATTTCCATTTTCATTTTAAAGTTTAAGTTCAAATTTGTTTTATATAAATTCTAACTAAATGAAATAAATTAACTAATTCATTTTTCTCTTTTACTTTCCCTGACACACATGAGCTGAGAGAGAAATCTGTGTCCATGGAACTATACCTAAGCCATATTTTTTATTCCCGTGTCCATGGGGCTGTACCTAAGCCATTTTTTTGTCCATGTCCATTTTCAAAGTGTTCAATATTATACCGCAGGGGCTGTACCCAAGCTTGAGGTTTATCCATGTCATTTTTTGTTCCAATTCTTATTTTTTGTATATGGTCAAGACTTCGGTTTTGTCCAAGTTCTTGTACCAAATTCGTGTACACAATGGGATGTACACAAGTCCTTTTTTGTCCATATTCATGTTGATCTCCAATAATTTACCGTAAAGGATGTGCCTAATATCTATTTACTCAAGTTTTTAATTTTTGTATAGTAGTGTCTAATTATTACAGTTTAATTTTCACCTGCACAAATTAACAAAATAAATTAGTTTTAATCCAAAAAATTATACAGGCCCATACTGTCCAGACCTAATGGGCTGGCCCTAAAAGGATACACCAGAAACCTATTACTTACTCAAAGCCCAAAACATTGTTTTAAAAAAATCTGGTTTAAAAAAAATGAAGAGAGACCCATAATAGGGCTGGACCTAGCCCTTAATGTCTAACCCATAATAGGATGGACCCTTACCACACTCACACGGCAAAAAAAAAAAGATAGTAAACCTACTTGGACCTAGACTGGTAAAGGGCTGGACCAAAACACTTGGACCCATTCCCATGGACAGAAGTTGGACCCAAAGACATAAAAAATAGGCAAAAAAAAAGAAAAAATCAATTCGTGGATGTTACAGTGATGGGGGCGGTGTTTCTTTTGTTGGTGTCGGATCTGAATAGAATAGATCTGGGGTGGTGTACTTGTGTTGATGTCGGATCTGAATAGGGGATGGTACGGGGATGTTACAGTGCTGCTGTTGCGGCGGAGTTTGTGTGTTACAGTGCTGCTACAACGGAGTTTGTGAGGTGTTGTTATGGCGTCGTCGTGGTGGCGCTGGTGTCGGCGTTGGTCTGCAACAGATATGGTGGTGCGCTGGAGTTGGTAGTGCGCTGGTGTCGACGTTGGTCTGCAACGGAGTTGGTGGTGCGCTGGTGTCGGGGTTGGTCTGCATCGGAGGGACGGTGATCTTGCTCGTCACAGCGTGGTGGTGTGGACCAAGAGGAGGTTGGGACCTCTCTCGCTGCAGATTTCGTGGTAGTGGTGTTTTGTTCAGATATGTAGCGTGGCTTCTGTGGTGGTGGTGGAGCCACAGCGCGAGGGAGGTGAGGGGGAGGGGCGGTGGGGGAGGGAGGTGAGAAGAGGTAGGAGGAGGGGTTGTGCACTGGTGGGAAGGTGGAGAGACGCAGGGTGAGGAGAGAGAGAGAGAGAGAGAGAGAGAGAGAGAGAGAGAGAGAGAGAGAGAGAGAGAGAGAGAGAGAGAGCTGAGAGAGCGGGTCACGAACCCTAATGGGTTCTTTCTTTTGTTATTTGGTTTCTATCAGTGTAGTAAGGGGTATTTGTTATTTTAGTTGGGTTTTGGTTGGGATACAACTAATAGGTAATGAAGGCTTTAGTTTAGAAGTTTCATAGTTGTGGGGTTGTATAAAAATATTCCCCCAAAACAAATTTTACATTATTGTTTTGGTCATTCTTAAATAATTATTATTTATACTAAAAATAGTTGTTTTAAAAAAAATTATTATTTCAAAAAAATCAAGATATTTTTTTTATATCACTTTTACCCCTAATTAAATATTATAATATATATATATATTCTTAATAAATATTTAACATATCAAGACACTTTATGAAGACATTTTAATAATCACATGGTTAATAAATGACATTTCTAAATTTGTGTCCAAAAGCAAATGTGACAATTTTTTAGGAACGGATAAAGTATATCCTAGAGATATACAAGGAGATGTAAATGATAAAGCGACTACCATTTACAAGACTTGCTCAAGATAAAAGAAATTGAAACTTATAAAATTCGGCTAACATACATGATGAGAATAGCCATGTTGATTTAATAAATAGATTAATCTTTTTTCATCTTCGTGTAAATTAAAACAATATTAAACGTCTTTGTAGTGACCATACGTCACTATTCATATCTTTTTGATGATGACACATATTGTCGCTATTGATTATGTTTACCAACAACGAAATCATCTCGTCGCTATTAATATAATTAACGATGAATTTTTGTTAATTACGACGATAAATGTCGTCGCTAATAATTGATGTGAAATACATACGGTAGATTGGGTAGTTTAGACATTTAATACCCATTAAAATATTTTTCATCCTCAATCTCAAATTCTAAGCTGAATTCTAACTACTGGACCACACCCACCATCACCGGAGCTCTATTGCGTCATCACTGGAGAACCCAACCATCTACACGTGTTGGGCCCACTGCAACATCAAAACACCCATCAATTTTGTAAAAACTTGAAATTTTCTAGATTTTAATCTTTTTTAGTTTTGTTTAATTTAAATGTCTATACTTGATTATATGTATAATATGTATTAATTTAGGTTGTTTTAAGGATATAATGTAAGAATTTGACTTTATATAATAGTCGTATAGATTTTTTATTCTACAAAATTGTTACTTAATTGTATTATTGTATAGATTCTTTTTATAATTTACGCATTTATAACGTACATGTTTGAATAAATATGGTCGATAGATTCGCTTATTGAGAAGATTTAGATTAAATCAAAGAATATAACCACTCGAGAATTTATGATAAGGGTAGTGAAATTTATTACGTTTTGCGAAAAAACATATGGATAAAACGGGTTATATTTTTCGTCCATGTAAACATTGTGTGAATAATCTAAGAACTTGTATTGATAAAGTTAGAGCGGAAATTTTAAGGTACGGTCTTTTGTCAACGTATGAGATTTGGACAAAATACACTAAAAGTATCAAATTTTCATGATTAACTCTATCACTTTTATAGATGAAGAAATGATAAATGTGCTTGATGATTTGATGATCGTTGTTAATAATGATGGTTATTCTGATGACTTGTAGATAGTGACGAGAATGTTCTGAAAATATCGTGGTTCTTTTGACTATTTGTTTCAAAAAGTAAAAAATAAGTTGTAACCTAAATCGATAATGAATTATTTAGATTTCATATCAACTATATATAGTGATAAAAGGAGAAAAATCTAATTTTAAAGAGTATATATACTTTTTAAATTTTTAGCTACCTATTTAATCAATTCCGGCGATCATTGAAATCCTTTTTTTTAATACGTCGGAGAGCCACTCTGGTCTTGGAGTCATTTTAACTCCAATAAGATTCGATGCGATCCCAGAACCTCTTGGTCTCTGCGGAGTAGGCTGACTGCTATGTTAACTATCGATCTCAGTTTTTAATATTTTGAAAATAGAAAACTATTTTCAAACTTTTATATTCACGTACAGAACAAATAATGTTTTTTTTTGGACAATAATATCCAATATTTTAGGGTGAATTATATATAGGGTCTTAGAAACACTATTTCTTCTCTATAGAGTAGTGTCTAGAAAGTTGTTCTTCTTAGGGACCTCATTTTTTACAATAGTCTTTCCTACCCTTACTGACACTAAAAGACAAAAAAGTGTGATGTCACTGTTTCTTTCTCCACTACCTACCACTACCCACCTACCTCCGACCACCGACCACCGACCTCCGACCACCGACCACCAGTCACCGGTCACCGGATAAAACATAAAGTATCGGAAAAACATAGAGTACTCTATATATTTGCTGAGTACTCATAAATTTGCGGAGTACTCTCTAAATTTTTTCGAGTGCACTAATAAAATCTCGGAGTACTCTAAGAAAAACTCAGAGTACTCTAAGAAAAATCTCAATGTACTCTAAGAAAATCTCAAAGTACTCAAAAAATTGGTGATTATTCTATTAATTTGATGAGTACTATTAAAAAAACAAAGCAAACATAGGCAAAAAAAATCTTTATTCATCTTTATAACACAAATTTGAATAAATTACAAATTATTAAAAATAATAAAATAAGTAAACTAACTACCTTGACCAGATCTGGTCAAACCAGATCTGAAAAAAAAAGAAAAAAAAATCATCATGCGCCACCAGCTCCGGCGAAGGAAGCTCAAAATGCAGCGAAACAACCGTCGAAGGAAGCTCTTCTCAAGCTCCAGCGAAAGAAGGTCGAAATGCAGCGAGCACCACCTCACGCCGCCACCAGCACCACCTCGCGTCCTCGCGACAGCAGCACAACCTCACGACGGAGACTCACGCGAACCACCACGAGAAGAGAAGAGCTGCACGAACCATGGAAACGGAGCAAATGGAAGCTTGAATACTCACGCCGGAGACTCACGCGAACCACCACGAGAAGAGAAGCGCTGCACGAACCATGGAAACGGAGCAATGGAAGCTTGAATACTCACGCCGGAGACTCACGCGAACCACCACGAGAAGAGAAGCGCTGCACGAACCATGGAAACGGAGTAATGGAAGGTTGAATCTCCTTCGACCTCCTTCGATTTGCAGATCTGCAGCTGTGAAGCTCCATGGCTGCTCCGATCTGCTAATGGAAAAGGTTGCTCAAGGATCTCCATGGCTGAGCACGAAGCCACTGCAACTCCAGCTACCGGAAAACGAGAGAGAGAGGTCGATCTCACCGGAGCTCGCGAACGGAGGCCATTCCGGATGTGTTATGTGATATGGTGGTGGTGGTGGTTCCGTGGATGTGTTATGGTGGAACCTCCATGGCTGCCATGAGAGGTTGCGAGAAGGGTGGTGGTGGTGGTGTGTTTTAGTGGTGGTGGTGGTTTTGGAGCTACTCACATCGGAGGGGAGAAATGGGGAGGAGAGGGAGGTGAGAGAAATTGGATCTAGATCTGCAAATATAGTTTGTGGTATCTAAATTAATATATATAGGAAAAGAAAAAATAAAACAAGGGTAGTATTGTAAATGGGGTTTTTGGTTTCATGTGTTAAATTCTTGTTGAGGTCTTTAGTAAGAAGAGACTCCTCGAGGGGGTGCTATCTCAAAGAGGGGGGTGTATTCAAGACCCTAAGTGACATTTTTTCAATATTTTATCTTCTACAATATTACGGTTCTTTTATAAATCGGTGGTTCAAAAGACTGAAAAATTACGTCCAAATAAAAAGAGACTGAAAAATTCAAAGAGTTATTACCGGATGATCTCATGTCTAACATTCGTGTTAATCATGTGGTGGATCCTATATGCACGAGGGCGAGCATCCAAGTTTACCAATTAGTCTATATATCCATTGTCATTTCTAATGAATTTTACGATTGTAAGTAACTTATTACAAAAAGAAATACAATTCTTAGAGAATATATTTAGCTTATAAATCTAACTAAAATAACAGTATATAGTATCGTGCAGAATTTGCATATTATACACTATACACTACCATCAAGTGGTAGTGTTAGTCGAGTATGGTTTCAAAAGGAGTGAAATGAAAAGAGATCACTTTCTTGGTTCCTAGTTGATGTTGTTTTGTGAATAGAGGAATATACCTTTTTTCAATGCAGAAAGAAAGATACATACATTTTTTCTTTTAAAAGGTTGTCTTTTTAAGAGGAAAAAAGAAAAAGAAAAGTAAGTGGGAATAGGGCTTCCACCCAAACCTTAGAATTATAGTTGTCCTTTTTTTTTATTGTTACCTTCATGAAAGTTGTGTTCCCCAATTTGAATCGAGAAGGTGACAATCCTTCAGCTCATTCAGGTTTGGGTAGATTATACCAGCTCATTGATGATTATGGTAGATTATACAGTTGAACTGAATGTGATATATATCGAATAAAGATGTTATAACGTAAATCTGATGGAGTATGTATTATTTGTCCAATTCTAGATTTGGAACAAAAAAAAAAGTAATTCTAGATGAAATAAGAAATTAACTTTTGGTGAAAACTCTTGTCTTCCTTGATGGTAAATGGTAATTTTATCTCGAGTAATGCTGGGTATCACCCAAAAATCCATCACCTAAACATCACCCATGATGTGGCGGTTAGATGGACCAATAATGGATTTTCTCTTTCCAGATTTACTTTTTCTCTCTCTTCCATTATTGGTCCACCTAACCGCCACATCATGGGTGATGTTTAGGTGATGAGTTTTTAGGTGATACCTAGCATTACTCTTTTATCTCAATAAGCGATCCAACAATAAAATGGTTGATATCCTAACTAACAACATTCACATTTAAGGTTTAAAAATTTCAGATTTTTTATTCAAATATAAAGTTTATATCACAAATTTAACAAAAGTTAGGGTATGATGTTTTTCTAACCTATTTGAGACTTTACACTAAGACTTTGTTTATTGAAATAAAATTATAAATGAAACAAATGATCGGGAAAGATAAGAAAGAAAAAATATATAATTTTGTATTAAAAAAAATCAATGTGACACTTGTTATAACCTTAAGATTTTATTCAAAATTTTGGGCATACTATAGGGACTCTTGTTTAGAGCCTTTTTCAAAAGTTACATACATAAATGTGAATGTATTAGAAAAGTTCAACTGAGCAAAAAGTTTAAAGTAAAGGAGAAGACAATTGTATCGGGTAATCTTGAATTTATCCAAGATATTAATTAGGTGTCAGTAACATATTGGAAAATACAATCAATAGTCTAAAGAATTATTTCTCAAACTAGGAAGGTAGGACCAGAGGCGGATCTACTAATACAAATTGTGGCTTAAGCCCATCCTCAAATTATAAAAAAAATTAGTTTAATTTATTTGATTATTTTTAAAATCTAATATATCATTAAATATTTATTTTATTTAACTTTGTTTAGAAATATTAACCTTAAAATTATATTTTACTCACATCATAATTTTTACACAATTCAAATCACAGTCTATACTAATAATTTATTATCATATATCAGGTATTCTTTAAACTTTTATTATTATTTTTTATTATATTATTAAAATTCTCTTATTTTAGTATAATTACATTGTATTTTGTAGTTTGATTCTGAAACATTTTATTAATCATGTGATTTTTATTAAATACCAAAAAAAAAAATTGGAGGCGTTGCCCCGGGACCCTCTTATTATTCAAGCCCACCTTCGTTTATATTTCTAGATTCGTAGGACCTGTGAAATTTCGATTTCATCGTAGACATCTCAATAGCAAAGCAGACAAGATCGCAAAACTAGCTAGGTACGGAGCAATTAACAAGGAAGATGCTACCATCACCATCTTCGTATTGGCGTGTTATTTTTCCAAACTTGGCATAGACTAGTTTTTTGTTTTTTTGGTGCTTAGGCACCTTTTCTTGTAAAAAAAAATGAATGTTTTTGTAACCTTCAAATTCAAATTTTGTACACAAATTTGATTTCCTGTTTTAAAATTCCGATTGTGTTTTTTCCCGAGAATTGGATTTCATTTTTTTAGTTGACCATTTTAGGATTTTGTATTGATCAAGAATTTTCTAATATTTTTCGAAATGAGAATATTTTTTAAGATATCTTAATAATTTTCTAGATACGCCCTCAAATAATCCTTGCCTTAGATACGATATGAGCACCATCATGGAAATTATTCTTGAATGTTTTGATGCCATCACCACTAAGCAATAAATGGATATAGGTTGAATTCTTGTAGCACTTAATTAAGAGTCACTATAGTTAGCCACTAGTATAGTTATCGACAAAGAAATGGAATATATACCTAAGTGGAGGAAAATTTTGTTGTTTAAAGATGCTTGTAATTTTACAATATACACTATGGAAATGAAGAATGAAGTTGCGGCATATTTGGACGTGTATAGACTATAGATAGAATCATTGAACTTTCAATGGTATGAATAGGATATATGCTAATACATACCGACGTCCATCTAATGGTTCGGGATTTCTTCTTGAATAATATATCTCTCGAAGAGTTAAATGAGACATTGGTAACCCTAATACCGAAAGAGGAAACCCATGAAGGTATTGGGGATTACCGACCTATATCTTGCGTGAACTTCGGCTACAAGATAATAGCGAAGATATTGGCTAATAGATTACAAGGCATTATGGATATTATTGTATCTTCAACTCAATCTGCTTTCATTAAAAATAGAGCTATACAGGACAACATCTTGATAGCCCAAGAGATATCCTTTTTCATGAAGCGCAAAAGAAAGAATCCTAAGCCCATGGCCGCGGTGAAACTGGATATGGCGAAGGCATACGATCAGGTACGTTGGGATTTTCTTATTTTGGTACTACGGAAATTAGGTTTTTGCGATACATGGATACGATGGATAGCAAATTGTATATCTACTGTAACCTTCCAGCTTAATTTCAATGGAGATCGACTACGTAAATTCAAATCTGAAAGGGGCCTTAGGCAAGGGGACCCGCTCTCTCCTTTTCTTTTTTCCCTTATGTCGGAGGCCCTAATCAGCCTTATTGATCAGAAAGTTGAACAAGGTTTACTGAAAGGTATACAAATAACTAGAAACTGTCCGACAATAACCCATTTACTATTTGCGGATGATTCACTATTTTTCTTAACAATTGATGATACTGAAATTCAAACTTTTCGAGAATGTGTTTCTAAATATTGTGCAGGGTCAGGCCAGAGAGTTAACTTTATGAAATCCTCAGTCAGCTTTAGTACAGATACACCGGCTGAGTGCAGGTCACAGGTATCTTCAGACATCGGAATACAAGAGAAGGACGATCTGGGGAAATATTTAGGAATACCACTATGTCACAAACTATCAAAGATACAATCTCTTCAATGGATCGCAGAAAGAGTGTTTAAACATACTGAGGGATGGAAGGCACAGCTATTATCCGACGGTGGAAAAGAAGTACTTATTAAAGCCATTCTACAAGCTATACCGATATATGCTATGTCAATTTTTTCTTTTCCTATAACCTTTTGTAATAAATTAATATCGGCAGTCTCGAATTTCTGGTGGAACTCCGGAGAAAAATCCCGAATTCACTGGTTATCTTGGGAGAAATTAGCGGTAACCAAGTTGATAGGCGGAATGGGGTTTAAAGATTTTAAGAAAATGAATACAGCATTGCTGGCAGCACAGGCATGGCGAATTTTGAATAATCCGGACACTCTAGCTGCCAAGCTACTCAAAGGTATTTACTTCCCTAAAGGTAATTTTCTCGATGTTAAGTTAAGACAATCTCGAACATGGTCATGGGCCAGTCTGATAGAGGGACGTGACTTGCTAAAAAAATACGGTAAATATCAAATTGGAAATGGAGAAAATACTAATATTTGGACAGATAAATGGTTAGACACAACTTGGAAATTAGAAAGACCAGAACATTGTACGATATCAAAGGTAAAAGACCTTTTGCACGAGGGATCAGCGGAGTGGAATACGGAAGTGTTAGATGAAGTGTTTCCAGCACCAGTCATACCGATTATATTGAGGGAAAAAGCTGGGGGAGGAGACTTACCGGACAAGTTGATATGGCCATATACAACAAGCGGTGATTACGTCACAAAGTCAGGATATAGGATGATTGCGGAGGCAGAAACCAAGGAGGCGCCCGGAAGCTCTAATACAGGTGAGAATGATAGCGGGTTATGGACTACGGTGTGGCATTCAAATATACCTACGAAGGTTAGGATCTTTGCTTGGAAGGCTTGTACCAATGCTATACCAACAGGGAGGAATCTGATCCAGCGTCATTGCGAGGTGGAAGGGGAATGTATGTGGTGCAAGATGGAACAAGAAACGGTGGAACATTTACTGCTCTCGTGCAATATAGCTAAACTTGTATGGGCAGGGTCCGCGCTACAAATAAGCATTGATCAAAATGTGGAGAATCTGGGAAAATGGATATTAACAATTATAAATACATTTGTACAAGGGGGATGGAGACGAGAGGTGGTCATATCTTATGTGCTGTTGATAATCTGGAACTTATGGAAGTCAAAAATGAAGAGTCGGCATCAAAATTATATTATTGACACAGATGACGTCATCAGATCAGCTAACAAACATATGGATGAAAGGTTTGGCGGAGATTGGGTGGCAAGCAAGAGTCCGAGTAATAGTCCAACTGACATAAGAGATAGAGCAGCAATTGATTTAAGCTTCAATACGCAAATAGCTTATACGTGTGACACATCTTTTGAGCAACCTCACCTACCGACTGGTATTGGCGTGGTCCAGATAGTCAAAGATACGGGCTACAGAACTGATCATTCCGAGACAGCTATGTGTAATTCGAGTTTAGAGGGGGAGGCTCAAGCAGTGGTTACAGCGCTGAAACAGGCTATTAGGGACAGAAACGAGGGGATTACGGTCTTCTCGGATAACCTCGACTTGGTTCGGGGTATTCAGCAGGTGTCGGCTGGCAATTGGAGGCTTAGACCGTGGATTCGGCAGATTAATAGACTGGCAGCAATGGTGGCCCCAGTCTTTTTCAAACACATCCCAAGGCAATTCAACCGTCAAGCAGACAACTTAGCCAAGAAAGCCAGGCACAGGGCACAGCACGCGGGAGGAAATAACTATGAGCTACTCGTTACCCACTTTTCTCGATTAGGAATCGGATAATTGGATTGTTACCTCACTTAAATGTATTACGCGTCCAAAAAAAAAAAAATAGGATATATGCTATTCTCAAAGATTTTTTTTTTAATCAGTAAAGATAATATATTGATCGAAAAAACTATACAAATACACTGGACATACCTAAACCAATTTAATATTATAGGAGGGTCCTATAATCACTAAAACATACTAGTAAAGCTTAGTTACAATAAAAAATCAACTCATATAAAATCTAGTAGTTACCGAATTTTCTAAAAATGGATACAAATTAAAATACTACGGTTGACTATAGTCTTGATCTTCTTGACAATGATCTTCGCTTGATGAGTGATTTCTTCCATAACGTACCTGTTTCGGGCTAGCCATATCTCATAAACTGTGGACGTAAATGCTAAAGTCTTTACTTTATTTCTCCAAACTGTTCCCTTTGACTCTTTTTTCAACCATTTAAACGCGCTTTTTAGGGTATTCATTTTCTCTTTATGTCCACCCATTCACGGATTTCTTGTCATATGCCGCTAGTAAATCCGCACTCGAAAAAAATATGTTCTCCACTTTCAAAATTTGCATTACACAACACACAAGAAGGGTCTAATTCCATGTATACAATTCTATCTTTTGTCTTCAGCCGTCCAAGAATAGCCATCCAATGTTTCAGAATTATAAATGATTTCCAAATTGTTTTTGCCGAAGGTTTTACAAGTGCTCGGGGCCTAAAAAAATCATATGCTGATTCTTTTTTGAAATCTTTCCAAGCCGGATTTTGACTTGTAGTTGTTGTACCTGTTCTTCCCTTCTTAATAAACCATGAAGCTAATACGTCAATAGCTTTTTTTACCTCAAAACTCCCATTCGGATCAATAGTTACATATATTATCTTATATGTATCACTTTATGTGACATTGAATAAAATATAAAGATTAATTACGTTAGAGACACGTTATAATTGACGTTTAAAACCTCTACATAAGAAATAATTTAAGGAAAAAATAAAAGTGGTGATATATCTTTACTCTTTTTTTTTGGATACGTTGGTGATCCGCGCTAGCTTGCGCGCACTACTAATCTCACGGGGATATACACGTCTCCTCATGTATGTTTCCTGGTAAATCATAACTAGGTTACCCGTGTTCAGGGGAGGTTCAGGCCTTGTACCTCTTTATACCCGTTAGGGAGGAGATTTGAACCATGGACCTTTCCTTTAAGTGCTGAAGAAATAGCAAGACTCTGTCCAGCTGAGCTAACCCAACTGATTCTTTTTTTTAGTACATATGAGAGCCACTTTGGACTTGGAATCATTTGGATTCCAATAAGATTCTATCACAAGACCTTTTGGTCTCTGCGGAGTAGTCTAACCACTAGACCAACTATCGATCTTATCTTTACTCTTTTAATTCTTGATAAAGTAATGATAAATCTTCCTTATTTTTATATTATCTTTTTTATTATCATTATTTGTTATATATTAATAGAAAAATAAAAACTTGTTGATTAATCTCATGCACTTGGAGATAAAGAAAACCAAAGATTTTTTTTCTTGTACCACTTTGATTTTGGAAGGAGAAAAATAATATTGTATATTAATTTTTCCACGTAAAATTTCAGAAACCCCAACATTCTAGAGATAAAGAGTAAAGAAATTACCCACATGTGTGCACCGCCACCACAACCACCACCATCGGCCTGGCCCAACACCAGAAACGACGTGGTCATGGGGAGTTGGGAACATGCACTTATCGATAGGACTGAGTCTACTTGTACCTGTTTGAAGAGTTATTGGTCATCTTCAGAGTGTCCATTCCAAACGATGGAAAACTCCCGTATTAAACGATCGTCTTGAGTTCCCACATCCCCAACGGTCAGAAACTGTTACACTTATGACTCACTTGTTATATATATTACAAGATTTATCCATATACGTTCTTCCGCTTTATAAGAGAATCGTTCAGGTTCATGCCAGAAGAGTAAACGTTTTTGGCTTTATCATGGACTCTTTATGACAGTAGTTATTGTGAGCGATTTTGAAGTTTCTTGAACTACTATATAAGAGAGGGTGAAGTGATCTGCAAACTCACCAA